>CM040122.1:90080035-90680035 GCA_022559845.1 Amorphophallus konjac | reverse complement strand
TGATAATATGTCCGAGAAAGGACACCTCTTGCAGCCAGAATTCACACTTACTGAACTTAGCATAAAGTTGATGATCTCTCAACAGTTGCAATGCCATCCTTAGGTGTTCAGCATGCTCCAATTCACTCTTGGAATAGATCAAGATGTCATCAATAAATACCACGACCCACTGATCAAGATAGGGCCGAAATACATCGTTCATCAACTGCATGAAAGCCGCTGGTGCATTCGTTAGACCAAAAGGCATAACGACAAACTCAAAATGACCATACCTGCTGCGGAAAGCCGTTTTATAAATATCCTCTTCCTTAATCCGCAACTGGTGATATCCAGATCGAAGATCGATCTTAGAGAAATATTGAGCTCCAGCTATCTGGTCAAATAACTCGTCAATCCTCGGCAAGGGATATTTGTTCTTGACAGTCTGCTGGTTTAATTGCCGATAATCAATGCACAGCCTCATCGAACCATCTTTCTTCCTGACAAATAGTACAGGGGCTCCCCACGGAGAAGTACTAGGATGAATAAAACCCTTCTCAAGTAATTCCATCAGTTGCTGCTTCAGTTCCCTCAGTTCCGCAGGAGACATACGATAAGGAGCCTTAGAAATAGGAGCTGTGCCAGGAATAAGATCAATAGAAAGATAACTTCCCACTCAGGCGGAAGTCCTGGTAGTTCTTCTGGAAAGACATCAGGAAAATCTCGGACAACAGGAATGTCCTTGATCTCCATCTGCTGCTCAGGAGTTGCACAAACAAAGGCTAGAAAAGCCTCACACCCATGCCTCAAAAGCTTATCAGCTCGAAGAGCCGAGATGAGCGGTACGGAGTTATGGTGCTTGACTCCCGTAAAAGATAAACCAGAATGTCCAGTAAAAGTCACTGAGCTAGAACTACAGTGAACATTGGCCTCATACTTGGCCAACCAATCTGCTCCTAGGATTACATCATAATCCTTCATGTCCATGCAGACCAAATCTGCTGGAAAGTTCTGTTCACCAATCATAACCTTACTAGAAGGATAGAAATACTGGATTGTTGATCTAGTGCCAATAGGGGTTGAAATCTCTAACGGAGTATTCATCAAAACAGGTTCCACAACTAATGACTTAGCAAATCTCCGAGAAATAAATGAATGTGTTGCACCAGTATCAAAGAGAGCAAATGCGGGCTTATCGATTATAGTAAGGGTACCTTCGACGAGTCCGCCATCATCAGAAATCCCAGTTTCATCTTCATGTAAAGCTTGAAGCTTGCCTTGTGGTTTCTTGAAGACTAGAGGTTTTGCCGGTGTAGCTTGTTCCGATATGAGAGGACAATTGGGGATACGGTGCTCCTTGCTTCCACATCGCAAACAGGCGCCTTGCTTGCGCCAGCACTCCTCTATCTTGTGACCCGGACGATCACAATAGTTGCACACGCCCTTGAATGGAACAATAGGGCCAGGCTTCTTGTCTTCATGCCTCGGCATCTTGCCCTTCCACGATCCGGACCCGCTCCACGAACCAGGTCCACTAACAGGCCTCTTCTTGGTATACCCGGGTTTGACACTCCCGGAACCCGTAGGTAATTCTTTCTTGGTGCCTTTACCACGGATTCTCTCCGTCATCTCAAGAGTATCCTCTAGAACTTGCGCTTTCCTTACCACCTCAGAATACGTGGAAATCTCCATCGGTGCCAATTGGTTGATATAATGAAGCTTCAATCCATTGAGAAAGCGCTTCGCCTTCATCTTCTCGGTGGAAATGAGATGTGTAGCATATCGAGAAAGCCGTGCAAATTGAGCCTCATACTCTGCCATGGACAAACCTCGCTGTTTCAAGGCCGCGAACTCTGCCGCTTTCTTCTCTTGCACTCTATCAGAAAAATACTTGTTGTTGAAGAATTCTTCGAAATCTTCCCACATAACTTGCCGATCACCGAGAGTTGCCTTGATAGAATCCCACCAAGTACGTGCATCATGTTCCAGTTGAAATGTGGACAAAAGGACACGCTCCTGGTTGGTGCATTGCATAACTTCAAAGATTCTCCCCATCTCATCTAGCCAGTGCTCGGCTTGGTCAGGGTCAGTCGAACTAGCGAATCTAGGCGGGTTCATTCCGCGGAAGTTCGGTATAGATCACCGGTGCCATGCGGTGCCGCTCCTGCCTGAGCTACTTGCTGAAGGGCCTGAGTAAGGCCTTGCACCGTACGCTGTAGGTTCCTCCATTCAGCACGATCAGCTGCCATCTACACGAGAAATAGATTACTTAGGTTTAATCAAGATAAATAATTACACGATTAAGAAACGATCTTAACCCAAGTTTCTACCCATTCTCACCAGGTCAGGTCCTAGACTTTTACAAGGTTAGGGATCTAATGCACCTAGACACGACCAAAAACTCGGTACCTGGCGGAGGTAATCGGTCCGAAGACCACTCGCGCAAGTGTGCGACCTTCCCGATAGGCGTAGCCTAACGTTCGGACAACACCTTTTGATATACCGATTATTGGGATGCAATGCAAGAAAACCTAAAACTTAGGAAACCTAGGAATGTGAAACCTAGGCTCTGATACCAACTAAACTGTCACGCCCCGAACAAGGCGGAAATATCGGGACGTACAGTTAGGGACACGCTGGCAAGAGAGAGAACTAATCTAAAATAATACACAAGTGCTACAAGATGGAAATACTAAATGATCATTAACAAACCACAACTGATACAATAACCTCAAGTTCAACTTAATACAACTGGAATAATCAACCACTAAAACTCAATAACATGACTGAGACTAAAAGCTCTCCAAAACACAACTAAAGAAAGATAACACACTACTAACACACTAGAACTGATACACTCAAGACATCACTCCTGCCCTTCCCCATCGGTAAGCGCGTCACCTGAAAAGCCTGGAAAGGGGGAAAACACAACTATGAGCTGACGCTCAGTAGGAAATAACAGACAGGTATAAGTGATTAACAGTTTAATTACATTTTAAAATGTCATGCTACAAATGATAAAACAATAAAAAGATAACGATGATATCACGAAACGAAATTCAAAGATCTTGCAAGGTCAAGAAATATAATGATAGAATGGTAAGACAAGAATTTACTACAGGAGATAACGATAAAAAGTAGTTGGCCATATCAAGACAATTCAAGTCATGTCAAGCACGTATGTAATTTCATTTCCACGTCCAAGTAATAAGCAAGTAAAGTAACCACAAGTAGAGTATAGAACAGTGAAGAGTGGAAAGTGAAAAGTAGTAGAAAGTAATGTAGAGAGTAGTGGAGAGAGTAGTGGACAGTCCTAGATTTAACACATGTCAAGTACTGGTGCCAAATGCCACACCTAGTCATTCACCTCCCCGGGGGTACACGTAGTGTTCGGGCGCTCTTCCCAGGACCAGACCGAGCCCTTAATTGTTTGCCAGGCATTGATTTCTTTGGATCAAAGATCCCACGAATCTAGACTTCCACAGTTTATGGCCAGAATTCCAAGGTTTAAACTAAGTAGCAATAACAACTTCACGTAGGAAAGAGATTCATTTCCAGAATTTCAAGGTAAGTATAATCATCAAGGAGATCGAAACCAAGTCACAACAAGAGTAAATCGTGCTGCGCTGCTGTAAAACAGCAGCAATCAAACAAGCTAATCAACATATTAATCTAATCACCAAGTTAAGATATCATGATTAACCATTATCATTTGTATTAGCCAAAGAGCCAACAAGCTAGAACAAGTTGTCAAGGTAAAGAACAAGCTCTCACAGCGGTGAAATAGAATGCATTATCAGGGGCTTTAATTACACCATTAATCATTAATTAAGTGAGTTTCTATTTAACCAATGTAAGTGTTGTAATGGAGATAGTAAACATCGTGTTTTGTACTATGTTTGCGAGAAAGGACCAATGCAAATTGAAATCAAGGGGGGTACATGAATAGGTCAAAAGTTCTTCAAAAATATAATTTCAATGGGTCTAAGTTAAATGGGTTGATTCCCCACTGATTCGGATCCATCTTCGGTTCGAAAAATGAAGAAAATCGGGTTTCTGGTGTACGGGTCGACCCTTGGGGTTGACCCCTGAAAAACTGGGGTCTGGAAGCAGGATGGGTAGACCCCTGGGGTCGACCCTAGGGCTGGGCCGCATGGGTCGACCCCTGGGGTTGACCCTCGGGCTGGCCTGGGCTGCCAGGTGATGGGTCGACCCCTGGGGTCGACCCCTGCAAGCCCAGAACCGGCCGGGGGCTTCCGGAAAAGGCATGAACTCGCCCAAATGGGGTCCAAATGAGTTGAAATCAAAACCACATGCCATAGGAATCTTGCTAGACATATTAGGGTCATAAAACTACAATTTGGAAACACGAATTTCATCAGAATTCACAAGAATGACAACCTATTCTATGAAGAACACAAGGAGACCTAGTTAAGGACATACTTCCACTAAATCGTCGAATTCTCTCGATATACAAAACCAAATTTGGGGATTTTGGTGTCAAAAGAAAGCTAACACGATCATGAATCCAAACATATATGATATGCTACATGAAGATCAAGTTACATGACTCAAAATAAGCCCGTAATCAAGCTCTGACTTAAGGAACACTATATGAATCATGTTCTAGACATGTTTTTACAAAAATCGAAATTTACGATGCATGCTCAATGGAATTTGGGGCTTTCTACGTTAAATGAAAGATAATAACATGCTGATTACTTCATGTAAGTTAATTAGAGTTTGGTTGTTAGATCCTACCTCAAATCGGAGAGAGAAAACTCAAACCCTAGGATGAAGAACACTTGGACAGCACCTCACAAAAAGCTCGATTTCTCCACGGATACCTAATGAAAATTGGGGCTTTTGCCACCAATGGATAGAGCTCGATGAGAGGAACAACTTGCTATACTCATGATCAAAATTTGGTTGAGAAATCCTACCTCAATCGATGGATCAAAGAAGGATGAAGGGAAGCCAACGGCCTGCTGACCCACCTCCACAATTCGAACTAGATCTCTCCAGATCTGAAACTTCAGCGAACCCCACAGTAGCCAAATGAAAGAAGACTCGTAGGGCTTCATTTTGATAGCTCATAGAGCTTCTGGAGCCTTCTGAGTTGGGAGTATTCGCTGCTGCAAGCTACGTGTTTAGAAACGGCGCCGAAATCCTTGACTTGACCAAACTATGTCGGCAGCACGTTTTGGGGCTAGGTTTACCTCAAATTGATTGAGGGTAAATGTTCCTTACATTGTGGCCTTCCATTTGCCCTTGATTTCAGATCATTTGGTCGAGTATTGAGGTCGAATTTCGTGTTTTAATCTAAGGGTTAGGTATGGGTCAAAAGTGTGCACTTTTGGGTTTAAACTCTAAATAGATCTTACCACGGATTTACAATGGCTTAATGCCAGAAGGAAAAGTTGTTATCTACCTCGACCTTAATCTGTTTACTATTTTTACAGATTTTTCTAAGGTAGTCGAATTTTTACTTATACTATTCCGTAAATAGTTAAATGTTAAGTTCGGAAAACTAAGTTCACTAATTCGGCATAATAAATGATTTTCTTAGGCTTAAATGTAGAAGACAAAGTTGCTAAACAAAATTAATTCTACAAGATGTGATTTTTGGGGATTTTTAGAAAATAGTTGAAAAATGACTTATTCTATTAATTAATTAATTAATCTAATTAATTTGGATAATTCTCATTAATTCGAATAACTTCAAATAAATTCCGAATAATTACAAATAACTTACTAAATAAATTTCTAAAGAATTTGGGGTCTTACAAATATGGACGATGTGGCAGAGATTCCAGCGTAGTGCCCATGGTTGCTATGTTATCCCCAAAGGTAGAGAGTTGTTCCCCAAAAGCATCCACTCGAGTCTCCAGCCTAGTGAACCGCCTGTCAAAAGTCTCATAGTCTACCCAAGAGTGCTGTCCGGACCCCTGAGTAGAAGACTCTCAATGATAGTATTGTGGTGGAGGAGGCATCTCTGGATCCATGTGATGAGGTGAACGTGGAGGAGGCTGGTCCTCAGCCTGAACTGGAGGAGGGACTGCCCCTTGACATTGATGCTGCTCGGGCTCTTCTTCACTTTCAGATTCTTCTCCAAAAACAGGCACATTTCGACGTAGCTCGCCATCAGGACCATAGTAATATCCAAAATCTGTGAAAATCTTATGCTTGTTGTAGATATCATCTTGTCGAACTTGAATGAACAGTTCATCACTCAAGTTTATCCCAGCATAAATAAATACTCCGGTCAACTGAGAAGCATAGGGCAAAGATCTCCTCAGTTGGGTTCGGCATGTCCCTACCAAGCTTGTCATGAGCTGACCCAGGTTTACTAAGCTTCCATTCATAACATGATAAAATAGAAATCTGTGAACCTCTGTCACTTCATTTCTACTCCCATTTTTTGGATAGATAAGAAATGTAAACATGTGGTGGAGAATCCGCTGTAGCGGTGGAAAATAGTTGGCATTCAACTGAATCAGATCACTGACACCACGCACATAATCACAACTTATCATAGCAGTAAAAGTAGCCTCAACTTCACCATGACCAAAGGTCATGTCGGCACCCCTGGCTGAGACCCTAAGGCACGTTAAAATAGATCCGGAGTGATATGAATCTCAATACCTTGAACAACTGTATATAACTCCTCATTTCTGTCAACCAAGTTCCCATAAAATTGCTGCACTAAGTTGGGGTAGTACCTAGTATATCTAGTGACAAAATCACTCCAACCCTCTTGAATCTCAAAAAGTGCACATAAATCAGGCAAAATATCATTCACCTCATCGAAGTCGACCAGTCGAGGGTCGATAATGGGCCGTGGAGGCCAACAAGGGGAACGACGAGGTGCAGGTGCCCACTGTGGGGGATGAGCTGGGGACTCTCATCTCTGACCGCTAGGTTACCCTTGGGCAGGATGCCGAGAACTCCGTCGAGGCGGCATCCTAGACCAGAAAACTCACCGGGAGACCCTTGAAGGATCAAACTCAACCCATGGGATGAACATGGACCAAAAGGGCACTCCTAGGGCTTGGAATGAACTTATCCACAACCTGGATCCTTGGAGGTAGCTTCACGAACGCACGAATCAGCTGCGGAGATTTCGTCCCGAAACTGTGACGAACCGATAGAATCTAGTGCGGGTGAAGGAGGAAGGAGGTTTTTGGGCTTGAGAAATGGGGTTTTGGTGTTTTCGTGTTAGGAAATAGGGTACGAGAGAGAGTAGGGGAGTTGGAATGAAGAAATGGAGTGTGAAGACCCCTTTAAAAGGGTCCGGATGTTGGTTCGGCTGGCTCGGTTCGCCACGTTCGGTCGACTGGACCGCGACTGGCGGTCGACCGAAGTGCCCTAAAAATTCAATTTTTTTAATTTTTTATATTTTTTTGTTTCTTTTTTTTTTGATATGAGCACCATCAACCGACCTTGTAAATAGAACCAACATCATGAGGTAGAGAGAAAGAGAAGAAATGAGGTATGGAGAGGATGCTCTAGCTCCTCCTCAGAAAGTGCCTCAGATCTGAAGTCATTGGGTCCACATTTATTTAATCAAGGAATATTCGCCCTTAGAAAATTTTCAAGGAGGGCTACATGTATAAATACACTCAAGCATTCAGGGATGTAAATACACACAAGGTATTGCAAGAAAATACACACAAGGTATTGAAAGATAATACATACAATATGTATGTTAATCTACCCTTTATGCATATGAGTTTCTAAAATTTTGAATGTAAATGCATCACTCATCCTAGTGCAGACCTAAGTATGTATGCTCTCACCCTTGCACATCCCAAGTTCTCTTCTTATCTTGCTGAATTGATCCTGATTTAGGGGTTTTGTGAAAATATCAGCTAGCTGATTGTGTGTGTCAATGAAATTTAATTCAAAGACCCCTTTTCCTACATGATCTCTCAGAAAATGATGTCGAATGTCAATGTATTTTGTCCTAGAATGTTGAACAGGATTTTTTGACAAATTGATTGCACTGGTATTGTCACACAGGATTGGAACACATTTCATTTCAACATACAAATCAAGCAATTGATTTTTGATCTAAAATACTTGGGCTCCATAACTTCCGGCGGCTACATATTCAGCCTCGGCCATTGAAAGATCTACTGAATGTTGTTTTTTGGAAGCCCATGAGACTAGGCACCCACCAAGAAACTGACAATACCCACTAGTACTTTTATGATCTACAATGTATCCGACATAATCCGCATTGGTGTATGCAATCAAATCAAATGAACTACCGATGGAAAATCACAAGCCAAAATCTATTGTGCCTATTAAGTATCGAAAAATATGTTTAACAGCCATTAGATGAGATTCTTTAGGACACGACTGAAAACGAGCACATAGACATACACTGAATTGAATGTCAGGGCGGCATGTTGTGAGATACAGTAGTGATCCGATCATACCTCGAAATAGTGTGGGATCTACTATTTTACCATTTTCATCTTTGTCTAACTTCGTGGTTGTGGCCATCGGAGTTGATAGGGGTTTTGCTTCAGCCATCCCATATTTCTTTATCAGCTTTAATGTGTACTTAGCTTGATTTATGAAAATACCTTCAGATGTTTGCTTCACCTGCAATCCAAGAAAGAATATAAGTTCGCCCATTAAACTCATCTCAAATTCTCCTTACATAATTTCTGTAAATTTATCACATAAGGTATTGTTAGTAGCTCCAAAAATAATGTCATCCACATACACTTGAACTACTGAAATGTCTTTACCAGATTTTCTCGTGAAGAGTGTTTGGTCAACCTTACCTCTTTTGAAACCATTGTTAGTTAGGAAAGAAGTGAGCCTTTCATACCATGCCCTTGGAACTTGCTTCAATCTGTACAAGGCCTTCTACAACTTGTACACATGCTTTGGATGTTTTGAGTTTTCAAAGCCTGGAGATTATTCTACAAAAACATCCTCTTTGATGTACCCATTTAAAAAGGCAGATTTAACATCCATTTAAAATAATTTGAAGTCGAGAGAGCAAACAAAGGACAATAGAATCCGGACTACTTCTAACCGAGCAACCGGTACGAAAGACTCATCAAAATCAAGACCCATTTTCTGGTTATACCCTTTGGCTACAAGTTGGGCCTTATTCTTAACAACCAATCCCGTGTCATTTAGTTTATTTCTGAAAACCCAACAGGTTCCAATTACGGGATGATTCTTGGGACACGGCACGAGAGATCACACTTTGTTTCTTTCGAACTGGTGTAGCTCTTCATGCATAGCCTGAATCCAGGATTCATTTTGAAGAGCTTCATGAATATCTTTAGGCTCTTCTTGTAAAATAAAGGCCATCAAATCCTCTTTTTCTACTTGCCTTAATGAAGATCTAGTTCTTACCCCATCTTTAGGATTACCTATGACGTTTTCAGCGGGGTGATCTTTCAAGAACATGGAGGAACTTGGCAAGTCATGGTGCTGCACTTGCTGCTCTTGAAGTGTTTCTATTGATGGATCTTCATCCTTTTCACTCTTACTCGAGGTCCCTTCAGTTGGTTCATCTTTAACCTCAGATGTTCCAGCATCATTTGATTGTTTAGGAGCTTCATCTACATCCAAGGTAGAAGAAATTTGATTTGTCAGTTTTAATTCAGATTCATCAAAAATGACATGAGGACTTTCTTCAACAACCAAAGTCCTTTTATTGAATAACCGGTAAGCTCTAGAATTTGATGCATAACCTAGGAAGATTCCTTTGTCACTCTTTTCATCAAACTTACCTAGGTTGGACTTACCGTTATTTAGGATGAAGCATGGGCACCCAAAGGGTTTAAGATAGGAAATGTTTGGTTTCTTACCCTTGTAGAGCTCATGTGAGGTTTTCTTCAAAATGGGCCATACCATCGCCCTGTTGATGATGTAGCATGTTGTACTTACCGCCTCAGCCCAAAAGTATTTGGGTTGGGAGTTCTCACTCAACATGGTTCGTGCCATGTCTATCAAGGTCCTATTTTTCCTATCCACTACGCCGTTTTGTTGAGGCGTCTTGGGTGATGAGAAGTTGTGCGTATATCCTTGCTCCTGGTAAAAACTGCTGAAATCATGATTTTCAAACTCACCACCATGATCAATTTGAATTGTGGTGATGAGATATCCTTTATCATTTTGGATTTTTCCTGCAAAACACTAGAAACTCCATCAAGGCATCACTTTTATTGGCTAAAAATAACACCCATGTAAATCTGGAGTAGTCATCAACAATTACAAATCTATAGGATTTCCCTCCTAGGCTGGATGTCCTAGTTGGACCAACAAGATCAAGGTGCAGCAGTTCTAAAGGCCTAGCAGTAGAAACAATATTTTTATTTTTGAAAAAGATATGTGTTTGCTTACCTTTTGTGCAAGCCTCACAGATCTTATCACTTTCAAATTTTAATTTAGGCAACCCATTTACCAAGTCATGTCTAGATAATTTGGAGATCACTCCAAAACTAGCATGACCTAGTCTTCGGTGCCACAGCCATGCATTGTCATGGTTGTTTACTACCAAGCACACATCATCACCGGCAACATCATCAAGATCAACAGTATACACATTGTTGTTCCTTTTGCCAATGAATCTGATTTCATTAGAGATTTTGTTCATGACAAGGTAATGAGTTTCGTCAAAAATAATTTTAAAACCCTTGTCACACAATTGACTTATACTTAAAAGATTGTGGTTTAAACCCTTTACTAAGAGCACATTTTCGATAAGAATTTTAGAATTCTTACCTATGTTGCCAATTCCAATGATCTTACCTTTGTCTTTTCCACCAAAGGCAACCAGCCCCCGATCCTTATCTTGCAGAGTAGAGAACACCTTTTTGTCCCCTGTCATATGTCTTGAGTAACCGTTGTCCAGGTACCATTTGCTCCCCCTGGCTTCAAGGCATATCTGCAAGAAACAACATTCTCATACAATTATTTTTGGTACCCAAATGAATTTGGGTCCACAGGAGTTAGTCCAATTCTACACATATCTTTTCTTTGTCCAAGCATCATGATTTCTTTGTGTGCTTTGTCTGAACCAGCAATTAGTAATTACATAACCAAATCTACCACAATGAAAGTAGTTGACATTTGAGAATCTTCTTTGATATTTGTGTGGTTTAGATTGAACATGTTTGGGTTTGGTTTGTGAGCATGAAGCACAATCATTTTCTTTTTCATGCACGTAAGATGTGGTAATCTTGTGATCAAGAGATTTTTTGTTCTGGGGCATGTACCCTAATCCTTCTTTCTGGAAGTTAACTTTAACTCCCAACACATTGTCTAGGTTTTGTTTCTCTTTAACAAACCTAGAGAGAGTGAACTGCAAGTCAGTCACCTCTTTATTCAAACTCTCATTTTTGTTCTCAAGTTCTGAAATGAAAGATGTCAGAACTTCTTTTTCATTTTTGAACTTTTCACAAACTTCTTCAATTTCAGACTTTTTACATGATAACTCCTCTTTGGCTTTTACAAGATCTGAGATCGTTTGAAGCAAAGTTTCTTTTTCCTCGGTTAAATCGAACCATTCTTGTTCCAATTTCTAAAACATAATAGAAGCATCCTCATGTGTTAAGTTATCAATTTTCTTTTTGAGAGATTTATTTTTAGATCTAATTTTTTTATATTTAATATGTAATTTTTCATATTCAGACTCCCATTGTTCATTTGAAATAACATTAGGGTCAGAATTTACCTCGACTGAGTCATCCTCATGTGCCATGAGGCACAGGCTTTCAATGAGCTCCCCAAGCTCTTCTTCGGACTGCTCTTCCTCTTCGTCGCTCCATGTGGCGACCATAGCTTTTGGTTTCTTGAACTTATCCTTGTTGAACTTTCTCTTCAAATCTGGGCATTCATCTCTCATGTGCCTGGGATTCTTGCACTCATAGCATATAATGCTATTTGCCTTGCTTGACTCACCCTTGGTTTGAGCGGGCTTCCTTTGCCCCTTTCTGAAATTTTCCTGAAAATTCTTCTTTCTTCTCAGAAATTTCTTCACTTGATGGGTCAGCATATCCAAGTCTTCTTCTTCATTGCTCTCCTCACTGGACTCCTCTTCTTGGGAGTCGACATAAGACTGGTTGGCTTTCAAGCCAATGATTTTCTTCTTTTTGGATTCCTCTTCCGTAGTTCTTTTGATGTTAATCCCATAGGTCATAAGTGACCCTATGAGCTCATCCAATGAGAGTGTGGACAGATTCCTTGAATCCTTAATGACTGTGACTTTTGTATGCCACGTAGATGGAATGGATCTTAATACCTTCCTCACAAGTTTGGAGTTTGTGTACACCTTCCCAAGGCTTTTGAGACCGTTGGTGATCTCAGTCAATCTTACAAACATCTCTGAGATGGTTTCTTCGGATTTCATTTTGAACAGCTCATAATCTCTGACGAGTAGATTGGCCTTGGTCTCCTTGACCTCGGAAGTTCCTTCATAAATGAGCCGTAGCTTGTCCCACATCTCCTTTACTGAGCTGCACATGGATACACGAGAGAATTCGTTAGGATGAATGTCACACTGCATAATATTCATAGCATTAAAATTTGTTGTGGATTTTTTAATATCTTTAGGGTTCCATTCGTCTTCATTTTTAGAGAGCTCATATGGACCCTTGTCCACCACCCTCCAGATCTCATACTCTTGGGCTCTCAGAAAAACATGCATTCTATTCTTCCAATAAGAGTAGTTCGAGCCGTCAAAGTATGGAGGACGGTGGATTGAGTGACCCTCAGGCATCATCCTCTTGTTGGCCATTGATCTGGATCTTACTCTAGATCGTTAGATCTGAAAGAATTAGAGCCTTAGCTCTGACACCAATTGAAGTCCCGCGATCAATGACACCCAAGAGGGGGGTGAATTAGGTGTTTACAAATTTTAAGAAAATTTTAGTCAATTTAAAACAAGTGTGAGGAAAAGCCACAATGAAGTTCAGATCTAGCAAGATCTACCACACTCAACTTATCTTTGGTACCGTGGTGGAGGTGAGAATCTGAAGATTCTACTTATGCAAAGTGATATCTTCCTGACAAGGTTTGCCTTGTCGATCCGAACTCACCTTTTGATATACCAGAGATGTAATGTGGAAATGATAGATTATGCTAAATCTAACTCAAACAAAACAACCAAATTAATCTATGTGTGTGCTTGCACATAATGGTGATAGGAGAAAAGGATCAAACCACACAAGAGACACGATTTTTAGGTGGTTCGGATGCAACAGTTGATGGGGACATCAGAGCAAGAGCACTGACATTTTTCATTTGCATTTGTGTCCTTTATTTTATTTTTATATCCTTTGGAAAAGTATGTTTACAATTGTAAGACTTTATAAGCCAACTTGTCATTCCCTAGGATTCTTTGGGTTTATATGCAAAATGTAAGTAGGTCCATCAAGGGGGCCCTCACTCCTTCCTCATTGGTCCAAGTGGCACCTTGGGGGTCCATGTGGGACTGGTCAAAGTCCTAGGTGGCCTTCTAGATGCTTTGACAAGTCAAGGGAGACAAGTGGTAAAATTAGTCCAAGATTCCAACCAAGAAGTCCAAGGGGCACCCCCCCCCCCCTTTAATGTTGTTTAATGTGGTTCCAAACCACATGGGATAAAAAAATTTGAACTCCCTCTTTTATCCCTCCCAATTCTAGATCTAGGGTTATTTTGTGTCTTTTGGCATTTCATACAAATACCTTGTATTCCCATTTTTATTAGAATTAATGATGAAAATTGTGTGAATTTCTTGGAGCTCCTTGTAGGGTGTGCCCCTCCCCTCTCTATCTCTGCTGTATTTCTTCATCTTCCAGCCTTCTAGGGTGTGAGACCCATTCTACCTCCACCTCTGATCCTCTGGATTCTACTTCTGCCACCGCCGCGGCCGCCATCGCGCCGCCACCACCCTCCAAGTTTGGACTCGATCTGTTCTATCTACATCAGGACTGATACTCAAAGCTCGAATTTTAGCTCTCCATCAAGAGCTCAGATCGAGTCCAAACTTGGCGGGTGAGTCATCCACCCCAGCCTTCACAAAAAAAATCCGATCATTTAGCTTTCGTTTGCTATTTTTCCATTTTCATATATTTCCACCTTCCAGTTCTGTCTTCTGTTCATATCCTATCACAGCAACCCTGTGTTTCCTAGTTCCGACCCCCTTTCCCTTATTTTCTTGGGTCACCAATTTTATTGGGAGTTCTGTCCATCACCCCCATGATCCAAGAATTTTCTTAGAATTTCTAGAGTCCTTTTTGTATTTTAAAAATTACTGTCTTCTCCCAATTCTGTTCTATCTTGTGCAGTTCAGATCCGACCCCCAGTCAGTATAAAATCCTCAAAACATCGAAACCTCCACCAAAAGTCAAATAAAAATTACCCCCGTCTTCCTTGTTTCCACCTCTACAACTTTCGTGAAGAGTCCAAGTTCCAGATCTTAGCTTTGTGACACGGTCAATGCCAACTCTTAGGAAAACTCAGTTCTGTCCTGAGATTTCGGGTTCTGTCCAACAGCAGCTTGTAAAATCGATCAAGGCCAGATCCAAGAAATTCAAAATTCTTTCTCTGGACATAGATCGAGGCATTTTGAAAGAGCTTTCCAACGGTACCTCTTGTACGTCGATCCGACGTCAGTAGTGATCGCAGCAGCAGATCTCACCGGGTCGCGCGCTGTAAAACAGCAGCTTTAGATCCGTGGGCAACAAGGTCAACCAGTGAAGACCAGAGCCGACTCGCCTTCCGCGAGGCGAACCGGCGTGCCGCCGTCCCAGGGAGTGCCTTTCCAGAAGCCAACGTCACATCGGTACCACTCCGGGCCCACTCGGACCCACCGATGAGCCCGTGGGCCCCACGTTCGTGAATACGCGTGCCGCTGAAGCTACATCAAAATGGTACCCGTCAACCCAAGTTCGGTCCTCCCGGGCCCCATTTGTAGCCCTTTACCTCCCTGCGTGGAGTGGGCATAGAATTTCACTTCTGTAATTGTTGTATAATTATTTTTACCGGGAGTTACTGTCTTGGCCGGGATCGTCTTCCCCACGCCCGGAGCGTGGAGGTAAACTCGCTCCCACTCTTTATCGCATTTTACTTATCTCGTATACCTTTTGAATGCTGCTGCATGTGATAGGTAATTAGCTTGATATCTATTTTTATCACCGCTGCGAGAGAGTGAGTGTAACCCGTCCCGTGGCTCGATCCGAGTTCACACGGAAAGGTCGATACCCGAGACTCACTGTCGATTTCTTAACCGTGCCCGGTCCCACGTCTTCCCTCGCTTAGGGGCGATTACGAGCTAGTGTCCCAGGTCGCGTGTCCGTCCCGCATCAATTTGGTATCAGAGAGCCAGTTGAGTCTAGGGTGTTTAAAACTCCAAACAAAATAAAAAAGTGTCTAAGTCTAAGGGTGCATTTGCATACCATTAATCGGTATATCAAAAGGTGTTGTCCGAACGTTAGGCTACGTCTATCGGGAAGGCTGCACACTTGCGCGAGTGATCTTTGGATCGATTAGCTCCGCCACGTACCGAGTCTTGGTTTAAGTCTAGGGTCCTTAGTGTGCATTAGTTAGTGCATTCCAACCTTGCATAGTCGTGTCTAGTGTCTTGTCCAAGTGTCGGCATGTCTAGCATGTAGTTTCTCCCCCAATGTCCAATGGACTCCCGGTCGGCCAGGCGATATGACCATTGGCCCACCCATAGGTTGGGCAACCATCCTCTCCACTTCTGTAGGCCCGAAGCCTCGATTTTTTATGGCTCCAATGACCCGGGTGACTACCTCAAGTGGGAGGCCGCCATGGACACATACTTTGATTGTTATCCCATGTCCGAAGCCGGGCAATTCTATTTTGCCAAGGAGAGGCTTCTCCACGGGGCTGCCGAAAAGTGGAGAGACATCGAAGGCTTGAGAGAGGTTAGGAGGCAATGGTCCATCGAATCATGGTGGGATATGAAAAGAGCGCTTAGGAGAGTCTACCTTCCCCGCCCACCAACCTCCAACCACGGGGGTCATACCACTAGCCAACCCCACCAACTCACCCACAATCAAGTGGGCCACACCTCCAACCAACCCCGCCCCTTCACCTCTATCCAATCCCACCAAAGCACTCCTAATCAAGTGGCCCTCCCAGTCGCCTCCAGCCAAGTGGAAGCCCCACTTATAGTCGAGCCTAGGTTCGCATCCGGGCTGAGAGATGAGGAGCGAGTCCACCCCGAGGCCCCTACTCCAACCCGCACCTTAGATGAAATCAAGAAAATACTTTTGGATTGGTTGGATAGGATAGAAAGGACACGTGCTCCTACACCACCCACGAGAGCTCCAATGCCACCACCCTCTACTTCCTAACTTTGTTCGGAACCATCTCATTTGGAGCCACTTCATCCCGAGCCACCCGTGTTTCTAACGGGTACGCTTTTCATAGCCGAGCCGCTTATTAGTTGGCTCAAGGATGGCTTGGCCCCACCTCCTTACCCATCCATGGACCCCATCTTACCTCTAGTGCCCGTCAACTCCTACCACATGATATTCTGATCTAGTCACCATGTAGATACATTGGGTGACCTTATTTTGGGTTTAGGTTGGCAATGGAAGTTGACACACTTATTGGCCCGAGGCTTCGACCAACCCACTAGTCGTAGCTTTACTCATCCGACCTTAGGGTCCATTACCTCCGTGTGCACCGTGGGTTGTGTCACCACGGAGATTCTCTTATTCCTCCCCATGTCGACCGAGCCTGACTTCATACCCTTTTGTCCGAGGGAGGAATCATACATCCTACACATGATCACCGTCCCACCTACCACAATGCATGAAGGTGACCATCCACACCTTTAAGACTTCTACACATGAGACCGTGACTTGTGGGAACCCATCTCATGGGGTCATACCTTCTTTGATCCCTTTGACCCGTTCTCTTGTGGACCCCTTGACCCACCATATATACTACACTTCTTCGAGGGAGTCCACTACCACACCCCTTCCCCACGGGCCGGGTCGTCTACACCCACCAAGCCCGTTCACTTGCGAGATACACCATCATCTAGGGGAAAGGAAGAAGATGCATTTGGTCCCCTTGCCCTCCCACATCTAAGTCCAATATGCATGCATGGTCCACTTTAGGAGGTCTAGGAATTCCACATGATGTCAACCACCGGTTACGTCAGATGCATGCATGGCACACATTCGGGTGTCCTGGTCCACCATCACCTATGCGTAGGTCGAACTAACATTAGGTTTGTTTAGGGTCTTTGTGAGTCTTGGTTTTGTTTGTTTGTCGTGTGTCTGTGCATACATCGAGTCGAGTCGGTTTTGTACGCTCGCATTGTTAGTCCCTTTTGAGTGCGACTTGTTGGACTTTGGGATCGGTTCTACTTCATATCGGATCTAGTCACATAAGGGACAAGCGGTGATTCCTAGTGAGTCTTCGAGTCGCCTTCCCTCCTTTGAGAGTGACCCCACCCCGGAGTGTCCACCTCTAGCCTCTTCCCCAGTAGCGTGTGCATATCGAATCTATACGGGATGAGCAAGTGTCGATTACTTGGAGTGGAGCATACTCCGCGCTTCTAGGTTCGGTGACGCATCCGCCGGAGCTACTCGAGCAACCGCACCCCTTACTCGACGGGGTCGAGTTCTTCCCACCCGGGGAGAATTGATGGGGACATCAGAGCAAGAGCACTGACATTTTTTAATTACATTTGTGTCCTTTATTTTATTTTTATATCCTTGGGAAAAGTATGTTTACAATTGTAAGGCTTTATAAGCCAACTTGTCATTCCCTAGGATTCTTTGGGTTTATATGCAAAATGTCAATAGGTCCAGCAAGGGGGCCCTCACTCCTTCCTCATTGGTCCAAGTGGCACCTTGGGGGTCCATGTGGGGCTGGTCAAAGTCCTAGGTGGTCTTCTAGATGCTTTAACAAGTCAAGCGGGACAAGTGGTAAAATTAGTCCAAGATTCCAACCAAGAAGTCCAAGGGGTGCCCCCCCCTTTAATGTTGTTTAATGTGGTTCCAAACCACATGGGATAAAAAGATTTGAACTCCCTCTTTTATCCCTCCCAATTCTAGATCTAGGGTTATTTTGTGTCTTTTGGCATTTCATACAAATACCTTATATTCCCATTTTTATTAGAATTAATGATGAAAATTGTGTGAATTTCTTGGAGCTCCTTGTAGGGTGCGGCCCTCCCCTCTCTATCTCTGCTGTATTTCTTCATCTTCTAGCCTTCTAGGGTGTGAGACCCATTCTACCTCCTCCTCTGATCCTCTGGATTCTACTTCTGCCGCCGCCGCCGCCATCGCACCGCCATCGCGCCGCCGTCTTCATCGCTGGAGTTTTGTCTACATCAGGACAGACCCTCAAAGCTCGAATTTTAGCTCTCCATCAGGAGCTCGGATCGAGTCCAAACTTGGAGGGTGCGTCATCCACATCCACCCCAGCCTCCAGAAAAACAATCCGGTCATTTACCTATCATTTGCTATTTTTCCATTTTCGTATATTTCCACCTTCTAGTTCTGTCTTCTGTTCAGATCCTGTCACAGCAACCCTGTGTTTCCTAGTTCCGACCCCCTTTCCCATATTTTCTTGGGTCACCAATTTTATTGGGAGTTCTTTCCATCACCCCCATGACCCATGAATTTTCTTAGAATTTTTGGAGTCTTTTTTGTATTTTTCAAAATTACTGTCTTCTCCCAATTCTGTTCTGTCCTGTGCAGCTCAGATCCGACCCCCAGTCAATATAAAATCCTCAAAACATCCAAACCTCCAACAAAAGTCAAATAAAAATTATCCCCGTCTTCCTTGTTTCCACCTCTACAACTTTCGTGAAGAGTCCATGTTCCAGATCTGAGGTTTGAGGCACGGTCAATGCCAACTCTTAGGAAAACTTAGTTCCATCTTCAGATTTCAGGTTCTATCCAACAGCAGCTTGTAAAATCGATCAAGGCCAGATCCAAGAAATTCAAAATTCTTTCTCTAGTTATAGATCGAGGTATTTTGAAAGAGCTTTCCAACGGTACCTCTTGTGCGTCGATCCGACATCGGGAGTGATCGCAGCAGCAGATCTCGCCGGGTCGCGCGCTGTAAAACAGTAGCTTCAGATCCGTGGGCAGCAAGGTCAACCAGTGAAGACCGGAGCCGACTCGCCTTCCGCGAGGTGAACCGGCATGCCGCTGTCCCAGGGAGTGCCTTTCCAGAAGCCAACGTCACATCGGTACCACTCTGGGCCCACTCGGACCCGCCGATGAGCACATGGGCCCCACGTTCGTGAATACGCGTGCCGCTGAAGCTACATCAAAACGCTGCCCGTCAACCCAAGTTCGGTCCTCCCGGGCCCCATTTGTAGCCCTTTACCTCCCTACGTGGAGTGGGCATAGAATTTGACTTCTGTAATTATGGTATAATTATTTTTACCGGGAGTTACTATCTTAGCCGGGATCGTCTTCCCCACGCCCGGAGCGTGGAGGTAAACTCGCTCCCACTCTTTATCGCATTTTACTTATCTCGTATACCTTTTCAATGCTGCTGCATGTGATAGGTAATTAGCTCGATATCTCTTTTTATCACCGCTGCGAGAGAGTGAGTGTAACCCATCCCGTGGCTCGATCCGAGTTCACGCGGAAAGGCCGATACCAGAGACTCACTGTCGGTTTCTTAACCGCGCCCGGTCCCACGTCTTCCCTCGCTTAGGGGCGATCGCGAGCTAGAGTCCCAAGTCGCGTGTCCGTCCCGCATCAACAGCGGCAACCTACGTCCACCCCTCACGATCTGTGAGGATTCCCACACTATCTTGTAAAAGATTACAAGATCAAACCACATACACACACTCGTGAGGAGTTCAGAACTCCCACGAAGGTGCACAAGCACAGAATCCTGCAAAAAAGTGAAGAAAGAGAAACTACACACACATACACACACACGGATCTAGGTAGATCCACACACACAAGTATTTAGATATTACAGGAACACACACTTGAAGCTCAACTAGAAATGAAAGAAGAAACACAAAATAAAAGCTTAAGATTTAAGCTCCCCCTTAGTGGATGATGAGGATTTTGGATGGTGGACTTGACTGGACTTTGACTCTGTTGGTCGATGCTTAAAAAAAAAAAGTGGATTTTGGATGCAGCTTGATCTCCACTTGACTTGGGTTGATTGTCCTCAGATTGAGCTTGAGAAGCTTGGAGATGAATGAAGAACTTCTTGCACAAAACACTGTTCATGGAGCTACAGTAGCAGCACCCTTTCTCCCTTGGCAGCTCCCTCGGATCTCCCTTGAGTAATTAGGGTTTCTTTGCCCCAAGAGTTATTTTTATACAACTAGGATGGTCAAGGACAGGTCAAGACACAGATCCACAATTCCAGAGATGTCTGGAAACTTTTGGGATTAAAAAATCATTGATAGATGCTTCAGCCTCGTGGAGAAAACCAAGTCAACAATGGAGGCTTCGAAGCTGGCGGTCGACCGGGCATAGGTGGGCGGTCGACCGGAAGTTTACAGAGTTTGAACCTTTCAACGTTGGGAAAATCGGTCGACCAGTCCAGTGTGGGCGATCGACCGAACTCTGTTATTTTACAGAGTTTTCAACTCTGGGAGATTAGGTCGACCACCCATGCTGGCCTGGTCGACCGAACTCTAAAAAAACCTGCAGAAATGAATTGTTAGCCATATGACAAGAGATTCTATTGGGAGAATGTTGTGCTCAAGTTGGGCATGTGTGGAACGTGAGTGTTTCTATTGTTTTGATGATGTCCAACTATGACTCAACTAATGATTGGTTCTATTGTTTTGATGTGATTCCAACTATGACTCAACTATGACTCATTTCTAGTGCTTTGATGATGTATGTCCTTAGCGTCATTTTGGGATCTATTATGCTTTTGCTATGCATTTGATAAAATCCATTTGCATACATTTCAGGTCATCATATTGCCAATTCAACATATCAAGAATGGCTTGCAACGCTTAACCAATTGGCCGCACAGAAATCAAGATAGATCCAAAGGCGCCAAGATCACTCAAGATGCAAAGTAGAAAGGAAGTGCAACAAATCACTCAAGACTCAAGATGCAAGTGCAAAAGATCACTCAAGATACAAAGTGGAAGCTCAGCAAGATAGAAGCTCAACAAGATAAGCCATATGTCAAAGATGAAAGCTCGTTGAGCTAAGCCAAAAGAAATGGAGTGAAGATGTCAAGGTGAAAGCTAAGGAAGAAGAACTATTGTCATGTAATAAACCATTGGATGGTGAATGACTGGAATGAAGTTGGCACGATGAAAGGAACGCGTCCAAGAAAGGAAGCAAGCTTCTACAAGGTCCGAGCATTCATCCAAGATGATCAAGGTTCAAACACTTGGTTTACATGTTCCAAATCCAAGGTCAATGCACAAAGAAGTATAGCCAAGAGAATCCAAAGCTAAAGACTGCGTTGATACGTTTAAGACTATCAAGGGAGACGCCATGGACATGAATGGGCTGCAAAAGAAGTCAAGCGGCGGAGTTAGATCGGCTAACGGACCAACCCGGGGTGAACCCGGTTCCGCCCAGCTGGCGGTCGACCGCCAGCACAGGGGCGGTCGACCGCCCCAGCCAGGGACCGCCCAGCTGCAGTTCTGGCAGCTGGCGATCGACCGCCAGCCAGTGGCGGTCGACCAAAAATCCCAGGGATCACCCAAATGAAAGTTTTACAGTAGCGGTCGACCGCCAGGAACCTTAGGTCGACCGCCAGCCCCGAGCCAACCTTATTTGACTTCGAAATCCACCTCGTGGCCAGCCCCTTTCCATAGTTTTGTTTAATCAAACCTCACCTAACTTCCCATGATTTGTGGATCTGGTCTGGGGCTTGTTTATAGACCATTCAAAGTCTATAAAACCATTACAAGAGGGTTAGAAACCCTAGTTGATGGAGTTGATGAAGTGAATCAAGGGAGGCCATTTCGAGAGCATTGTAGCACCTCCGTGAACAGTGTTTCGAGCAGAACATCTTCATCCTTCCAAGAGATTCAAGCCTAGATCTGAAGCTATCTCAATCTCCAAGGAAGCAAGAAGCATTCAAGGCTCTCAAAGGTGATCAAAGCTGCATCCATAAACCGCTTCATCAACTCAAGAGGATCAAGAGAAGATCAAAGCTACATCCAATATCCTCTCCATCAAGTCAAGGTGATTCAAGCTCATATCTCAATCTAGCATCCTCCAAGAAAGAGTAGAAGCAAGTAAGGCTAAGAGGGAAGATCAAAGGAGGCTTCAAAGGGGTGTTCAAAGCAAGAGGAGTTCGAGTTACTGTTCACGTGAACAGTACTCCGTGAAGAACATCTTCATCCAATCCAAGGTATTCAAGCTCATATCAAAGAAATCATCCTCCAAGATCTGTGAAGAAGGAAGCAAGGATCAAGGTAGCATCTATTCATTTCTTCATCCAATCAAAGAGATCAAAGAGAGAAGATCAAGAGAGGAGATTGGAAGAACAGTTACTGTTCACATGAACAGTACTCCGTGAAGAACAATCATCCATTCAAGGGTGATTACAAGAAGATTGATTTGCAAGAAGAAGAGATCCCTGCTGCTGATCAACAAAGCATATTGATACAAGGGCCAATTCCTTCTCACTCAATCTCTTGTTTTAATTTCTTCACATCTGTTTTACTTTCAATATTGTTAAACTTTGAAGTTGTGATTTGTCCCTACCGGTGGTTAGTAGGAAGGCAATTGGAGGGTGTTCCAATTTGCGGTTGACGTCCCTACCAGGTGGTTAGTAGGAAGGCAATCGGGAGTTCTCCGATCTGCGGTGTAGCCGTCCCTGCCGGCTTTGTGTGTAGGAAGACAGAAAAAGAGTCTTCTCTGTTCTGTGGTTTGGGGCGTGTCCCCGGGTCAAGCTGTGAGTCAGCAAGGAAGCCTCACCGGGTTTTGGTGAGGGGTTGACGTAGGTTGCGGGGTTGCAACCGAACCACCTTAAAAATCCCTGTGTTGTGCGTTGTTTATTGTGTGTGATTGATTTATATCTTCTAACCCCATTCGCAGGTTCGTGTGCTTCCACACTTGGTTATATTGCTCACACACATATGCACTTTGAGTGATCAACATAGCATACACACACACACACACGGTTGTTGCAAGCTATTGCATGTTCATCTATGTGTTATGCTTTGTAATTCACTTAAAGAAGTGTGGACGTTTCATAACTTGTAATTCAAGTCTTTTCATTTGAGCCACTCTACTTAATTCCGCTGTGCATTGTGCCTAAGTGATTCATTCACTTTATAAGAGTGGTTTAAGCTTCCGCTAGTTAAGAGTTTTTAAATAGGCTAAAGTTTCTGATAGGATCTATTCAACCCCCCCTTCTAGATCCGTTTACACCTCACGGGACCCAACAAGTGGTATCAGAGCTAAGCTCTGTCATTCCCAGATCCAACGATCTACAAGGAAAGATCCCGGTGTTTGTTATTTAAATGGATTCACATGCTACACTTGCTTCGATGGTTTCTCCGCCCATTTATGATGGTTCAGATTTTTCTACATGGGTAGGGAGAATGTTCATCTATGTTAGCTCCATAGATCCACAATTGTGGACTCTTATATATAATGGTCCTCATGAGCTTCCATCAAATTCAATTGATTGGTTAGCCGAACATGAGACCAAACACAATGATAATCATCTTGCATATAACTTAATTACATCTGCAGTTGATCTAAGATTAACTCATCTTGTGTCTTCTTGCAGCACAGCCAAGCAAGTACTAGACAAGTTGGTGAAAATCCATGAAGGAAAAGAACAAGAACAAGAATGCTTCATGGCCGACCGTGCAGAAGAGTCAAGCAAACCATCCTCATCAAAGGTAAATTCTGATTCCGAGGAATTCACTTTTGAAGAACTTATGGAATCCTATGATGAGTTGTTTACACAATACAAAAAGGCAATATCAGAAAATAAAAAGTTGAAAAAAGATCTCAAGAAAATTAACCAACATGAAATCTTGATTTGTAAAAAGTGTTCTGCGTTTGAAGAGCTCTCTTTTGATCTAGACACACATAAACAAAGTATTGCATGTCTAAGAGATGAAAATGAAAATCTTCATGATGAAATCACTAAGTTGGAAGAAATTGTAATAAAACTTCAAAACCAACCTAAGGCAATCTCGAATGATCAAACTATGGCCGATGGGCTAATCCTTGATGAGAGGTTGATTGAAGAAAATAAAAATTCTGTTTCATGCTCTGCTAATTTTGCATGTGAAAAATGTTCATTCTTGAGAAACATAAATGCTGGTCTTCATGATGATCTTGAATGGCAACAAAAACTGATTGATTCTCTAAAAGAAGAGAATAGAGAGTTGTTGGAAAAGAAAATTGAACATGAAGAAGTTGAAGAAGAATTGCTTGAAAAACTGGCTGCACATGAAAAAGGCAAATTTGTTATTGAAGATCACTCTGAAACTTTGCATGCTTTAGAACAACAAAATCAAAATCTTAAAGCAGTAAATGCCATGCTCAATGAGCAATTGGCAGCATGCGAAGAGGGCCTTGTTGAATCTAAACAGCACATTTCCTCACTTGAAAATGAAATTCAAGATTTGAATGATTTCCTGTCAATGTTTGCCCAAATCCAAGATTTTGGCTCACCGGAAGCCACCACTTCATGTGGTCACCAAAAAGGGCATATTGCTCGAAAGAAAAGCAAAACTGAGCATGCTCATCCAAACATGCACCATAACATGTCCAATGCTAAATACCATGCCTTCCACAAAATGAATGTCAATTGTTATTATTGTGGTAAACATGGTCACACTGTGCATGATTGTTTTATCTTGAGAAATGATGAGCTTAGAGCAGGAGATCAAGTGAAAGAGCAAGGAAAGAAACAGGTCAACATTGGCAGAGGGCTTGCTCAACAGAATTCTGTACAAAACCACATGGAGAATCAGAAGTGTCGACATTCCTATCCAAACAGGTCGACACTCTCCATGGCCTTTAAGAGAAATGCTTCTCTTTGCTGCTCTCATTGTGGTAAGTCTGGCCATACTATCCAAGAGTGCTGGCATTTGAAGGGAAAGCATCACCTTCATGCCATGAAAGGTAAATCCCATGCTCACTCACAAAAGCATAATCCACATGCACACGCACATGAACAGAAAAAGAAAAATCAATCTTTTGTGTGTTGTTTCTATTGTGGTAAAAATGGACATGAGATGTATGGTTGCCATACAATGAGGGAAGATGATTTGACTGCCCTGAAAAAGATGGGTCAAGATGCTAAACATGTTGCTAACCCACAAGGACCCAAGCAAGCTTGGGTACCTAAAAATTCCAAATAAGAATTTTGGGTGTAGGATGCCTTGGAGCTGAACAAATGAATGGTCAGGTAAATAAAAGCTCAAGGCACAGGTATGTACATAAACCTTTTAATTTCAATCATCTTGCCTGTTTAGTCCTAACATGTAGATAGTGCATTATAAGTCTGCCAAATGTCATTAAATTCTGCAAATTGAATTACTGTTTGAAATGTAATACCCCCATGGTGTGAGATGAACTTTTGAGCTAGATAATTTGCTCACACCATACTTGATTTCAGCTATTTAACTCATGAAAAACTTGTTATGCTGATGAAGTTGATGTGATGATGAGTTGTTTGCTACCTGATATCAGCCACTTGTAATTCTTGGACTTTGGTTTTGATGTTGCGTACCATGGCTGCATTTTCAACTCATTATTCATGTTAGCACTACTCAAAGGGGGAGTCTATTGGCATCATCATCATCATATTGCATTCAGTTCAAAACCCATTGTGAATGATTTGTGTTTACATCATCTCACAATCACACATACCTTAATGCACATCATGTTTAGAAGACAAATGATAATGCACAATCATTTTGCAGCATCGTCATTGCATTGTGTATTCACATAAATCTTAGGATGCATAGTTCATTGCCAACCCTTGCATGTATTCAGGGGGAGTCAACATCAACCTAGCTTGAATCACTTTACATCATATCATTCGTGCATGACCATGGTATATCAAATGTTGATGTATGGAAGGGCAGGTTATGCTTGCCTTGAAGCACTCAATATGCGTGAGGTTTCACCTCCGCCAAGTACCATGCGTCACTGTCGCATATAGGCCATATAGCTAGGGGGAGTTACTTTCTTAAGGCATTCATGCATATGTTTCATATTCATTATGTTGCATTTAATAAGTGTACAACCATGAGTCGGGTCATAGCATTCATGCATATTTCTTTTTGCCCATCTCATGAGTGATCTAGCTATTCCATGCACATCCTTAGGGGGAGTCTTGCAATCTGAACATTCTTGGGTAATTATCTGATAATGGTGTAAGAGCTTTCTATTATTTGCACTGATAATTGTCCATCAAATAATAATGGTTCAGATTTAATGATTTCTTTGAAATTCTGATAAATATGTTTTTGACATCATCTATGTCACGTAGTTTTTAATAGACTTTAACTAGAGGTTGCATGTTGTGACTTGAATGATCTTTCTGAAATCTGAAAATTCAAATGTCATAGTCAAGTTGGTTGAGTTGCTATAGTCTCATATTGTTTTTAAACAACTTGACATATTGGAATTCATAAAGGCAAAATTTTAGACAAAGCAATGACATTAGGTCACTGAGAAATATGTCTTCTCATCAAGGAAATGAGGATAGATATGTCATGAAGTGCCTTTGTTATCTTTGTTATCTATTGCTTAGACTCAAGACAGAGCAATGGCTACATTGCTGAGAAATATATCTCCTCATCAAAGATATGAGATCGGATATGTCATGAGGTGATTCAGCTATCTCTGTTCAAATCTGAAGCATAACAGTCAGTCTTATCAAATACCTAGGAATACTGGCGCCTAAACAGCGAGTATTCTTACGGCTAGGCGGTATGCACTAGACTCGCTTGCTCGTAAAATATGGGTCTAATGATATGAATGTCTTTGAAAAGGATATATGGGAAAAAGTGCTGCAACATAGAATTCATTATAATTGTCATGGTTGTTTAACCTCAATACAAGTTGTGCTTTTCCCGATGACGATTATGAATATGGCTGTGTAAGACAATGGAGGATTACCATTGCTAGAGCATGCACTTTTGGTTCACTTCTATTAAACCATGGATATAGCTATTTTTCAAATTCTCTTGTAAATTCAGAATTCATTAACTTTGAACCATACATATTCATCACGGCATGTTTCTAGTTGCTTATAATGGTTTGCTCTATACTCCTCTTTCCCTCAGCTTCCTACATAATTTGTTCATTCATTTAGATAGGAGGAGAAAGGTTGCATTCATTTCTATAGGGGGAGAAGGCTTGGTGACTTGGTGAGTCATTCATCATACAGGGGAAGAATGTTTGCATATATTCTTGTAAGTGTTTGCATTGTGATGTTGTTTGCATTGTGGTTTGGTGAGCATCATATATAAGGGAAGAAGAACGAGAGGTACATGTCATCTTGTGAGCATTTCATTGTCAAAGGGGTAGCATGTTTTCATGATTCATGTTATAGCATAACATGTTCATCTGTCATTGCATAGCATGTGTAAAGCACGTTTTCATGATTCATTGCAAAGTATGTGTTGAAACTTCAAAATTCATTGCCATTGCATAGCATGGTTTCATTCATTTTAGAGCATATCACACATTGCACTCTTTGCATTCACATGCTCTACTTCATCTATGCACATCTGTGATCACTTCATGCATACATAATTGGGAGAAATCATTTTGTGCTCATGCATACATATTTGCATTCTCATGTTTTGATCATCCTTGCATTGCACATATGTCTTGCATCTTGCATTCCCATGTATTTCTTTGAAAATCCTAAAAACATAAAAAGCTAACATCTTGAAAACCTCTAAAAATTGAAAAATCTGAAGTCAAAACTGCTTTATGGTTGTCTTGTCTATCTCTTCTATTGGACCATGTTGGCATACTTCATCTCATTCATTGGTCTCAAAAAAAAAAAAAAAAAAAAGGAAAAGATTTGATTCCTTCTTGCTGCTCCCTTCTTGCTGATGGCAAAGGGGGAGAAGATTTGGTTGAGCCATATGCATGGATGGAGCCATTTCAAAGATTTTGGTATTCTTTGTGTGGAGTCGATTTGGTTCCCAAGGACTCTTGTAATCCCTTCCAAAAATGTGAAGTGAACCTGGGGTCTCTGTTTGACACACTGTTCACCGGCACACTATGCAATCTTACCACTTCCTTCATATACAAAGCAGCCAAAACATCGACTATCCACTTCGACTTGATGGACAAGAAATGCGCAGATTTGGTCAACCTATCAAAAATTACCCATATTGCATCGAAGCCTCCACGAGTTCTTGGTAAGCCCATTATAAAATCCATGTCAATACTCTCCCACTTTCACTGTGGTATATCGAGAGGCTTTAATTTCTCAGCAGGTCTGAAATGCTCAGCCTTTACTTGTTGACACACCAAGCATCTACTCACGAACTCAACCACTTCCCTCTTCATGGTTGGCCACCAAAAGGTCCTTTTTAAATCCCGGAACATCTTAGTAGCTCCAGGATGAATGGTATACTTGGACCTATGGGCTTCCTCAAGGATCTTGCTCTTCACTTCGGCTAAATGAGGGACACAAGTCCTTCCCTAGAACAACAACCTGCCATCATCGACAAATAGAAAATCTGGTCGATTGCTCAAACTTCATTTGATCTCTACCAACATTAGGTCATTATCTTGCAAGGTCTTGATCTCCGCCAACAGTTCTGGACGAAGCTGAACCTGAGCGATCATGACTTGATCCTTCTTTTTACCAACATTAAGGTCTAAACTAGCCATCTGCTCCAACATCCTCCACTCTTGCAACATAAGACTTGACAACTTAGCTATTGGCTTGCGGCTCAAAGCATCAGCTACTACATTATCTTTCCCGGGGTGATACTCTATGGAGAAATCAAAATCCTTCAAATATTCAAGCCATCTTCTCAGTCTCATGTTAAGCTCTTTCTGAGAGAACAAATACTTCAAGCTTTTATGATCATTAAATATAGTAAAGGTCTCTCCATATAAGTAGTGCCTCCAAATCTTCAAGGCGAACACCACTACAGCGAGCTCTAAGTCATGGACATGATAATTCTCTTCATACTTCCTCAACTATCTAGATGAGTAGGCTATCACGCTACCATGCTGCATTAGCACACAGCCTAGGCCAATGCCCGAGGCATCAGTATAAACTTCAAAACCTCCTTCTCCATAAGGCAAGGTCAAAATAGGGGCAGTGGTCAAACACTCCTTCAGAGTCTGGAAACTCCTCTCACATTCTTCTGACCACTCGAATCGGTTCTCCTTGCGGGTTAATCTAGTTAAAAGTACCGCAATCTTAGAGAAATCCTTAATGAATCTCCGATAATAACCTACTAGGCCTAGAAAACTTCTTACTTCGGTTACATTTGTTTTGCCCTTGTGGTTTTGATGATTGGTTTTTATGTGAGTCAAACACTGTGAGTCACCATGTGATGTTCAGCCATTTTATCAGATCATAAAGCATTCATAAATATGTTCAGTCATTCTGTAAGGTTTATGCATTTCTCTGCTTGTGGAAGTCCTGCACATTGCATCACTGCATACACATTGCCTTGCTGCATTTCACACGCATTAAGTCTGTACATGGTCTTGTTGCAGGCACGGCAAGTCTATACATCCGTTAGCCTTGCCTTATGCACACAACAAGTTTGTACATCGTGGCATACAAAGTCTGCACATTGGTTTCTGTTATGGTTGTGCATCATTACAGTAAGTCTGTACATCCTTGTTACATGCATTAACTGTGAGCATGGCATAGTCAGTACATTGTTCATTGCAAGCCATTGTGCACGCATGACTATGACCTGTGTCTGCATATGAATTGATCTTGTTTGCATGGCATTTCATCGAACACATTATGCATACATAAAGTCGATGCAAGCATGCAACAGAGTCAGTACATTGATCAAGTCTGTACAGCCAATGCATTTCATGTCTCTCATGCATGCACATTCAAAGTCTGTATAGCCTGTGTTTGCAACACTAAGCCTGTACATTGCATAGCATGCAAGTCTGCAAAGTCTATACATTCACATGCATGCAAAGTCTGCACATTGCACAAAGTCTATACATTCCTTGCAGTTGTGTTTGTGCATCAACTTTAAGTCTATACATTGCATTGTCAAGTCTGCACATTCCTTAGTGGCAAGTCTATACATTCCTTGAATTCAAGTCTGTACATTGGCCAAGTCTACACATCGTCTCATGCATCGTCTCATGCATCGTCTTTCAAGTCTATGAATTGTAAGACCAAGTCTATACATTGCATCGTCTCATGCAGCGTCTCTATGTGCAAGTCTATACATTGTCTGGTCATCCACGCAAAGTCTATACATTGTTCACAGCACACGCTAAGTCTACACATTACATTGTCCCTCAAAGTCTGTACAGCCTGAATTGTCCTGTAGCTTGCACGAAGTAAAGTCTGTACATTGCCCAGTCTGCATCTTCCAAAGTCTATACATTCCTTAGCTTTACCTACGTTCAGAACACTAAGTCTGTACATCGGTAAAGTCTGCACATGGTTGCTTTGAAGCCGCATTAAAGTCTATACATTGTCGCCTGCTCGTGCAAGTCTATACTTTGGCAAAGTCTGTACATTCCAATGTCTGTACAGCCCTTGCTTAGGTGAAGTCTATACATCCGTCACACTCCAGCCTTTGCATTGAAGTCTATTCATTGGATATGGTTGTGCATCACAAAGTCTATCCATTGCTGTCCATTGCATCGCTAAGTCTATACAATGCATTGCCCTCATGCATACATAAGCATCCAAAGTCTGTACAGCGTTTTGGCTAGAATGCAGCGTTTCATGTTAAGTCTGTACAGCATGCATCGTCTCCTTCTGTACAGCGTTTGCCTAAGTCTATACATCCATTAAGTGATAATTGATCAAGTCTATACATCGTGTGCTTCGTTCATTCTAAGTCTGTACATGGTCCTGGCGCTCGCAAAGTCTGTACATCGGCTTGGCGCTCACAGAGTCTTGCTGCGTCTATGTGCATAGTCCATGCATTGTCAAGTCTATACAGCGTCTCTCTTAGCGTCTTATGCATGCAGCATAGAAAGTCTGTACATTCGTTGACAGACTCATGCATAAACACTAAGACAAAGTCTGTAGATTCGGTGACAGCTTGTCTGAGCATCTCATGCATTCAATGTGCATACTTTCATTCTATTGTGCATCCTTCAATACAAAGTCTGCACATTTACTGCTGATATGGTTATGCTGCTGTTCAGCAAGTTTATACATGCTCTGCTCGTGGCTTAGTCTTTCAATCCATGTTCATTGTGCATATGTGCATCTCCTTCAAGACGAAGTCTATACAATCCTTTCCAAGCATTCAAGTCTATACACCCTTTAGCTCAGTTCGCAGCTGAGTCTGAAGTATGTACAATCTGTTCTTCATACAAGTTTGTTCATGCATTATTTCATTAAGTCTATACATTCTTTGTTGATCGACTGAAGTAACTCTGTCATTGTACAGGCTGATGAATGGGCACGTGATCCGAGGTTGGCACCTGGCACGTGATCCTAGGTTATCTGGACAGAGAGGGCACAAGCCCTGCACACGCCCTACATCTACTGCTGCTATAAATAGAAGCCTTCTCCATCTGGAGAAGACCGATCGAGACTGTGATAGAAGAAGGTGAGAGCAGCAGAGAGGCAGAGAGAAGAAGAAGAAAGAGATCCAGCAGAAGAAGAAAAGAGAGAACAGAGTGAGAAGAAACGAGAGGAGGGGCAGAGAGGCAGAGTGTGAAAGCAGAAGAAGAAAAAGAGAAAGAGAGAGAGTTCGTGGAGAAGAAGAAAGAAGACTCTATTGAAGATCTGTCTACTAGACCGTGGATCAAATCCAGGCCAGTCAGCTCCATGGGAGCCATATCTATGTTATTATCCTTTACAGCTTTCTGATCGCTGTGTATTTTTCATTTCTTGTTTTTCCTTTTCATTTGGTCACTATGTTTTCCGATTCTCTGGTTTGAGATCAGGGTTCCCTCTGGTGTGGAGGAAGAGAGGTCCGTGACCTCTGGTTTGCAAGTGGCTGGGTGTCACTTGTGGGTTCCCCTCCGGTTTGGAGGAAGGGAGATTCGTCTCCAGTTCTGGTCTTGTGGGTTGCAAGTCCAGGTGTTCCCTCCTGGTCTAGAGGAAGAGAGACTTCGGTCTCTGGTTTGCTAGTGACTGGGTGTCACTAGTGGTTCCCTCCGATTTGGAGGAAGAGGGGAGGTTGTTCCCCTGGTCAAGCTGTTAGGCAGCACCTGTTGCAGACTGAGTCTGCGGTTCTAGCGTTAGCTAGTGGAAGCCTCACTCCGGTTTGGAGTGAGGGGTGGACGTAGGTCTTGGTGACCAAACCACCTAAAAAATCTTCTGTGCAGTGTGGTTGGGCTTGTGCGTTTGCTCCTTGTCTTCTACCTCCTTCACAGGTTGCCTTGAGCATTCTTGTTTCTATCTGTGCAGTGGGTTGATTGCTTTCTTCTGCTTCCGCTAGTTGATCGTTTAGGGGCGCGATACATATTTGTTCTTTGGTTCAAAAGAGAATTTGATTAGATTTTCAGTTTGTCTATCTTGCCTTGTTAGCGTTCTAAATTTTTATTGAGCGAAAAGTTTTTAAGGGTGGGATTCATTCACCCCCCTCTGAATCCATCGCACCGATCCTATCATTTGGTATCAAGAGCAGGTGTCTGCATAGTAGGTCCAGCGTCCTGCAGATCCGATCCTGCAGTCTTCGGTGCTATCTCGCTTTTGGTGCATCATTACTCCTGTTGCATTAATCTGATCTGTTTCCATGGGTGATCCACTGGTTTTCAATGGCCTTAATATTAATGTGTGGTTTGTCAGTCTACGCAAATATGTTATATCAGTTAATCCTGATCTGTGGAAGTTAATTTCACAAGGTCCTCACAGATTACCAAAGAAAGTGTCCAAATGGACCGACAGTCACAGATCAAAGGATGGAGAAAATCAGAAAGCTTTGAATCTGATGAAAGCAGCTACTGACAAAGCCTTACATTGTTGCTTTCATGATTGCAGGTCTGCTAAGGACATTCTGGATGTGCTGAAGCTAGCTCACAGGATAGATGAGGACAGCTACATGATGGCTAACAGAAGTAATCAAAGTGGCAGCGATCAAGGCAGCAATCATGATGAAGACGATAATGATGAGGAGGTAAACCCTTTTGAGAACTATACTTTAGAAGATTGGGAGAATGCATATGCTAAATTATTAGAGTCACATGAGAGGTTAAGAAAACAGTATAAAAAATTGAAAAAGGGTACTGTGTTAGATAGTTCAAGTTCTCCATGTGAAAATTGTTCAAATATCAAGCAATCTCATGATGCCTGTTTGTCTGATATCCATATGCATAAAAATCAGAATAAAAAATTGAAGAAGGAACTTGAATGTGTCTGCTCTGAACTAAGTAGGCTAAAATCTGAAAATGACTCTCTTAGAAAATCTGTTAAAGAAAATGAAGAAAAATTTGGGAAACTTGAGCAAGAGAAGAACTTGTTTGCTGAAAAATTTAATGCCATAAGATCTGTAAATATGGAATTGTAGAAAGATCTTGAAAAACAGCAAAAAGAATTGAAAGAGTTTGAAGCTGGGAGAGAAAGCAAGGTTAACTCAGAAGATCAGACTCTAATAAATGAGTTAATTCAAAATGATAAGCTTAAGGAAGAGAATGAGAAGTTAAAACTGCTGAACTCTTCGATATCTGAAAGACTTCTTACTTTGGAGAAAGGGAAAGTCATCTGTACAAATGAAACTGAAGAGTAGATGAGCTGAGAAAGGAAATTGAAAAATACAAAACAGCTAACAAAGTTTTGAACGAAGCTGTCAATTGCAGTGAGCAAGAGATTGCAAGTTATGAAATAAACGTTGCATCTCTCAAAATGAAATTCAAAATTTGAAGAGTTCTCTGTCTAAATTTGTTAGTGGGTAAAATAATCTGAATAAATTGCTGGGAACAAAGGTTAATTTTAAGAAAGAGGGATTGGGTTACAATCCAGTCATGAGGAAGGTTGATGGATCCAACTTGAAAATTGTTTTTGTTAAATCTTCAGAACAAGAAAAGCCTTCTACCTCATCTCCACCTCAGTACAAGGCTAAGAAAACAGAAAAATATGATAAAAATCAGAAAAAGACTGGAGAACAGAAAATAAATAAAAAAGGTTCATCAGTGCATGTTGATCACAGTCCTCACACACACTTACATGCATCTAAAAAGAAAATGATCTGTCATTACTGTCATAGATTCGGTCATTTGATGCGTGAGTGTAAATTGATGGAGAAGGATGATATGAATGCTAGGAAATTTCATGATAAAAATCCTTCATCTCAGAAAAAGAAAATTGAATGTTTTCATTGTGGTAAATTAGGACACAAGATTACACAATGCTGGTTTGTTAATGATAAGAAAAAATCACATTCATATCATGCTAAATTTCATGCAAACAGTCATGCTGTTAACAAGAACAAGTTTGATTCAATAGACCAGCATATGACATGCTTTAATTATGGAAAATTGGGTCATAAGAGATTTGAATGCTGGCTGAGTGCTGGTGGGAGAAATTCTAATTCATGCTTTCACTGTGGCAAGATGGGCCACATTACAGCCCAATGTTGGCATGCTCAGGGAAGGAAGTCTAACTATAAATCTGGTATATTCCCTGCAAATAGAAAGTTTTTTGATAAACCTGAATTTGTCTTTAACAGAAAGTCTCTTGCATGCTCTAACTGTTGGAAGCCAGGCCATCTGGCTAGAGAGTGCTGGTCACCTATTAAGAGAAGAAATCACTCTTCTCATTTTGAATATGAAAAGTCTGGCTACAAAGCTGTAAATTGCTGGCCGAATGATAACAAAGGACAGAACTTTCATGCAAACAACAGAAACTTTAATTCTCATACACATAGATTTCATGATCATGCTAATGTGCACATCAAGAACACAAAACATGTTGTTTCATGTCGTTATTGTGGTGGCTTTGGGCATTCTATGAATAATTGCTCGGTAATGAAAACTGATGATCTACTTGCCCAGAAAAAGTTAAGAGTGCCATTCAAAGGGATCACTGTCATGTCAGGACCCAAGACTGTTTGGGTACCTGCCCATGCAAAATAGTGTGCTAACTTGCAGGTGTGCCTTGGAAGTTGAGGAATAAACATGGGTTAATAAACCAAGGCACTCAAGTATGGAAAACCCCTTTCTGAACTTTTCAGGTATATTATCTGCATTTCATGTTTTGAAATTCATTGCATATCTTGTTTGATGTGTTCTTGCATATTTGTCATCTTTTGAACACTATGAGTATTCATGTCTCTCAATGCTCATACTGAATTGTCTGTTTAGATATTGAAATGGGAATAAACTTACAATTTCTGAAAATCTGAACTGCATATGAATGTTGTTTGAAATCTGTCTGTTGCATAGCTCACTGAAAATCTGGATTGTATATAGGACTGCATGTTGAATTATCATGATTGACCACTATGGTATATTAAATAGTAAGCTACTAAAAGGCAGGTGAAATCTGTCTGGAGGCTCTTACTATGTGTGAGATGGTCTTTTAGACCAGGTTCTCCGCCTAGTACCATGGGTCATATTGTTTGATAGGGCAGTCTGAATGTGCATGAGTCACAAAGATATATGTTCTGTTCTCATGGCAAAACATTACATGTTTTCATGGGGAGTTTGTTGAAGTCTTTGCATGTCTTTGCATACATGTAATTAATTGCATTGCATCTCATTATATTGAAAATGCCAAAAAGATTGATTGAATGCATATTGTCAGGGGGAGTCAATGCATTGCATGCAGATTGTCAAATGCATACACTTGTCAGAATTCATTGCATGTTATGCTTGAAAATCCTGAAACAACCACCTGTTATCTTGCTTGATGTGCATATCCTCTTTATTGATTCTATTGATAAACTTTGATCATATCAGAAAACATTGAGCTTCAAAATCACTTATTCTTGCTGAATCTCTTCTATCAGCCATTCATGAAGATTTCAATGGGGCTTGTCTCGATCATAAATCTGAAAACACTTGAACTAGGAATCTTCTATTATACGATTTTATGAATGTCTGAAATAACTCAGGTGGTTTAAGTTTAATGTATTCATTGAGTTGGTCTTTAAATATCTTAAAAATATCTGAATCATGTTTAATAAGCTTTAACCAACTGTTTCATGCTGTGTCTTGTAAAATCTTCTGAAATCTGCATTATTGAATACATGGCTTTATTTGGTTAAGTACATGAAATTAGTATTGATTTGAAGCAAATGAGTTTTTCTGAAATGTCTAAAGGATAAATTCTGTCAGAGCAATGACTTTGGTCACTGAGAAACACATGTCCAAAGGACTGTGTCATGAGGTGCCATAGTTAACTCTGCTTAAGAATGATTGTTAATCAGGCAGAGCACTGACATGCACACTGAGAAACACATCTCACTCATCAAAGAAATGAGTTGAGATATGTCATGAGGTGTAAATGTTAACTCTGTTAATATAAAGCATGACTGTTAGTCACACTAAGTGCTTAGGGATATTGACGTCTGATCAATGTATATCCTCTAGTTACAAGGTGTGCACTGAACTAGAGTGCTCGTAAAATTTGTAGCATGAAAATTTGTTGAACAAATTACAATATTTGAATATTGATGCTAAAATCAATTTGCTACAACCTTAGACAAAATCATATGACTTCATAATTGCTTGATCTCAATACTAGTGCATGTAATTATGAAAGAACTCAATAAATTTGATTGTGTAAGACAAAGGGAGGATAATCAAGATATAAATATGAGGGCTTGGTTCATTTTTATTAAACCGTGATTTTAGATATAAATACAGAATCTTATTGACAAACTTAGCATACATCATGCTTAAACCATGCTGATCAATAAAATTCATTCATAAGCCCTTATAATGGAAGACTTTGAAAAATTATGTTTTGGATTTATGAGATTGATATCTCCTTGAAAATCTTGTTGAATTCCTTGTATTTGGAGCTTAGTGAAATTCTTTTCCTCACTGTCATTGATTCATCATGACCAGAATTTATCCTTGATTGCCACTTTGGTCTCCTTCTCATCCATCTCATAAGATTCCATTTATTCAGGGGGAGCTTCCTTGTCATATGAATCATGCTGCATATAAATTTTTAAAGAGGGGGAATTATGTGCTTGCATTCATACATTTAGGGGGAGTTCTTGCATTTCTTGTTGCATCTGCATTTCTGCATTCATACCTCTCCATGGTTCATCTTGATAATAACAAGGGGGAGAAATTGATTGAGTCATAAATTTGTTTTAACTTCCCTCTCAAACTATTTCCTTTTGTGATGAAGTCAAAGGGGGAGAATAGTTTGAGTTATCAGAATGACTCACAGTGTTGCCATCATCGAAAAGGGGGAGATTGTTGTGCCCTTGTGGTTTTGATGATTGGTTTTTATGTGAGTCAAACACTGTGAGTCACTATGTGATGTTCAGTCATTTTATCAGATCATAAAGCATTCATAATCATGTTCAGTCATTCTGTAAGGTTTATACATTTCTCTGCTTGTGGAAGTCCTGCACATTGCATCACTGCATACACATTGCCTTGCTGCATTTCACACGCATTAAGTCTGTACATGGTCTTGTTGTAGGCACGGCAAGTCTATACATCCGTTAGCCTTGCCTTATGCACGCAGCAAGTCTGTACATCGTGGCATAGAAAGTCTGCACATTGGTTTCTGTTATGGTTGTGCATCATTACAGCAAGTCTATACATCATTGTTACATGCATTAACTGTGAGCATGGCATAGTCAGTACATTATTCATTGCAAGCCATTGTGCACGCATGACTATGACCTGTGTCTGCATATGAATTGATCTTGTTTGCATGGCATTTCATCGAACACATTATGCATACATAAAGTCGATGCAAGCATGCAACAGAGTCAGTACATTGATCAAGTCTGTATAGCCAATGCATTTCATGTCTCTCATGCATGCACATTCAAAGTCTGTACAGCCTGTGTTTGCAACACTAAGTCTGTACATCGCACAGCATGCAAGTCTGCAAAGTCTATACATTCACATGCATGCAAAGTCTACACATTGCACAAAGTCTATACATTCCTTGCAGTTGTGTTTGTGCATCAACTTTAAGTCTATACATTGCATTGTCAAGTCTGCACATTCCTTAGTGGCAAGTCTATACATTCCTTGAATTCAAGTCTGTACATTGGCCAAGTCTACACATCGTCTCATGCATCGTCTTTCAAGTCTATGCATTGTAAGACCAAGTCTATACATTGCATCGTCTCATGCAGCGTCTCTATGTGCAAGTCTATACATTATCTGGTCATCCACGCAAAGTCTATACATTGTTTACAGCACACGCTAAGTCTACACATTGCATTGTCTCTCAAAGTCTGTACAGCCTGAATTGTCCTGTAGCTTGCACGAAGTAAAGTCTGTACATTGCCCAGTCTGCATCTTCCAAAGTCTATACATTCCTTAGCTTTACCTACGTTCAGAACACTAAGTCTGTACATCGGTAAAGTCTGCACATGGTTGCTTTGAAGCCGCATCAAAGTCTATACATTATCGCCTGCTCATGCAAGTCTATACTTTGGCAAAGTCTGTACATTCCAATGTCTGTACAGCCCTTGCTTAGGTGAAGTCTATACATCCATCACACTCCAGCCTTTGCATTGAAGTCTATTCATTGGATATGGTTGTGCATCACAAAGTCTATCCATTGCTGTCCATTGCATCGCTAAGTCTATACAATGCATTGCCCTCATGCATACATAAGCATCCAAAGTCTGTACAGCGTTTTGGCTAGAATGTAGCGTTTCATGTTAAGTCTGTACAGCATGCATCGTCTCCTTCTGTACAGCATTTGCCTAAGTCTATACATCCATTAAGTGATAATTGATCAAGTCTATACATCGTGTGCTTCGTTCATTCTAAGTCTGTACATGGTCCTGACGCTCGCAAAGTCTGTACATCGGCTTGGCGCTCACAGAGTCTTGCTGCGTCTATGTGCATAGTCCATGCATTGTCAAGTCTATACAGCGTCTCTCTTAGTGTCTTGTGCATGCAGCATAGAAAGTCTGTACATTCGTTGACGGACTCATGCATAAACACTAAGACAAAGTCTGTACATTCGGTGACAGCATGTCTGAGCATCTCATGCATTCAATGTGCATACTTTCATTCTATTGTGCATCCTTCAATACAAAGTCTGCACATTTACTGCTGATATGGTTATGCTGCTGTTCAGCAAGTATATACATGCTCTGCTCGTGGCTTAGTCTTTCAATCCATGTTCATTGTGCATATGTGCATCTCCTTCAAGATGAAGTTTATACAATCCTTTCCAAGCATTCAAGTCTATACACTCTTTAGCTCAGTTCGCAGCTGAGTCTGAAGTCTGTACAGTCTGTTCTTCATACAAGTTTGTTCATGCATTATTTCATTAAGTCTATACATTCTTTGTTGATCGACTGAAGTAACTCTGTCATTGTACAGGCTGATGAATGGGCACGTGATCCGAGGTTGGCACCTGGCACGTGATCCTAGGTTATCTGGACAGAGAGGGCACAAGCCCTGCACACGCCCTACATCTACTGCTGCTATAAATAGAAGCCTTCTCCATCTGGAGAAGACCGATCGAGACTGTGATAGAAGAAGGTGAGAGCAGCAGAGAGGCAGAGAGAAGAAGAAGAAAGAGATCCAGTAGAAGAAGAAAAGAGAGAACATAGTGAGAAGAAACGATAGGAGGGGCAGAGAGGCAGAGTGTGAAAGCAGAAGAAGAAAAAGAGAGAGAGAGAGAGTTCGTGGAGATGAAGAAATAAGACTCTACTGAAGATCTGTCTACTAGACCGTGGATCAAATCCAGGTCAGTCAGCTCCATGGGAGCCACATCTATGTTATTATCCTTTACAACTTTCTGATCGCTATGTATTTTTCATTTCTTGTTTTTCCTTTTCATTTCGTCACTATGTTTTCCGATTCTCTGGTTTGAGATCGGGGTTCCCTCTGGTGTGGAGGAAGAGAGGTCCGTGACCTCTGGTTTGCAAGTGGCTGGGTGTCACTTGTGGGTTCCCCTCCGGTTTGGAGGAAGGGAGATTCGTCTCCGGTTCTGATCTTGTGGGTTGCAAGTCCAGGTGTTCCCTCCTGGTCTGGAGGAAGAGAGACTTCGGTCTCTAGTTTACTAGTGACTGGGTGTCACTAGTGGTTCCCTCTGGTTTGGAGGAAGAGGGGAGGTTGTTCCCCTGGTCAAGCTGTTAGGCAGCACCTGTTGTAGACTGAGTCTGCGGTTCTAGCGTTAGCTAGTGGAAGCCTCACTCCAGTTTGGAGTGAGGGGTGGACGTAGGTCTTTGTGACCGAACCACCTAAAAAATCTTCTGTGCAGTGTGGTTGGGCTTGTGTGTTTGCTCCTTGTCTTCTACCTCCTTCACAGGTTGCCTTGAGCATTCTTGTTTCTATCTGTGCAGTGGGTTTTTTTTTAATCAACACCAGCCCTTAGAATCATCAACTAGTCGAGTGCATATCCCCCCAGCAGGGGAACATGTTCTCACTCCCCTAGGATGAAACTGTGGCCTAAGATTTTATTAGATTTTCTGAATAAAGGAGGTACATGATCTTGGGGGTTTCCCCTGTCTGTACAAGTTTCCAAAGCTGGAAAAGATATCAAAAAATTCTATTTACAAAAATGAAAGGAAGGCAAGCCTCCTTTATCCAGTTCTTCTGCCCTAGCATTTGTCTGGGACTGAGTGCGTCGACCCCAACATCTGGATGTGTCGACGCTGTGTGATGTCTGGGACTGGGTGCGTCGACGCCAGCATCTGGATGCGTCGACGCTGTGTGAAGATTGCTTCTAAGGCTTCTTTCAGTTTAAAGCTTCAGGCAGCCGCTGCGTCGACGCTAGTAGCTGGTGGCGTCGACGCTGAGTGAAGATATTCTGAAGACAGATTTCTGTCTTGGGCTTCTGGAGGCAAACGCGTCGACGTTGCCCGAGTGGCGTTGACGCAGTTAGAATGCGCGTGATATATGATCTTTGGGTCATTCCCCTGTCTGTATAAAGTTGCCAAAGCTGGAAAGAGATGTCAAAAACTCTATTTACAGAAACGAAAGGAAGGCAAGCCTCCTTTATCCATCCTATAAACTCCCCTCACCATTTTGGGCAGATCACTTACAAGGGTAAAAATGGAGTTTGACTGACTAGAGCTAGCATAAGAGGCCAATGCATCAACCAGCTGGTTGCCTTCCCTATAAACATGTCTCCCCGGACAGCCACTTGAGGATATAAGTTCCAATATTTCACTCCACCAAGGATAGACAGTCCAGCTAGGAACTTTCTTCTTATGGATGGATTCCACTAGAAAGGCACAATCTGAAAAAATTGCAGCTACTTTCAGTCCTCCCTTATTAACTATTGACAACCCATCATAGAGAGCCCTTACTTCTGCAAGGAAACTTCTCCCAAAGCCATAATAAAAGGCAAAGCTGATGATCATGTTTCCTGCTGAATCTCCAACACAACCACCACCTCCACAATTTCCGGGGTTCCCTTTTGAAGCTCCATCTACATGAAGAGTAAAATGAAGAGGAGCTAGACTGCATGAAACAATCATTGGCATCCTCCTTGAAATAATCTTCGGGAATAGTTGGAACTGATTCAGGATTTTTATTTGATCTGCCGAGCTACTATCTGGAAAGGAATGGTTATCAAGGGCTTGAGAGAGGCCTGCCACCACTTTCCTCTTGATACTTGAAATGTTGATGGTCACATTTTCAAACCTGGCAGAACATCTTGCCTTCCAAATCTCCCATACAATTAGAACTACAGCATGCATACCAGAATAGCTGAATGCTGAATGCAGCTTGGAGCCTGTCAAAATATTCCAGCCACGAATTGTAATGTGCTCACTCAGATTAATTTTAGTACTAATCAAGGGGGAGACCCATTTCCATAAAGCAGAAGCTAGATCTCCTTTAACAAACAGGTAATCTAAATCCTCCTGAGAAGGGAGTAGGCAGCAACTGCACTTTGAGACTAAGGAAATTCCACACTCAAAAATTCTGCCATCAACTGGAACTGCTCTATGAAGCAGCTTCCAATAGAAATTAGCTGCCCTTGGAGAAATGCTAGAGTGCCATAACTTGGCCCAAGGCTGCCTTAGTGTACCTCTTTATCTCAGCAGATTATTTGCAGACTGAACACTAAAGTCACCACCTACTGTACCAGTCCAGATGCAATGATCTGGCCTATTACTCAACTGAACTTTAGGTAGCAGTGAGGAGTTACTGAGTAGGGACCAAACTGGATGGTTTGGATCAAGAAAAACCTCTCTAACTGTCAGCTTTGGCTGCCTCTGTATATTATTGAAATTGCCTGAAGGTATATTGTTGATTAACGGCCCTCTGCCAGTCCAATTATCCTTCCAAAAGTCTGTTTCCTTACCATCCCCAATTATCCATCTAGAATTATTTATGATTAACTTCTTAGCTTGCTGAAACATACCTTGAGACATCCCAGCTGGAAAAGGTCTTGTGTAGTCGAAAAGATTTGTTTTAACAAACCTTTGTCTGGCATACTGAGACCAAAGAGAAGACCCCTGAATAATTCTCCACAGACATTTAGTAGCCAGCGACAACTGGGTGAGATTAAGATCTCTAATACAAAGGCCCCCTTCCAGTTTAGGCATTTGGATTTTTTTCCAGGAGATCCAATGGCGACGACTCAGAATTTCAGAACCCTGCCAATAAAAGTTGGCACAGAGTCTGTCAATGGCATTGATAATTGACTTAGGACAGAAGCAAACAGATGCCAGGTATATTGGAATGCTTCGGAGAACAGAGTTAATGAGAATTGCCCTCCCAGCCTGTGAGAGTAGTTTGGATTGCCATCCCTCTAACTTCTGTTGAACTCTATCCACAATGTACTTAAAATCCTGGCATGCGTATCTTCCTTTCTTCACTGGAATACCATGGTAATTAAAACTAGTAGAAGCAATTCTGAAACCAGTCTGCAGTTGTATAGATTGCTTTATTGATAGGGGAACTTTGTCTGAAACAATTATGCTGCTCTTGCCAACATTTATTTTCTGCCCTGAGCTATTTTCATATCTTGAGATAAAATGCAACAGTGCTGCTATGTTGTGTTTGCTAGCATTCAAGAAAATAAGTGTGTCATCCGCATACAGCAGATGAGATATTTGGGTAATATTTTTAGGCCCATTGTAACCCTTCAAAGCTCCTGATTGGAATAGAACAGTCAACCCCCTGCTTAGTACTTCCGAGGCTAGAATAAAAAGATATGGGGCAAGAGGGTCACCTTGTCTAATACCTCTGCTAGATTTAAAGAAACCTGCCATATTGCCATTGAAATTGACTGAAAACCAACAGTTAGTTAGAATCATTCCAATGTAAGAAGTGAATCGGGTATTGAAACCAAATTTCCTTAGGGCTGCCAGTAAAAAGTCCCACTCAATTCTGTCATAGGCCTTGGCCATATCTGTGCAATGGGTTGATTGCTTTCTTCTGCTTCCACTAGTTGATTGTTTAGGGGCGCGATACATATTTGTTCTTTGGTTCAAAAGAGAATTTGATTAGATTTTCAGTTTGTCTATCTTGCCTTGTTAGCGTTCTAAATTTTTATTGAGCGAAAAGTTTTTAAGGGTGGGATTCATTCACCCCCCTCTGAATCCATCGCACCGATCCTATCAACATTCACAGGCCGAACCCAGTTTTTCACTGCTTCTACCTTAGAAGGGTCTATAGAAATGCCATCTTTAGTAATGATATGCCCCAGAAAGGATACTTCTTGCAACCAAAATTCACACTTACTAAACTTGGCGTATAACTGATGAACCCTCAGTATTTACAATGCCATCTTCAAGTATTCTTCGTGCTCCTCCTTGATCTTGGAGTATATCAAAATATCATCGATAAATACCATGACCCACTGATCTAAGTAGGGTTGGAACACACTATTCATCAGCTGCATGAAAGTTGCAGAAGCATTTGTTAGACCAAAAGATGTTACTACATATTCGAAGTGCCCGTACCTACTTCGGAATGCCATTTTAAGAATATCTTCGTCCTTGATTCACAACTGATGATACCCTGATTGAAGATCAATGTTGGAAAAATACTGTGCTCCCGCTATTTGATCGAATAGCTCGTCTATTCTCGGTAATGGGTACTTGTTTTTGACAGTAAGTTGATTCAATTGGCGGTAATCAATACACAGTCTAAACGAGCTGTCCTTCTTCCTTACAAACAGCACTGGGGCTCCCCACGGGGATGTACTAGGACGAATGAACCCCTTCTCGAGCAACTCCAGTAATTACTTCTACAATTCCCTTAACTCCATGGGAGACATACGGTACGGAGCCTTAGAGATTGGTGACGCGTCAGGAACTAGATCAATAGAGAAGACTACCTCTTTTCAGGGGGGAGTCCTGGCAAATCTTCAGGAAACACATCAGGAAATATTGGACAATCGAAATGTCCTTCAACTCCAACTCCTTCTTGTCGGTCAAAGAGACCAAAGCCAATAATGCCTGACATCCTTTCCTCAACAACTTCTCAGCCTGAAGTGCCGAAATAAGTGGCACAGACTTAGAATGTCTAACCCCAACATAAGAAAGCTCGGGGTGCCCAGAGAAAGACATGATGCCAGATTTACAATGAACACTAGCCCCATATTTAGCTAACCAATCTGCTCTTAGGATTACATCATAATCCTTCATCTTCATACAAACTAAATCAGCCAGCAAATTCTGACCACTGACCAAAACCTCACTAGAAGGATAATAATATTTGATAGATGAACCCGAACCAATAGGGGTCAAAATTTCAAGTTGAGAATTCATCAATACAGGTTGCTTAGATATAGACTTCACAAAACTTTGGGAAAAAATGAGTGAGTTGCTCCAGTATCAAAAAGAATGAATGCTGACTTATTAAGAATAATGAGTCTACCTTCAACCAATCCACCCTCCTCGGTGGTTTCTGTCTCGGTCTCCTGAAGGGCTTGGAGCTTGCCCTGTCGCCTTTGGCTTCCTTGCGACTTATCCGATGTAGCTTGGTCTGATAAAAGAAGACACTCAGGGATCTGATGGTCCCTACTTCCACAACGTAAACCAGTGCCTAGCTTGCGCCAGCACTCCTCTATCTTGTGACTCGGACAATCACAATACTTACAAAGAGATTTTGATGATGTAGCTGGACATGCCCTCCTATCATCGCTCATTGGCTTCTTGTCCTTTGACGAACTAGACCCGCCAGTGGGACTCTTCCTGCCATTGTTGGGTTTAAAATTCTCGGAACTAGTGGTCTGCTCCTTCTTGGTGTTCACTCCTCGGATCCTCTCAATCATGTCCATGGTATCTTCGAGAACTTGTGCTTTCCTCATAATCTCGGCATAGTTATGAATCTCCATTGGAGCCAACTGGTTGATATATTGGAGCTTCAACCCATTGAGAAACCTCTTGGCCTTCATCTTTTCTGTAGATATAAAGTGTAGTGCATAACGAGACAATCGGGAGAATTGCGCTTTGTATTCAGCAATTGGCAGATTCCTCTGCCTCAAAACAGTGAACTCCGCCGCCTTCTTTTCTTGCACATGGTCTGAGAAATACTTATCTTAAAAAGCTCCTCAAATTCATCCCATGATACCTGCCTATCTCCTAGCATGGCTTCCACTGCCTCCCACCATGCACGAGCATCACGTTCCAACTGGAAAGTAGTCAAGAGAACGCGCTCCTGGTCACTACATTGCATAACCCGGAAAATCCGATCCATCTCCTTTAGCCAATGCTCGGCTTCATCGGGATCCGCTGAACCACCAAATCGTGGGGGATTCAATCCTCAAAAATTCCGATGGAGATCACCGGCTCCATGGTGTGCCGCTCCACCTTGGGCCACTTGTTGGAGGGCTTGAGTCAAACCCTGCACTGTACGCTGCATGTCCCTCCACTGTGCACGCTCAGCTGCCGTCAGAACAGACTCCTACACGTAGGAAAATTAATTAGATCGACCTATCGATACTTCTTTTAAAGGTTATTAGTTAAATTAACCCGAGTCTCTATCCCATCTCACCATGTTGGATCTATAGACTTTAACATGGTCATGGGTCTTACGGTATCACTTAGAAACCCAGGGACTTTAAAAGACCTAGGCTCTGATACCGCAAAATTGTCACGCCCCGACGCGGAATATTGGAACGAGGCAATTATAATCATTCATGACAATCAGAGCAATAATAAAAATTTAAAAGAATGCATAAATGCAAGGAAAAATGAATTACTCAAATATTGCTAATTTATTCATAAATGAGAAATAATTTTTTCCAAGTACCAACTGACAACTTACATAACGACTCAAATTAAAATTTTCAACACTGCAAGAACTAATAACAACTGACTCTCTCAAGGACAACTTATCAGCCATTACAAAGACACCAATAATGCTAAGACAGCCACCGGGTCCATCATCTAAATGGTTCACTCCAAGGTCTTCACTCTTGCCCATCCCCATCTGTTTGCGTATCTTCCATAAAATTACCTGAAAAGGGGGAAAAATTAGGTGAGCGAACGCTTAGTAGATTCTAAAGCAGGCAAAGTATAAGTGATTAGCCAATAATATCATGCTAATAATGCAAAATAAAATAAAGCTGACGATATTCCAGAGAAATGATGGAAAGGAAAAGAATGCCAGAAATAAGTTGAACAGAAATTTAACATGCTTCCAAGATTTGGCCGATCAAGCACGCAAGTATAGCAAGTCATGTAGAGGTGAACTTTCCAGTAGAAAGGATATGAATGTCATAGACCACACACACTAGCAAGTACTCGGTGCAATGTCTCACCGTGTCATTACAACTCCCCGGGGCACTAGTACTTTTCGGGTGCTCCTCCCAGGACCAGACCAGGCACTTATGATGCATTGACATTGATTTGGTGGATCCAAGATCCCAAGTAATATCTAGACATTCATTGGAATCGGCCAAGAATTCCAAGGTCAAGCTATGTAACTTATCATCTAAAATCAAGTGAAGTTTCAATAATTTGAATAGGAAGCCATGAGATTATGGCTTGTGGATGAAAGGAATTCAATCAGGATCAAATTACAGCACAAGCCATCCTTGACTTGGCTATTGAAGCACACAAGAATACATGGAAAAATAGACTCTGGATAGTTGCGGTCCTGCATGGGCCGCAAGGAACAAAACGGTCTAGACTGGACTGCCAGATTCGATACTGGGCCGAAGGATGAAACCCAAATAGAAAGGTAAAGACGGTCCGCGTTGGGCCGTAATAGGGGAAAAGGACGATCCTCACTGGGCTGTTTCAGAGCAGAAACGGTCCCAAGTGGGCTGCTATAAACGAATTGGGGTCTAAGGGTGTCCGCATCTAGGTTGTTGGAAATCTGATTTTGATAATGACAACTTATGAGTCATGTTTAGACTGAATTAAATAATCACCCTAATCAACTTAAGTCTTCTACTTTGAAAATAACACAAGCAGCGGAAGTGATTAAGTCATTGTAGTCTTGGTTTTGCATTCAATAAAGTTGTTGCAGTGTTTGCCTTGTACTTCATTAGGTCGATGCAATGTGTGTTCAAATCACATTCATGTCGGTGCAATTCTGTGTTTGATCCACATTGAGTCTGTGCACAAGCTAAGTTCGAGGATCTCATAGTCTTTGCATGTATTCATCAGGTCGGTGCAACTCTTGTCGTTGCACACGACCAAGACGTTGCACTCATCAGGTGAGTCGGTGCAATCCTTGTCCTGCACGCCACTGAGTCTTTGTATGTCATTCCATGCACACCTAGGGTCAGTGCACATTTGTGACTCATATTTGCGTCTCATATTGCGTCTCATGTGCATATGTGTCCCAGTGCATGAATTGCATCTCACTCTGCGTCTCAATGCATGCCTGTGTCTCATGATTCGTCTAAGGCATATATTAAGGTCCGTGCAGGTTGTGTCTAAAGCAGACACACGGTCGGTGCATTGATCGGTTCGCATGTTTGAGTCCATGCTCTTGTCGTTACTAGGTCGGTGCAAGATTGCTCTTAGCAAAAGTTAGCCGGTGCAATTTCCTATCTTGTCTTTCTTCCAGTCGGTGCATATTCATCTTAAGCTACTAAAGGTCTGTGCATCACTTAGCTCCGCATCTGCTAGAGTTTGTGCAAAAGATTTTTGGCACGATTGAGTCTGTGCATTACTTATGTCTTGCGCGCATGCTGTCAATATAGTCTTTGCACCTCGCACACACACAGTCCGTGCAACACTTGATGTGTGTATAACTTGACTCTGTGCATACGTGATCTTATGCTGTGTTGAGTCTGTGCATATCAGGCTTATTGCTTTGTTAACTTTGTGCAATTTCATTACTTCCTATCTTGTGTTAAATTGTCATATGATTGACTTCAAGTCTAGTATGTTGCCAGGATGTTTGCTCGAGGATACTAAGAAAGGTACGTGATCTGAAGAAAAAGGGGAATGATGATCATGACACATGAAAGGCAATCCAAGCTAGGATGCTGACACGTGGCTTCTAAAGACTCAGATCTGGACTGAAATCTGAGCGGGAAAATTGGTTGCTCCACACGCTTCCCTTTTGTTGGATATATATATATATAGGGAGCTGACTTCGAAATGTTAACAAGTCTTTTGAAGAAAAATCTGAATGAGAGGGATTGAGCACCTAAAAAGAGAAAGCAGATAAAAAGAGAGAGATAGCAGGAAGGGAACAAAGTGCGGCGCATTGAAGATCAGGTTTTCTGTAGTGCTCTCTGGATCAGATCTGAGACACTTGGCTCCTGTGTGAGTATTTTTAGTTTGGATTTATCGACATCCTTCTGTTGCTGAATTTGGTTCCTTGTTCTTCTTTCTTTTACATTTATTCAAGCTGTTTGTCAGCGGTTGCAGAGGAGGATTCCTCTGGTTGGCTCAGCTGTAAAGCCCAGCGGTCGGTCAAGTTGTTAGGGAGCGGATGGCTAAGCTGTATTGTCCAGCGGAAGCAAGCTGTGACGCTCAGCGATTGTAGGCAAGCTGTGAGACCCAGCGGTTTAAGCTGTGTATCAGCGGAAGTCACACTCTGGTTTGAGTGTGGGGTGGACGTCGATTTGAAGGACCGAACCACCTAAAAAATTTGGTATTCTGTGTGGTTTTTTTATGTGACTATTCATCGATAGATGCATGATAGGCACGGTTTCAATGTATACCCCTAGTTGAGTCAAGTCTTGCATCAGGTCAGGGTGTTCAGATCCATTTCATCTTTGTCTAATTTTTAAATTGGTCAAGATTTTCACTGAGGGATTCATTCACCGCCCTCTGAATCCATCGCACCAGCCCTAACAATTGGTATCCGAGCGGGTGTCTGCACGGAGGGTCCAGCGACCTGCAGATCCGATCTGTAATTGGCTTCGGTGCGATCTGAGTTGATTCGTTCACTTGCATTGTTTTGATCTGTTCTCTATTTAGAATTCTGATCATGTCTGAGCATGGAATTCATGATTGATCTCTCGAGGTTTGAGGGTCTAGATTTTTACAAGTGGTTTAATCAATTTTGAGAGTACGTGATGCAGGTTAATCCAGATCTATATATAATAATTGCACACAGCTCTTATGAAGTTCCAAAGGACAATTCCTTATGGAAAACATCGGGCCACTTGAAATTCGCAAAGAATCAGAAGGCCCTGGAGCTAACTCGAAGGGCTATAAATACTGACAAGTTTTGATGTGTGCTTGATTGTTGCAGTGCGTCAGAAGTTGTTGATATGGTTGCAGCCATCAAATGTCAGGATGAGGTGAAGTGTCTCATGGCAATAGACGAAGACCAGGGTGATATGGAGGAAACTTCGTCACAGGCAAACTCTAACACTGGTAATTTCTGCCTCGAAGATTTGATTGTGTTGAATGAGCATTTAATTGAGAAGTACGATAAAATTAAATCTGAGAAGAAGAAACTAAGAAAAGAAATGATGCATGAAGTCAGAAGCATGAAGGTGGAAAATGAAAACCTAAAGTCAGATATGAACAAAAAAGAAAATGAAATAGAACACTTGAAGTCTGAGAATGAGAGGTTAAGGAATAGTCTCATCAGAGAAAATTATTCTTGCAGTGAATGTGCCGTTCTCAGAGATTTGATAAATGATATAGATTATGATGATAATTTGCAAAAGGAATTAATCAAATCCTTGAAAGAAGAAAACAAATTATTGTTGGAAAAGAAAATTGAGGTTGAAGAAAGTGAAGAAAAACTGTTTGAAGAAAATGGTTACTTGAAAGATCAAAACAAGAAACTGATGGTTTTGAACATTGTGCTTTCTGAAAAACTGATATCCATTGAAAAAGGTAAGGCAATTCTAAATGACAAAGAAGCTAATGAGAATTTGAAGATACTACAGGAAAATGAAAATTTGAAAAGACTCAATGATGATTTGCATAATCAAATAATTTCATGTGAAAAATGACATTGTGTTATTGCAAACTGAAATCGATGATCTAAAAGCTTCTATGTCTAAATTTGTGAAAGGAAAGGACAATTTGAATAAACTGCTTGGTTCTAAGGTGAACTTTCAGAAAGAAGGACTCGGTTATGTGCCTGTCAATAAACGGACTAATGAAAAAAAGAAGTCAGCTGTATTTGTGAAAAGTTCTGAACAGGCTAACCAATCTAGCTCTTCCATCTTTCAATTCACTGCAAAGAAAGTTGAAGATTCAGATAAAAATCAGAAAAAGGTTCAAAAATTAATGAAAAATGTTAATCTGAATAAGTCCAAACCTGTCCCTGATTTACATGTGCATGCTGCTCACTACTCACACACACATTCACATTCTCATGTGAATGTTAACTCTGTCAATCAAGTGAATGTGAATAAAAAGGTAGTAACATGTCACTATTATGGGAAGGTTGGACATATTATGCATGACTGTTTAACATTGATAAATGATGAAAGAAATGTTGTTAGGATGTATCCTAGAGATCATATTCCGAGGAAACCTCCTACTGACCAGAAAAAGAAAATTCAATGTTATTGCTGTGGCAAGTTTGGCCACATTGCTACCTTCTGTTGGCATGCTCCAGATAAGAAACTTAAGTTTGAATTTGTTTCATTCCCTGCTAAAAGAAATCTTTCAGGCCTGAATAAGTTTCCTGTGAATCATGTCTCTGATAAAACTTACCTCGATTCTAGAGACAAGTACATTGAATGCTCCCATTGTGGGAAGGCTGGCCACTCAGTCAAAGACTGTTGGCATGTTCAGAAAAAGAATGATTCTAGTGTGAACAGAAAGAGAGGTTTTCATGTTAACAGAAGTAGAAATCATGTGCAATCATATCCAATTCATGCACATGCTCATTCCTACAAAAAGAACATGAAATCTAGTGTTTTCTGTCACTATTGTGAACGGTTTGGTCATGTCCTATCCAACTGTCATTTGTTGAAATCTGATGACCTTAATGTTTGAAAATTATGGAGAGCACCCTTTAAAGGTGCAAAAGTTAACTAAGGACCCAAGATTGCTTGGGTTCCAGCTTGCCCAAAATAAGTGCTATTTTGCAGGTAAATAAACCAAGGCATTCGAGAAGAACACCCCATGACTGCACTTTTTAGGTCAGTCTTAAAATCTCTGCTCCTACACTGCTTTCTGAATTTATCTGCCTCAAATGAATGCACACGAAGATAAGTGTAGTTTGTTTCTAAACCTCTTACACATCCTTGTTATGATGCATGAATTGTTAAATTCCCCATATGCTGTATTTAGGAACTGAGTTCATTGTATATCGTTAAACCCTGAAAATCTAAAAAGAATTAGTTTTTTTTTCACTAAAACCGACCAACAGATCACTCACTGGTCGAGTGCATCCTACCCTCAGAGAGGGGGAATGTTCTCACTCCCCCAGGAAATGACTGCGGGCTTTAGTTTTATTGATATAGGAAGAGATTACATTGACCAAGGGGCAATCCCCAAAAGAAAAAGTAGGGCATTCAGAGCCCGTAGAAGTGTGACAGACATATCCTCTGGCTACTTGAGATTACATAAAACGAAAGGCTGGCAAACCAGCTTTATCAACCCTAAGTGTTCCCCTCGCCAGCTGAGGGAGTTCCTTTTCATGCATGAATATCCTATTCTCAGCAGCCAAACAAGCATAGTTAGCCAAAGAATCTGCCACTTTGTTGCCTTCTCTAAAAATGTGTTGTAATTGGCAGCCACTTTCCTGAGTCAATTCAATGATTTTCCTCCACCAAGGAATAATCATCCAGCTAGGATTGGAATGCTTGTTCACTGCATCAACTAGGAGAGCACAGTCGGAATATATTTCTGCCAGTCTTAATCTACTTTGCTTTGCAATAGAGAGTCCATCATGCAGGGCCCTTGCCTCAGCCAGCAGACTGTTACCAGAACCATAGAAGAATGAGAATCCAACTATGAGTCTACCAGCTGAATCTCTGATGCAGCCTCCTCCTCCACTCTTACCCAGGTTTCCTTTCGAAGCACCATCTACATGTAGAGTGTATAGTCTGGGTGCCATTCTGCAGTAAACAATGGATGGCTGCTTAAATTTGAGACTAGGAATCAGATGAAGAGAGCTAAGGCAGTTTAGCTGATTTGCAGATGGAGGTTTAGTGAAAGAAAGCTTGTTTAGGGCCAAGGCAATTGAGTAGATTATTCTTCTCTTTACAGAATCCATATTCAGGGGCTTATTTTCAAATCTGATGGCACACCTTGACTTCCATATCTCCCACAGCATTAAAACAACTGCGTACATCCCAACAAAGCTAAATGCTGAGTGTAAATCAGTTGCCTTTAGTAGATTCCAACACCGGACTGTAATTTGGTCACTAAGATGAATCCTGTGGCTGATTAAAGGATACACCCAGCCCCACAAACCTGATGCCATATTGCTTTGAAGAAAGAGGTGATTAAGGTCTTCATTGGCAGGGAGAGCGCATCAACTGCACTTAGAAACCAAAGGAATTCCACAGTCTGCCACTCTGCTGTCCACAGGGACTGCCCGGTGGAGCAGTTTCTAGATGAAAGTTGCTGCCCTCGGATTTACCACAGAGTGCCAAAGTTTAGCCGAGACAGACCTTGATGGACCTTTGGTACGGACTAGATTGCATACAGACTTTACTGATAAAGAACCCTTTGGAGTTGCAGTCCATACACACATGTCAGACTCAGAATTGAGCTGAATAACAGGAATAGGGACTTCATTATTTAAAAATCCTCTGGCTGGATGCTGAGTATCGCATAGAACATCTCTCACAGAGGCCTTGGGAATACCATTTGGTCCACTGCTATCGCTGACATTAGCAGTGTTAAGAAAATAGCCATTCCCTGTCCAGTTATCCCATAAGAAGTCAGCCTTTGTCCCATTCCCAATAAACCATCTGCTGTGGGTCAGAATTAAATCTTTGGCCTGCTTGAAAACAGCCATGGGCATCCCAGCAGGAAAAGGTTTTGTGCAGTTTGCAAAGTGTGCTTTTATAAACCTCCTGCGGCCAAACTGAGACCAAAGTGATGAGCCATGTAGGATATTCCATAGAGTTTTAGTAGCCAAGGCAGTCTGTACATGCTGTAAATTTCTAATGCCAAGGCCACCCTCTAGCCTAGGTCTTTGAATCTCAGACCAGGCAACCCAATGTCTGCGGCTTGTTCCATTTCCACCTTGCCAGAAGAATTCAGCACAAAGATGATTAATGAAGGTTAAGATCTTCTTTGGGATAAAACAGGCCGAAGCTAAGTAAATGGGCATACTTTGAAGAGTAGAGTCAATCAGAATAGCTCTGCCTGCTTGGGATAGAAAATTGGATTGCCACCCTTCCAATTTAAGTTGTATTCTGTCCAACAGGAACTTGAAGTCCGAACAGAGATATCTGCCCTTTTTGATCGGGATTCCGAGATAGTTGATCCATGTATTTTGGTATTTGAATCCAGTCAAAGAACGGATATAGTGTCTGAGAGACAAAGGAGCTTTTTCAGAAAGAATAAAACTGCTCTTTGCTTCATTAACCTTCTGTCCTGAGCAGTTCTCATAGCTGTGGATAAATTGTTTGAAAGCCATAATGTTTTGTCTATTGGCACTTAAGAACACAAGAGTATCATCTGCATATAAGAGGTGTGAGATCTGCATAGAATGTCTTGGCCCTTTATATCCCATCAAAGCACCTGACTGAATTAATGCAGAGAGATTTCTGCTCAGCACCTCTGAAGCAATGACGAACAGGTAAGGAGCTATAGGGTCTCCTTGCCTTATCCCTCTGCTGGATTTAAAGAAACCAGAGACATTGCCATTAAAATTTACTGAGAACCAGCAATTAAACAGTAGCATTCCGATATAGGAAGTAAATCTGGTACTAAAGCCAAATTTCCTCAGGACTGCTAGGATGAAATCCCATTCCATTCTGTCATAGGCTTTTGCCATATCTAACTTGAAGATAGCATTATGGCCCCTGACCTTTCTATTGATATCCAACATAAGATGCCTTGCCAGAGCTACATTATCTAAGATATACCTTCCTTTAACAAAAGCTCCTTGTTCAACTGAAATGAGATCAGTTAGGAGGGGGGCTAATCGTTCAGAAATAATGCGGGAAATCACCTTGTAGGAAAAATTGCACAGGCTAATTGGTCTGAAATCATTAAAAGATTGAGGGTCTTGAACCTTGGGGATAATGGTGATAAGAGAAGAAGAAATACCCCTAGGCAGAGGAAAGCCCTCAAAGAAAGCACGGACTGCATCTGTAACATCTAGTCCAATTATATCCCAAACAGCTGTATAAAAATCCCCAGAGAAGCCATCAGGTCCAGGAGAGCTGGAACCTTTCAGAGACCAAACTGCTTTGCGGACTTCCATAATGTCAGGAACAGAACATAAATCAGAATTTTGAGATTCAGAGATTTTGTGGGGAATACAGTCCAGGAGTGCTGAGTCCACTTGGTGATTTTCTGAGGAAAACAGGTTCTTAAAGTAGGACACAGCATGAAGTCTTAGAGCATCTTGGTCAGAACACCATTCTCCATCATCTCCTACCTTTAGCCTGGAAATTAATGCTTTTTTCCTTTTGTACTGGGCCACAGCATGATAGAAAGAGGTATTTCTGTCCCCGCTTTCTATCCAGTCCATCTGAGATTTCTGATTCCAGAAGGATTCTTCCCAGGACAGGACTTGGCTGAGTTTAGCATTAGCAGCATTAAGGCCTTCCCTATTTGCTGGAGAGGGATTTGTATCAAAAGTAAGCTACTTTAGATCAACTTCTGCTTCTGCTAGACATTTATTCTGGAAAATATTTCCAAATACTTCTTTATTCCATACACGTAGAGAGTCCTTTACTGCCTTAAGCTTACAGTGAGTCTGACCAAGGCATTGGGATGGTTTATTTGTGTTCTTTGCCAAACATCTGCTACATGATGTTTAAAGTTATCATGTGTGATCCCCATTTTTTGGAATATAAATCTGCCAATGTGAGTGGGAATACTTTCAAGAGAGAGCAGCAGGGGGGCATGGTTAGATGGGCCTCTTGCCAGGTGCTTGACTGCTATGTGTGAGGAAGCAGATTGACAGTGAGAATTTATCAGCACTCTATCAAGTCTGGCCCGGATGTTAGCAGAGCATGTTCTATTATTTGTCCATGTCATTGCTGACCCATGGAAACCAGAATCGAACATTCCAGCAGAGCATAGAAAAGAGTTAAAATCTGTCATGGAAACTAAAGCCGGGATTCCACCGCCTATTTTCTCCGACGGACGCAAAACACAATTAAAATCTCCTCCCACAATCCATGGGACAGAGACAGAGTCAGCAAAGAGAAGAAGATTACTGAACAGCATCTTTCTTTGGTTTATATCACAGGAGGCATATACAAATGTATAGTAGGAACAGAAGACATTATCAGACTTAAGGCCCAGAGTAATAAATTGCGATGAAGAAGCTATTACCTCCAGGCTGTAAGTATCTTGCCAAAAAACCCAAATCTTGGACTCTGATGAGTTGTTTCCAGCATAGTTACGAAGCTTGAGGAACCTCCCCAAAGAGAGGGCTTTATTGAAGCTCAACATTGGTTCACTTATAGCCACTAAGCTGACTTTATTAGAAATTACTAAGTTTTTCAAGTACCTTCGGGAGCCTGCATTCCCCACCCCCCGAATGTTCCAAATTAATATAGGATGGATCATGGAGGAACCCACTTAATGTCTTCCAGAGATCTAGCTCTGGACCTGGTCATAATTTGACCAACTTCCTTCCGGCGTGCCTTATCATTTTCTCTTGCAGTAAAAAAAGCCTGTATTAGCTCATTATCTTGAACCGCCAAATCCACAACTAGCTTGCTGGCTTCGGCGATTTCTTTTTGCCTGTCGTCACTGAGAGTCTTTGTATGGAGGATTTCCTCATCCACAAAAAGGGCTGAGGCTTCCACATTTATCTTATTCACCTTAATTTCTTGATGCATATGGGTTTAGACTCCATTGTCTTCTCCTGATTCCTTGGTAGAGAGAATTCTTGGACTAACCTATTTTTCCACAGAATTCTTTCTAGTTTGGTCCATCTCTTGAATGTTGAAGTTAGTATCCTTATCTAACTGTATACTTTGATCGTCTGCTTCCTGTCTCAATGTTTCTAACTTGTTGCTTACAGCCATATTTTGTCGAACAGCTTGCTGGTCACTCCTCCGGGGCCGATACTCCATCCTGGGTTTCCTTGGATCCAATTCCTTTGCCAATTGGGATCGATCATTTTTTCCTTTCCTCTTCTTACATCCCTCTACTGAGTGGCCTAGTTTATGGCAGAAATTACATAAAGCAGGAACACATTCAAAGCTAACCGGCTGCCAGAATCCATATCCATCAAGATCTATCCACAGTCGCTCACTTCGCTGAGCAGATAAATCCATCTCGATACAAACCAGAGCTTCAGAGGTATCTGAGAGCGCTAAAGTTTTGTCATGGATCCGAAGTACCGCCCCAAAATTTCCGGCGATTGACCTCAGACAATCCTCATGATAGAGATTAGTTGGTAAGGATGGAAAACCAACCCAAACAGGCACCGTCTGCGGATCTGCTTCAAAATTGAAATCCGGAGACCAACGAAAAAATCGAAATAGGAAGCCCTTTATATACAAGTGTTTCTGTATCAACAATTTCATGAAGTCCGCTTCATTTTCGAAGCGAAAGAGGAGATGCCTAGGGTTGAGCTTGCTAATTACAAAATCAGCAGAGAGAGCCAAGCGCTGCATCAGACAAGCCTTGATCTCTGAGAAAATAGGTCTGCCATAAGCACATTTCGCCACGACTGCAAAGGAGAGGAGGTGAAGAGAAGCCTGTACATCCGCCTTTGAGAAAAAAATCGATGGCTCGCCCCTATCAGTAAATGCCGGGACCTTCACCGGGAAAGATATCGTAGGTTTCGACATGGATTCCATAAGCACCTGTGCAAAAGATTTCCGCTGGGGTACCTGGGAGGAAGAAGAGGCTGCTTCTGACAATGGCCGCGGCAGAATAGTGTTCAAAGGGACCCCCGTCGCGCCGGCCATGGCCGACGAGAGGGGGGCACCGAGAAGAAATGGTGAGAAGCAGGGAGGGAAAGAATTCCAAAGCTTCTCTCTCTAGGAATCTAGAGAGAGAGTTTCAAAAAAAAAGAATTAGTTGATTGCTTATTCATGCATCTATAAATAAAACATGCATATAGAATCTACATCTCTGTGTATCTGCAAGAAAAGCAAAGTTATGTTTGATTAGAATCTCTGCACTTCGTGAGGGGGAGCAGAGCTGATCTGAACAGATTTGAATCAGTGGATTGTATGCTGAATATCATGGATTTGGAAGTTGTTGCTGGTTGAGCTGATATGTTGAGCTACTAAGTTTGAGCTGATCACTACTTATATTGAGATGGTTTTGTTAGAGCTAATCTGAAGTTTTTGGGTCAAGTGAAGGCTGAGGATGGTTGAGTCTAAGGCTGTCTGTAATCCTATACCGAATTGGACTCTTGCTCTTATGTGGCTAGACATTCCATTCCCTCATCTTCCGTCAGTGTAACCTGCACATAGTCTATCTCTTCTCACCTAATTCCTACTATTCATTATCATATGCTGACACTTTGGGGGAGTAATATATTGAATTCTATTACCTTTACCTATTATACATTATTAGTTACTGAGACCACCCCTTTTCTTGTATAAAAAATGTTGATCTTCCCAATTAAGTGATCTTCGATCTATAAAGATTATATCTTATAATTAATTGTTCAAAATGATTCTTGAAAGTATTTTCAATGGAGTTGAAAGCATTCTAATAACTGGAAGTGTCCAGCTAAAGAAAAATCATGAATCTGAAAATTGTGAGTAATAGGATAATCTGGTAGAAGAGGATGTCTTATAGGGTGTGTTAAATCATGTCTTCAAGCTGTTTTGGATGTAGACCAGGTAATATGCCATGAAGTAAAATAAATGTAATATGGCAGAGCAATGGCAAATTTTTGAGAAACTAGCTATCTAGATCAAAGAAATCTAGAAGTTATGTCATGAAGAAATGAGCTATCTCAGTTCATAAAAGATGGCATAAAGGTAGACTGTGCTGAGCAACCAGGGATTCTGGTGTCTGATAAACATGTCTCCTCGAGTAAAAAGGCCAGTTATACCGGAATGCTCCAATTAAGAAAAGAAAAGAAAAGAAAAAGTTGATATGGTTGACTCTGGTTCTACTTCAGAAGCTGAAACAGGACTTAACCGCAATATAAGACTTATTTTGAAACCAGTTTTATCTAATGAAAATAATAAGTAAAATTGATGATTCATATTTACTGGGCATTGTACTGTGATTAAAATGTTTATCTTCATTGATTGTGCATTAAAAGATGATTTTTAGAGGAATAAATGTATAAGATATAAGCTTAATACGCCGAAGACCATAAGGGAGGTGAAGCAAAGTATTTTATATATACGAGAGGGGTAGTTTAGGTACGAAATGTTTATCGGGTAAAGGCGATAGTATATTCTATATATTGTTTAACCCTAAAGTGTCGCTTGTGTCCCCGCATTCAAGCCAAGACATTCTCGCACTCACGACTCCCCGCCGTGAGCGCTTCTCTGGTTTCACCTCTCCGCGGTTCTTCTACTCGCCTCTTCACATTCTCTCCACCTGCTTCATCATTTGCCCTCATCATTCTTGTAAGGCATCGTATTTCTCTCAATCATCCTTCTTCACAATGTCTTCTCCGGCAACAGAGAGCAAGGGGAAGAAGACGGCCTCTGAGGAGCAGTAGCCTACAAATCCTCAAGTTAAAATGCCTGAAGAGGTTCATCATTGTGAGAGCAAGACCAAAGAGGTACATGCAAAAGAGGCTCCTTCCGAACCCATTCAGAAAGATTCAGCCAAAAGAAAAAGAAAGGCTGCAGAGCTTTTGCTACAAGAGGAGGTTAAAGTTGAGCCAAGCGAAGAGGCTCCAGAAAGAAAGAAGAGAAAGGGAAAAAAAAGTAGGTGAAGTTTCAGAAGAAAGAGGTACTTCTACAAAACCTTCTAGCAAAGCGGAAATTATTTTGGAAACTGGAAAAATTGTGCTTCCTCGATTCATAGATTTTCATGACAGCAAGATGATTGAAAAATTTCCTAAAATGGTTGATATTGTCAAATTTCAGAAATGGAAAAAGTTCTTGAGCAAACACAGAGTCTATTATCCTAGACTCATTGTTGAGTTCTATGACCATCTAGTTTATGATTTTGATCAGTCTATATTGTTATCCACTGTCAAAGGAACTAGGATTGAGATAACAAGGCACTTTCTTCATAAAGTGTTTAGAATTCCAGAAGATGGAGTGGTTGAATTTGAATATAGATTTAATCTTCATGATGCATACTCCATCATTATTGACTTGCCAAACAATCCTAGAAATAAAGATCAAAAGAAACTTGGCTCCTTCCATGCCAATAAATTCTCCCCTCTCAAAAGACTTCTGCATCACATAATTATCACAATGATAACTCCACAAGTTGGAGGCCGAGGGAGAGTGACAGATACTCAAAGATTTATCATGTACTGTTTATTGAAGGGCATAAAGATATGTCTACCAGAGGTTATTATACAAATCATGAAGACATGCAAGGAGTCGAGAAGATATCTACCCTATGGAGCCCACCTGACAGCTATTTTCAAGAAATCAGGGGTTCCTCTTGAGGATGAGAGTTTTGTAGAGATATCAAAAGTAAACACTTACAATATGGATTTTATCTCTACATACATGGGATTCAAACCCACTGATGCTAGTCAGACAGTTAAAAAGAGTCGATCTAAGAAGGTAAAGAAAGTAAAGGAAGCACAAGCTCAGGGGGAGGATTTGCCCCAAGTGAAGGTATTACTTGAAAGTGGTCATACCAGTGTACAGCCAAAAAATGTTGTGAGAGAATTTGAACAAGAAAGTGCTGAGATGCCAGCTGAGAAGCATCTTAAAGACCTGCAGCTAGAACAAGAAGTTGATGAGCTTAATCTACCTGAAGCTCAAATTAAGCACCAGTTGGATCAGTCTATTGATGAAATATTTGATAAATTTGGAACATCTTTTCAGTCACAGCAGTCTACTGGTCAGTCCGAGCAGACAGTATCACAAGTTGAAGCTGAGAAAGAATCTGCTGAACGACAGGAAGAGAAAAGGTCAGAAGAACACAGTGAGGAGGTTGAGAAAGAGGTGGAAATGAAAGAACATCAGGAAGGAGAGACTCAAAATGAAGGTGTTTTCCAGGGAACTCAAGAGGCAGAGACAAGAGCTACACTAGAACAACATCCGCCTGCTCAACAACATGATAAAGAAATTCCACATGAGGAAGCTCAGGCACCAGCTCAAGGAGTAGCTGAGGAAGACTTACAAGAATATGTTTTGGGTCCTGCCTCTCATTACAGATTGTATCCAAGAATGTCATTTTCTCAAGCTCCTGAATACGGTCCACATTTCGGGGGAGTAATCAGTCTTGGTATACCACCCACTCCATCTCCTGAACATCAGCATGAATACTACACTGAATTTCCAGACTCTAGTGCCTCTACATTTAGTTCACCTGGACCCAGTGCTGAGTCTAATATTGTACAAATGCTGTCAAATTTGACTGAGATAGTGTTGAATCAAAATGAATTGATGAATAAACAATTTCTGTTGAATATCCTTCAACTGGACATAGTAGATGCCCGAATGCAACAAAAAATTGATGCAGTAGTTCGAGAGATTTTAGAATCTCTTATGGGGATCAGCAATAGAATTGGTGACATGGTCAGCAAAATACAAGATACACAACTCTCAATTTACAGCAAACTTTCTCAAATTCTGAGTCACACTTTTGATCTTAAGATTGAGTTTGAATTGATAAAGAGTACATTGAACAATATTGCAGCCAATCAGCCTGAAATCATTGACAAGTTTACAATTGTCCAGTCTCAATTACAGGCCCTCTCAGAGAATGTTAAAAAAAATCTCTCAAAACAAGATTCTACCACCTCCCTAGTGGATAGACTGGGGAGCACAGTGCATCGAAAACTAGATGAGCTGTCAGACTCCATTAGAAATCTTCACACCTCTGTGCTAAACAGATTTTCAACCCCTGGTTTCAGCTCTACACATCATCCAAGAGACAGGAGGAGTTACAGAGGTCATTGATTCTTTCTAGTTCCCTATTTTTGATAATGACAAAGGGGGAGAGAATGTCATGTATGAGGAGGTGAGGAGGATTGTTGGCAACTGAGGTAACTGATGGATGGATGCTGCTGATGTTATGCTGCTGGTTTCTGTTCTGGTTTCTGTTGTTGATAATAATATATTGTGATCATTGTACTGATGTGGATATTTTTGTAAAGCTTTGGATACTTGTGACTGTCTAAAGAGAGACTAATTAAACATACTTTGAATTTTTCTCTTATACACAGAAGTGTTAGTGTGCATGTGTAGGAATTCATATTACATTTTGTGCTGCAATGGTGTTTGTAATATGCATGTTAGCAAATGACTTTGATTGATTAAGTGTGTGAATTATCATACATGACTCATTATGTTGTCATCATCAAAAAGGGGGAGATTGTTGGAAATCTGATTTTGATAATGACAACTTATGAGTCATGTTTAGACTGAATTAATAATCGCCCTAATCAACTTAAGTCTTCTACTTTGAAAATAACACAAGTAGCTGAAGTGATTAAGTCGTTGCGGTCTTGGTTTTGCATTTAATAAAGTTGTTGCAGTGTTTGCCTTGTACTTCATTAGGTCGATGCAATGTGTGTTCAAATCACATTCATGTCAGTGCAATTCTGTGTTTGATCCACATTGAGTCTGTGCACAAGCTATGTCCGAGGATCACATAGTCTTTGCATGTATTCATCAGGTCGGTGCAACTCTTGCCGTTGCACACGACCAAGACGTTGCACTCATCAGGTGAGTCGGTGCAATCCTTGTCCTGCACGCGACTGAGTCTTTGTATGTCATTCCATGCACACCTAGGGTCAGTGCACATTTGTGTCTCATATTTGCGTCTCATAATGCGTCTCATGTGCATATGTGTCCCAATGCATGAACTGCGTCTCACTCTACGTCTCAATGCATGCCTGCGTCTCATGATTCGTCTAAGGCATATATTAAGGTCCATGTAGGTTGTGTCTAAAGCAGACACATGGTCGGTGCATTGATCGGTTCGCGTGTTTGAGTCCGTGCTCTTGTCGTTACTAGGTCGGTGCAAGATTGCTCTTAGCAAAAGTTAGCCGGTGCAATTTCCTATCTTGTCTTTCTTCCAGTCGGTGCATATTCATCTTAAGCTACTAAAGGTCTGTGCATCACTTAGCTCCGCATCTGCTAGAGTTTGTGCAAAAGATTTTTGGCACGATTGAGTCTGTGCATTCCTTATGTCTTGCACGCATGCTGTCAATATAGTCTTTGCACCTCTTACACACGCAGTCCGTGCAACACTTGATGTGTGTATAACTTGACTCTGTGCATACGTGATCTTATGCTATGTTGAGTCTGTGCATATCAGGCTTATTGCTTTGTTAACTTCGTGCAATTTCATTACTTCCTGTCTTGTGTTTAATTGTCATATGATTGACTTCAAGTCTAGTATGTTGCCAGGATGTTTGCTCGAGGATACTAAGAAAGGCACGTGATCTGAAGAAAAAGGGGAATGATGATCATGACACATGAAAGGCAATCCAAGCTAGGATGCTGACACGTGGCTTCTAAAGACTCAGATCTGGACTGAAATCTGAGCGGGAAAATTGGTTGCTCCACATGCTTCCCTTTTGTTGGATATATATATATAGGGAGCTAACTTCGAAATGTTAACAAGTCTTTTGAAGAAAAATCTGAATGAGAGGCATTGAGCACCTGAAAAGAGAAAGCAGATAAAAAGAGAGAGATAGCTGGAAGGGAACAAAGTGCGGCGCATTGAAGATCAGGTTTTCTGTAGTGCTCTCTGGATCAGATCTGAGACACTTGGCTCCTATGTGAGCATTTTTAGTTTGGATTTATCGACAGCCTTCTGTTGCTGAATTTGGTTCCTTGTTCTTCTTTCTTTTACATTTATTCAAGCTGTTTGTCAGCGGTTGTAGAGGAGGATTCCTCTGGTCGGCTAAGCTGTAAAGCCCAGCAGTCGGTCAAGCTGTTAGGGAGCGGATGGCTAAGCTGTATTACCCAGCGGAAGCAAGCTGTGACGCTCAGCGGTTGTAGGCAAGCTATGAGGCCCAGCGGTTTAAGCTGTGTATCAGTGGAAGCCACACTCTGGTTTGAGTGTGGGGTGGACGTAGGTCTGAAGGACCGAACCACCTACAAACTTTGGTGTTCTGTGTGGTTTGTTTGTGTGACTGTTCATCGATAGATGCATGATAGGCACGATTTCAATGTATACCCCTAGTTGAGTCAAGTCTTGAATCAGGTCAGGGTGTTCAGATCTATTTCATCTTTGTCTAATTTTTAAATTGGTCGATATTTTCACTGAGGGATTCATTCACCCCCCCTCTGAATCCATCGCACTAGCCCTAACATAGGTTGGGTCTAGAAGTGTCAAGGCAATCGACTTATTGGGCTCCAAGTCCGCCTAAGACATGGTGGAGTCGAACTGGGGTCCATCCCACACATCTCAGATCAAACCAGAGGCTTTAGGTCAACTCACACAGGGCTAGGTCGACTGGAAACCAAGGGAAAGTCGACCGACAAACTGGCACACAGGTCAGGTCAAACTCAGAAATGCAGTCATAATAGGGCCGCTAACGCGTATATTGGTCTTCACTGTGGTCGCTACCTGAGGGTAGCGGTCCTAGGAGGGCCGTAATCAGATAGAACAGTCCCAAATTTTAGACCGTAAAAACATGCCATCCAATCGAGTCGATCGGTTCCCATTTTGGGGGTACAACCTGCCCGACATCCTAGTGGGAATCCCAGACTCGCGGGGTCTTATGGAGGTCTCATAATAGAGGTCCTAGTCCGACGGAAGGAATATCTGGCGGAGAGTCCCAACTATTACAAGCTTGTGGGCTATAAAAACTTGGGAAATGGGATTTATTGCGATCAGCCAGCACCACCGGAGTGGTGTGACTATCAAACAATCCTAATAATTTTCCACAATTGCATATCAATGGATAATAACACTGAATCAATCAATTCACCATTATGTGTTTATTATATGTTTCAAGAGGAATAATTATGATGATATAATTGTAGATGAAAGGGGGTAGGATCTTAGCAGCCATGATCACAGTTTTAACAGTCATTAAAATTGCTCCCTATGATCCATTTATTTAGTGGGTTTCTACCCTACACATGCTATCTAAACAGGATGAAACATAAGTAATAAAAATAGATCTGTGCGTTAAAGGCAGTCTTGTCAGGGCCACTACCCAAGGGTAGCAGTCAGTCGTGAGACCGCTTTTAGGCACGACGTTCAAAGTTTAAACAAGGCAGAGGCAGTCTGTCATGCGACCGCTATAGGCAGAGGCAGTTCCTGATGCGACCGCAACTAGGATGCAACTCTGGCCTACGGCGAGCTCCGACATACCGTGAATTTAATAAGAAATTCATGCGGTGCAATGAATAATAGTTGGGCAAAATAGTATTACAGAAAAGAGGAACAAAATTTGCATAATATAGCATGAATTAATTAAGATTTAAGCCTGCTAAAACCTAACATTTATCGAACTAACGAGAATGGTGCCCTAGATTGACATGCTCCGACTAAAATCTAAAATACGATCACTATATAGGATAGAATTTAGGGCTTTTAGGATCAATAGAAAGGGGACTTGAAGGCGCATCTAAAGATATATTTTAATTGAGGTTTGGTCTGCTAGAACCTACCTTAATAGAAAGACAAAGGGACGACGAACGCTCGGAACCGCACGAATAATCCTTGCTCCAAACTCACCGATTCCTCCCTCAAACGTGCTCCCCACCGGCCACCTCAGCAAATGAGGGTTCTAAGTCAAGCTAGGCTTAATTTTATAGGAGGCAATTCGATCTAGGGGGTGACATAAGGCTAAGAAGAGTCCTCAAAGTCGATCGTGCGTGAAACTCGCGCTTGACTGGGTCGCGTCGCCTCTCGCTCGAAATTGAGCTCCTAGGGTTAGGGTTTTCGCATGGAATGAGAGGGGAAACAGACTTCCTACAAGGGCCGATTGAATGGGCCTGGTTTGGGCTCAATTGGCTACAAATTGGGCTCGAATTGGGCGATCGAAGGGCCAGTTAAACTGAAGTCTATTTTAGCCCAAAACCTTTAGTTCGGCTTGATAAAACTTTATTTTAGGGTCATCCAAGAAGATAAAGTGTCTGGAAATTGGATCCTCTGCATGATTATGATTTTTTTCCATATTTTTATAATTTAGCTGAAATTTAGCCCAAAGGGGATTTTAATTTAATATTAAGAAATTCTCGATTATTTCATAGTTATATTATTGAATTAAATTTTGGGATGCTACACTCCAATAGGGAGATTAAGAACATCTTGCATAAGATAGTTCGGCCTGATAGAAAAGATTGGTCTGATAGGTTAGGTGATACATTATGGGCATATAGAACTGCATTTAAAACTCCCATTGGAATGTCACCTTATCGACTCATCTTTGGTAAAGCCTGCCACTTACCTGTAGAACTTGAGCATAGAGCATATTGGGCCATTAAATAAGTAAATTTTGATCTCATTCAAGCTAGGTCCCAAAGAGCTCTGCAACTTAATGAATTAGAGGAACAGTGTAACAAGGCTTACAAGAATTCAAAGATTTACAAAGCTAAAACTAAGGCATTCCATGATAAACATATTCACAAAAAGAGTTTTTATGTTAATTAAAAGGTTTGGCTTTTCAATTCGAGAGTACGCTTGTTCCCCGATAAATTAAAATCCAGATGGGATGGACCGTTCATTATTGTTAAAGTATTTGACCATGGAACCGTTAAAATTTTGAATCCCCAAAATGGTCATATTTTTACTGTTAATGGTCTACGATTGAAACCATACTTGGAGAATGAGCAGATATCACCTAAGGAATCTATTGCTTTGTGTTATCTGGAATGAATACTTTTTGAGCTTGCATGCGTCTGGCTGAAGACGGAAAACTTAGCGCTTCTAGGAGGCAACCTAATATTTTTGTTCTTTGATCTTTTGTTTTTAGTATGTTTTTCAATAGACAGGCCAAGGAGAGGAAGCTGTCGCCATAACATTGATGGAGTTTCGCCCTGCATATCAGGTTGTCTCTTTCCTACTCATCAATATTTATTGTTACATTGTTCTGTTATTTTACTTACATATGCCATTGAGGACAATGCCATTCAAGTTGGGGGGGAGAGAAAATTTTCATGATGCATATAATACAACCTGACATGAGTTCTTGCATAATGTTCTGTATTTATTGTCTGTCCTGTATTTTTGTATAACAATGAAAAAATGAAATCCCCAATTGAGTATCTTGATTCATGCTTGAATTGATAGTGATTCTAGAATGGAAAAGACGAGGAAAAAGATGATGGAAAATTTATTCAATCTAGCTATGGAAAATTGATTTAAGAATCTCTTTAAAGTTCATGTGCACTTTAGAAAAAGAGAAATCACTCTGCACACTAATGACACAAGCAGGACAAGTCTTCTGTTATTTTGGGTACGTATGTTGTCTGATACTTTACACTCCTTGAGAAAAGAGATATTTTATGAAATAGCTTTCTACCAAGACAAGTGCAAAAGAGAGAGAAAAATACCATGAAAAATGTCCCGAATCTTAGTAACCGGGCCTGCTTCACCTAAGACGTGTTGACGTTTACGTCAAACGGAAAGGGGAACCTTGATCTTAGTAACATGGCATGCTTCACCTAAGACGTGTTGAGGTTCGCGTAAAATAATGAAGGGTAGTGCAGCATCATGTGCGTAATAAAAAAATGATGAAAAAAAAAGAAAAGAAAAGAAAAGAATGGCAAAAGCTAGTGAGTTTAATACTCTGTCAGGAGGTGTAAGGTTGAAAGGCGCTTGCTTGGAATAACCAATAAGGGATGTAATTGTCTATGCTGTGGATTTAGTATTACACATGCACAAGTGCTAATGAACGTTGATTTGTATTCTTGATCATGTCCCTAAAATTTTCAAAAATAAGGCTAATGTGCATTAATGATTCCAGATTCCTAAATCCTTAGTTGATTCCATGATGGAAAAGCTGGATATGAATATATGAACTTTGCAAACTCTTGTTGGTCCTAAATTTTAATTCATTTTACATTACTAAGGGACTAGCAATGAATAAGTTGGGAGTGTGATGAGTATCACATTTCATATCATAATTTATATCACATTCATTATCTTTGAGCATTTAATGAGCATAGTTGTGCATTAATATGGCCAAATCTCATTCTCACTATCAATTTGAGTCTTCATGCATTTTAACCATAATTTTTGAGTCAAAATGGCAATGTGAGAAATATTTAAGAAATTGCACAATTGTCATAATTCATTTTGAAATAAAGTTCATTGAGTATTTTAAATTTTTTGCATTTTCAGGAATTAGCGACCAAGAGTCTGGACGCCATTTTTGAAGAAGAAGAATAAGCGACTTGATGGTCAGTCGCTAATTAATGGACGCCTGATTGGTGAGGTGCCAATTCAAAGAATATGCGACGTAATGCTAGAACACAAATTTTGAATATGCAAAGAAGAAAATCAAGAAAAAATGGAAAAAGGAATGTGCGCCTGAATGCTCCGACGCCAATTCCTTGGTACGGAAATAAAGAAAATATCAAATTGAGGAAATAAAAATGGGCGACCAAGCTATCAGACGCAGAAAAGAATGTGCGCCCACTGTGGTGGACGCCATTTTCGCTCGAACCAGAAACAAAAATGGAACGCCCTGTTTGAAGTTATCTTTCCATATATGGAGTTATCTCGATTTAAGCAAGGCTATCTTTCCATATTCCACGCAAGGACTCCATCCATGGTGGCAATCCAAGTTTAAAGCTTATTGTTAAGGATCCAATCATGGGAAGTCCCCTGCACTCTATAAATAGTCGCCCGAGAGCAATCGAGTAGAGATCTTAGCCTTTCTTAGCTATTCTTAGCCTTTTTACATGCTTTTATGTTCTTCCTTTCAATTTATTGTCTTCAGTAACGTTCTTCATTTTTAAGTGCTTTAGATTTTCTTCTTCTCTCTCTTCCTCAAATTCACTCTCATTTTCAAGTTATTTCCAGTTTTCTAAAGTTCAATTCTGCATTTTTTACTGTTCATCTGCGTTTTTCAATACTGTTCTTCCCCATTTTTCTACCTTTTTTGATCATCTTCTTCCTCTATACTCTTCATCAAACTTCTTCCTATCTTCCTAATCTTTGACTTTCTCTTCTTCCTCATCTCCTAATTCTTCCTCATTTTAAAGTTATTTAAATATTTCTTAAGCTTTGTTTTTCACACTTTTGTTTTACTATTTTTCACCTTCTTCCTCCCGTAAACTCTCATATCTCTCTGTTCTCAACTCTCTTCTCTTCTCCGTGTTTTTCAAACTCACAAACACACTTGCTTTGCTTGTAAATATTATCTTTTTTCCTCCTATCTTCCTCTATCCCTCTTCCTCTATTTTCCTCTAAACATTCCTTTGGCAGAGATTCTCTTCTTCGGTGCTCTAAAGACGACGTTCCTCTCCAAGGCGGAGCGATCCATCTCAAAGACTCGGCACGGCATGGGCAGCGCTACTCTTCCAAAATCCCTAGCTTTAATTCTTTCCTTGTTCTTTATTTTCATGCAAGTTGTAATTTTATTTTTCATAGAGTTGTAATCTTTCATCTTAAGCAATAAAAATTCATCTTTTGCAATTGTGTTCTTCTTTCTCTCTCTATCTCTTCTCAATTTCTCTTCTCAACCCTCTCATATTCTTTAGATAGGTTAATTTTATTCCTATTTTCATGCAATTTTATTTTCCTTTAGCATAAACTCACTCAAATTTGGATCTCTCAAATATAAGGATTTTCCAACTTGTGTTAATTGAAAATATTCATCTCCGTGAGATCGACCCGTTCTTACCACTCTACTTGATTTTTAAATCTTTTTAGTGAGTGAGTACGGTAATTTTTAAAATTGTGGCACGGCATTTTAACGATGAGTTTTGTACACATCACGGTACTACTTCTCTCCGGCCAAACCCCTTGAGTCCAGCCTGGATACTCAATCGGGCCTTTTCTGTAATTTTCTTTTGGCTTGGAAGTGCGGTTTCCATCTTCCTCTCCACCCCTTTGTCGTGCAGTTGCTGAAATTCTACCAACTGGCTCCTATCCAGTTGGTTTTCAATTCATATACTTTCATCTTCTCCTTCATCTCCCTCTGTCGCTCGTGTGGCCTCGCTACTTCTTTAGACCTCTTTCACGCCTTCTTCGAGTTGAAGGAGCAAACCCACACCGAGAAGGGTTTCTTCTATCTTCAGGGAAGGAGGGGGGGGAGCTGGATGACCCTCTCTCCTCGGGACTCTTCACATAAGGGATGGAAGGCCCAATTTTTCTGGGTAGGGTCTAGCAAGCGTGCTACCAGCTTGGGCTTCCCTGATAAGCTAAATTTTCAACCGGTATTCCCTCCGAAGCAACCGGTGATCTCCTTGGAGCTGGAGGAGGAGATTAGAATTCTCCAGGAGAATCGTCGATCGACCGTTGAGCTGATGACCCCAGCCAACATTGATGATTTTCCTCACCTCGCCCTGCCACCCAGCAGTAAGGGTTTTGAGAGCTCAGCTTTTGCATTCTCTCGTCCCAGTCGGTCGAGCCTTTGCTGATGGCTTGCTTTCTGATAGGTAGAAACGAAGCGTGGTGAGGACGAGGGGCGACCGTCGGAGCAGGAGGTCGTCGAGCTAGAGGAGGCGACTACTTCGAGCGTACCTCGAGCTTCTGAGAGTCCTTCTTCTGCTCGGGATAAGGGTAAGCAAATTAATCGGGAAGAGGACCGAGAGCGAAGGGGAGCCATGCGCAAGGAGTCCTGGGAGTTGTTGATGTTGTCCTCGCTGAAGGCTCTGACCACCGAGAAGAGGCAGCTGAAGAAGGTGAAGATCACCTGCCCGCCCGAGGAGCTCCCAGCTGAGGATGTCTGTCACCCAAGCCTCCCGGCGATCGAGCCAGAGGTGCTTGCAGCGTTTGAGAGGATCTCTGCTGAGCCTACAGGAGCGCGAGGGGAGGGGGATGGCTCCGAAATCCCGGTTGAGGTGGCTGGGGCGCGCGGTGATGAGGAGACTGTCAAGGCACGGGTCCAGGCCGAGCCGAGCGTCACCGCCCCAAGCTTGGGGACGTCTGGAGAGGATGCCCCGGCCCTGACTCTTCCAGAGAGGACTCCTCCCCATTAGCAGGGGAGGTTCATCTTCCAGGCCTCCCTGCACAATCGGTGCCGAGCTCTAGCACCTCCATCTGTTCGGGAGGAATTCTTTCGTTGTTCCCCTCCCATGCTCCTCGAAAGGATCATGGAGGGAGGCTTATTCATGGCTCAGCTAGGGGCTGAGATAACAGACTTAGTGGCTCAGCTAGGGAGTGAGGAGAGATCTCAGTCCTAGGCTCGTGCTGAGTCCAACCGGAAGATCGGACAACTGACCTCTGAGCTTGGGGTGCTTCGGCGGGAGGTGGCCTTACTCTGGGCATGTGATCGAGCGAGTTAGGAGGAGGCACGGTCACAGGCCAAGCAATTGTCCCAAGCTCGGTATATGGCTGAGCTTAGGAGTAAGGTCCTGGAAGAGGAGTGTCAGGTTTACGCGGAATGCTCGGGACAGTGGGCGGCCGAGCTAGAGGAGCTTGGGGGCCGGGTCCAGGAGGCCAAGCGGGCCAAGAGGGAGGCCGAGGCGGCATGGGCTGAAGCCGAGGCAAAGTTGACTGAGGCGGAAGCGAGGGTGGCCGAGCTTGATGAGAAGGTAGCAAGAGCCGGGGTAGAGGCGGTCGAGAGCTATCGGAGCTCAAAAGAGTACCGCAAAGCTCATAAGCAGGCCACCTTCGCCTATTACGAGCTGGGCTATCGGCGGGGGCTGCAGAAGGGTTTCACACAAGGGTTCATGCAGGTAGCTAGTCTGGCTTAGGCGTAGGTCCTCGACAAACTTTTCTTCAACCCCAGGCAGTGCTATGACTCAGATGAAGACGGCTCAGATTCTCCTTTATCAATGTCGAGCGGTGGAGGGGGGAGCGAAGATGGTTCTGCTTCCGTGCATGGAGAATCACCAACTCCGGCAACCTCGGGAGAGCACGCGGCCGAGGCAGTTCCCACACGAGTGGGGTCAGTACCTGAGCCGGCCGTCGCCGAAGGGACCGGCGGTGAATCGCCGAGTGTCGAGGGTCCTCCGCCCGCCGAGCTTCAAGAGGGGCCCCGAGCTTCGCAAAGTTCCCCTATTCCTATAGATTAGGAAAGACCGTACTTGCCTAGTTGGCTCCCTTCCTTTTTTTTATAATTTCTACCTGGACTTGGTTGTGTAATATTTTTCTTTCTATATAATAGTAATAGAGTTTAAAATGCAATTGACTGCTCATTACCGCCTTTGACAGAGTATGATTATCGTATCTACGATTGCCAGTAAATTGGAGATCTTGTACGATTCGTAGCTGAAAAATCAGTCTTTCGTGTCGATCGACCAAGTGGTTGGTGCTGAACTGGCGCCTTTTCGTCTTTCCGCGCTTTTAATGACTTGTCATTTCCTGTATTCCTGCGGGAGGGTTCCGTGTGGGAGGTGGTATAACTGCTCCTAGGGAAGGACGTCTGCCTCTTGCATCTTTTCGAGGGGAGAATCAATTAAGGTAAAAATCTCCCCCTTTGGCCTATAAAAGGTCCCGAAGGGCGTCTCCTCCTATCTACGCCGCTTCAGGCTTCCCTTGCAGTCTCTGCTTCTTCCTCCCTTTCTTGCGAAGCGACCGCCTTCTTCTTTGTGATCATCCTTAGGCGAAGCATGGAGGGCAACTCTAAAGACGAAGACTTTGGCGGTTGTTGGGGCTTCCATGTTGCTTCGGCATAGAAGAATGGAGGACGATGGGGCGGACGGCATACAAGAAGGGAGGACGCGTGGCGACGGGCTCCTCCTGACCTATGGACCGCCGCCCCACCGGGGGGGGGGGGGGGGGGGTGATTGAGAGAGGAGAAGTCATTCAACATCATCGCTTCTCCTTTCTTTCATCCCCGCTCCCCCTCTCCCACTCCCTTCGAGGGAGTGTTCAATCCTTTCTCACTCTTCTATTCTTCTTCTTGCCCTCACTCTTTGGAGGGTGCTTGTTTTCTATTTCTTCTCTCTCTTTTTTTTATCCTCGCTTGCACCACTTAGAGGGTTCTTGCTTTCTGTTTCCTGCTTCTTCTTGCCCACGCCATCAATTCTTGATGGCTTTGTTATGCTCCATGTTGGGTTCGATGCAAGTATTCAGAGGGGGGGTGAATGAATATGGCCTATAAAAACTTTCACCCAATTAAAATATTAGGCTCCCTAACTATTTAGAATTCTAACTAGACAGATTTATCAAATCTGGAAGACTAATTAGCAGATGCGGAATTAAACAAACAGACAGTGAGCACTCTAACAAGACAAGTTAGACGAACTATAGCTCAATTTGAATTTCGATTACTTAACATATTAAGACACTCTAAGAGAGCTAATCAACTTTTCTGCTCAACCAGAAAGCCAACACTTAGTGCGCCCCTAATCAATCATCTAACGGAAGCAAACCACAAATATATCAAACCACTGCACAATGGGTTTTTAGGTGGTTTGGTCCAGCAGACCTACATCCACCCCACACTCAAACTGAGTGTGGCTTCCGCTGACTCACAGCTTGAACAGCTGGGCATCACAGCTTGCCTTACAACCGCTGGGCAACACAGCTTGCCGTCCGAGGAATCCTCCTCGCCCCGCTGAGCAACACAGCTTGCTGTCCAGTGGAATCCTCCACTGTAAACCGCTGGGCAATACAGCTTAGCCGTCCAGAGGCAGCACCTCTGCAATCCGCTGACTAACAGCTTGAACAAAGATGTAAAGTAGAAAACAGAAAATAGAACAAGACAGCAATCGAAAGCTGTAAGCAATGAAGCACAATGTGGCTCTTAAAGAGCTGGATGGCCTGGATTTGATCCACGGTCCATCAAGAACAGATCTCCCTCGATCTCACTCTCTTTCTTCACTCTCTCTCTTTCTCTTTCTTCTCTGCTGCACTTCTCTTCTTCTCTCGATCCCTGTTCTCCTTTTCTCTCTTTCTCTTTTTCTTTTCTTCTGTTGGATCGTGGAAGCTATCTCTCCTTTTTCTCTTTTTCTTCTCTCAGCTTCTGCTCTTTCTCTTCTTCTTCTTCTCTTCTCTTCTCTTTCTTTTTCTCTGGATCGAAGACCTCTCTGCACTCTCAGACTGGATGTATATGCTTTGCTCCTTTTCTTTCGATCAGTCTTCTACAGAGGATGAAGACTCATATATATAGCAGCACCAACAGCAGCTAGGGCGCGTGTGGCTTCCACAGCTCCCGCCCAAACATTTGGCCACGTGTCAGCATCATGGTATCTCGTCCATCCTTGGATCACGAGCCAGGCACCTCGGATCACGTGCCCCTCATTAGCTTCTTCATTCACTGTCAAACAAACAAGAGTGTGTTCAGTTTAAGTGTAAAAGTTGTACAGGCTTTGCAAACACGAATGCAGTGTATAGAGTTAATCAACGTAAAGGCTTCAAAGAAGAAAAGCAGTGTATAGACTTAATGCACGTAAAGGCTTCATGCGAAGGAAACACCAGTGTATAGAGTTAATGCATGAAAAGGCTTCATGCGAAGGAAAGCAATGTATATACTTGAGGAGTTGACGCTGCATGAAACACTGAGTTGATGCTGCATGAAACATTGAGTTGACGTTGCATGAAGCATGGAGTTGATGCTGCATGAAGCATGGACAGTGTACAGACTTTATCCACTGTATGGACTTCATGTAATGCAAACGAATGTGAAGATTTTGAGTTTGAAGACCAATGTCCATACTTCAAGTAACACTGTGGATGTACAGACTTGATGGAGCAAAGCGATGTGTAGACTTGAAGCTCCTGAAGCAATGTACAGACTTCAAAGAAGTTGGCGAGTCAATGTATAGACTTGATGAAGCGAAGCCAATGTACAGACTTAATGTGTAGCTGAAGCCTTGAACGTAGGAATAGGCTGGAGTGTATAGACTTCAGGCTTCAGAACCGAATGTTCAGACTTCGCCTAAGAAACGTAGGGAAAGACCCCAGTGTATAGACTTTGCCTTGAGTGAAAGGTAAGTGATGAATGTATAGACTTTCACGATGTGTAGACTAGAATATGTGAAAGCTACAGTGAATGAGTGTACACACTTGACCAACTCAAAGGCAATTCGGATGTACAGACTCTGAGGTTCAAAGCCAACGGCTGTACATACTTAGAATATTAAGACTGATGTACAGACTTCATGCGTTGACGTTGTACACACTTAGCGAGTTGACGCTGTACACACATCCAATGAAGTGCGTTGACGCTGTAACATGAGCCAGTGAGATGCGTTGACGCTGTACACACTTAGCCTAGGACAATGTATAGACTTGCATTACTGTAGCAACGTGTAGACTTTGTCTTAGACGCTAAATGAGACGCTGAAGTCTGTATAGACTTTTCAATGTCTAGACTTACAGATGTGAACGACACAATGTATAGACTTCAGGTGTGAAGACATTGTGAATGCAAATGCAATGTTCAGACTTCATTGTATAGACTTGGAGAACCTGAATCAATATGCATACTTGGAACGCCTGAAGACCAATGTATGGACTTGTATAAATCTGATGAATGAACTGAGGGGTCGACCCATCAGCACAAGGGGTCGACGCACCACAAACCAGACCAATGAATAAATGCAGCAAAGTTAAAGAGGCACCAAGCGTCAACGCATTGCCCAAGCAGCGTGGACGCAGCAGATCAAATATTTCTTACTGCTACCTCTAAAGTGCCTTGGCAGCGTCGACGCTACAGTTCGATGGGTCGACGCTGCAGTATCAAACTGTAGTCTAAAGAGCAACAGTAACATGACTGAACATAATCAAATATGCAATGCCATATCAGAACTTATGAAGAACCAATGTAGAGACTAGCACTTACTGCTATTCAGACTTTGCAGTTACATGCAGAGACATGATATCTGACAAAATGCAATTCAGATATATAAACAACAAATGCCATCAATGCTAAACATCATCATTCATGTTGCTATCATATGCAGAATGCTCAAGGACAAGAATGCACAGAAATGCACTTTGTTTATTGCAATCATCAAAACACAATAGCATTGCAATCATCAAAATACAATATCAAATACACTCAAATGCACTCACTGTCTTGCTATCATCAAAACCAAATAGCATTGCTATCATCAAAGCAACATAACACATGCTTGTGCCTAAGGGGCACAACATTCTCCCCCTTTTTGATGATGGCAATAAACAATGACAGTGAGTCACACACAAAATTTTCTCCCCCTTTGACATAATCGAAAAGGGAAGAACAATAAGAACATGAATGCAACATGGCAGTATGCATGCAAGTGACTTCTAGAGCAATAAACTCCCCCTGAAGGTATGACTCCCCCTGAAATATTTCTCCCCCTAAATAAATGCTCCCCCTTTGAGAAGGAATATGAACAATTATACAAAGGTAGAGAAGGTATGAGGGTCACTTGACAACAGCTGAATCATAGGTTCAGAAAGGAAGCATGATTATAAACAACTGTTAAAGTATAAGAATCAGCAACATACAATTTTGACAAAAATTCAGGTTTAACAGTGATAAACCTAGAGTAAAAGATCTGACCCCTGAAAAAGAGTTTATAGATTCCATTTATAGCAATGAATCTAGGGCACATGGTATTAATAGATAAGTCAGAAATAATACCCTTTTGTGATTAAACAAGGAAATTCAAGAAAGGCAACTTGAATATGTATTAATAAAAACAATTTTCACTCATTGACTTTTGATTTTCGAAGGGTTACAGCAGTTTGATTTTCACTTTTGAATTTTTCAGAACCTGAACTAAGTCAATAGATCAGTGGCATTTATGCTGTTGACATTAGGTGTACACCTTGATCAGAGGCAAGTACCCCCAGTTACTAGGCATAAACTACTAGACCTATTTCAGATCAGAACCCACAAAGGATAGTCTTCACTTTTGACATTAAGGGTACACCTTGATTAGAGGCCAGTACCCTCAGTTACTTGGTGAGGACTTCCTCTATAGATTTGACCCTATGAACAGAGATATTCTGAATCACCTCATGACATGTGAATTCTCCTGCTTCTTTGGAGGAGTTCACAGTTTCTCAGTGCAATCAGCCATTGCTCTGTCACTGTGTTCAGTTCTTAACATTAATGATCTTATTTACTGCTGCCCTTAATTCTTTTAGAGTGATTGCTTTTTAAAAAATCAGTACACACTCTTATTAGCCTGTTCTAGACATATCCAGTTCAACACATTTAGGCATTACAAAAACCTTTTCTATTTTAGCCATGAGACAAAGATTAAGAGCTATAAAAGTTTTCTTTTATCTCAAATTCTGAAGTGCAGACACTTAACTCTCCAATTTATAAAGGTTAAACCTTTAGTTCCTTTCAATTTGTAAGTGTGAATCTTATAAGTGAACAATTGCAATAATCACCATTCAATGTACTAAACCAGATGCAAAGCTGTTGTTTAGTGAAAATGATGGGGAAAAGATAGCAATTGGCAATATGGTTCAATGAGCAACTGATGTCAAAGAATATGAATCACTTGAATGAGAACACTGAGAAGTGAATAGGATTCAATGAATTGAACAGAACTCTCAGCTCCCCCTAACATCATGATGCAAGAGATATGCTATGCAACATACTGTCCTACATGCAGACTATGCACCAAGGATACATGAGATAAGTATGCAATCAATTCAGGTTTATGCATCCAAGTTATAAGCATTTTCATCCTTTTTCAGATTTTTCAACATATGATGCATATTTTTCCTACATGCAGACTCTCCGCGGTTCTTCTACTCGCCTCTTCACATTCTCTCCACCTGCTTCATCATTTGCCCTCATCATTCTTGTAAGGCATCGTATTTCTCTCAATCATCCTTCTTCACAATGTCTTCTCCGGTAACAGAGAGCAAGGGGAAGAAGACGGCTTTTGAGGAGCAGTAGCCTACAAATCCTCAAGTTAAAATGTCTGAAGAGGTTCATCATTGCGAGAGCAAGACCAAAGAGGTACATGCAAAAGAAGCTCCTTCCGAACCCATTCAGAAAGATTCAGCCAAAAGAAAAAGAAAGGCTGCAGAGCTTTTGCTACAAGAGGAGGTTAAAGTTGAGCCAAGCGAAGAGGCTCCAGAAAGAAAGAAGAGAAAGGAAAAAAAAAGTAGGTGAAGTTTCAGAAGAAAGAGGTACTTCTACAAAACCTTCTAGCAAAGCGAAAATTATTTTGGAAACAGGAAAAATTGTGCTTCCTCGATTCATAGATTTTCATGACAGCAAGATGATTGAAAAATTTCCTAAAATGGTTGATATTGTCAAATTTCAGAAATGGAAAAAGTTCTTGAGCAAACACAGAGTCTATTATCCTAGACTCATTGTTGAGTTATATAACCATCTAGTTTATGATTTTGATCAGTCTATATTGTTATCCACTGTCAAAGGAACTAGGATTGAGATAACAAGGCACTTTCTTCATAAAGTGTTTAGAATTCCAGAAGATGGAGTGGTTGAATTTGAATATAGATTTAATCTTCATGATGCATACTCCATCATTATTGACTTGCCAAACAATCCTAGAAATAAAGATCAAAAGAAACTTGGCTCCTTCCATGCCAATAAATTCTCCCCTCTCAAAAGACTTCTGCATCACATAATTATCACAATGATAACTCCACAAGTTGGAGGCCGAGGGAGAGTGACAGATACTCAAAGATTTATCATGTACTGTTTGTTGAAGGGCATAAAGATCTATCTACCAGAGGTTATTATACAAATCATGAAGACATGCAAGGAGTCGAGAAGATATCTACCCTATGGAGCCCACCTGACAGCTATTTTCAAGAAATCAGGGGTTCCTCTTGAGGATGAGAGTTTTGTAGAGATACCAAAAGTAAACACTTACAATATGGATTTTATCTCTACATACATGGGATTGAAACCCACTGATGCTAGTCAGATAGTTAAAAAGAGTCGATCTAAGAAGGTAAAGAAAGTAAAGGAAGCACAAGCTCAGGGGGAGGATTTGCCCCAAGTGAAGGTATTACTTGAAAGTGGTCATACCAGTGTACAGCCAAAAAATGTTGTAAGAGAATTTGAACAAGAAAGTGGTGAGATGCCTGCTGAGAAGCATCTTAAAGACCTGCTGCTAGAACAAGAAGTTGATGAGCTTAATCTACCTGAAGCTCAAATTAAGCACCAGTTGGATCAGTCTATTGATGAAATATTTGATAAATTTGGAACATCTTTTCAGTCACAGTAGTCTACTGGTCAGTCCGAGCAGACAATATCACAAGTTGAAGCTGAGAAAGAATCTGCTGAACGACAGGAAGAGAAAAGGTCAGAAGAACACAGTGAGGAGGTTGAGAAAGAGGTGGAAATGAAAGAACATCAGGAAGGAGAGACTCAAAATGAAGGTGTTTCCCAGGGAACTCAAGAGGCAGAGACATGAGCTCCACTAGAACAACATCCGCCTGCTCAACAACATGATAAGAAATTCCACATGAGGAAGCTCAGGCACTAGCTCAAGGAGTAGCTGAGGAAGACTTACAAGAATATGTTTTGGGTCCTGCCCCTCATTACAGATTGTATCCAAGAATGTCATTTGCTCAAGCTCCTGAATATGGTCCACATTTCGGGGGAGTAATCAGTCTTGGTATACCACCCACTCCATCTCCTAAACATCAGCATGAATACTACACTGAATTTCTAGACTCTAGTGCCTCTACATTTAGTTCACCTGGACCCAGTGCTGAGTCTAATATTGCACAAATGCTGTCAAATTTGACTGAGATAGTGTTGAATCAAAATGAATTAATGAATAAACAATTTCTGTTGAATATCCTTCAACTGGACAGAGTAGATGCCCGAATGCAACAAAAAATTGATGCAGTAGTTCGAGAGATTTTAGAATCTCTTATGGGGATCAGCAATAGAATTGGTGACATGGTCAGCAAAATACAAGATACACAACTCTCAATTTACAGCAAACTTTCTCAAATTCTGAGTCACACTTTTGATCTTAAGATTGAGTTTGAATTGATAAAGAGTACATTGAACAATATTGCAGCCAATCAGCCTGAAATCATTGACAAGTTTACAATTGTCCAGTCTCAATTACAGGCCCTCTCAAAAAATGTTAAAAAAAATCTCTCAAAACAAGATTCTACCACCTCCCTAGTGGATAGACTGGGGAGCACAGTGCATCGAAAACTAGATGAGCTGTCAGACTCCATTAGAAATCTTCACTCCTCTGTGCTGAACAGGTTTTCAACCCCTGGTTTCAGCTCTACACATCATCCAAGAGACAGGAGGAGTTACCGAGGTCACTGATTCTTTTTAGTTCCCTATTTTTGATAATGACAAAGGGGGAGAGAATGTCATGTATGAGGAGGTGAGGAGGATTGTTGGCAACTGAGGTAACTGATGGATGGATGTTGCTGATGTTATGCTGCTGGTTTCTGTTCTGGTTTCTGTTGTTGATAATAATATACTGTGATCATTGTACTGATGTGGATATTTTTGTAAAGCTTTGGATACTTGTGACTGTCTAAAGAGAGACTAATTAAACATACTTTGAATTTTTCTCTTATACACAGAAGTGTTAGTGTGCATGTGTAGGAATTGATATTACATTTTGTGCTGCAATGGTGTTTGTAATATGCATGTTAGCAAATGACTTTGATTGATTAAGTGTGTGAATTATCATACATGACTCATTATGTTGTCATCATCAAAAAGGGGGAGATTGTTGGAAATCTGATTTTGATAATGACAACTTATGAGTCATGTTTAGACTGAATTAAATAATCGCCCTTATCAACTTAAGTCTTCTACTTTGAAAATAAAACAAGCAGCTGAAGTGATTAAGTCGTTGCGGTCTTGGTTTTGCATTTAATAAAGTTGTTGCAGTGTTTGCCTTGTACTTCATTAGGTCGATGCAATGTGTGTTCAAATCACATTCATGTCAGCATAATTCTGTGTTTGATCCACATTGAGTCTGTGCACAAGCTAAGTCCGAGGATCGCATAGTCTTTGCATGTATTCATCAGGTCGGTGCAACTCTTGTCGTTGCACACGACCAAGACGTTGCACTCATCAGGTGAGTCGGTGCAATCCTTGTCCTACACGCGATTGAGTCTTTGTATGTCATTCCATGCACACCTAGGGTCAGTGCACATTTATGTCTTGGAGAGGGGGATTTCTGCTGCCCACTCAAAGAGCAGCCCAACAAGACCCAACAGGGTCCAACGAGGCAAGCTCACCTGAGTGACAGCCCACAGGGCCCACTTAGGAAATAAAAGCCCAATAAACAAACACTCGAGGAACCAACTCTCCCCGGCGGCCCCTAGGCTCGGAGGGCCGGAGTAATGGTCAGGTCACAAGGAGGGTCCGGCCCAAGCCGTTTCCCCGCCCGGGAGAGATAGGCATTCGCCGACCTATCCAACCCCTCTTTCGTCGAGTTATGCCCATCGCCCGGACAGGGCTGGCGTTTCAGAAGCTCGGCCAGACCGGATATTATCCATTCGTGCTGCCGTTAAGAGTCCCCAACGGACAGGGGAATCAAGAAGCCGCCGGACTTCGAGGCGATAACGTTCCCACGATAAGGCCATGAAAGCCCACGTTGAGGATGTAACTCCCGCCGGAAACCCCTCAGCTTGCAGGACTCCTGAAGGCGGCATACTATTTAAACCAGGGATACCCTCCGGTGGAAGGTAAGGGCCATTAAGGCACTCATACACCCAAACTCCTGAGCACAATCCGCTTCACCCCTCTGGTGGAGAGGAATCTCGAGCACTAGTTTTTCTCCTCCCCATTGTTACTTCCATCACAGCTCTACTGACTTAACCATCGGAGGGTTTTTCCCCAGGGAAACCCCCTGGGCCCTCTGATACGTTTCCCTATCTTGCAGTTCATCTTCTGGTGATCCACAGCCCGCTCAGGACACAGCGCGAGATTTCGCCTCTTCATCTGGCGCCGTCTGTGGGAAACGCACGAAGAGCCAAGATGGTGAGAAGAAGCTCAGGGAGAAGGTCCGCCGGCGAGAGGGGTAAGGCCATGGTGGCGGCAGGAGTTGGCCCCTCTAGGGCCTCACAGAACCCTCCCTCCAACGCCAGCGTCCCCACCAACGGGCCGCCGCCCCCTCCGACGGCGACAGGGGTACCCCCCAACGGTGGCGACGAGGTCTTCCAGGCCCTCAATAAGAAGCTTGACGTCCTCGTGGAGCTCATGAGGGCCCAGGTGGCAAGGGATGCCAGGTCCCGCACCCCATCCGGGAGCCCCCCCGTCGAAGTGCGTCCCAGCATACCGCCGGGGGCCGCTTCACCCTCCACGGTCAGCAGCTCATCCGCAACAATGTTGGAGGACCCTCGCAAGCTCCGCCCCCGGAGCAAGAGGCTTCCTCCACGCCCAGAAAAGGGAAACATGGGGCGAGGCCTCTGCGCCCGGGCGCTGACGTTCCTGAGGATCGCCACGACGCTCCCCCCAGTCCCACGGCACGACCGCAGCCAGAACTATCCCTCCGGCTGAGGGATTTCAAAAGACGTTTTGCAGAGCAAGAGCACACCCTCCGCGCCCTGCAGAAAACCTCTTTCCCGGAGGATGAGGAGAAATCCCCTTTCTCCGAATACATCTTGAAGGCAGAGGTGTCTCCCAGAACCTCCATTCCGACCTTCAAGCTCTATGATGGCCAGGGCGACCCAGCCGACCACTACGACAGCTTCGACGCCCTGGTAACTCTGCATGGAACGCCGGATTCTATCAAATGCCGAGCCTTTGCGGCCACCCTGGTCCAAGGCGCTCAGGCATGGTTCCGGGCCCTCGCCCCTGGGTCCATCCGGGACTTCAGGCAATTCGGGCGAGTCTTCAAGGAAAGCTTCGCCGGGAGCGCCCCCCCAAGGTCAGTAGCGGAGCTCCTGGCCCTCAAACAGGCGCAAGGGGAAAGGCTCCGGGCTTATGTCCACCGATTTAAATCGGAAGCCCTCAGAATTCCCGCCTGGATGTGGCCTCGGCCACGACCGCTCTGACCGGGGGCACCCGGGACGAGAATCTCCGCCGCGAACTGGTCCTCCACCCTCCCTCGACCCTTGCCGAGCTAGTGACTCTGGCACTGCGCCACGCCGAGTGTGAAGAAGTACTCAGCGCTTGCCGAGACACAACCGGCTCGGGTCGGGAGGGGGACAAGAAGCGGGCCTCCGAGCCAAATCCTGGCTCGGGCAAGAAGCGCGATCGGGAAGGAGAGCGCAAATGGAAGTATGAGCGATACACCTCGTTGACCGCGCCAGTCTACGAGATCTATGAAGACATCAAAGACTCGGGACTCCTCCGCCAGCCCGAACCAATGAGATCGAAGAACCGCAAGCGCGACAGGCATTGCCTGTTCCACGGCGACCACGGGCACCACACCGACGACTGTCACCAGCTCCAAGACGAGATCGAGCGTCTCATCCATCAGGGGCACCTGGCCCGTTTTGCAGCCGGGCGCAAAGAAGACCGAGACGCCGCCGAGGAGATCGACAACGCCCCCTAGAGGGGTCCACATCAACGTCATCTCCGGAGGAACGGCATCGGGCGGCGACACCAGCCGAGGAAGGAAGCGTCATGCCGAACGGGCCAGCCAGGCCTTAGAGCCCTCCAGGGGCCCGCCGAGGGAGCCCCAGGTCATAGTCTTCTCCGACCAAGACCTGGAAGGGCTGAACACCCCGCATGATGATGCCCTCGTTATCTCGGCCACAGTAAACCATTGTAACGTAGATAGAATTCTGGTTGACAATGGGAGCGCCCCCGATGTATTATCTTATGACTATTTCCTCAAGATGGGGGAAGACCCATCCAAGCTCCGCCCAATCCGAACACCCCTTTGCTGGTTTAACGTCCTGGCCACCTACCCCGAGGGAGCCCTAAGCCTACCGGTCACCATCGGCACCCCACCCAAAACTGTTACGGTCATGGTGGACTTCATAGTGATCAAGGGTATGATAGCGTACACCGCCATTTTCGGCCGGAAAATCCTCAGCCGAATAAAGGCCGTACCATCTACCTATCACCAGAAAATGAAGTTTCCCACCAAAAATGGGTTGGGGGAAGTCCGAGGTAACCAGGCCACGGCTAGAAGGTGCTACAACATCTCGGTGGAAGCCTCAAGGCCGGACGGGAAGGATAAGGGCCCCAAGGGAGTCGAAGGAAAGACCGTAACCACCGAGCCCGGTGGCGAATTGCTAACGGTATTCCTAAACGATGACCCGGCCCTTGGAGTAAGGATCGGAGCCGACCTACCACCTAAGGAACAGCAGCAATAAAAGAAATTTCTTTCTGAGTACATTCAGGTCTTTGCTTGGTCCGATGATCAACTCCCTGGCATACCAGAGAAGACCGTGATGCACAAGCTCAACCTCGACCCCACCGTGAGGCCCGTACAGCAATGGAGAAGGAAGCATGCGCCCGAGAAGCAGGCGATCATCAAGGCGTAGGTCACCAAGGGACAAGAGACTGGCCTCTTCAGACCAGTCCGGTACCCAACGTGGCTAGCCAACGTCGTCCTGGTGCCAAAAACCACAGGCAAATGGCGAATGTGCGTGGACTTCACCGATCTGAATAAGGCTACCCCCAAGGACTGCTATCCGCTACCGAGCATCGACCAATTGGTTGATTCAAGCTCGGGCAACGAGATACTCAGCTTCCTAGATGCCTATTCGGGTTATCACCAGATCAAAATGAATCCAGAAGACGTCGAGAAGACCGCCTTCATCACCGACTGCGGCGTGTATTGCTACACCCGGATGCCCTTCGGGTTGAAGAACGCTGGAGCCACATATCAGTGACTGGTAAATCACATGTTCGAGGGACAGCTAGGTCGGAACGTCGAGGCTTACATCGACGACATGCTCGTCAAGACCCCCAAGGCCCAAGACCACTTCACCGACCTTGCCGAAACCTTCGACACCCTCCTGAAGTACAACATGAAGCTCAACCCCGCCAAGTGCGCCTTTGGAGTAAAATCCGGGAAGTTCCTGGGTTTCCTAGTCACTCAGCGTGGGATCGAAGCCAACCCCAACAAAGTCCAGGCCATCCTGGACATGCGCCCGCCCACATGCATTAAAGATGTCCAGCGTCTGACAGGGCGTGTCGCCGCTCTCAGCCGTTTCCTGTCCCGTGCGGCCGAACGATGCTTGCCCTTCTTCAAACTGATGAGGGGACCCAAGCTAGCATCTGCTACGTTCGCATGGGATGAGGAATGCCAGACAGCATTCACCGAGCTTAAGAAGTTCCTGGCTTCGCCATCGGTGCTCTCCAAGCCTGTCCCAGGCGAAGTCTTGCAGCTCTACCTCTCGGCGACGCCATCCACGGTCAGCTCGATCCTAGTCAGAAATGACTCGGGAATCGAAAGACCGGTCTACTACACCAGCAAGGTGCTCAATGAGGCCGAACAGAGGTACCCTGTAATCGAGAAACTCGTGCTAGTGTTGGTTACCTCCGCAAGGCGCCTCCGACCCTGCTTCCAGGGGCACCCCATCACCGTGCTAACCGGCGAGCCGTTGAAGAAGATTCTGGCCCACCCCGAGGCCTCAGGGCGACTCGTCAAATGGGCCATTATGCTCGGGGCCTACGACATCTCGTACCGACCACGATCAGCAATGAAAGGCCAAGCGCTCGCCGACTTCATTGCCGAAAGCACCATCCCGGCCGAAGACAGGCCTCCGACCACGACCGGGCCAACTTGGGAACTGTTCGTCGATGGATCGTCCAATTCGGCAGGCAGCGGTGCGGGGATCCTCCTGAGGTCCCCCGAAGGGATAGAGCTACAGCATGCCTTGAAATTCAACTTCTAGGCATCCAACAATGCTTCCGAGTACGAGGCCCTTATCTCGGGAGCACGCATGGCCCGACGGTTGGGGGTCGAGCGAGTCAGGATCCACACCGACTCTCAGCTGGTCGCAGGTCAGGTCAACAGTGAGTATGAAGCTCGGGAGGCACCCATGATCAAATACCTTCAGTTGGTCCGGAGTCTGGCCCAACAGTTCGAGGAATTTGGGGTAGTTCGGATAGCTCGGGAGCAAAACTCTCGAGCGGACGCCCTCTCTCGATTGGCCTCCTCCCTAGACCCGGAAGGTACACGATCGATCCTCCTAGAAGAGCTAGAGCGCCCGAGCATCGACACGGAGCTCCTCGCTGTTGACTCGGCCACTCCAAGTGACTGGCGCTCCCCCTACCTGTCCTGGCTATAGGACTCCCAAGAGCCCTCCGACCCTCGGGAAGCCCGCCGAATGAAGTATCAAGCTCGATGCTTCATCATCCTCGACAACACTCTCTACCGAAGATCATTCTTCGGTCCGCTCCTGAAGTGCCTCGGTCCCGACGAAGCAAGCCAAGCCATCCAAGAGATTCACCAAGGCCTGTGCGGAGCGCATGCAGGAGGTCGGCCGCTAGCCAGGATCCTGCTACGGCAGGGGTACTGGTGGCCCACCCTGCAGCGCGACTGCACGGCTCACGCACGGCAGTGCGACCGTTGCCAGCGATTCGACCATTTGGTCCATCAGCCGGCTACGGAACTTGTCACCCTAGCCGAGCCTTACCCTTTCGCTCGGTGGGGAATCGATATCCTTGGGTCATTCCCGACGGCCCAGTCCCAGAAGAAGTTCATCATCGTCGCCATCGACTACTTCACCAAGTTGATCGAGGCCGAGGCTACGGCAAGGATCACCGAGACAGTCGTTTGGGGCTTTGTTTGGAAATCGATCATTTGTCGCTTTGGCATCCCCCGAGTGATAGTAAGCGATAATGGTCGGCAATTCGACTCTCGGTATTTTCGAGACAGATGCGCCGACCTAAATATCCGCAACCACTTCACTTCGGTCGCCCACCCTCAGGCCAACGGGCTGGTTGAAAATGCCAACAAGACTATCTTAAAAGGCATAAAAACCAGACTCGGCAAGGCTAAGGGTAGCTGGCTCGAGGAATTGCCTAGCGTACTATGGTCGCACCGAATGACCCCCAGGACGGCAACCGGTGAAAGCCCTTTTCAGTTGGTATATGGCACCGAAGCCGTCGTTCCATTAGAGATCGCCAATCCGTCTCTCCGAGTGATCAGCTTCTCACCCGAGGCAAACGGGCAAAAGTTGCTCGAGAACCTCGACCTGGCAGACAAACTCCGAGAGATCGCGAACGTCTGAGCAACGGAGTACCAGCGCCGCCTCACTCGATACTACAACGCCAAGGTCCGAGACAGACGTTTCCAACCGGGGGACTTCATCCTCAGGAAGGCCGAAGCCTCTCGACCACTGGAGGCGGCGGGCAAGCTATCCCCCAACTGGGAAGGCCCCTACCGAGTGATCGAGACGCTCAGGAAAGGTGCGTACAGGCTAGCTACAATGGAAGGGGAACCCATTCCTCGGACATGGAATGCGATCACACTACGCAGATTCTATTTCTAAAGTTGTATAGCAAGATTGAATGAAATAAAATTCCCTCTCCATTCATTCAAACAATTGTTGGTACATCAGATAGGCAAATGCCAGTACATCACATAGCAAAAAGCAAAAATCCGTCTAACACCGCTTCAAGAGGCCATTGCTCGGAAGACTCGGTCTTGATCTCCTCGCATCCAGCCACTGACTCTGCCTCGTGTGGAAACTGGCTCGGACAAGAGGTGGTCGAGCCAGTTGGCTCGGGTGGCCCGTGACAAAGGTGACAGAGGGACTGCAGAAGGAAGGCCACCTTTAAACGTAGAGGAAGGCTACCTCCCAAGTTGGCAACAACCAGGAAAAAGGAGCGCCGTGAAGGCCTCCCCTCTTCCAATCTGCCAACTCCTTGGAAGGAAGGAGAGAGCAAGCAGCCCCCGAAGAGTGAAAGAAATGAAGAACAGAAGAGGGAAAAAGAGGCTGCTGGGAGAGGTTAGGAAGGAACTTGAGTCGCCTCCTCCCCTCACACGGAGGGGAGTGGCGGCAGGCACCCCTAATCCCCCCATCCGCCCTCCGCCTCGGCGTCCACCCGGAAGCCTCGCCGGAGCTAAGAACAGGCAAACGGCGTGCTTCCACACGCCGAAGCCCTCCCCAGATCCGCGCGGCGACCGTCGGACCCGTCTCATGCATGCGCGGTGACCGTGGGATCCGTTCAACATTCCAGGACAACGGGAGCCCGCCGCTCCCCGTCATCGGTAGCGTCACCCTCCGCGGGACCCTCCATGCTTAGATTACAGCAGCGTAACGCAGAGTGAAGAAGAAGGAGTAAGGACAGATCGTCGGCGAGAATCCTTAGCGTTAAGGAGGAAGGAGCACCCTTCGGTCTCTCTTATAGGCCAAGGGAGGCCGCACGCCTTAAATGACTCCCCCCTTTAAAACACGCCAAGGGATCCCCCTGAATGGTCACCTCCAACTCCTCGATCCCCGCCCCAGCGGGATTCACGAAGCGGCCTGGCATTCAAAGCGTGAAGGAACGAAAGGACGCCCCGTCAGAAGTCTACCAAATCAGCATGCGAAAACCGCACAGAACATATCGGCACCTCCCAACTACTCCAGATACGCCAACCAAATCATGGCAAAGATGGTACTCAAACAGAGTAAGTCGTTCATTATCACACAAAAAGGAAACTCTCTAAAAAGAGGAAAGAGAGACAAAAAGGGAAAGAGGTGAAACAAGGCAAAATACATCAGGTCTCGGGCCCACTTTGACGCTCGAGAACGGCGGAAGGGGACGCGTCATCCCCGGCACCTTTGGTGACGGCCGGCTCGGACACTGACCTCGCCTGTGCGAGAACTGTCTCGGTCGTGAGCCCTCCCGAAACGACCGGAGCCGGTGACCCAGATGGAGGCGACCCCTCCGAATCTTCCCCGACCGACGATGAGGAGCTAGAAACCGACTCATCCGAGTCATAATACTGGCCAAAGGGGAACTCAATCTCAGAGTTTTACTCGTCGGCGTAGTTTATCGCCCGGCGATAGCCCTGCTTGAACCCCTTTCGAGCGCCCCGGTGAAGTGCTACCTCGTAATAGGGTAGGGCGGCTTCCACCAGGTCGGCCGAGTAAGCATCTGAGCTCCTATAGATCTCGATCGCCTCCGCCTCGATCTGCCCCGCCCTTCCGATGAGCTCGACCCGAGCCCGCTCCGCCTCGGCCGCACGCTCCTCCGCCCTCGCCAGACGCTCCTCTACCTCGACCATCCTCCGCTCGGCTTCGCTCGCACGCTCCTCTGCCCGGGCCCGGTCCACCTCAGCCTCAGAGCGGAGGCGCTCCTCCACCTCCGCCCGATCCAGCAGCTCGGCGCGTTCGAGCTCCCAGAGATTGTCTAGCTCGAGGCGACGCAGACGCTCCTCCTCCAGGGATCGGCTTGTCCTCTCAAGAGACTCTCGGGTCTTGGTGAGCTGTTCGGTCAGCACCCCGGCTTCCAGTCGGCTCGCCCGCGCCACCTCCCGGAACGCGGAAAACTCCTGCCGGAGCCCCTCATGCTCCCCCTTGAGTCGGGCCAGTTTTCTCTCGCATCCCCCAAGGGCCCAGGCGAGGTTCGACCACTCCGCCTCCGTCCGGGCGTGCACCTCCGACATCAAAGCCGCTGACCGAGCTATGACCAGGCCGCCCTCCATCAAAACATCAAGGATCCGGGGGGGGGGGGGGGTATTGCGCCTTTCTCCCCCCTTCGTCCTTGCGGCGATCGACCGGCAGACCCGATACAGGTCGCCCGTAATACCGAGCCTTTCCAAGGGCTCCGGCAGAGGGAACCGCTCCGCCCTGGGCACCCCGCCAGAAGGCTCTGCTCGAGTGACGGAGCTGACCGCCTCGCGCACCACGGTCAGTTGGGGTTGCGACGCCTCCCCGGGCGAACCCCCAACCTCGACCGGCACCGCGGGATCGACCGCACCGGGAACTTCAAGCACTTGGGGCTGCAACGCCCTCGCGGGCGAACCCCCAGCCCTGCCTGTCTCGGCCCACACCTCGCCGACCGAGACATCACCGACTCCGACCGATCCCCCGGTCTCAGCATCAACTCCTTCAACATCGGCCCCCTCTACCCCCGTGGGGGGGAGAGCTGACCCATCGCCGCCCTCTGAAGGGCCCCCAGTCTCCTCGGCCCCCTCTCGCCTGGCAGGTGGGGGAGCTGGCCCCGAGGGGTCGGCCCCATCTTGCCCCTAAGAGGGGAGCGCCGCCGAGCCGGAGTCACCCCCGGCGGTAGTAGGAAGACCTGCCTTCTTGGCCCGTTTCCTGGCCTTCGCAGCCTCCCGCAACTTTCCCGCCGTGGGATCCTTGCGCTTCGTACCAGTTGGTCGTGAAGATCCCTCGGGGGCCACCCCCTTGCCCTTATCTCAAGCTCGGGCGCGACCCGCAGAAGCATCTGGTTCGTCGGCCGCCGAGTCATCTCCCAGATCAATGACCTCAGCAGCTTCCTCCAGAGGTTCCCGCCTCACGTTTGCAACAAAGGAAGAAGACCCGGTCAGGAGAAAGAAAGTAACTACCACACCAGGAGAAGAACCTCGAGAGACGTTCTGTGAGCGAACCTCCCTTAGGGTTTGCATGGCTGCCTAGCCATGGCGGTCCCCCCCTCCTCAGGTGATGGCGAGCTCCCTCCCCATCCCCCTCCCGCTTCGCCAAAGCCTTCCTTCCTTCAAACTCTAGCCCGCGCCCTCTCCCCAACAAAGGTCTCTATAGGTATCAAGCCTCTAGCTTTTACGGATGATGGCCATGCTGCGGTCTTCTTCTCCAAACAGGAAGTAATGCAGTCCTACAAGCCTCTTGAGTTCGCAATAATAGCCAGATGCTCCTATGGTAGGCCGTCGATACCGGAGACCAAGAGCTTTCTTGCCCAACGTCTAAATCTTCAGAAGGATTTCTTGCTCAGTGTGCTTAATCCCCGACACCTCCTGCTGTGGTTCTCGTCGGAAGAAGATTTCTTGAAGGTCCTGCTCCGGAAGAATATATACGTCAAAGGCTTTCTCTTTCGGTTCTTCAGATGGACAGCAGACTTCAACTTCAATAATGATCCTTCCATCATGCCGATATGGGTTAGTTTTCCAGCCCTTCCTGTCAATTTTTATGGTGAGGACTTCCTCTGCTCGATAGCAGGCAACCTTGGGAAGGTTCTGCGAATTCATGAATCCACTCTAGCCTGGACTCACACCGCTGAGGCTTACGTTTGTGTTGAACTTGATATTGAAAAACCTCTTGTGGAAAACATTTGGATCGATTGTGGGGGTCCTGGCTTCTGGCAGAGCATCAAATACCACCGCATACCCCACCTATGCACGGCTTGTCACAAGATTGGCCATGAAACAAAGGATTGCGCGAGGAAACAAGGCACTTCAATTGCTAAAACAGATAATCAAAAATAGAGACCTCCTTCTGATGATACTGCAATTGCCAAGCCTACTAAGACTTGGATTCCTGTGGGCTCGACAAATCTCCACCCTGCCACACATAAGCAACATCTTACAGAACAAGTAGCAATTCCGGTTGGCAACTCCTTTCAACTCCTTCAGCAGCTGGATGAATCCTCAAAGGAGGAGACTGTCCCTCCATCTTTCGAGTTGCACCCCTCCCCCATGGAGAATTCTCCTAAGCAAAGTGAGGACCACACCCAGATACAAGTCGACTCCTCCTCTCAGGCGGCTCACACTCTGTCCACACAGAAGCATGCTGATGATCCTGAAATATCCTCTACTCCAACACCCCAGGGCACTGATCACCTGACAATCAATAGGTTGGACAAAGGCAAAACTATTATAAATTCCTCCTCCTTCACTACTAGGCCCCCTTCTGATATAAGCTCTATCCAAATTGGAAACCAAAGCTACTTGTTGGAGACTGATACCAATTCCAGTATGCAGCAGGAGGCACATCATTTACATGATCCCCAGTGGCAGGATAAAATAACAGAATGCAGGAATAACATTGCCTTACAAGCTGAGATTGACAACATCACAGCCTTACATGCTGATAGACCGGGGGTCTTAACCAGAGGTATGAAGAGGATTGGATCTGAAGGCAAGATCCAATCCAAAACCCTTCTATAATGTCTTTCCTCATCTGGAACATAAGGGGTATCGGTAATGACCTCTCTGTGGGTCGTGCCAAACTCTTAATTAAAGAGCACAGAGTTGACTGCATTGCCATTCTTGAACCTAAAATTCATAATAGCAATATGGATAGAATCTGCAAAAAGCTAGGTATGGAGAAATGTATAGCAAATAAAGATGAGCAAGCTCACATCTGGATTATGTGGAAAGGACAGTTGGATTTTGTTATTACATGTCAGCATGACCAACAAGTCACAATCAAACAGACTTCTAACAATCTGCCTGAATTCCATGCATCCTTTATTTATGCTAAATGTACTCCAGTGGAAAGGCTTCAGTTATGGGCATCCCTCATTCATGCCAATTATCAAATCAATGGCCCTTGGGTTGTGGCTGGAGATTTCAACAGTATCATGACTGTTGATGAAAAATTGGGGGGCAATATACCTTCACTCAGGTCCATGAATGACTTTAAGGATTGCATGAATGATTGTGGCCTCATAGATGCTGGTTTTATGGGCTCCAAATATACATGGCACAATCAGCAAGCTGGCTCCAATGGCATCTGGGCTAGACTTGATAGAGTCCTCACCAATAACTCTTGGATGCATTCTTTTCCTATTACTGTGGAACACCTCTCTAGAGAAGCCTCTGACCACGCCCCCCTTCTGGTTAAATTGGCTAGACAATACACTACTAAAAGCAGATTTTACTTTCAGCAAATGTGGACTAAGCATGATTTATTCCTCTCTGCAGTGGAGCAGTCTTGGAGAACCAGTCCATTAGCTTCCTCTGCCATTACTACTCTGGTTCTCAAACTTAAATCCCTGAGGTATACCCTTCGGGATTGGAACAAGAACATTTTTGGAAATGTGCACAAAAATTTAATGGAAGCAGAAGATATGGTGTTAAAGGCCGAGCACAACTATGATCAGCAACCAGGCCCCAACACACTCTCAGCCCTAGACAGTGCCAAATACATTCTCATAGAAAGAATCTTACAGTAGGAAATTTTTTGGAAACAAAAGTCTAGGATCAGGTGGTTGGCTGAAGGAGACAGGAACACTAAATTTTTTCATGCCACTGCTTCAACTAATAGAAGGAAAAATTCTATCAACTGTCTCAGAAATGCCATGGGTAATCTAACTTCAGACCATCAGTAGATGAAGCAAATTGCTATCTCCCATTTTCAAACTGCTTTCACCTCCCAACCACATCATGTTGATATGGATAGTCTGAACTGCATTCCTTGTATTGTGACCCAGGATGATAACACTCTATTAAATGCAGTCCCAACTGATGTGGAAATAAAGGAAGCTATCTTTTCTATATCCCCTGACAGTGCCCCTGGCCCGGATGGCTATACTGGTAGTTTTTTTCAACATGCATGGCACATAATTGCAGACACTCTCATAAAGGCCATTCAGGAATTTTTCACTGACAGAAAGCCTCTCCCAAGATGCATAACAGCTACTGTCATAGCCCTTATTCCTAAGACCAACAATGCTACTGACATTTCTGAATTCAGGCCAATCAGTTTATGCAACCTCTCTCATAAAATCATTTCTAAAATCATCAGCAACAGGATGAGCAAACTCTTGCCATCACTCATTTCAAAGGAGCAAATAGCTTTTGTCAAAGGCAGGCACATCATTGAAAATATTGCTTTGGCCCAGGAAATGGTGCAAGAATTAGGTAGGAAAACCAGAGGTAGCAATGTCATTCTCAAATTGGACATGGCTAAGGCATATGATAGAATTGAATGGGATTTTCTTGCTGCAGTCCTGACAAAATTTGGTTTTGACTCCCAGTTCATTAACATGATTGAAAGCTTGATTACTAACTGCTGGTTCTCAATAGCAGTCAATGGAGATCTAGCTGGTTTTTTCAAATCCACCAGAGGCCTCAGACAAGGTGATCCTATTGCCCCAATTCTCTTTATACTGGCCCAAGAATCACTTAGCAGGTTGCTAAAGGACAAATTTGACAAAGGTAAAGTGGGTTGGTATTCTGGCCCCCGGAGGTGCCCATCCATCTCCCACCTTCTATTTGCTGATGATACACTAATTTTTGCCAATGCCAGTGTCACTTCCCTCCGTCAACTCATGCACACCTTACAAACTTATGAGGAAGCATCAGGGCAACTGATAAATTCTAGCAAGAGTGGTTTTCTATTGCACTCAAACTGTAGTCCCAGCCTCATCCGAAGACTAGAAAATATAACAGGGTTCTCAAGACAATCATTTCCTCAAAAGTACTTGGGATACCCACTGGTTTTGGGCAGATCCAAGAAGGTTTTCTTTGCTGGCATCATTACCACCATTCAGAAGCGTATAGAAGGATGGCAAGCTAGATTACTCTCACAGAGTGCTCGGTTAATATTGTTCAAACATGTCCTATCATCCATTCCAATTTATATACTGGCTTCCACTCCTCTGCATGCAGGCATACATCAAATGATGGACAGATATTTTGCCAATTTTTTCTGGGGCTCCTCTAATTATGGCAACCGAAAACATTGGAAATCTTGGAATGCTATTTGCAAACCTATGGAGCAGGGAGGTCTTGGGATTATGTCCCTAAAACAAATGGATCTTGCTCTTAGGGTCAAAATGCTATGGAATGGACTCCATTCTCAATCCCTTTGGGCAGTCCTTTTCAGGGCTAAATACATTCAGAATAAACATCTCTCTGAGGTCAATTTCAAAAACATGAAGGGAATCAACAGGAACAGCTGGAATAAAGCAAAAACACTCATCTTGGAGCACCAGAGGGTCATACTGGGTGATGGGGCTCAAACCAATTTCTGGCTAGATACATGGTTGGGAAACAGAACTCTTGCTTCTTATATATGCACTGATGGCACCATCAACACTAATGCTACTGTTCAAGACATCATTATGACTCCAAGGCCGGAGGACACTGCTGCATTGGAACTTCACCTTCCAGCTGAGATTAGGAGAACTTTATCTCCATCCCTTTTAACTCATCACTCTGATCACTTCATCTGGTCACTTTCAGGGAATGGGAGCTATTCTGTCTCCTCCATTTATAAAAAACTGATGCAACCTCAACACTCTCAGATTATGGAGGTGCATACCAACTGGAAACACATTTGGTCCCCTTGGATTCCAACCAAAATCTCACTGCATATATGGAAAGTATTCTTCAACTGCCTGCCCATTGATCAGAATGTTAAAGCTAGTGGTATACTTATATGCTCCAAATGCAATTGCTGCCAGAACCATAAAGCAGAGGATACAAATCATCTCTTCCTTAACAGTGACTGGGCTGTGAACATATGGTCCTTCTTTCAAAACAAAGGCCTGGAGATTGGTGGTCGGACAATCAGAGAACTAATCTCCAAAAATATTCAAAGTGCTGCTGGTACATCTCTATTTGGTCTCTTCATTATTGCTCTAACTGGTTTTAGCCTGTGGGAAATCTGGACTGCTAGGAACTCTGTCCTCCATGATGGGAAGCCTCCTAAGATCCAGCAAATGATCCCAAAAATTCTCTTCCAGGTGAGACAATCTTTAGCACTGTCTAAGCTTCGGGAAGACAAACATGAAAGGAGAACTGTTCTAGCAGAATGTGGAATTCAGGCCATCAGGAACAACAGTCCAAAACTGAAGCTCATCAAATGGCAATTCCCACCCTGGCCTCATATAAAACTGAACACCGATGGTGCCTCCAAGCTAGCTCAGATTTCAGGTGGTGGTGGTGTCATCAGGGACTCACATGGATCAATCATCTTGGCTTTCTCCCATTTTTATGACCAAGCTAGCAGCATGATGGCAGAGGCTCGAGCACTCCAGGATGGTCTAAAATATCTGAGAACCCTTACTACACACCCGAGCACCATTGAATGTGACTCCCAAATCCTGGTCCAAGTTATCAACCAAAAGATTCCCTGTCTTTGGGAAATTTTGAAGTATGTGAGGGAAATCCGAACCCTTCTCATGGCAACTGACACTATCACTCACATCTTTCATGAAGCCAATAAGGTGGCATATTCTTTGGCCAATCTAGCTTGCACCAACAAATGTAATCTTTATTTTTCCTCACAGCAGCAACTTCCTAGTGCTGTTAGAGGTTCTGCCCGTTTGGATAAGCTAGGAATGCCTAGCATCCGCACAATGTAATTCCCTTGATTCTTTTATATGAATAAATCCACCTCCTAGCAGTGCATCCCAATGCACCTAGGAAAGGTTTTTGATAAAAAAAAAAAGAAGAACCTCGAGAGCGGTACCTGTCGACGTCAACCGCGTAAGAAAACACCGTTCGATGTCCTCCGGCGTCACCAGCTCCTCGGTCGACTGGCGGTTATCCAGCAGACGAGCGGCCTGCCGCTCCACGTGGGGAGGGAACTCCTCCTGGCGAGGGGGAAGATTCGGATGAAAATTGGGCGAGACCAGACATCTCCAAGACTCGTCCGTCGCCTCCGCCTTCACCCAGAAGAATTGGGTCTTCCACCCCTTGTGCGAGGAGTCCTTCGCTGTGAGTGAAATGCAACTCCTATTCCTCCTCGCCTGGATAAAGTAGAAGCCCTTCCCCGTCGACGGGTACGCTTTCAACTCGAAAAAATAGTGAAAGAGGTCCAAGGAAGGAAAAATGTCGTGCTGACGACAGAGAATCCGAAAGGCGGAAAGAAGGAGATACGAGTTGGCCACCAACTGAATAGGCGCCAACCGGAAAAACTCGAGAAGCTTAAGTACAAAAGGCTCGAAGGGAAGGCGGAACCCACTGTTCCAAGCCAGAAGAAAAGTGCAAATGTGCCCCGTACGGCTGTCCAGACTCATCTCATACGGGGCGGCGGCAGCAAAGCTGTACCTGAGAGGCAAGCGAAAACGATGCTCCAGCTTCCTCACCTCGGCTTCCCCCAGCTCACTGCAATTGGGGACGGGCTCCCGCCTCACCTGCTCGATTTCCAAAGGCAGATCCGCCATCGAGCTGGAAGATGATCCCTCGCGCGAGCTCGAAGACTCCGGGGGGGAAGGAAGTTGCCGGACCGCCTCCGCGGTGATCCTTGCCAACTCCTCGAACGCCGCCGCAAGACTTTGCGTCTCCACTGTGCTCTCACGACGCATCAAGGAGCCCCAGAAGCAAAGAAACTAAGGAAAGCCTAAAACCCTGAGAAGCCTAGAACGACGAACAGCGCCCAACGCCTATAAAACCCTGGAGGAAGGCGGCACGTCGTTCCGTGCTCTGAGAAAAGGGGGGGCCCTTCATTTCAAATCCGTCAGGATCATCATTACGGGCCCAGGCGACCACTACACGTGGCTCCATAACGCCAACAGAATTCCACCCACCTGAGCCACGCCGGTCCAAAGCCTCAAAAACTACTCGACCGAGCCTCCATGGCTCGGGAGTAGGAGGGGGACAAGTGGAGAGGGGGATTTCTGCAGCCCACTCAAAGAGCAGCCCAACAAGACCCAACAGGGTCCAACGAGGCAAGCTCACCTGAGTGACAGCCCACAGGGCCCACTTAGGAAAGAAAAGCCCAATAAACAAACACTCGAGGAACCAACTCTCCCCGGTGGCCCCTAGGCTCGGAGGGCCCGAGTAATGGTCAGGTCACAAGGAGGGTCCGGCCCAAGCCGTTTCCCCGCCCGGGAGAGACAGGCATTCGCCGACCTATCCAACCCCTCTTTCGCCGAGCTATGCCCATCGCCCGGACAGGGCTGGCATTTCAGAAGCTTGGCCAGACAGGATATTATCCGTTCGTGCTGCCGTTAAGAGTCCCCAACGGACAGGGGAATCAAGAAGCCGCCGGACTTCGAGGCGATAACGTTCCCACGATAAGGCCATGAAAGCCCACGTTGAGGACGTAACTCCCGCCGGAAACCCCTCAGCTTGCAGGACTCCTGAAGGCGGCGTACATTTAAACCAGGGATACCCTCCGGTGGAAGGTAAGGGCCATTAAGGCACTCATACACCCAAACTCCTGAGCACAATCCGCTTCACCCCTCTGGTGGAGAGGAATCTCGCGCACTAGTTTTTCTCCTCCCCATTGTTGCTTCCACCACAGCTCTACTGACTTAACCATCGGAGAGTTTTTCCCCAGGGAAACCCCCTGGGCCCTCTGATACGTTTCCCTGTCTTGCAGTTCCTCTTCTGGTGATCCACAGCCCGCTCAGGACACAGCGCGAGATTTCGCCTCTTCATGTCTCATATTTGCGTCTCATATTGCATCTCATGTGCATATGTGTCCCAATGCATGAACTGCATCTCACTCTGCGTCTCAATGCATGCCTGCGTCTCATGATTCGTCTAAGGCATATATTAAGGTCCGTGTAGGTTGTGTCTAAAGCAGACACATGGTCGGTGCATTGATCGGTTCGTGTGTTTGAGTCCGTGCTCTTGTCGTTACTAGGTCGGTGCAAGATTGCTCTTAGCAAAAGTTAGCCGGTGCAATTTCCTATCTTGTCTTTCTTCCAGTCGGTGCATATTCATCTTAAGCTACTAAAGGTCTGTGCATCACTTAGCTCCGCATCTGCTAGAGTTTGTGCAAAAGATTTTTGGCACGATTGAGTCAGTGCATTCCTTATGTCTTGCACGCATGCTGTCAATATAGTCTTTGCACCTCTCACACACGCAGTCCGTGCAACACTTGTTATGTGTATAACTTGACTCTGTGCATACGTGATCTTATGATATGTTGAGTCTATGCATATCAGGCTTATTGCTTTGTTAACTTCGTGCAATTTCATTACTTCCTATCTTGTGTTTAATTGTCATATGATTGACTTCAAGTCTAGTATGTTGCCAGGATGTTTGCTCGAGGATACTAAGAAAGGCACGTGATCTAAAGAAAAAGGGGAATGATGATCATGACACATGAAAGGCAATCCAAGCTAGGATGCTGACACGTGGCTTCTAAAGACTCAGATCTGGACTGAAATCTGAGCGAGAAAATTGGTTGCTCCACATGCTTCCCTTTTGTTGGATATATATATATATAGGGAACTGACTTCAAATTGTTAACAAGTCTTTTGAAGAAAAATCTGAATGAGAGGCATTGAGCACCTGAAAAGAGAAAGCAGATAAAAAGAGAGAGATAGCTGGAAGGGAACAAAGTGCGGCGCATTGAAGATCAGGTTTTCTGTAGTGCTCTCTGGATCAGATCTGAGACACTTGGCTCCTATGTGAGCATTTTTAGTTTGGATTTATCGACAGCCTTCTGTTGCTGAATTTGGTTCCTTGTTCTTCTTTCTTTTACATTTATTCAAGATGTTTGTCAGCGGTTGTAGAGGAGGATTCCTCTGGTCGGCTAAGCTGTAAAGCCCAGCAGTCGGTCAAGCTGTTAGGGAGCGGATGGCTAAGCTGTATTGCCCAACGGAAGCAAGCTGTGACGCTCAGCGGTTGTAGGCAAGCTATGAGGCCCAGCGGTTTAAGCTGTGTATCAGTGGAAGCCACACTCTGGTTTGAGTGTGGGGTGGACGTCGGTCTGAAGGACCGAACCACCTACAAACTTTGGTGTTCTGTGTGGTTTGTTTGTGTGACTGTTCATCGATAGATGCATGATAGGCACGGTTTCAATGTATACCCCTAGTTGAGTCAAGTCTTGCATCAGGTCACGGTGTTCAGATCTATTTCATCTTTGTCTAATTTTTAAATTGGTCGAGATTTTCACTGAGGGATTCATTCACCCCCCTCTGAATCCATCGCACTAGCCCTAACATAGGTTGGGTCTAGAAGTGTCAAGGCAATCGACTTATCGGGCTCCAAGTCCGCCTAAGACATGGTGGAGTCGAACCGGGGTCCAGCCCACACATCTCAGATCAAACCAGAGGCTTTAGGTCAACTCACACAGGGCTAGGTCGACTGGAAACCAAGGGAAAGTCGACCGACAAACTGGCACACAGGCCAGGTCAAACTCAGAAATGCAGTCATAATAGGGCCGCTAACTGCGCATAGCGGTCTTCACTGTGGTCGCTACCTGAGGGTAGCGGTCCTAGGAGGGCCGTAATCAGATAGAACAGTCCCAAATTTTAGACCATAAAAACATGCCATCCAATCGAGTCGATAGGTTCCCATTTTTGGGGTACAACCTGCCCGACATCCTAGTGGGAATCCCAGACTCGCGGGGTCTTATGGAGGTCTCATAATAGAGGTCCTAGTCCGACGGAAGGAATATCTGGCGGAGAGTCCCAACTATTACAAGCTTGTGGGCTATAAAAACTTGGGAAATGGGATTTATTGCGATCAGCCAGCACCACTGGAGTGGTGTGACTATCAAACAATCCTAATAATTTTCCACAATTGCATATCAATGGATAATAACACTGAATCAATCAATTCACCATTATGTGTTTATTATATGTTTCAAGAGGAATAATTATGATGATATAATTGTAGATGAAAGGGGGTAAGATCTTAGCAGCCATGATCACAGTTTTAACAGTCATTAAAATTGCTCCCTATGATCCATTTATTTAGTGGGTTTCTACCCTACACATGCTATCTAAACAGGATGAAACATAAGTAATAAAAATAGATCTGTGCGTTAAAGGCAGTCTTGTCAGGGCCACTACCCAAGGGTAGCGGTCAGTCGTGAGACCGCTTTTAGGCACGACGTTCAAAGTTTAAACAAGGCAGAGGCAGTCTGTCGTGCGACCGCTATAGGCAGAGGCAGTTCCTGATGCGACCGCAACTAGGATGCCACTCTGGCCTACGGCGAGCTCCGACATACCGTGAATGCAATAAGAAATTCATGCAGTGCAATGAATAATAGTTGGGCAAAATAGTATTACAGAAAAGAGGAACAAAATTTGCATAATATAGCATGAATTAATTAAGATTTAAGCCTGCTAAAACCTAACATTTATCGAACTAACGAGAATGGTGCCCTAGATTGACATGCTCCGACTAAAATCTAAAATACGATCACTATATAGGATAGAATTTAGGGCTTTTAGGATCAATAGAAAGGGGACTTGAAGGCGCATCTAAAGATATATTTTAATTGAGGTTTGGTCTGCTAGAACATACCTTAATAGAAGAACAAAGGGACGACGAACGCTCGGAACCGCACGAACAATCCTTGCTCCAAACTCACCGATTCCTCCCTCGAACATGCTCCCCACCGGCCACCTCAGCAAATGAGGGTTCTAAGTCAAGCTAGGCTGAATTTTATAGGAGGCAATTCGATCTAGGGGGTGACATAAGGCTAAGAAGAGTCCTCAAAGTCGATCGTGCGCGAAACTCGCGCTTGACTGGGTCGCGTCGCCTCTCACTCGAAATTGAGCTCCTAGGGTTAGGGTTTTCGCATGGAATGAGAGGGGAAACAGACTTCCTACAAGGGCCGATTGAATGGGCCTGGTTTGGGCTCAATTGGCTACAAATTGGGCTCGAATTGGGCGATCGAAGGGCCAGTTAAACTGAAGTCTATTTTAGCCCAAAAACTTTAGTTCGGCTTGATAAAATTTTATTTTAGGGTCATCCAAGAAGATAAAGTGTCTAGAAATTGGATCCTCTGCATGATTATGATTTTTTTCCATATTTTTATAATTTAGCTAAAATTTAGCCCAAAGGGGATTTTAATTTAATATTAAGAAATTCTCGATTATTTCATAGTTATATTATTGAATTAAATTTTGGGATGCTACACTCCAATAGGGAGATTAAGAACATCTTGCATAAGATAGTTCGGCCTGATAGAAAAGATTGGTCTGATAGGTTAGGTGATACATTATGGGCATATAGAACTGCATTTAAAACTCCCATTGGAATGTCACCTTCTCGACTCATCTTTGGTAAAGCCTGCCACTTCCCTGTAGAACTTGAGCATAGAGCATATTGGGCCATTAAATAAGTAAATTTTGATCTCATTCAAGCTAGGTCCCAAAGAGCTCTGCAACTTAATGAATTAGAGGAACAGTGTAACAAGGCTTACAAGAATTCAAAGATTTACAAAGCTAAAACCAAGGCATTCCATGATAAACATATTCACAAAAAGAGTTTTTATGTTAATTAAAAGGTTTGGCTTTTCAATTCGAGAGTACGCTTGTTCCCCGGTAAATTAAAATCCAGATGGGATGGACCGTTCATTATTGTTAAAGTATTTGACCATGGAACCGTTAAAATTTTGAATCCCCAAAATGGTCATATTTTTACTGTTAATGGTCTACGATTGAAACCATACTTGGAGAATGAGCAGATATCACCTAAGGAATCTTTTGCTTTGTGTTATCTGGAATGAATACTTTTTGAGCTTGCATGCGTCTGGCTGAAGACGGAAAACTTAGCGCTTCTAGGAGGCAACCTAATATTTTTGTTCTTTGATATTTTGTTTTTAGTATGTTTTTCAATAGACAGGCCAAGGAGAGGAAGCTGTCGCCATAGCATTGATGGAGTTTCGCCCTGCATATCAGGTTGTCTCTTTCCTACTCATCAATATTTATTGTTACATTGTTCTGTTATTTTACTTACATATGCCATTGAGGACAATGCCATTCAAGTTGGGGGGGAGAGAAAATTTTCATGATGCATATAATACAACCTGACATGAGTTCTTGCATAATATTCTGTATTTATTGTCTGTCCTGTATTTTTGTATAAAAATGAAAAAATGAAATCCCCAATTGAGTATCTTGATTCATGCTTGAATTGATAGTGATTCTAGAATGGAAAAGACGAGGAAAAAGATGATGGAAAATTTATTCAATCTAGCTATGGAAAATTGATTTAAGAATCTCTTTAAAGTTCATGTGCACTTTAGAAAAAGAGAAATCACTCTGCACACTAATGACACAAGCAGGACAAGTCTTCTGTTATTTTGGGTACGTATGTTGTCTGATACTTTCACTACCAGAAAAAGCGGGATTTCAGACGGAATTTTCAGACGGAAATTTCAGACGGAAATTTCCGTCTGAAATTTGTGATGGATTTTTTTCCGTCGGAAATCCCGTCTGAAATTTGCAATTACACACCGAATTTCAGACGGAAATTGTGACGGAAAATATTCCGTCACAAATTTCAGACAGAATTTGGGACGAAAAATTTAATCTGTCAGAAATTTATGACCAAGAATTTGTGACGGCCACATTTGTGACGGATCCGTCTGACAATCCGTCACAAATGTGTCTTCTCACGGATTTTCAGACGGAAATTAATCCGTCACAAAATGTTTGTGCCCCCAATCCGTCGCAAAGGCACATTAGTGAGGTGCCAATTCAAAGAATATGTGACGTAATGCTAGAACACAAATTTTGAATATGCAAAGAAGAAAATCAAGAAAAAATGGAAAAAGGAATGTGCGCCTGAATGCTCCGACACCAATTCCTTGGTATGGAAATAAAGAAAATATCAAATTGAGGAAATAAAAAATGGGCGACCAAGCTATCAGACGCGGAAAAGAATGTGCGCCCACTGTGGTGGACGCCATTTTCGCTCGAACCAGAAACAAAAATGGAACGCCCTGTTTGAAGTTATCTTTCCATATATGGAGTTATCTCGATTTAAGCAAGGCTATCTTTCCATATTCCACGCAAGGACTCCATCCATGGTGGCAATCCAAGTTTAAAGCTTATTGTGAAGGATCCAATCATGGGAAGTCCCCTGCACTCTATAAATAGTCGCCCGAGAGCAATCGAGTAGAGATCTTAGCCTTTCTTAGCTATTCTTAGCCTTTTTACATGCTTTTATGTTGTTCCTTTCAATTTATTATCTTCAGTAACGTTCTTCATTTTTAAGTGCTTTAGATTTTCTTCTTCTTCCTCTTCCTCAAATTCACTCTCATTTTCAAGTTATTTCCAGTTTTCTAAAGTTCAGTTCTGCATTTTTTACTGTTCATTTGCGTTTTTCAATACTGTTCTTCCCCATTTTTCTACCTTTTTTGATCATCTTCTTCCTCTATACTCTTCATCAAACTTCTTCCTATCTTCCTAATCTTTGACTCTCTCTTCTTCCTCATCTCCTAATTCTTCCTCATTTTAAAGTTATTTAAATATTTCTTAAGCTTTGTTTTTCACACTTTTGTTTTACTATTTTTCACCTTCCTCCTCCCGTAAACTCTCATATCTCTCTGTTCTCAACTCTCTTCTCTTCTCCGTGTTTTTCAAACTCACAAACACACTTGCTTTGCTTGTAAATATTATCTTTTTTCCTCCTCTCTTCCTCTATCCCTCTTCCTCTATTTTCCTCTAAACATCCCTTTGGCAGAGATTCTCTTCTTCGGTGCTCTAAAGACGACGTTCCTCTCCAAGGCGGAGCGATCCATCTCAAAGACTCGGCACGGCATGGGCAGCGCTACTCTTCCAAAATCCCTAACTTTAATTCTTTCCTTGTTCTTTATTTTCATGCAAGTTGTAATTTTATTTTTCATAGAGTTGTAATCTTTCATCTTAAGCAATAAAAATTCATCTTTTGCAATTGTGTTCTTCTTTCTCTCTCTATCTCTTCTCAATTTCTCTTCTCAACCCTCTCATATTCTTTAGATAGGTTAATTTTATTCCTATTTTCATGCAATTTTATTTTCCTTTAGCATAAACTCACTCAAATTCGGATCTCTCAAATATAAGGATTTTCCAACTTGTGTTAATTAAAAATATTCATCTCCGTGAGATCGACCCGTTCTTACCACTCTACTTGATTTTTAAATCTTTTTAGTGAGTGAGTACGGTAATTTTTAAAATTGTGGCACGGCATTTTAACGACGAGTTTTGTACACATCACGGTACTACTTCTCTCCGGCCAAACCCCTTGAGTCCAGCCTGGATACTCAATCGGGCCTTTTCTGTAATTTTCTTTTGGCTTGGAAGTGCGGTTTCCATCTTCCTCTCCACCCCTTTGTCGTACAGTTGCTGAAATTCTACCAACTGGCTCCTATCCAGTTGGTTTTCAATTCATATACTTTCATCTTCTCCTTCATCTCCCTCTGTCGCTCGTGTGGCCTCGCTACTTCTTTAGACCTCTTTCACGCCTTCTTTGAGTTGAAGGAGCAAACCCACACCGGGAAGGGTTTCTTCTATCTTCAGGGAAGGAGGGGGAGGAGATGCATGACCCTCTCTCCTCGGGACTCTTCACATAAGGGATGGAAGGCCCAATTTTTCTGGGTAGGGTCTAGCAAGCGTGCTACCAGCTGGGGCTTCCTTGATAAGCTAAATTTTCAGCCGGTATTCCCTCCGAAGCAACCGGTGATCTCCTCGGAGCTGGAGGAGGAGATTAGAATTCTCCAGGAGAATCATCGATCGACCGTTGAGCTGATGACCCCAGCCAACATTGATGATTTTCCTCACCTCGCCCTGCCACCCAGCAGTAAGGGTTTTGAGAGCTCAGCTTTTGCATTCTCTCGTCCCAGTCGGTCGAGCCTTTGCTGATGGCTTGCTTTCTGATAGGTAGAAACGAAGCGTGGTGAGGACGAGGGGCGACCGTCGGAGCAGGAGGTCGTCGAGCTAGAGGAGGCGACTACTTCGAGCGTACCTCGAGCTTCTGAGAATCCTTCTTCTGCTCGGGATAAGGGTAAGCAAATTAATCGGGAAGACGACCGAGAGCGAAGGGGAGCCATGCGCAAGGAGTCCTGTGAGTTGTTGATGTTGTCCTCGCTGAAGGCTCTGACCACCGAGAAGAGGCGGATGAAGAAGGTGAAGATCACCTGCCCGCCCGAGGAGCTCCCAGCTGAGGATGTCCGTCACCCAAGCCTCCCGGCGATCGAGCCAGAGGTGCTTGCAGCGTTTGAGAGGATCTCTGCTGAGCCTACAGGAGCGCGAGGGGAGGGGGATGGCTCCGAAATCCCGGTTGAGGTGGCTGGGGCGCGCGGTGATGAGGAGACTGTCAAGGCACAGGTCCAGGCCGAGCCGAGCATCGCCGCCCCAAGCTTGGGGACGTCTGGAGAGGATGCCCCGGCCCTGACTCTTCCAGAGAGGACTCCTCCCCATCAGCAGGGGAGGTTCATCTTGTAGGCCTCCCTGTACAATCGGTGCCGAGCTCTAGCACCTCCATCTGTTTGGGAGGAATTCTTTCATTGTTCCCCTCCCATGCTCCTCGAAAGGATCATGGAGGGAGGCTTATTCATGGCTCAGCTAGGGGCTGAGATAACAGACTTAGTGGCTCGGCTAGGGAGTGAGGAGAGATCTCAGTCCTAGGCTCGTTCTGAGTCCAACCGGAAGATCGGACAACTGACCTCTGAGCTTGGGGTGCTTCGGCGGGAGGTGGCCTTACTCTGGGCATGTGATCGAGCGAGTTAGGAGGAGGCTCGGTCATAGGCCAAGCAGTTGTCCCAAGCTCGGTATATGGCTGAGCTTAGGAGTAAGGTCCTGGAAGAGGAGTGTCAGGTTTACGTGGAATGCTCGGGACAGTGGGCGGCCGAGCTAGAGGAGCTCGGGGGCCGGGTCCAGGAGGCCAAGTGGGCCAAGAGGGAGGCCAAGGCGGCATGGGCTGAAGCCGAGGCAAAGCTGACTGAGGCGGAAGCGAGGGTGGCCGAGCTTGATGAGAAGGTAGCAAGAGCCGGGGTAGAGGCGGTCGAGAGCTATCGGAGCTCAAAAGAGTACCGCAAAGCTCAGAAGCAGGCCACCTTCACCTATTACGACCTGGGCTACCGGCGGGGGCTGTAGAAGGGTTTCACACAAGGGTTCAGGCAGGTAGCTAGTCTGGCTTAGGCGTAGGTCCTCGATGAACTTTTCTTCAACCCCAGGCAGCGCTATGACTCAGATGAAGACGGCTCAGATTCTCCTTTATCAACGTCGAGCGGTGGAGGGGGGAGCGAAGATGGTTCTGCTTCCGTGCATGGAGAATCACCAACTCCGGCAACCTCGGGAGAGCACGCGGCCGAGGCAGTTCCCACACGAGTGGGGTCAGTGCCTGAGCCAGCCGTCGCCGAAGGTACCGGGGGTGAATCGCCGAGCGTCGAGGGTCCTCCGCCCGCCGAGCTTCAAGAGGGGCCCCGAGCTTCGCAAAGTTCCCCTATTCTTATAGATTAGGAAAGACCGTACTTGCCTAGTTGGTGCCCTTCCTTTTTTTTATAATTTCTACCTGGACTTGGTTGTGTAATATTTTTCTTTCTATATAATAGTAATAGAGTTTAAAATGCAATTGACTACTCATTACCGCCTTTGACAGAGTATGATTATCGTATCTACGATTGCCAGTAAATTGGAGATCTTGTACGATTCGTAGCTGAAAAATCAGTCTTGCGTGTCGATCGGCCAAGTGGTTGGTGCTGAACTGGCGCCTTTTCGTCTTTCCGCGCTTTTAATGACTTGTCATTTCCCGTATTCCCGCGGGAGGGTTCCGTGTGGGAGGTGGCATAACTGCTCCTAGGGAAGGACATCTGCCTCTTGCATCTTTTCGAGGGGAGAATCAATTAAGGTAAAAATCTCCCCCTTTGGTCTATAAAAGGTCCCGAAGGGCGTCTCCTCCTATCTACGCCGCTTAAGGCTTCCCTTGCAGTCTCTGCTTCTTCTTCCCTTTCTTGCGAAGCGACTGCCTTCTTCTTTGTGATCATCCTTAGGCGAAGCATGGAGGGCAACTCTAAAGACGAAGACTTTGGCGGTTGTTGGGGCGTCCATGTTGCTTCGGCATAGAAGAATGGAGGACGATGGGGCGGACGGCATACAAGAAGGGAGGACGCGTGGCGACGGGCTCCCTCCTGACCTATGGACCGCCGCCCCACCCGGGGGGGGGGGATGATTGAGAGAGGAGAAGTCATTCAACATCATCGCTTCTCCTTTCTTTCATCCCCGCTCCCCCTCTCCCACTCCCTTCGAGGGAGTGTTCAATCCTTTCTCTCTCTTCTGTTCTTCTTCTTGCCCTCACTCTTTGGAGGGTGCTTGTTTTCTATTTCTTCTCTCTCTCTCTTTTTATCCTCGCTTGCAGCACTTAGAGGGTTCTTGCTTTCTATTTCTTGCTTCTTCTTGCCCACGCCATCAATTCTTGATGGCTTCGTTATGCTCCATGTTGGGTTCGATGCAAGTATTCAGAGGGGGGGTGAATGAATATGGCCTATAAAAACTTTCACCCAATTAAAATATTAGGCTCACTAACTATTTAGAATGCTAACTAGACAGATTTATCAAATCTGGAAGACTAATTAGCCGATGCGGAATTAAACAAACAGACAGTGAGCACTCTAACAAGACAAGTTAGACGAACTATAGCTCAATTTGAATTTCGATTACTTAACAGATTAAGACACTCTAAGAGAGCTAATCAACTTTTCTGCTCAACCAGAAAGCCAACACTTAGTGCGCCCCTAATCAATCATCTAACGGAAGTAAACCATAAATATATCAAACCACTGCACAATGGGTTTTTAGGTGGTTCGGTCCAGCAGACCTACATCCACCCCACACTCAAACCGAGTGTGGCTTCCGCTGACTCACAGCTTGAACAGCTGGGCATCACAGCTTGCCTTACAACCGCTGGGCAACATAGCTTGCCGTCCGAGGAATCCTCCTCGCCCCGCTGAGCAACACAGCTTGCTGTCCAGTGGAATCCTCCACTGCAAACCGCTGGGCAATACAGCTTAGCCGTCCAGAGGCAGCACCTCTGCAATCCACTGACTAACAGCTTGAACAAAGATGTAAAATAGAAAACAGAAAATAGAACAAGGCAACAATCGGAAAGTTGTAAGTAATGAAGCACAATGTGACTCTTAAAGAGCTGGATGGCCTGGATTTGATCCACGGTCCATCAAGAACAGATCTCCCTCGATCTCACTCTCTTTCTTCACTCTCTCTCTTTCTCTTTCTTCTCTGCTGCACTTCTCTTCTTCTCTCGATCTCTGTTCTCCTTTTCTCTCTTTCTCTTTTTCTTTTCTTCTGCTGGATCGTGGAAGCTCTCTCTCCTTTTTCTCTTTTTCTTCTCTCAGCTTCTGCTCTTTCTCTTCTTTTTCTTCTCTTCTCTTCTCTTTCTTTTTCTCTGGATCGAAGACCTCTCTGCACTCTCAGACTGGATGTATATGCTTTGCTCCTTTTCTTTCGATCAGTCTTCTACAGAGGATGAAGACTCATATATATAGCAGCACCAGCAGCAGCTAGGGCGCGTGTGGCTTCCACAGTTCCCGCCCAAACATTTGGCCACGTGTCAGCATCCTGGTATCTCGTCCATCCTTGGATCACGAGCCAGGCACCTCGGATCACGTGCCCCTCATTAGCTTCTTCATTCACTGTCAAACAGGCAAGAGTGTGTTCAGTTTAAGTGTAAACGCTGTACAGGCTTTGCAAACACGAATGTAGTGTATAGAGTTAATCAACGTAAAGGCTTCAAAGAAGAAAAGCAGCGTATAGACTTAATGCACGTAAAGGCTTCATGCGAAGGAAACACCAGTGTATAGAGTTAATGCATGTAAAGGCTTCATGCGAAGGAAAGTAATGTATATACTTGAGGAGTTGACGCTGCATGAAACACTGAGTTGACGCTGCATGAAACACTGAGTTGACGCTGCATGAAGCATGGAGTTGACGCTGCATGAAGCATGGACAGTGTACAGACTTTATCCACTGTATGGACTTTATGTAATGCAAACGAATGTGAAGACTTCAGTGTATAGACTTTAGAAGACGAGTGCAATGTATAGACTCCATGAGACTCTAGTGCAGAGAGACGATGTATAGAGTTCTCAGTTCAGCTGTCAGTGTATAGACTTGAAAGTCTTGAAGCCAATGTATAGACTTGAAAAGCTAAAGGGCTGTACAGACTTCGAAGACAAGGGCCGATGTGTAGATTTGCCAAACAATCCAATGTATATACTTTATGCAAGGAGGCTAATGTGTAGACTTGAAGCTCCTGAAGCAATGTACAGACTTCAAAGAAGTTGGCGAGTCAATGTACAGACTTGATGAAGCGAAGCCAATGTACAGACTTAATGTGTAGCTGAAGCCTTGAACGTAGGAATAGGCTGGAGTGTATAGACTTCAGGGTTCAGAACCGAATGTTTAGACTTCGCCTAAGAAACGTAGGGAAAGACCCCAGTGTATAGACTTTGCCTTGAGTGAAAGGTAAGTGATGAATGTATAGACTTTCACGATTTGTAGACTAGAATATGTGAAAGCTACAGTGAATGAGTGTACACACTTGACCAATTCAAAGGCAATTCGGATGTACAGACTCTAGGTTCAAAGCCAACGGCTGTACAGACTTAGAATATTAAGACTGATGTACAGACTTCATGCGTTGACGCTGTACACACTTAGCGAGTTGACGCTGTACACACATCCAATGAAGTGCGTTGATGCTGTAACATGAGCCAGTGAGATGCGTTGACGCTGTACACACTTAGCCTAGGACAATGTATAGACTTGCGTTACTGTAGCAACGTGTAGACTTTGCCTTAGACGCTAAATGAGACGGTGAAGTATGTATGACTTTCCAATGTCTAGACTTGCAGATGTGAACGACACAATGTATAGACTTCAGGTGTGAAGACATTGTGAATGCAAATGTAATGTTCAGACTTCATTGTATAGACTTGGAGAACCTGAATCAATGTGCATACTTGGAACGCCTGAAGACCAATGTATGGACTTGTATAAATCTGATGAATGAACTGAGGGGTCGACCCATCAGCACAAGGGGTCGACGCACCACAGACCAGACCAATGAATAAATGCAGCAAAGTTAAAGAGGCACCAAGCGTCAACGCATTGCCCAAGCAGCGTGGACGCAGCAGATCAAATATTTCTTACTACTACCTCTAAAGTGCCTTGGCAGCGTCGACGCTGCAGTATCAAACTGTAGTCTAAAGAGCAACAGTAACATGACTGAACATAATCAAATATGCAATGCCATATCAGAACTTATGAAGAACCAATGTAGAGACTAGCACTTACTGCTATTCAGACTTTACAGTTACATGTAGAGACATGATATCTGATAAAATATAATTCAGATATATAAAGAACAAATGCCATCAATGCTAAACATCATCATTCATGTTGCTATCATATGCAGAATGCTCAAGGACAAGAATGCACAGAAATGCACTTTGTTTATTGCAATCATCAAAACACAATAGCATTGCAATCATCAAAATATAATATCAAATGCACTCAAATGCACTCACTGTCTTGCTATCATCAAAACCAAATAGCATTGCTATCATCAAAGCAACATAGCACATGCTTGTGCCTAAGGGGCACAACATTCTCCCCCTTTTTGATGATGGCAATAAACAGTGACAGTGAGTTACACACAAAATTTTCTCCCCCTTTGACATAATCGAAGAGGGAAGAACAATAAAAACATGAGTGCAACATGGCAGTATGCATGCAAGTGACTTCTAGAGCAATAAACTCCCCCTGAAGGTATGACTCCCCCTGAAATATTTCTCCCCCTAAATAAATGCTCCCCCTTTGAGAAGGAATATGAACAGTCATACAAAGGTAGAGAAGGTATGAGGGTCACTTGACAATAGTTGAATCATAGGTTCAGAAAGGAAGCATGATTATAAACAACTGTTAAAGTATAAGAATCAGCAACATACAATTTTGACCAAAATTCAGGTTTAACAGTGATAAACCTAGAGTAAAAGATCTGACCCCTGAAAAAGAGTTTATAGATTCCATTTATAGCAATGAATCTAGGGCACATGGTATTAATAGATAAGTCAGAAATAATACCCTTTTGTGATTAAACAAGGAAATTCAAGAAAGGCAACTTGAATATGTATTAATAAAAATAATTTTCACTCATTGACTTTTGATTTTCGAAGGGTTACAGCAGTTTGATTTTCACTTTTGAATTTTTCAGAACCTGAACTAAGTGAATAGATCAGTGGCATTTATGCTGTTGACATTAGGTGTACACCTTGATCAGAGGCAAGTACCCCCAGTTACTAGGCATAAACTACTAGACCTATTTCAGATCAGAACCCACAAAGGATAGTCTTCACTTTTGACATTAAGAGTACACCTTGATTAGAGGCCAGTACCCTCAGTTACTTGGTGAGGACTCCCTCTATAGATTTGACCCTATGAACAGAGATATTCTGAATCACCTCATGACATGTGAATTCTCCTGCTTCTTTGGAGGAGTTCACAGTTTCTCAGTGCAATCAGTCATTGCTCTGTCACTGTGTTCAGTTCTTAACATTAATGATCTTATTTACTGCTGCCCTTAATTCTTTTAGAGTGATTGTTTTTTAAAAAATCAGTACACACTCTTATTAGCCTGTTCTAGACATATCCAGTTCAACACATTTAGGCATTACAAAAACTTTTTCTATTTTAGCCATGAGACAAAGATTAAGAGCTATAAAAGTTTTCTTTTATCTCAAATTCTGAAGTGCAGACACTTAACTCTCCAATTTATAAAGGTTAAACCTTTAGTTCCTTTCAATTTGTAAGTGTGAATCTTATAAGTGAACAATTGCAATAATCACCATTCAATGTACTAAACCAGATGCAAAGCTGTTGTTTAGTGAAAATGATGGGGAAAAGATAGCAATTGGCAATATGGTTCAATGAGCAACTGATGTCAAAGAATATGAATCACTTGAATGAGAACACTGAGAAGTGAATAGGATTCAATGAATTGAACAGAACTCTCAGCTCCCCCTGACATCATGATGCAAGAGATATGCTATGCAACATACTGTCCTACATGCAGACTATGCACCAAGGATACATGAGACAAGTATGCAATCAATTCAGGTTTATGCATCCAAGTTATAAGCATTTTCATCCTTTTTCAGATTTTTCAACATATGATGCAGTGCACTGTTCTACATGAAGACAGGATCCATGGTACTCGGCGGAGAACCTGGTCTCAAAGACCATCTCACACATGGTAGAAACCTCCGGGCAGATTTCTTTGCCTTTTAGTAACATACCATTTGATATACCAGGGTTAAGCAAATGATAATGCAGTGCAAAGCAGCCCTATTATGCATTGAAAAACATGCAATCTACGACAATAGGCAAATGACAGTCATGCAAATCAGTCCTTTATGTATTGATCAATTTCATTGACAGTCATGCAGATGATATATGCAAGTACTAGACACATGCATTGACTGTATGCACTAATTGACCCATTCAAGCTCAGTTCAAGTATGTAATCAAGCATTCAATGCATTGACACAAGACACATGCATTGACTCTAAAAATGATTGTGCAGAGCATCTAACAGTCCATGTATTCAGTGCAATAATCAGTGAGAGAAGAGCATCAGATATATGCAAAGTAAAACTCAGTAGCTGAGTCTGGAATGCAGACTGATCAGCTAGACATGAAGAGAATATCAGACATCAAACGAACAGTTCAACAATTTCAGATATCAAGTAGACACATCAGCATTTTCAGATGATGAATTTTAAAGACAAGTTCAGAACTAACCTGAAATGTAGAATCCTTGGGGTTCCTTTTTAAGTGCCTTGGCTAAATTACCCCTTTTATTTCTCTCACCAAGGCACACCTGCAACATGTCAATCAATATGATCTTGTAGGGACCCAAGCAGCCTTGGGTCCTGCATTAGCCCTAACAGGTGTTCTAAACAGTCTTTTAGCAATGTGATCATCAAATTTCATCAGAAAACAATTATCCATAGAGTGACCAAGTTTACCACAATATCTACATGAAACAGCAGATTTTCTGGTCCTATGGTGCATATCAACAGCAGCATGAGACATATGAAACTTAGCATGAAATGTTCTGTTGTTTACATGGACATTTTGTTTCTTACTAGCAGCATTGGGAACAGGAAATTTTACAGATTTAAAATTAAGTCTACTTTCCTGAGCATGCCAACAGTCCTTGACTGTGTGGCCATGCCTCCCACATTCGAAGTACCTTGGATGCTTACCTCTGGAGCCAAGGTTATTTCTATCAAAAGCATTTTTGTTAACATGGAAATTAACAAATTCAGAATTGAATCTCTTTCTCGGATTCTGCCAACATTGAGCAGCAATGTGGCCAAACTTCCCACAACAAAAACAATTCATATTCTTTCTCCTAGAATCATGATTTCTAGCATGAAATTCTTTAACATTCAGATTACCCTTTTTCTGATCAGACAGAACTTTTCTAGCATGCTTTCTATCATCTTGTTTCATCACAAAACACTTACTCATAAAGTGTCCATGCTTACCACAATAATGACAAGAACAAGAACCACTAAATTTCTTTAAAACATGGCACTTATCAGATGAGTTTTTAGCATGCAGATAGTTCCTTTGAGTTTTTGGGGTTTTCTGATTTTTATTTCATTTTTGAATTTCATGAGCAGCAGCTTCTTTCAATGATTTATTTGAGGGACCAGCTACTTTAGAACTTGGCACAAATGTGGTGTATAGCAGGTTTCTAATACCATTCTTAACTCCAAAGCTACTTTCCACCCTTTCACTTTGACTACTCACTTCATCTTCCAGAAACATTTTCATCTTGCCTTTATCCTTGGCCAACTTAGATGAAGTACTATTCAGCTCAGTAATTTTATTTTCCAGGGAGATTATAAGATTTTCTGAATCAACTTTCTCCTTCTCATAACTAGCCAGTTTTTCTTTTAACAGACAAAGTTCTTTTTCCAAATCAGCAGTGTGTATTACAAAGCTAGTAATTTCTTCATCGCTGCAATTGATATACTCTTTCAAAACAGATTTTTCTTTTTCAATTGTCATCCATCTTTCAGAGAAAACAATATTCAGAACCATCAACTTTTTATTTTGATCTTTCAAGTGGACATTTTCTTCCTTTAGAGATTTGATTTGTTCCTTTTGAAAACTGTCATCAGAATCAAAATCATTAATCATGTCTTCGAGAATGGCACATGCTTTACAAGAATTATCTTCACTGATGAGTTTGTTTCTAAGATCTTCATTCTCAGATTTCAACTTGTTCAACTCATCTTTTTCTTTATTCATGTCATATTTCAAGTTTTCATTTTCAGCTTTCAGACTTCTAACCTCATGCAACATTTCTTTTCTTATTTTTCTCTTTTCAGATTTCAGTCTATCATATTTATTTAATAAATGCTCATTCAATTCAATCATATTTTCCAGAGAAAAATTATTAGTATCAGAGTTTACCTGTGATGAAGTGTCCTCCTCATAATCTTCGTCTTCTTCTGTTGCCATGAGACAATTCACTTTATCATGGGTTCTGCTGCTTGCTATCATTTCGACCACTTCGGAGGCACTGCAGCAATTAACTGCACAAGGAAACTTGTCAGTGTTTATAGCCCTTTGAGTTAGCTCCAGGGCCTTCTGATTATCAGAGAATTTTTGTCTGTCTGAAGTTTTCCATAAGGATTCATCCTTTGGAACTTCATAGGAACTGTGTGCAATGACTATCCACAGATCTGGATTAGTTTGCATCACATATTCTCTGAACTGATTAAACCAATTGTAGAAACCCGAACCTTCAAACTTCGGAGGACCAGCAGTGAGTTTCATGCTTTAGACAGAATAAGAGTTCTAGGAAGAACACTAATTAAGCACAATGAATCAACTCAAATAACACCAAAAACAGATGAGCAAAGTAAAGCACAAGTCAATGAAGCAACACACGATTTCAAAAGACCCACTCTGAAATGCACCAAACACTAGCAGGATCCTCTGCAGATTATTAGATCTGATAGATAAGAGACCCGCTCTGATACCAATTGTTGGGTTCGATGCAAGTATTCAGAGGGGGGGTGAATGAATATGGCCTATAAAAACTTTCACCCAATTAAAATATTAGGCTCACTAACTATTTAGAATGCTAACTAGACAGATTTATCAAATCTGGAAGACTAATTAGCAGATGCGGAATTAAACAAACAGACAGTGAGCACTCTAACAAGACAAGTTAGACGAACTATAGCTCAATTTGAATTTCGATTACTTAACAGATTAAGACACTCTAAGAGAGCTAATCAACTTTTCTGCTCAACCAGAAAGCCAACACTTAGTGCGCCCCTAATCAATCATCTAACGGAAGCAAACCACAAATATATCAAACCACTGCACAATGGGTTTTTAGGTGGTTCGGTCCAGCAGACCTACATCCACCCCACACTCAAACCGAGTGTGGCTTCCGCTGACTCACAGCTTGAACAGCTGGGCATCACAGCTTGCCTTACAACCGCTGGGCAACACAGCTTGTCGTCCGAGGAATCCTCCTCGCCCCACTGAGCAACACAGCTTGCTGTCTAGTGGAATCCTCACTGCAAACCGCTGGGTAATTCAGCTTAGCCGTCGAGAGGCAGCACCTCTGCAATCCGCTGACTAACAGCTTGAACAAAGATGTAAAATAGAAAACAGAAAATAGAACAAGACAGCAATCGGAAAGCTGTAAGCAATGAAGCACAATGTGGCTCTTAAAGAGCTGGATGGCCAGGATTTGATCCACGGTTCATCAAGAACAGATCTCCCTCGATCTCACTCTCTTTCTTTACTCTCTCTCTTTCTCTTTCTTCTCTGCTGCACTTCTCTTCTTCTCTCGATCTCTGTTCTCCTTTTCTCTCTTTCTCTTTTTCTTTTCTTCTGCTGGATCGTGGAAGCTCTCTCTCCTTTTTCTCTTTTTCTTCTCTCAGCTTCTGCTCTTTCTCTTCTTCTTCTTCTCTTCTCTTCTCTTTCTTTTTCTCTGGATCGAAGACCTCTCTGCACTCTCAGACTGGATGTATATGCTTTGCTCCTTTTCTTTCTATCAGTCTTCTACAGAGGATGAAGACTCATATATATAGCAGCACCAGCAGTAGCTAGGGCGCGTGTGGCTTCCACAGCTCCCGCCCAAACATTTGGCCACGTGTCAGCATCCTGGTATCTCGTCCATCCTTGGATCACGAGCCAGGCACCTCGGATCGCGTGCCCCTCATTAGCTTCTTCATTCACCGTCAAATAGACAAGAGTGTGTTCAGTTTAAGTGTAAACGCTGTACAGGCTTTGCAAACACGAATGTAGTGTATAGAGTTAATCAACGTAAAGGCTTCAAAGAAGAAAAGCAGTGTATAGACTTAATGCACGTAAAGGCTTCATGCGAAGGAAACACCAGTGTATAAGTTAATGCATGTAAAGGCTTCATGCGAAGGAAAGCAATGTATATACTTGAGGAGTTGACGCTGCATGAAACACTGAGTTGACGCTGCATGAAGCATGGAGTTGACGCTGCATGAAGCATGGACAGTGTACAGACTTTATCCACTGTATGGACTTCATGTAATGCAAACGAATGTGAAGACTTTGAGTTTGAAGATCAATGTCCAGACTTCAAGTAACACTGTGGATGTACAGACTTGATGGAGCGAAGCGATGTGTAGACTTGAAGCTCCTGAAGCAATGTACAGACTTCAAAGAAGTTGGCGAGTCAATGTACAGACTTGATGAAGCGAAGCCAATGTACAGACTTAATGTGTAGCTGAAGCCTTGAACGTAGGAATAGGCTGGAGTGTATAGACTTCAGGCTTCAGAACCGAATGTTCAGACTTCGCCTAAGAAACGTAGGGAAAGACCCCAGTGTATAGACTTTGCCTTGAGTGAAAGGTAAGTGATGAATGTATAGACTTTCACGATGTGTAGACTAGAATATGTGAAAGCTACAGTGAATGAGTGTACACACTTGACCAATTCAAAGGCAATTCGGATGTACAGACTCTGAGGTTCAAAGCCAACGGCTGTACAGACTTAGAATATTAAGACTGATGTACAGACTTCATGCGTTGACGCTGTACACACTTAGCGAGTTGACGCTGTACACACATCCAATGAAGTGCGTTGACGCTGTAACATGAGCCAGTGAGATGCGTTGACGCTGTACACACTTAGCCTAGGATAATGTATAGACTTGCGTTACTGTAGCAACGTGTAGACTTTGCCTTAGACGCTAAATGAGACGCTGAAGTCTGTATAGACTTTTCAATGTCTAGACTTATAGATGTGAACGACACAATGTATAGACTTCAGGTGTGAAGACATTGTGAATGCAAATGCAATGTTCAGACTTCATTGTATAGACTTGGAGAACCTGAATCAATGTGCATACTTGGAACGCCTGAAGACCAATGTATGGACTTGTATAAATCTGATAAATGAACTGAGGGGTCGACCCATCAGCACAAGCGGTCGACGCACCACAGACCAGACCAATGAATAAATGCAGCAAAGTTAAAGAGACACCAAGCGTCAACGCATTGCCCAAGCAGCGTGGACGCAGCAGATCAAATATTTCTTACTGCTACCTCTGAAGTGCCTTGGCAGCGTCGACGCTGTAGTTCAATGGGTCGACGCTGCAGTATCAAACTGCAGTCTAAAGAGCAACAGTAACATGACTGAACATAATCAAATATGCAATGCCATATCAGAACTTATGAAGAACCAATGTAGAGACTAGCACTTACTGCTATTCAGACTTTGCAGTTACATGCAGAGACATGATATCTGACAAAATACAATTCAGATATATAAAGAACAAATGCCATCAATGCTAAACATCATCATTCATGTTGCTATCATATGCAGAATGCTCAAGGACAAGAATGCACAGAAATGCACTTTGTTTATTGCAATCATCAAAACATAATAGCATTGCAATCATCAAAATACAATATCAAATGCACTCAAATGCACTCACTGTCTTGCTATCATCAAAACCAAATAGCATTGCTATCATCAAAGCAACATAGCACATGCTTGTGCCTAAGGGGCACAACACTCCATTTTTCAAAGAGTTGGCAGAGGAGGCCTTCTCTTATTTTCTACGAAGCTGGCGTCCGGACATACCCGGCATCCGGACATACCCTCCTCTTCTTTTTCTTTCCTACTGATACCATCTCTTCCGAACTTCCCGAGCAGACAAAGTCAACCGTCCGTTATCTAAGCCAGTTTTCACATTGGGTGGAGTCAGTGGCTCGGCTTGGAGCTGCTAACCTCATCCGCACCGAGTAATCAATTCATGTTGTATCAATTTTTTCTTTTCTTTTTACATATTTTACTGACTATGGCCCATCTGATGTACAAAGATGTTGATGCAATAAAAAGGAGAGTTATTATCATAATTTGTCTCTCACATGTATGGGAGGAGCTCAAAAATAGAACTTTCACAATGTTGCCACGTTCCAAGTCCGAGGGATGGGCGTTCCTTCCATGGTAGATAACCGGTACGCTCCTTTTCCGAGCGTCTCGACCACTCGGGAGGGACCTTCTCAATTAGGGGTCAGCTTCCCCACCGCCTTTAGTGGTCGAGAGGCTTCGGCCTTTCTCAGAACGAAATCTCCCAGTTGGAATTGTCTATCTAGGACTTTGGCGTTGTAGTACCGAGTCATGCGCCATTGATATTCTGTAGCTCAGATCTTCATGATTTCACATACTTCGTCCGCCAAATCCAAGTTTTCTAGCAACTTCTGCTCATTTGGCTCAGGAGAGAAGTTGATAACTTGGAGGGAAGGGCTGCCGATCTTCAAGGGAATCACGGCCTCTGTGCCATACACTAGTTGGAAAGGAGTTTCACCGGAAGCAGCTCTTGGAGTAGTTCGGTACGACCATAGTACGCTAGGCAATTCCTCGAGCCAATTACCTTTGGCCTTCCCGAGCCTGGTCTTGATGCCTTTGAGGATAGTTTTGTTGGCATTTTCACCAGTAGCAGCTCTTGGAGTAGATCGGTACGACCATAGTATGCTAGGTAATTCCTCGAGCCAATTACCCTTGGCCTTCCCGAGCCTAGTCTTGATGACTTTGAGGATAGTTTTGTTGGCATTTTTGACAAGCCCATTAGCTTGGGGGTGGCATTTTTGGCATTCCCACATACGGCGCCAGATGAAGAGGGGTGATCTCGTGCTAGATTCTGAGCCGCACGATCCTAGATGTGCCCTTATCGTCGTCACCACGATTGAGGATCTACAAAACAGGAAACGGATCAGAGGAGCCCAGGGTTAGAATCCCGGGGACAATCCTCCGTTGCTTAAGTCAGCAAGCTGATAGAGCGTAGGTGGAAGAAATATAGTAGGAGGAAAAATGAGGGGTACAAGATCGCTCTCCACCAGTCAATGTGGTGTTGAGTACTTAGGATCACCTTACCTTTCTAGGGGGTTTTCTAGAGTTTATATAGTTGCTTACTCTCTTGGTCGGAGGTAGGGCAGCTAGAGGGACCAGGGGGTGTTATGTCCTAGAGGAGGGTTCTCCACAGTTAAAGGACTCTTACTCTCCCCTATCCTATTGAGCTTCCCGCCTCTGAGCGGCAGTGAGACATTCGCCGGGATAAACGCCCCGTTGAGAGAAACCGCACCTATGGGAGGTCAGAGCGTGGGATACCGCCTGATGTGGCGCTTGGGCTTCTCCCGAGCGATGCGGGCGACGTTAACCGGATACGCTCGGGTGCTGTTTGGGCTTTTCCCGAGCAACGGTTACTCGATCTTCCGGGTCAGGAGGCCGCCTAGGAAGGTCTGGTCCGAGTATTTTTTAGGCTTTGAGATAAGTGAGTCTGTTCGTGGGGCTATCACTTAGTGGAGTCGGCTTGGTAAGATCGGGTTGGACCTGATTCGACCGCTCTGGGTCATATATTTATTGGGCTGCGGATTTACCCCTCTCCACACACAAATATATATTATCCTTTAATTCAGTCTTCCTAAAAATAATTGCAATTTAAACCACACAACGTAGAACTCGTGAGCAAAACTGTCTTACTGCTATATATTGCAGTCCAATTAACTTGTTATCTGACAGGCACTCCTAATGGACGACAACATTTTACCAAGTCATAGTTGTTATGAACCATTGTTTGCAGCAAGTGTTACAAATTGGTGCCCCAGTAGTCCAGGAAATGTGGGGTAACACGGAGGCGATCTGTAAAAATTAAAAATCACATAAAAATTTAAGTTTGCAGCATCATTTGGTCAAGAAGTGTTAAATAGTAGGTAAGCTCGACATGAGGTTAAATGCAACACAAAACCAAGCAAGCCAATTATGGGGTTTTGTAACGAGGGTGCAAAGATCATCCTTCGTTGCTCATTTCTTGTTCGCGTACGATCTCAAGGTTTAGCAAAGAAAACGAGATGCTCATCAAAGACTAACATAAAATTGAAAAATATGGTTCCCCACCCACATCTTATCTGTCCCGCATAGGTCAATCAATGTACAGCAAAGATTAATTCTCTACGACCTTGTTTGCTTGCGCAATAAGATCGGGTTAATTTAGATTTCTCACCTTTATTCTTCTTTGTCGGTTTTATCGTATAGATCTCGATCACATTCAGGTTAAGGGTCAATTAGATGGTTCGAAAAAAATATGAATTAAGATAATTTTAATTATGATATCTCTTGATCAAAGTAAAATTATTTATTTTTTTAAATAACTTAAACTCTAATTATAATATACCCTTAACTTATTTGGCAAACAAAAAGCGACTATAAAATTATCCACAACTGCACAATATTCTTTTAGTATAAACATCGCAACGAAAACAAAAGAGGCAAAATATTCTTTGATGTGGCTCACTAAAAAAACTTTAACTAATAACTCTTTATTTGATATTGTCTGGTATTCCACGCAAGGTACTGGTAACAATGGAAAGGAAGGATGTGTAGTGTGCCGTGCATGGGTACGTAACCACAAATCCGCACTGGTGGCGGATTCCTTCACGGTCGACCGCCGGCGGCACCCGCGCCGCCATACTACAACTTGCCGACAGGCTCGCAGCATTCGGGGTTGTACCTGCAGCAGAAGTTGGAGTCCAACCGCGCCGCCATGAGCGCCATGGCGTTGGACAGCGCGAGTACCAACAGCACCACCACCCCAAGCTTCAGGAATGCCGATGCAACAGCCATCCGATCTCTCCCTCTCTCTAGCCTTCTCTTCTCCTTCTGACCTGTCTTAATTTGTTCTCCCGTTTTTATTGCCGAAAAGATAAGAGGACGAACTACACCCCGTCGACGCCTACGAGCGCTACAGTTTTTATTGCCGACCAGGGAGGTTATTGTTTATTATACGGCATTTGAAATCCGCATCCCCTTCTGATTCCGTGGCGATTCGATCGTCGCCAAGATCGATTTCCATATGGAGAACATAATATCTATTCCCCGCCAGCGCATATATATACATGCAGGACTACTCGAATATTAATGCTAGGGATTGCGTGTGTTAATTGGCGAATTTCAAATCTTTGATCTCGGAAAAACTTCCCATTACACCAAGTCTTCACGTTCGTCTTTTTGTTTAGTGGCTATTATATGCTCACAGATCTTCTCTACCGAATCCATCTCGAACTTGTACCTATGAAAGGCAGGCTAGCTGTTTAATAATGAATGGTTTTCAGACTCTTCATATACGGCAAAATTTATGGTACATCGGTTATCATGCATATAAATCTCCTTCTCACATGCGACTTTGTACATGTATAGAGATAGAAATCTGATTTCTATATCACGTACTACCTTCTTTATTTATTCGTTGGAGAAGATCATCCGATACCCGTGAAAGTCTGTAAGCATCAGAAGAAAAAGGACGTCAGAAGGAGCACTGGATGTTACCCGAGAGTACAACCCTCCGATGCTTAAATCAGCAACGATTTTAAGAGAAGAGCAGAGGAGTATAAAGGAGAGGACGATTGAGATTGCAGGAAGCGATCTGAGAGACATGTAGGCCCTCCGGACGAGTGCTCGCCGCCTCTAGTGTTCACTCGGAGAGTGCTCGCTGAGTGGTAAGGTCGTGCAGGAGGGGATTTCTCTCTCCGCAGTAGCAAGACTAGTAGCTCTCTTCTCTGTGTGTAACTTTTTGACAGAATTTCTACCATGTCCTTCTCCTCTCTGCCCAAGTCCCTTTTATAGGGGACTGTCTTGGTGTCGAAGGCCAATCCCTTAGCAGGGAAGGGCATAGGTAGTGGAGTAACGTTCTCCGCGATCGTGGTAGAAGTTTCCCGTTGAGGGGCGGCTACCCCGGAGACGGCCGATCCTTGGACGAGTCTTATGGTGCTCGTGAGACGTGCTCGCCTGTTACGAGATCAAAGTCAGCGTCGTAGGAGATAACAGTCGGTCGCCGGAGGGTCTTCCGGCGATCATTGCGCCTGGGCCGTAGCCCTTCACGCGCTGCTGAATCTGATGTCGAGTCATATTGGGCCTGTCACGTCCCGAGCGCGGAAGCTTACCCGTGGCGCGACAGTTTTATATAGAACCAAAGCGAGCTACCTATTCGATGGAATTCTTCATTTTGATAGTCAATAGAGTGCGTAAATAACTAAGATTTAACTTGAAATTAATACAAATAATCTGAGATGACAATTGTTACCACTAACCAAATGACAATTACACACATTTCTCGAGTCCGACTACTAGGCTTCAAGCCCTTATTACAGTTCTAATAAATTAGACTAATACAACTAACATCTGACATAACTGGATACAAATGACATAATTACTACACCACAATTAACAAGACAACATGATGAGTCCATTTCTACACTCATCCCTCAGACTCATTCCCTTCCGAGTTCTGGCTGATATTCGCACTACTTGAAAAGGTTAGAAAACAACTAGATGAGCGAATCGCTCAGTAGGATTTACATCTCAAGTTCTAACATGCTTTAAATGAATTACACGTTCATTTAATGTAGGTAACCTACGCATGCAGACAGATAGATATCAAGGAATCATAAGATCGACAAGAGTAGAAAGTGAGAATATATATATAGATTTCACAATTTCAATAGTAAGTGATAGTAAATGATATCAGGCCAGTGATAACTAAGAAGTGATAACTGGAATAGAAACATGTTAATCAGGCTAGCAATAGTAAGTAAGTAGTTTCAAGCATGTATAACTGGAATTGGCTATTTATCAATGCATTCAAATAAACACTTTTACCCTTCTGCGGGTCTCAAGTCAATCAATCAAGTAATATCACGAGAATGAGTGGAATGTCTAAAGTCTAGCAAGCAAATACTCCGGTGCAATGCCAAACACCGTGGTCAATAAACTCCCATGGGCACAAGTACTTTCAGGTGCTCCTCCCAGGACCAGACCGGGCCCTATATGCACAGCATTGGTCATATTTGTCGACATCCACTCTCATTTATAGCCAATATGGAATTTCAAGGATTGACCCAGTAGGATGGTTATAAGGTGGATTGTAGAATAGAGTCCAAGACGTATCGTTATGTAGGGACGATCTAGGAGTAAAACCCGTAACGTTCGATACATGCTAATGACAATAGGAGTTTGAGACTAACTTGCTGGTATTGACACTATCCAATATGTATATGTATATATATATCCGATTATAGAATTCTGTCCAATATAATGGAGGTTATAGGTATGGATACCTTCTGTCCGACATACCTATATGAGTTAGCCAAAATGGTGATTTATTATAATAATCAGAGTTTTTATGTTGAATATAGTTCTAACTTGCTAAAAATGATATTAACATGTTGAGAATGAGTTTCATATGTTACTTTACTGGTAAGATGATAAAATAATTTTTTCATGCTGGATTTAATTTTTTTACATGCTGAAAATTAATTATTAACATGCTAAAATTAACTATTAACATGTTCAAATTAATTAGCTTACTGATATGATGATAAGATAAGGTTTCCATGCTGATTACAGAAATTTTCTGATAACAACATAATTTTATCATGCTAAAATTTATTTTTCTACATTTATTTACTAATTATTTGATAGGAGAATAGAATTATCGTGCTGAAAAATAGTTCTAATACACTGAAATAACTATAACATGCCAAAAATAATTATAACATGCTGGAATAATTTTTACCATACGGGAAGAAATGTTATCATGTTGTAAGTAATTTTTATGCCTTACTTTACTACTTTATTTAATAGAAAAGTAAGTTTTATATGTACAAAATAGCTTTAAATAGATTTTAACATGTTGAAAATATTTTTTTTATATCTATACTCTGTAAGAATGAAGGAGTCCATTTTATATATTCGGTGAGAATGGAGGTGTAGACATTAGATATATATATGTATAAATATATATATATTCTTGTCTAACAATATATAATGAAGGTGTTTTGTATATACAATTAATGGAAATATATATGAATTTATATACATATATAATGAAGGTGCTTGTTAATGGAAGTATATATATGAATTTATATACATATATAATGAAGGTGCTTGTATATATAATTAATGGGAGTATATATATATATATTTAAGGGGTTTTATGTTGTTTTTCATTAAGTTCAAATCATGTGTCGACACTAGTGTCGACACTTACTATTCATTTTTGGTCTCTGTTGTACAGTTAACATTAGAATGTTTTGTGTGTCGACACCGGTGTCGACACTTGAGTCGACACCTGGCTTAAATGCACACGGGGGTGTTACGTTAATAGCATGTGTCGACACATGTGTCGACACTGGTGTCGACACCTGTGTCGACACATGGCTTATACAATCTTGCAACCCGTTAAGTTAACAGCGACACATGTGTGGACACTGGTGTCGACACCTGTGTCGACACATGGCTTATACAATCTTGCAAGCCGTTAAGTTAACAGCATGTGTCGACACATGTGTCGACACTGGTGTCGACACCTGTGTCGACACATGGCTTATAAGGTTATGAAAGCGGTAAAGTTAACAGCATGTGTCGACACATGTGTCGACACTGGTGTCGACACCTGTGTCGACACATGGCTTATAAGTTCAAGTAACATGTTAGGTTAACAATTTTAACAGCTAGGTGTAGTTAACAGCTAACCATATATTGTATATATAACTATTGTATATATTGTAAGTGTCGACATTACTAACTTCCACTATATATATATATGCTAGGTGTCGACACTTTATTATATACACTGTGTAGTTAAAAGTTTGCTTAGTGTTAACATATAACTAGTACTATATATATATTGGTAACAGTTAATAGTTTGCCGGGTGTTAACAGTTAACTATACGTACATATATATAGTTAGCTTGGTAGGTGTAGTTAATATATGTTTTAACAGTTTCAATAGTACAGTTAACATACGCTAATTATAACTATTACTATATATGAACAATATATAACGTGTTAACGTGATGGGTGTACTGGACATATGAAATGTCGACGTTTATTAACATTTATTAACTATACTTTAACTCTATATGTACTTTAACTATATATATATATATACTTTACGGTTTTACCCGTTTAACGGGTTAACAGTTGACATAAACTTGCTAGGTGTCCTAGGTGTGTAACAGTCATACAGTTAACTATCATTTAACTACATTTAACTATTTTAACAATTAACTAACTATTCACCGGTATTAGCTAATACTGTAATCTAATTAACATTTAACTATAGTAACAATTTATTTTAACAACATTAACAATTTATATTAACAACATTATAGTAACAATTCATATTAACCATATTTAACTAGATTGACAATTTGTTATAACAACATTAACAATTAATAGTAGCAACATTTTACTAGATTAACACATTTAACCATCTTGACCATTATCAGGTAGATTTATATTGCAGGGTTACACATGAAACCATCGCATGGAGGTGAACTATCCTAAACCCTGCATACTACATTAAATATTTAGTCAAAAGTTTGAGAACACCTACCTTAAATGCTCTCTCCAACTCTGAAGACTCCCTCTACAACACTGCAACACATCTGCCACCCTTGTCTCCCACGCACAGCAACCATCACCCAGCTAACGTAGCTGGGTCTTGGTTATAAGGTATGAGGTCGTGGGATTAGAATTATTAAGTGGGGGTGGGATTAGAATGATTAAGTGGACACTAGGGGGTGCAAGATCCGTAGAACACGGATCTGGGTCGGTGGAGTGCGCAGCTGGCCTTGGATTGAAAGTGACATTTTTCCCTATTCTGGACAAAAAGAATGGGTATTACTAGGATTGGAACCCTAGTCCTCGAGTTGAAAGACAAGTCCTTAACCAACTACACTAGAAAGTTAGTTGTTAGAGAAATAAACTTTCTATATGATAACGTCTATAGTGAAAATTGTTTATAAATTAATTCTAAATAAGAAATTGACTTGTTTGATTATCCAAAAATTGATTTCTTTGATTCTATGAGAATATAATTTCGTATCTTTTTAACTATTAGAAATTAAATTAAGAAATTAAATATTTAATATTCGTAAAAGGTTTCCTATGCATATTTATTTTCTATTTTTTTATTTATTTATTTATTATTATTATTATTTTTAACGGGTGTTACATCCTCCCCTACTTAAAAGAATTTGGTCCCCAAATTCAACTGTATGAGGATAGTTTTGCTATGTAGGAGAAATTCAGAGCGTATAGAATACTTACAGTCTAAAATAGTTCTGGATATCTTTTCTTCATTGACTCCTCGGTCTCCCAAGTTGCTTCCTGCTCGGAGCATCGATTCCATTGAATTTTTACCATAGGGATCGTCTTGCTCCTTAGAACCCGGAGTTCTTGATCGAGGACGTGCATCGGCCTTTGCTCGTAGGTAAGATCCTGTTGAATCATCAAATTGGTGTGGTCGATGACATGAGAGGGATCATGCACGTACCTTTTTAACATAGAAACATGAAATACGTCGTGCACTTCCGAGAGCTGAGGAGGTAGGGCAACACGGTAGGCTACCTCGCCCACTCTTTCCAACACCTCAAATGGGCCGATGAATCTTGGTGTAAGCTTGCCTTTGACACCAAATCTTCGGATACCTCGACTGGGAGATACCTTAAGAAATGCATGATCACCGATTTGAAATTCCAAGTCTCTCCTTCTGTTATCAGCATAAGCTTTTTGCCTGCATTGAGCCACCTTGAGTCTCTCTCTGATAAGGAGAATCTTCTCAGTGGAATCTCTGACCATATCAGGACCTAGGAGTTGTCTTTCACCAACCTCCTCCCAACATACCGGAGATCTACAGCTTCTACCATAGAGTGCTTCGAAAGGTGCCATTTGAATGCTGCCTTGGTAGCTGTTATTGTAGGCAAATTCGGCTAATGGTAAGTGGTCATGCCAACTCCCGCCGAAATCTATAATACATGCTCGCAACATATCTTCAACAACCTGATTAGTCCTTTCCGTCTGACCATCTGTCTGAGGATGGAAAGCTGTGCTGAAATTAAGCTTCGTTCCCAGAGAGCGTTGTAGACCCTTCCAGAAGTGAGACGTGAAGCGAGGGTCTCGGTCAGATACTATAGACACAGGAATTCCATGGAGTCTAGTAACTTCCTTGATTTACAAGGCGGCAAGAACATCAACCGACCATCGACTCTTAATAGGTAAGAAATGAGCCGATTTAGTAAGGCGATCGATGATTACCCATATGCTATCATATCCGCCCCTAGACTTGGGCAAACCCATGATGAAGTCCATGCCGATATCCTCCCATTTCCACTTGGGGATATCTAGTGGATGCAATCTTCCAGCGGGCTTCTGATGTTCCGCCTTCACCTGTTGGCATGTCAAGCTTCTAGACACAAAGTCTGCTATCTCCCTTTTCATATTGGGCCACCAAAAGGTTCTTTTTATGTCTTGGTACATCTTAGTGGCTCCAGGGTGGATCGTATACCTCGATCGGTGAGCTTCTTCAAGAATCCTCTTCTTCAGCTCAGGATTGTCTGGTACACATGTCCGTTCATGGTATAATAATCTGCCATCGAGTGCCGACTTGAAATCAGATTTCTCGTCCAGCTTTTCTTTTATTTCCACTAGGGTAGGATCTTCTTCTTGCAACCTTTTGATTTCAGCTAGCAAATCCGGATGTACACTTATGAGAGATAGAGTAATACACCTGTCATTCTCATCCATGCTTATATTGAGTTCAGAGAATTTTTCCAGCAGCTTCCATTCTTGAACCATACAGTTGGTTATTAGGGCTCTCGGCTTCCGACTAAGGGCATCTGCTACGGAATTACCCTTACCAGGATGATATTGTATAGTGAAGTCGAAATCCTTGAGATACTCGAGCCAACGCCTTTGTCGCATGTTCAGCTCTCTCTGAGAGAATAGATATTTAAGGCTTTTATGATCGGAGTATACGGTGAATTGCTCTCCGTAGAGATAGTGCCTCCAGACCTTTAAAGCCAATACCACTGCGGCCAGTTCCAAATCATGCACAGGGTAGTTTTCTTCATGCTTCTTTAATTGCCGGGAAGAGTATGCAATGACTCTTCCATTCTGCATCAATACACATCCGAGGCCGATACCAGATGCATCAGTATATACCTCGTACTTCTCTCCTTCAATTGGTAGAGATAAGACCGGAGCAGTAGTCAAAAGATCCTTCAAAGTTAGGAAACTCTTCTCACAGTCTTCACTCCACTCATAAGGCACTTCCTTGCGAGTCAATTTGGTAAGAGGAACAGCAATCTTGGAGAAGTCCTTGATGAAACGCCGGTAATAACCAGCTAAGCCCAAGAAGCTACGAATTTCCGTTGCGTTCGTCGGTCGTCCCCAGTTTTGCACGGCTTCGACCTTTACAGGATCAACAGAAATTCCATTCTTGGAGATAACATGTCCCAAGAAGGACACTTCCTCCAGCCAGAACTGGCATTTGCTGAATTTTGCATACAACTTATTGTCCCGCAATACTTGTAATGCCTTCTTGAGATGTTCCGTATGATCTTCTTTAGTCTTTGAGTATATCAATATATCATCAATGAAGACCACAATAAATTGGTCTAAATAAGGCCGATAAATGCTATTCATTAATTGCATGAAAGCTGCAGGCGCATTTGTTAGTCCGAAAGGCATAACAATAAATTCGTAATGCCCGTACCTACTCCGAAATGCAGTTTTGTAAATATCCTCCTCCTTGATCCTCAATTGGTGATAACCCGACCGAAGATCTATTTTGGAGAAACACTTTGCTCCTGATAATTGGTCGAACAGCTCATCAATTCTCGGCAGTGGGTACTTATTTTTGATTGTAAGATTGTTTAACTGCCGATAATCAATGCATAATCTCAATGTGCCATCCTTCTTTTTAACAAATAGCACGGGTGCTCCCCATGGGGAAGTACTCGGCCTAATAAACCCTTTCTTCAGTAAATCCATCAACTGCTCCTTCAGCTCTTTCAGTTCTGCAGGAGACATCCTGTAGGGTGCTTTAGAAACAGGACCGGTACCCGGAACAATATCTATTGTGAATGACACTTCCCTCACCGGGGGTAAACTAGGTAATTCGTCTGGAAATACATCGGAGAAGTCCCGAATCACTCGGATGTCTTCAATTTTCATCTTCTCGACTTCTGTGGTAGTTACAAAAGCCAGAAAAGCCATACATCCTTTCTTCACCAATTTACTAGCTCGGAGAGCTGAGATGAGCAGGGTTTTATTCCGAGATTTGTTAAAAACTAGCTCGGGATAATCCTCAAAAGCTATTTTGCCATGCCGACAATCTACCGTTGCTTGGTAGGTGGATAACCAGTCGGCTCCCAATATGACATCATAACATTCCATGTCAAGGCATATCAGGTCGACAGGTAGATTATTATCTTGAACCATCACCTCACAACTTGGGTAGTGATGCATGATATCCGATTTGTTTCCAAGAGGTGTAGATATAATTAAATCTATCCGTTCAGGTTCTTTGGAAAATGAAGCAGTAAACTTCTTGGAAACAAATGAATGAGTTGCTCCAGTATCAAATAAAACTCTAGCAGGTTTAGAGCAAACAGTCAATGTACCTTCCACGATTCCTCCTTCCACAGATTCCGTCCCTTGAAGAATTTGCAGACGGCCTTGCTTTTTAACTGGACGCTTCTCGTCCTTGTTGGCTTGCTCCTTCATCAACGGACAGTCGAGAATTCGGTGCTCCCGACTACCACATCGGAGACACGCTCCTAGTTTCCTCCAGCACTCCTCGGTCTTATGACCAGCTTTATCACAATATTTGCAAATCTCCTTAGAAGGCGTAATATTGGAGAAGGGCTTGTTGCTGATAGTGAGGAACGGCTTGTGACTTTTCTGGAATCTCTTCTCCTTGGAAGACTCGCCTCCATTAAAGACTCGCTTCTTGCCAAATGGAGGTTTGAAGCTTCCCGAACTTGTAACATGTTCCTTCTTGTCCTTGCCCCGAATCCTTTCAGAAAATTCGGTGGCGTCTTCCAGCAGCTGAGCACGCCGAACCATTTCCGAGTAGACTTGGATGTCCATCGGTGCAAGTTGGGTAATATACTGGGGCCGTAGCCCGTTGAGAAATCTCCTCGCCTTCATCTTTTCCGTACACACCAAGTGAGGTGCATGACGGGAAAGTCTCGAGAACTGGGCCTCATATTCGGCCACCCTCCGGGTCCATTGCTTCAGTGCGGCAAATTCCGCGGCCTTCTTCTCCTGCACCCGGTCTGAGAAATATTTGCCGTTGAAGTGCTCGACGAATTCCGTCCACGTGACATAACTGTCGGGCAGTGTGGCTTCCACGGACTCCCACCAGCTTCGCGCATCCCGTTCCAATTGGAATGTAGCCAATAAGACCTTTTCTTCATCCGTGCATTGCATTACATAGAAGATCCTCTCGGTCTCCTTTAGCCAATGTTCGGCATCATCAGGGTCCACCGAACCCGCAAACTTGGGTGGGTTCATGTTACGGAAATCCCGGTGAAGGTCACCGGCTCCACGGTGAGCTCCGCGAGCACCGCCTTGTGCCACCTGCTGTAGCGCCTCAATAAGCCCTTGCACGGTGCGCTGCATCTCGCGCAATTGTGCCCTCTCGGCGGCCATTTCCTACAAAAGAATTTTAAGATAAATGATATTGAGCTTTAAGGTTAAGGGGGACATTTATTTTTATAACTTAACCCATGGCTCTACCCGTCTCACGAGGTAGGATCTAACCAATTCTATCCTTAGACATTTCCAAATTTTACCTAGGAAAATTCTTAATCCTAGGCTCTGATACCAAGAAAGCTGTCACGTCCCGAGCGCGGAAGCTTACCCGTGGCGCGATAGTTTTATATAGAACCAAAGCGAGCTAGCTATTCGATGGAATTCTTCATTTTGATAGTCAATAGAGTGCGTAAATAACTAAGATTTAACTTGAAATTAATACAAATAATCTGAGATGACAATTGTTACCACTAACCAAATGACAATTACACACATTTCTCGAGTCTGACTACTAGGCTTCAAGCCCTTATTACAGTTCTAATAAATTAGACTAATACAACTAACATCTGACATAACTGGATACAAATGACATAATTACTACACCACAATTAACAAGACAACATGATGAGTCCATTTCTACACTCATCCCTCAGACTCATTCCCTTCCGAGTTCTGGCTGATATTCGCACTACCTGAAAAGGTTAGAAAACAACTAGATGAGCGAATCGCTCAGTAGGATTTACATCTCAAGTTCTAACATGCTTTAAATGAATTACACGTTCATTTAATGTAGGTAACCTACGCATGCAGACAGATAGATATCAAGGAATCATAAGATCGACAAGAGTAGAAAGTGAGAATATATAGATTTCACAATTTCAATAGTAAGTGATAGTAAATGATATCAGGCCAGTGATAACTAAGAAGTGATAACTGGAATAGAAACATGTTAATCAGGCTAGCAATAGTAGGTAAGTAGTTTCAAGCATGTATAACTGGAATTGGCTATTTATCAATGCATTCAAATAAACACTTTTACCCTTCTGCGGGTCTCAAGTCAATCAATCAAGTAATATCACGAGAATGAGTGGAATGCCTAAAGTCTAGCAAGCAAATACTCCGGTGCAATGCCAAACACCGTGGTCAATAAACTCCCATGGGCACAAGTACCTTCGGGTGCTCCTCCCAGGACCAGACCGGGCCCTATATGCACAGCATTGGTCATATTTGTCGACATCCACTCTCATTTATAGCCAATATGGAATTTCAAGGATTGACCCAGTAGGATGGTTATAAGGTGGATTGTAGAATAGAGTCCAAGACGTATCGTTATGTAGGGACGATCTAGGAGTAAAACCCGTAACGTTCGATACATGCTAATGACAATAGGAGTTTGAGACTAACTTGCTGGTATTGACACTATCTAATATGTATATGTATATATATATCCGATTATAGAATTCTGTCCAATATAATGGAGGTTATAGGTATGGATACCTTCTGTCCGACATACCTATATGAGTTAGCCAAAATGGTGATTTATTATAATAATCAGAGTTTTTATGTTGAATATAGTTCTAACTTGCTAAAAATGATATTAACATGTTGAGAATGAGTTTCATATGTTACTTTACTGGTAAGATGATAAAATAAATTTTTCATGCTGGATTTAATTTTTTTACATGCTGAAAATTAATTATTAACATGCTAAAATTAACTATTAACATGTTCAAATTAATTAGCTTACTGATATGATGATAAGATAAGGTTTCCATGCTGATTACAGAAATTTTCTGATAACAACATAAGTTTATCATGCTAAAATTTATTTTTCTACATTTATTTACTAATTATTTGATAGGAGAATAGAATTATCGTGCTGAAAAATAGTTCTAATACACTGAAATAACTATAACATGCCAAAAATAATTATAACATGCTGGAATAATTTTTACCATACTGGAAGAAATGTTATCATGTTGTAAGTAATTTTTATGCCTTACTTTACTACTTTATTTAATAGAAAAGTAAGTTTTATATGTACAAAATAGCTTTAAATAGATTTTAACATGTTGAAAATATTATTTTTATATCTATACTCTGTAAGAATGAAGGAGTCCATTTTATATATTCGGTGAGAATGGAGGTGTAGACATTAGATATATATATGTATAAATATATATATATTCTTGTCTAACAATATATAATGAAGGTGTTTTGTATATACAATTAATGGAAATATATATGAATTTATATACATATATAATGAAGGTGCTTGTTAATGGAAGTATATATATGAATTTATATACATATATAATGAAGGTGCTTGTATATATAATTAATGGGAGTATATATATATATATTTAAGGGGTTTTATGTTGTTTTTCATTAAGTTCAAATCATGTGTCGACACTAGTGTCGACACTTACTATTCATTTTTGGTCTCTGTTGTACAGTTAACATTAGAATGTTTTGTGTGTCGACACCGGTGTCGACACCTGAGTCGACACCTGGCTTAAATGCACACGGGGGTGTTACGTTAATAGCATGTGTCGACACATGTGTCGACACTGGTGTCGACACCTGTGTCGACACATGGCTTATACAATCTTGCAACCCGTTAAGTTAACAGCGACACATGTGTGGACACTGGTGTCGACACCTGTGTCGACACATGGCTTATACAATCTTGCAAGCCGTTAAGTTAACAGCATGTGTCGACACATGTGTCGACACTGGTGTCGACACCTGTGTCGACACATGTCTTATAAGGTTATGAAAGCGGTAAAGTTAACAGCATGTGTCGACACATGTGTCGACACTGGTGTCGACACATGGCTTATAAGTTCAAGTAACATGTTAGGTTAACAATTTTAACAGCTAGGTGTAGTTAACAGCTAACCATATATTGTATATATAACTATTGTATATATTGTAAGTGTCGACATTACTAACTTCCACTATATATATATATGCTAGGTGTCGACACTTTATTATATACACTGTGTAGTTAAAAGTTTGCTTAGTGTTAACATATAACTAGTACTATATATATATTGGTAACAGTTAATAGTTTGCCGGGTGTTAACAGTTAACTATACGTACATATATATAGTTAGCTTGGTAGGTGTAGTTAATATATGTTTTAACAGTTTCAATAGTACAGTTAACATACGCTAATTATAACTATTACTATATATGAACAATATATAACGTGTTAACGTGATGGGTGTACTGGACATATGAAATGTCGACGTTTATTAACATTTATTAACTATACTTTAACTCTATATGTACTTTAACTATATATATATATATACTTTACGGTTTTACCCGTTTAACGGGTTAACAGTTGACATAAACTTGCTAGGTGTCCTAGGTGTGTAACAGTCATACAGTTAACTATCATTTAACTACATTTAACTATTTTAACAATTAACTAACTATTCACCGGTATTAGCTAATACTGTAATCTAATTAACATTTAACTATAGTAACAATTTATTTTAACAACATTAACAATTTATATTAACAACATTATAGTAACAATTCATATTAACCATATTTAACTAGATTGACAATTTATTCTAACAACATTAACAATTAATAGTAGCAACATTTTACTAGATTAACACATTTAACCATCTTGACCATTATCAGGTAGATTTATATTGCAGGGTTACACATGAAACCATCGCATGGAGGTGAACTATCCTAAACCCTGCATACTACATTAAATATTTAGTCAAAAGTTTGAGAACACCTACCTTAAATGCTCTCTGCAACTCTGAAGACTCCCTCTGCAACACTGCAACACATCTGCCACCCTTGTCTCCCACGCACAGCAACCATCACCCAGCTAACGTAGCTGGGTCTTGGTTATAAGGTATGAGGTCGTGGGATTAGAATTATTAAGTGGGGGTGGGATTAGAATGATTAAGTGGACACTAGGGGGTGCAAGATCCGTAGAACACGGATCTGGGTCGGTGGAGTGCGCAGCTGGCCAGCTTAGACAGGTTGGATTGAAAGTGACATTTTTCCCTATTCTAGACAAAAAGAATGGGTATTACTAGGATTGGAACCCTAGTCCTTGAGTTGAAAGACAAGTCCTTAACCAACTACACTAGAAAGTTAGTTGTTAGAGAAATAAACTTTCTATATGATAACGTCTATAGTGAAAATTGTTTATAAATTAATTCTAAATAAGAAATTGACTTGTTTGATTATCCAAAAATTGATTTCTTTGATTCTATGAGAATATAATTTCGTATCTTTTTAACTATTAGAAATTAAATTAAGAAATTAAATATTTAATATTCGTAAAAGGTTTCCTATGCATATTTATTTTCTATTTTTTTATTTATTTATTTATTATTATTATTATTTTTAACGGGTGTTACAGGGCCGCGCCTACATGGGCCGCGGCCGTCGGGCGCCCTTTGGTGCGTTGTAGATTATGGTTTGAGTTGGCCTCGGTGTAACTGAGCTTTATTTGGGATGAATCGGATTTACCCTCCTCATTAGCCCCCCACTTCCAGAGGCCGAGCACCTTTCGGGCTCTGAGAGTTGAGCCAGAGAGGGTGTACCGAAGGCTAGCTTCGAGGAGAGTCTCCTCATATTTCTTACTTGGTGCGCAATGCGCCTCTGCCGGTGGCAGGCGATGCGCCCCCCGTTATCATGATGGGGGCTCTTGTCTGAGAGCGAGGGCTTGAACAGGCGCCTGAGTTTGGCAGCCCTACCGTGACAGATGGGGATGCCTTTTCACCTGCTCTTGGGCCTCGAAGTAGCCGTTCGCCTCTGGCGATTATAAGAACTATCATGGGACGTCCTTTTGACTCTTGTCTGCTCCTTTGTTTCCCGCTGCGCTCATCATCTTCTTCCTCTTCATCTCGCCTGGTGAGGGTCTTTCTCTCGCTTCTTGGTATTATGCCTCCTCGTAGAGGGGCTCGTACCGTGGAGTCCAGGGCTTCTACCAGGGAGATAGGAGTTGGGCGAGAGGGAGTCCCGAGTACCTCGGGCGCTGGCCCAAGTCGCCCTCGTTCGCCCCCATTGGTGGCGTACAGAGTTGTCCACGGACTCCGGTAGGCTTTTCAAATTCCTGCAGAGATTGATATCGTCTTTTCCTCTGCCGACGGTGGTCTTTGGGGTCATCCATCCGGCGGGCTTGTAGTTCCGGTAGAGTCCTTTAGGGCAGGCTTCTGTCTCCTAGTTCACCCTTTCTTCGAGTCCGTCTTGGAACATTACGGGGTGTCCCCGGGGAACCTGTCTCCCAATTCATGGTGCATCTTGTGTGGCTTTGTCCACGTCTGCCGTCGAGCCTCACTCGATCCTACTTATTGGCTCTTCCGACAATTTTACAATTGTCAGGCCTATCCCTCTGATCCATCTTCCTACTACTTCAAGGCTCGGCCTGGTCGGACCTTAGTCCAGGTTACGTCGGTAGTGTCGAATATCAAACACTAGACCAAGCACTTCGTTTTCATTACCATGGTCGGGGGCAGTAACCATCCGAGCGATTGGCGGTTTGCTCGGGGTCTCCGCCCCATCTGGGCGGATAGACGACCTACTGCCAATGCTCAGGAGGAGAGGGCGATTACGTCCCTCCTTCGGTATCCCCTTCCCAATGCCAATGTCATGTTGACTCCTGCGGTGCTACGGGAGCTGTGGTTGAGCCCCCACTGCCTCAGGGTACTGCCTTCGCTGTTCCACTGGTTGGGCTTCGTCGTTTACTTTCTCACTCTAACATCTTTTGTGCTATCTTGCAGGGGTGCGGGAGTCGTTTGAGCTGCGGTATGAGACAGTGGAACTACTGCGGTGTGCTCCTGCCCCTACTGACCATATAGAGCCGGGGATGGATCAAGTGACCATCGCCACTCCCCAGGCGGCCATTGCTCTAGCGCCAGGGCGTCTGCCGTATCCGCTCCCCGCTGCTCTTCAGGCAGAGGGTTCTTCTGCGCCTCCCACGTTCAGCGGCAGATCAAGCACTCGGAGAGACGTCTCCGAGGAAGTTACTAGCGCCGTTGAGGCAGAATCCGCCATGCCTAGCGGTGGGCGTGTCTAGGTTGATCTGGGGGAATTAGCGACGCTGGATAACCTGTGTTGCCGGGGGAAGAGGAAGAGGGGACCGGCTACTTACCGGAGTCGTACTTCACTGCTGCCACAGCCTGAGGTGCCTCCTCTGCCACCGCCGTAGTTTGAGGTCCCATCATCGTCGAGGACGGAGCCCATAGCCGTTCCTCCCGCGCTCGTTATGGAGGGGAGAGCATCCGATAGGGGCAAGGCGCCCGTTTCTGACGAGGCTGCTCGCCCGCAGTCACCTAGAATTGGTCCGAGCATCCAGTTCATACCGCCCGAGGAGGCCGTTCACGGGTTTGGAGGATGGGATGAAGCCTTTACCCTTCTGACCAAGAACGTGGGGCGACACGAGCGCATGGGAGAGTTTGGACCCAAGGCCAAAGTGGAGCTGACGGACCTGTCGGTGAACAAAATGTGCTCGTTTACCAGGGCTATTGGCCTGTGGAGGTACCATTTTGTTGGTATCGCGCAAGAGCTGCAGACTGCTCGGGAGGAGCGGAAGGAGATGGGGGCCCTCTGGGCCCAGTTCCAGAAATTTCGTACGGCGGATGAGGCCGAGCTTGCTAGTCTTAGGGGACTGGTTGAGCAGCAAGAGAGGGCCTTGATGAAAGCCGCGATGGACCAGGATGCCATTAGTGCTCGGGCCCAGGCCATTGAGGAGTCTCTCCGGGAGACGTCTAGCCGAATGGAGGCAGTAGAGGCACAGTTGAAGGGTCTCGAGGCCGGGGTCGAGGCTGCGGAGGGTAGAGCTCGGGAGGCGAAAGCGAAAGTGGGAGTGTTGCGCTCGTCGCTGACTACCGCTGGCGCGGAAGCTGTGGAGCATTTTCGTTCGTCCTTGGTTTACCGGCATGAGCTGAACGCGGCCGCGCTCAAGGTCTTCGGTCCTACTTGGGACCTCGATTTCCAAGAGGGCTGGTCAGCTGCTCCGGAGGCCATAGCCGACGATTTGGGGGTCCCGGCTTCTTCTCTGCCTCCTCCGTCAACGCTGTGTGGCTGATGCGGGATGACTACGAGATCGACGTGGACGGGTTGCGACCTTGGACTCTATCGGACGACTCGACTAGTAAGATGACGCGACGAGCAACAACACTATGACGCGGCACTGAACGATCTCCAGAGGAGGCGATCATGCCCCAAATAAGAAGCGCTACTCACAGTCATCCCCAGCGAGGGAAACGTGACGTTCTTGCACAGTTGGGAAATCGGCTTTGAGACTCGGGTGGTCGGCTCACTCTCGTGCTCGGAACGAGTCACGGGACGGGTCTCGCACTCACAACTCACAGCGGTGATTAATATATAACAAGCTAATAAAATATCCTACTCACATGCAGTGGCATGTAGAACGCATACTAGCTAAGCAAATACGATAAAAAAGGGGGTGGCGAGTGTACCTCCACGCTTGGGACGTGGGGAAGACTTCCCGGCCGAGATCTGGAACTCCCGGTATAGAAATAATTAATAATTAAATAAATTAATTCTATAGCCCACTCCACGCAGAGAGGTAACAAGCGACACGTGGGGTTCGGGAGCACCAATCTCAGGTTGGCGGGCAGCAGTCGGTGGCGCTCGGGCGCACGTGGTCGGCCGGTTCAGCACGGTTCACTCGGGCCCGCAGGACAGCACGTGAAACCCGCTGCTGGTATGGCACCGTCCTGGGCGGCTCCTGGCTGCAGCGACTGGCAAGGGCGCTCCTGGAGTGTCCCGAGTCGGTCCCCGGGAGCGGCAGTCACCGGAGTGGTGGCAGGCGATTTCTTGGGATTTGTTTCCCAAGGCTGTCCCGCAGCTCAGCTTCTGGCCAGATCTACGCGCTCTGACGAGATCAGCTGGGAGGGGGAAGAACACTTAGAACAAGGGGAGAGAGGGGGGTGCGCACCAAAGCTTTTAGCCATATAAATTTTTCATTAATTTTGTTTCAAATACACAAGACATTATATATAATCAAACCCTAGACCTAGCCAAAAGACTTAGAATACCCTTAGTCAAGGGGGTATAATGGGGAAATGGGGGACAAGGGTGATTAGTTTAATCCCACTAGGGGACAAGAGAGGGGGCACCCCTCTCTCAAAGTCCACAAAGGGGGCTTGGTTAATTTAATCTCCCATGGACTAATTTAAACCCTTGGACCAAAATAAATAAAAATACAAATACATGGTCAATTATTCTACCATTGACCCAATATAAAAACCCAAGGTAATACAAGCCAAATACAATCCAAATACATGCTAAATACACACCAAGTACGGCCAAATATGTATAAAATACAAATACGTATAAAAGCACATATGGAAGTATCAGTGCTCCGATGGCGACTCCAGACTGTCCCCCAGCCACAAAGAGGTCAGTGTCGACCGAGTCATGCTGCGGGTCTGGTACCGACGGCTCGCTGAGTCGAGCCTTGCTCGTGCTCTGGTGTCCTCACCAATTCTCCCCGGGTAGGAGAAGCTCGACCCCATCGAGTAAGGGTCTGGGTCACTCTGGTATCGATCCAACAGGTCTGGATCTATCCTCCAACGGGTGATCCAAGTGTTGTCGGACGCGGGCCGTCCCCTCCAACGAACCAAATAGCGCTGGTACACTCTGCCTCGAGTAATCGTCACCTGCTCGTCTAGTATACATTCTATCTGCTCTCACTGTTGAGGTAACAAGGCTGGAGGTGGGCGCTCTGGGGTGGTGTCGCTCACAATGGGTGGGGATGGCTCAAAGGGCTCCCTGGGTATCACCGCTGGGTCCCTATAAGTGACAAGATCCGAAACGTTGAAAGTGGAGATGATCCCGTAATCCTCTGGCAAGTCCACAACATATGCGTTTGATCCAACTCACCTCACTACCTGAAAGGGACTGGCACCACGAGCATGCAACTTCTTCATGGCTCTCGAAGGAAACTGTTCATGTTTGACCCTGATCATGACATAGTCGCCCTCCCGAAACTCACGGTGGTGCCTATGGGCGTCAGCTAATTCTTTGTATCGTGTGTTGTTGGACTCAATGTGACGACGGATATGGTCATGCAACTGTCTAATGTGATCGGTAAATAACTCGGCTGACTCGGACGCACGGGACTAGATGGGAGAGGGAACTAGGTCTATGGGCTTCCTAGGTCTACGGCCAGTGACGATCTCGAAGGGGCTCATACCTGTAGACCTATTGACCGAATCGTTATAGACAAACTCAGCTAATGGTAAGACCTAATCCCAATCCCTGACTCGATCTCGGACCAGACACCTAAGAAGATCCCCCAAACTCCTATTGACAACCTCAGTCTGACCATCGGTCTAGGGGTGGTATGAAGTGGAGAATTTCATTTGGGTGCCCATCATGTGCCATAGGATTTTCCAGAAATAGCTAGTAAAGCGCACATCCCTATCAGACACTATAGTGTGGGGAAGTCCGAACCTGGAATCACAGTGGGAAAAGAATAGACCGGCAACTCTAAAGGCATCCGAGGTTTTGGAGCACGGAATGAATAATGCCATCTTCGAGAACCTATCTACAACCACAAAGATAGAGTCATGCCGTCGGAGGGTGCGGGGTAATCCCAACACAAAGTCCATGCTAATGTCCTACCATGGACTATCCGGGACGGGGAGGGGAGTATAGAGGTTGGTATTCGGCTTCCTTTGTTTGGCCATGGCGCATGTGCGGCACTGGGCCACAATGCGAGCAACACCTTTCTTCAAGCTAGGCTAATAGAATCTATGCTCAACTGACTCTATGGTCTTGTTCCGGCCGAAGTGGCCAGCAAGACCTCCCGCGTGCATCTCCCACGTAAGAAAGTCACGAACAGAAGTTCGTGGGATGCACAACTTGTCACCCCGGAATAGGTGACCCTCCTGTAGCACAAACTCGCTATAATCACGCGAGGGACCGGCCTGAAGGGCTACATAGATCGGACTGAAATTCGGACAATCAACATAAGCATCCTTCAGCCTCTCTAAACCTGCTACCTCAACACTCATGGTGGTCAACATCATCATCCGCCTACTCAGTGCATCGGCGACCTTGTTCTCCGCCCCTGCCTTGTGCTTGAGCACAAAGGTGTACTCCTGGAGATACTCCAACCAACGACTATGGCGAGCGTTCAACTTCTTCTGGGTATGGGGGGATCGTAAAGCCTCATGATCAGAAAAGAGGATAAACTCCTGATGTAACAAATAGTGCCTCCAATACCGCAATGTCTGGATAACTGCGTAGAATTATTTGTCGTAAGAGGAATATCGCAGTTTGGCATCATTAAGCTTCTCGCTAAAGAATGCAATGGGGTGGGACTCCTGACTCAACATGCCACCAATGCCCACTCCAGAAGCATCACATGTGACCTCAAACACCTTGAAAAAATTAGGTAAAGCAAGGATAGGTGCCTGGGTCATGCGCTCCTTAATGTCCTGAAAGGCCATGGCTGCAGCCTTAGTCCATACGAATGCCCCCTTCTTAATGCAATTAGTGATCAGGATAGTGATAGAACTGAAGCCACGAATGAAGTGGCGATAGAACGTCGCTAAGCCATCTAAGCTCCGGACATCGTGGAGGGTGCGGGGCTCGGGCCACTCCTGATGGCCCTAATCCTCTTCGGATCAGCGGAGACTCCATCTCTAGACATAATGAACCCGAGGAAGGTGATCTGATCAGTCATGAAGGCACACTTCTTCGGGTTGGCGAATAAGCTCTCTCTCCTTAAAACGACACAGACCGGCCTAAGGTGGTCTAAGTGGTCCTCCCTAGTGCGGCTGTAGATAAGAATGTCGTCAAAGTAGATGACCAAGAAGACCCCTATCATAGGGCGTAAACCTGGGTCATCAAGCGCATAAAGGTACTAGGGGCGTTGGAAAGCCCGAAGGGCATAACCAACCACTCATAAAGACCATCCTTAGTCTTGAATGCCATCTTCCATTCATCCCCAGGCCTGATCCGCAACTGGTGATAACCACTACGAAGATCTATCTTTGAAAAGATAGTAGCTCCCGACATCAGGTCTAACAAATCATCCAATCGGGGAATGGGAAAGCGATACTTCACCGTGATCTTGTTGATCACACGGCTATCGACGCACATCCTCCATGTGCCATCCTTCTTCGGGGCCAACAATGCGGGAAGAGCGCAAGGGCTCTTGTTGTCCCTAAGAGATCCCCGACTCATCAACTCCTCGACCTGCCTTTCAAGTTCGGCATGGTCCATGGGACTCGTCCTATAGTGGGGAAGGTTGGGCAAGGACGAGCTCGGGACAAAGTCGATCTCATGCTGGATGTCCCTCATAGGTAGAAGGCCTTCGGGGAGGTCTTCCGGGAAGACATCAGAAAAGTCCGGAGCATCGCAGCTACCTCTGGGGGGTGCTCATCATCAGACCTCGGAGCAACATCCTCCACTCCTCGGACAACAACGGCAAGGATAGGGCTACCCCCGGTCACCTCTTGCTCCATCTCTCGCGGCCTAATCATCATTAACCTCCGGGCTGGGAGGCCTCCTGTGCCAGAGCAATCGAAGAGGTAGTAGCCCGCACCGTGGATGAGGTGGAAGGACCAACTGTCCCCTAACTAGGAGGGGTGGAAGTGCTGGGACTGGCTGGTCCTCAGACAGAAGGATCCTTCGGCTTGGTGGGATGGAGGGTGATCCTATGGACCCCGTGGTCGAATGTGCAAGTGTTCGACCGACCATGGAGGGTGGCATCCCGATCAAACAGCCAAGGCCTACCTAGGATAATGCTACCTACCTCCATAGGCAACACATCACACCATATCTCATCATGGTAAGCCTAGAACTGTAGCGGCACCAGACATCTCAGCCTGACCGGGATGGAAGTAGAATCCACCCAAGAAACTCTATATGGTGCGGGGTTATCTACGGGCGTCAAACCTAGACGCTTAACCGTACCCATAGAGATGGCGCTAATGCAACTCCCGCTATCAATGATCACCTTGCAGGCCTTTCCTCTCAGCCTACAAAATGTATGGAAGATGGTGGTACGACGCCAGTCGTCACTCACCTAGGTGCTGGGTAATGATGTACCTGACTACTCCCAGCTGTACATCACTCTAAAGCTGGGTACCCGAGACATCGACTAGCTCTCCCTCCATGAGTTCATCAAAGAACTCCTCTGCTAAATCCTGATCAGCCTCGTAACTGATCGGCACTACCTGTAGGTGTGGCCACAGATCACGCCTAAAACGGGAGACAGTAAGGGAGCCCTCCTCCGTGACGTCACATCTCAAAAAGTATTCATCGAACTCGGTGATGTAATCGGAGACGGACCGATCTCTATGGGTGAGACTCTGCCATCTATCTATGAGACGCTGGCGGTAGGAGGTAGGGTGGTACTTCTTCCTAAGTTTGGACCTCATCTCATCCCACGTCTCTACCTAGGGTTCCTGATGGTGAAACAGCAAGTTCTCCATGTTTCTCCAGTAAGTTTGTGCCTGCGCTAACAGTTTTATTTTGACAAACTTGACTTTTCGGTGGTCCGTCATCTCAAACCACTCGAAATACCTGTCCATGTCGGCCTCCCAATCAAGGTACACCTTCGGGTCTAAGGACCCATCAAAAGTGGGAGGGTCCACTCGCACCGTCCTAAGGACCCGCTCGTCCTCATCATCCCTTTGTGGTGGGTGACCATGACGGTGTCGGCCATCTCCCCCATACTCATTTTCAGACCCGTAGTCCTCAACATCGGGGGCACGTGGCTGTTGCTCCGCTGCCCTAAGTGGGGCGAGCTGGATAGCAGGTGCCGGAGGGGGCACCTGAGGGGCCGGGACAACTTCGAGGAGCTCCTGGCGGGGGACTCTCTGCACATTCTCCATCCTTTCGACCATACCTTGGATAGATCGGTTGGAGACCTCGGCACGGTCCTCCATGACTTTGAGACGGCCCTCAATGCGCTCGGTATGCTCCCTACTAAGTTGCTCGAACCGATCCATGCGCTCCATGAGTAGAGCGACCACGTCATCCAGAGTTCAGCCTCTAGGGTTGGCACCTCGAGGATCACCCATAGTGTCCTGGCGATGGTACTGGGCACCTCCACGGGTTGGCATGCAATGGGTGAGGACCTAGAGGGAGCTAAGGTGGGGGGGGGGACTCACTATGACCTATATGGACGGACTAATGCAAAAGACGGATGACCTAGACTCCAACATCCGGTACGTGGCGGAGTTTTGGGATTCGAAGATCCTCTCTTGCAAGTGTGCGACCTTCCCAATAAGCGTAACCTAACGTTCGGGCAACACCTTTTGAGATACCAAATAAAGGAATGTAAATGCAACACCTTGGACGCACTACCCTAGACTCCAACCGACTCTGATACCAATTTGATACGGGACGACTACGAGACTCGATGCGGACGGGTTGCGACCTTGGACTCTATCGGACGACTTGACTAGTAAGACGACGCGACCAGCAACAACACTATGACGCGGCATCGAACGAGCTCCAGAGGAGGCAATCATGCCCCAAACAAGAAGTGCTACTCACAGTCTTCCCCGGCGAGGGTAACGTGACGATCTTGCACGGTTGGGAAACTGGCTTTGAGACTCGGGTGGTCGGCTCACTCTCGTGCTTGGAACGAGTCACGGGATGAGTCTCGCACTCACAGCCGTGATTAATATATAACAAGCTAATAAAATATCCTACTCACATGCAGCAACATCTAGAACGCATACTAGCTAAGCAAATACGACAAAAAATGGGGTGGTGAGTGTACCTTCACGCTCGGGGCGTGAGGAAGACTTCTCGGCCGAGATCCGGAACTCCCGGTACAGCAATAATTAATAATTACAGAAATTAATTCTATAGCCGACTCCACACAGGGAGGTAACAGGCAACACGTGGGGTCCGGGAGCACCAATCTCAGGTTGGCGGGCAGCAGTCGGTGGCGCTCGGGCGGATGATGTCGGTCGGTTCAACATGGATCACTCGGGCCCGCAGGACAGCACGCGGGACCCGTTGCTGGTACGGTACCGTCCGGGGCAGCTCCTGGCTGCAGTGATTGGCGGGGGAGCTCCTGGAGTGTCCCAGGTCGGTCCCCGGGAGTGGCGGTCACCGGAGTGGTGGCGGGCGATTTCTTGGGATTTGTTTCCCAAGGCTGTCCGACAGCTCACCTTCTGGCCAGATCTGCGCGCTCTTGACGAGATCGGCTGGTAAGCTCAACTCCAACGTTGGATCGGGGCACAAAGATACTGTTGAAAAGAGTACTCAAAATCCTACGACATACTGGATGACCAACTCATCCAACGGCTGGATTTGAAACTAAAATGACTGCAAACCAACTGATCACTTTGACCCGAAATACAGAACAGGTTGGACAGAACTTGAACCCCCTGATCAAGGGCTTTGACCGAGGATCAATGGATGAATTAGGACTTGAGATTTTTATGGTGGGTAGAGAGGAGGGTGACGGAGACGCGCATAGTTTTTATGTAAATTTTGGACAACATTTGATGGGGTGGAAAAATCAGCTACCATGATCTATCTGGCAGATCTGCACAGAGGTAGACTTTGAGAAGAAAGAACAGGTGACTGGGAAAAAACCTAAACAAACTCTGATCGACCTCAAAATTAAACTGGGAATGACCTATGATGGGTGGAACGTACCCTCAAAGTTTCGCGATGATCCAACGGTCTGATCACCCGTACCAGCCCTTTCACCGAGCTGCTGTCCTGTAACTCTGAGATTGGGGTAGCAGGATGATGACCGACTTGTGGTGGCTCAACGGCGACACGAACAGTGGCGGCGGCGGCGGTAAACGATCACAGATGATAGAGGAAGAAGAGAAGAAGAAGAAATGTAAGGGAGATAGAAGATTTGAGTTCAGATCTGAAGAGAATTGGAGGTGGGAGGGGGAAGAACACTTAGAACAAGGGGAGAGAGGGGGGTGCGCACCAAAGCTTTTAGCCATAAAAAATTTTCATTAATTTTTTTCCAAATACACAAGAGATTATATATAATCAAACCCTAGACCTAGTCAAAAGTCTTAGAATACCCTTGGTCAAGGGGGTATAATGGGAAAATGGGGGACAAGGGTGATTAGTTTAATCCCACTAGGGGACAAGAGAGGGGGCGCCCCTCTCTCCAAGTCCACAAAGGGGGCTTGGTTAATTTAATCTCCCATGGACCAATTTAAACCCCTTGGACCAAAATAAATAAAAATACAAATACATGGTCAATTATTCTACCATTGACCCAATATAAAAATCCAAGATATTACAAACCAAATACAATCCAAATACATGTTAAATACACACCAAATACGGCCAAATACATATAAAATAAAAATACGTATAAAAATACGTATGGAAGTATCAGTGCTCCGGTGGTGACTCTAGACTATCCCACAGCCACAGAGAGGTCGGTGTTGACCGAGTCGCGCTGCGGGTCTGGTACCGACGGCTCGCTGAGTCGAGACGTACTCGTGCTCTGGTGTCCTCACCAGTGGCTTTGAAGCCGGTGAAGGCGACGAGGAACCCGAGGCGAAGAGGCGGGCGTCGTTGACTTGATCGAGGACTCGCCAGCTCTTGAGACTGCTGCCGAGGTTGGTGAAGGGCTAAGTGATGGAGCTGCTTGGGCGAGTTCCTGAGGGGTGCTAGCCATTCTTTACTTCACTTTTTTTTATTTCCCTTTTGCTGGGGCAGTTGTTCTCCCATTTTGTAAGCTTTCTTTTCCTGAAATGAAAACTTTCCTTTCTTATGCAACCTCTAGATTCTCTGGCGTCTGCCACGTATCTTGCTTTCTCAGTTTGCGTTGAGATTTTTTGGGGATACGGAGCGGTGCCTCGGGGGTTACCCTGAGTGGGCGTGAACTTCGGGATCTGTCGCTTCAATTTCCATGAATCTGAAGAGGCGGTAGGACTCCTTCTTCCTTCAGGGAACCTTTCCCATCTTCTATAAATAGCATTCCTCGCTATGCTTCCAGGGTCTCTTCGGTTCATTGTGCTCTGAGTGGGGGTTCCTGTGAGATGTCGTCGGAGGAATCCGGCACTTCGTCTGACGACGGATCTCTTCAAATCCCCCGCCAACTCCTGCGCCTCCTGAGGGAATCACTGCCAGCTCCCTGGCCAGCATGGCCAGCACTGGGGGAGAACGGTGGTGGTGCCTCCGAACAATACAAGCTTGGGTACTTGGATGGCTGGCAGGAGGCCTTGGAGAAGGTCAACTGCCTGTATTCTGGAAGGGGGGTCCTATCGCTCGAGCCGGACAAGTTCCATCTGATGCGGGACGACATGAGACTCGACTTGTACTTGTTGCGAACCTGGGACTCTAGGTGATGACACGACCCAAAGACGACGCGACCAGCGACGACACGAATGGCTCAGCACCTAATGTGGTTCCTGAAGAGGCGAACGTGCCCCAAACAATAAGTACTCGCTCACGATCGTCCCCAGTGAGGGAAACGTGTCGATCTGCACGGTTGAGAAATCGGTATTGAGTCTCGGTGGTCAGCTCACTCTCGTACTCGGAATAAGTCACGGGACGGGTCTCACACTCACAACTCACAGCGGTGATTAAATTTAACTAGTTAGGAAATAAACTACTCACATGCAGTGGCAAATAGAACTTATACTAAATAAGCAAATACAACAGAGAGGGTGGCGAGTGTACCTCCACACTTGGGGCGTAGGGAAGACGTCCCGGCCAAGTTCTGTAACTCCTGGTACAGTAATAAAATTTATTTATAGTAGTGATTTTTATTGCCCACTCCACGCAGGGAGGTAAAGAGCTACACAATAACGCCGGGAGCACCGAACTTGGGTTGGCGGGCAGCAAGGCGGCGGGTTCCGGGCAGTTGCTGGCAGCGGCTCCGGTTCAGCGAATTGCTGGCCGACAGGACAGCGAACAAGGACGTCCAAAGGGACGTCGACCTCCAGAGAGCTGATGAAGGTGGCGGTTCACAAAAACGATGGCAGAGGGTCCTTGGTTGACCCCTAGGAGTGGCCATTGCTGAATCTTCTCCGGCATATTTTATTGTGGATTTCTACGGTCGCCCTCCTTGTTGGCCTAGTTCGGGGCAGAACTACGCGCTCCCAGAAAAATGGCCGCCACGACCAGATCAGGTGTCGGATTGGGGCGAAATTAGCGCTGTTACGAAGAGCACTCAGAGGGCTTCGACATATTGGAAATTCAGGCCCATCCTACGGTTGGATTAAAAATGAAAACTCCTACAACACAGTAATTGTTGCTGGCTCGGATGACAGATCTAACAGGGCTGAACGAGATCTGTCTGATTATGGGGTTTGACTAAAAATAAAATGGTGGATCTAGGACTTGGGGATTTTTTTGTTGATAGGTGAAAAAGTGGTGATCACGCACATAATTGTTTTGTAATTTTCTGACAAGGTTTGGGAGTAGGGAAAAATAGACAACAAGGTGACTATCTCACAAATCTGTACACAGGCAGAGTGTGAGAGGGGAAAACAACTGACTGGGAAGGGACTCAAATGGACTATGATCTACGTGAAATTTAAACTGTGAGTGAAGAAGAACTGGGGAAACCTACCCTCAAAAAATTAGCTCCATTTGACAGTCGGATTTGGAGTTATATCCTCTTCTTTAACCTTCAGATTTACAGGTCGTAGCTCAGGACAGCAGATCAGAAAGATGGCTGTGGTGGCTTGATGGCGGCACGAACGGAGACGGCGGGGACGGTGATCGAACCTGGGAACCATAGGAAGAGATAGAATTGAGAATCACTCCCAAGAAAGGGTCTCACGCCCTAGATCTTACTGCTGCAAGGAGGAAGAAGGAAAAGAGGAAGAACAAGAGAGGGAGGGGGAGGTGCACCCTTGGCTATTTTCCAACAATTTTCTTCATTAATTTGTTCACAAATGACACAAGAGATATTATATACTAAACCCTAGACCTAGGACAAATGACCTCTTATACCCTTAGTCAAAGGGGCATATAGGGGAACGGGGATAAAATAACAATAAACAATTCTCACATGGGGACAAAGAAGGGGGCACCCTCCCTTATGGTCAACAATGGCTACTTGGTCTATTTTCTACCTTCGACCAAGGGCCATCACATGGGACCCACACCTTGACAAAAATTAAAAGCCTTAATTAAATTCCTTGGACCTAAATTAATTCCAAATACACACTAAATACACTCCAAGAAAATACATACAAATACCTTCCCAATACAAACACATAAAGCTCAAGTGGAGACTCCAGACTATCCCCCAACCACAAAGATGTCGGCATCGACCGAGTCGTGCTATGTGTCCGGTATCGGCGGCTGGCTGAGTCGAGCCGAACTCTGGCTCTGATGCCCTCACCAATTCTTCCCGGGTAGGAGAAGCTCGACCCTATCGAGTAGGGGTCCTGGTCGCTCTGGTATTGATCCAACAGATCTGGATCTATCCTCTGTAGCTCGGCCCGTGTGATCCAAGTGTCATCGGACGCGGGTCATCCCCTCCATCGCACCAAGGAGCGCCGGTACACCCCACCTCGAGAAGTTGTTACCTGCTCATCCAGTATATGCTCTATCTGCTCACACTGCTGAGGTAACAAGGTTGGAGGTGGACGCTCTAGGATGGTGTCACTCTCAAGGGGTGGAGACGGCTCAAATGGCTCACTGGGTGTCACTGTTGGGTCCCTATAAGCGACTAGGTCTGAGATGTTGAAAGTGGAGCTGATCCTGTAGCTCTCTGGCAAATCTACAACATATGCATTAGAACCAACTCGTTTCACTACTCGGAAAGGACCGTCATTGTGAGCTTGTAACTTCTTCACGGTTCCCGTGGGAAACCGTTCAGGCCTGACCCTGATCATGACGTACTCGCCCTCTCTGAACTCACGATGGTGTCTGTGGGCATCAGCCAACTCTTTGTACCGTGCGTTGATGGACTTAGCCGACGACTATGCAACTCCTATATGCTCGATAAACAAACTGCATAAATAAACAATACAGACTCATAGACTATGGAATGAGGACAGACGGAGAGAGACTCAACCTAATAACTTCCTAAGACTGACGACAAACACGCGGGACACACTAAGGAAGACCAGGTAGGAATGACGGACACCGTCTGCATATACCAAGTGTAAAGATAAGCTGACCCACAACTTGAGGCTGTGAGTTCTCAACCCTTTTCAACCGTCTCCGATTTGAGAAGACTCGTCCTTGGGTACGGAAGTGTAAGAGGATAAGGAGGTAGGTGACGGAAAGGTAATCCGGACGTTTGGTGTGGTGCATGAAAATGGGAAGTCTGGACCTCGTCTCTTGAACGCGTGGCAGAAATCAAACCATACCGTGTCAACATAGGGTGTCGACAATGGTACGGTAGTCACTAGTGGCTGCGCTACCATAGGAGAGACGGGTAAAAGTGGGACGACTGACTGCACGGGGAACTAGGTAAGTTGGTAGGACTCTTGGAGGACTAGGATATCTATGGGTTCCCATGAGGAGGGGTTAAAAAGATCAAGATAGGTAAGGGATCCAGTGATGTAGGTCCTTTTCAGCCCCGGGTAAAGGTCCCCAATGTAGGCTAGCTCTTCCTCAACTGAGGGAATCAATGAGGTTGCTGACCTTTTGAGTGGTGTGGGCTTCTCTATGGGAGAGAAGGGGTCATGGGGTGGAAAGTGGTGGAGCTCGTCAGGTAGTGGTAAGAGCAAGATGAGCTCACTGGTGTATGGACCCACTGTGCAGAAGGAAGTCATAGAACCCAAGGATGGGTATATGAAGCACATGCACCTAGCGGATCGGACCTAAGAGCCAACATGCAGGTCAGCTCCATTTGCCAACCTAATCCCTTAAGTAGATCATCCATGGTGTCCACGAAGTAAGAGGATTGGAAGGTTGTGCAAGAAGTGGTGGACACTACCTGTAAGGCTGCTCTATTGAAGGGTAGCATGGGATCGTGACATCCAGAAATAAACCCTTCCTTAACCACTCACTAGAGGTTCCCTGATGATTAGCTCCGGGACGACCGGTGGGGTTGGGGTGACTAACAAGATTGAATCGTTGGCTGGCGCCTCACCCTGGCCCACTAGGCACTCTTTGGGATCGCTCTCTAGCCCCACAACCTTAGCGAGGTACTCCGCGGCCATCGCTTAGCCAGCCTCATAACTCACTAGAATAAGCCCGGGTGGGGCATTCTCGGAATGTGTGTCCTCTAAGATAGGGGAATATGAAAGACACTGGTCGGGGAAATGGCTACTCCCACTATGGGTGGCCAGAGGGGCAGACTGGGCAGATGGAGCCTGAGGGGCTAGAACAGCTCGGGGAGTTCCCTGCGGGGGACTCTTCCCACACTCTCTAACCTTCCAACCAGAACTTGGACAGATCGGTCAAAAGCCTCGGCACGGTCCTCCATGGCCTTGATACGGCCCACCAAGCGGTCGGTAGGCTCCCTACGAGTTTGGTCGGACTTATCCATGCGCTCCATGAGTAGAGCGAACACGTCATCCAGAGATCGGCCTCCCGAGGTGGCACCTCAGGGTTCACCCATCATGTTAGGGCGATGGTACGGGTACCTCCACGGGTAGGCATGTAAGGGTAGGGGACCTAAAGAGAACTAAGGGGTGGCCCATTATGACCTATATGGCAGGACCAATGCAACATGAAGGACAACCTAGACTCCAATATCCGGTATGAGGCGGAGGTTTGATCCGAAGATCGCACTCACGCAAGTGTGCCCCTTTCCCAATAGGCGAGCCTATCGTTCCGGGAACACCTTTGGATGTACCAGATGAAACGGATCACCTTGGACCGACTACCCTAGACTCAAACCTGGCCCTGATACCAATTTGATGTGGGACGACATGAGACTTGACTTGTACTTTTTGCGAACCTGAGACTCTAGGTGACGACACGACCCAAAGACGACACAACAAGAAACGACACGAATGGCTCGACACCTAACGTGGTTCCTGAAGAGGTGAATGTGTCCCAAACAAGAAGTACTGGCTCACGATCATCCCTAGCGAGGGAAACGTGTTGATCTGCACGGTTGAGAAATCGGCATTGAGTCTCGGGTGGTCAGCTCACTCTCGTACTCGGAATGAGTCACGGGATGGGTCTCGCACTCACAACTCACAGCGGTGATTAAATTTAACTAGCTAGAAAATAAACTACTCAAATGCAGTGGCAAATAGAACTTATACTAAATAAGCAAATACGACAGAGAGGGTGGCGAGTGTACCTCCACGCTCGGGGCTTGTGGAAGACGCCCCTGCCAAGTTCCGTAACTCCGGGTACAGTAATAAAATTTATTTACATAGTGATTTTTATTGCCCACTCCACGCAGGGAGGTAAAGGGCTAGCCAATAATGTCGGGAGCACCGAACTTGGGTTGGCGGGCAGCAAGGCGGCGGGTTCCGGGCGGTTGCTGGCAGCAGTTCCGATTCTACGAATTGCTGGTCGGCAGGACAATGAACAAGGACGTCCAAAGGGACGTCGACCTCCGAAGTGCTTATGAAGGTGGCGGTTCACCGAAACGATGACAGAGGGTCCTTGGTCGACCCATGGGAGCGGCTGTTACTGAATCTTCTCCGGCGTATTTTATTGTCGATTTCTATGGTCACCCTCCTTGCTAGCCTAGTTCGGGGCAGAACTACGTGCTCCCACGGAAACGGCCGCCACGACCAGATCCGGTGTCGGATCGGGGAGAAATTAGTGCTGTTGCGAAGAACACTCAGAGGGATTCGACATATTGGAAACTCAGGGCCATCCTACGGTTGGATTGAAAATGAAAACTCCTGAAACACAGTAACTGTTGTTGGCTCGGATGATAGATCTAACAGGGCTGAACGGGATCTGCCTGATTATGGGGTTTGACCGAAAATAAAATGGTGGATCTAGGACTTGGGGATTTTTTTTTTTTTTTGATAGGGGAGAAAGTTTTTTCACGCACATAATTTTTTTGTAATTTTCTGACATGATTTGGGGGGAGGGAAAAATAAACAACCAGGTGACTATCTCACAGATTTGTACATAGGTAGACTGTGAGAGGGGAAAACAAATGACTAGAAAGGGACTCAAATGGACTGTGATCTACGTGAATTTTAAACTGGGATTAAAGAGGTACTAGGGGAACCAACCCTCAAAAAATCAGCTCCATCTAACGGTCGGATCTGGAGTTATAGCCTCTTCTTTAACCTTCATATTTGCAGGTCGCAGCTCAGGGTAGCAGCTCGGAAAGTTGGCTGTGGTGGCTTGATGGCGGCACGAACGGAGGTGGCGGCGGCGGTGATCGAACCTGGTAACCAGAGGAAGATAAAGAATTGGGAATCACTCCCAAGAAAGGGCCTCACACCCTAGATCTTGCTACTGCAAGGAGGAAGAAGGAAAAGAGGAAAAACAAGAGAGGGAGGGGGAGGTGCGCCCTTGGCTATTTTTCAACAATTTTCTTCATTAATTTGTTCACAAATGACCCAAAAGATATTATATACTAAACCCTAGACCTAGGACAAATGACTTCTAATATCTTTGGTTAAAGGGGCATATAGGGGAAAGGAGATAAAATAACAATAAATAATTCCCACATGGGGACAAAGAAGGGGGCGTCCTCCCTTATGGTCAACAATGGCTACATGGTCTATTTTCTACCTTGGACCAAGGGCCATCACATGGGACCCACACCTTGACAAAAATTAAAAGCCTTAAATAAATTCCTTGGACCTAAATTAATTCAAAATACACACTAAATACACTCCAAGAAAATACATACAAATACATTCCCAATACAAATACATAAAGCTCAAGTGGAGACTCCAGATTGTCCCCCAGCGACAAAGATGTCGGCGTCGATCGAGTCGTGCTATGTGTCCGATATCGGTGGCTCGCTGAGTCGAGCCGAACTATTGCTCTGGTGTCCTCCCCACCATCCCTAATCGGGATGAGAACTCTTCATGTAACTTTCTTCCCGGATGCCTGAATAAAACTTTTTTTGCTTCCTACTCCTCTTGTTTTGGCTTGGTGGTGCATGCTCGTGTCTCATCTCTCCCTTGGTTTGTAGGTGCATGATGTGGCACTCTCTGTTACTGGGGGGAAGCGTCTCTTATCTGTAGGTGGTAGTGATAGTGGGTGGGCCTGCTAGCATAATGCGTTGGCCTACTGGTATAATGTGTTGGCGTCGTAGTCCACATGCATCCCTTTGGTGTCGATGAGACTGTGCCGAGGTGGTCCATGCCTTATTTCCAATGCTGGCCTTTGCGCAGGCGGCTTCCCCAACTGGTCCACTTCCTCGGGAACAGACCGGCCGAGAGGTGGGATGCTTGTTGGAGTTGCCTTGGTGGTCGTTGGCATGTAACCTTGACAGAAATGGTGCCAGTCGCCGAAGACTAGGGCGTTCGCGGTGCCATTGTGGCCCTAGGATTACCTTGTTTCTCTATATGCATGTATGTGGGCATTTTGGAACTTGGCAATTTGTATTTGACTAAAGAAATAAAGTCCTCTAGTTTGAACTTATGTCGATGTGTACCTCTTGATGGAAAACTTACGCGGTGCGTTCGTGGGAGTAGGTAAATCTGCCCGCTTCAATTTCCCTTTTCCGCGCACATACGCCTATCTCCTTAAGCCCATGGGGTTCTATAGTTGTTTTTCTGGAGTGAGCATACGTCTTCCTTTGAGGCTTTTTGACTGTCGCCGTTGTTCTTGAGGGGGCATGGACGCCCACCCCTTGGGGGCTTAGAAGTCACCACAGTTTCTAAGGGAGCGACGCTTTCCTCTTGGGGGTTCACAAGCCCCTAGGGAGCTTATGAGCTACCTTTGTTTTCAAGGGGAGCAGCGCTTGCCTATAGGGAGCCCTTAGGCTACCTTCTTATTTTCAAGGGGAGCAGTGCTCGCCTCTAGGGGGCCCTTAGGCTACCTTCTCATTTTCAAGGGGAGTCGTGCTCGTCTCTAGGGAACCCGTAGGCAACCTTCTCATTTTCAAGGGGAGCGGTGCTCGCCTCTAGAGAGCCCTTAGGCTACCTTCTCGTTTTCAAGGGGAGTCGTGCTCGCCTCCAGGAAACTCGTAGGCTACCTTCTTGAGCTTCAGCTAGCAACCTTCTTAGGAGAAAATAGTTTTTTATTGGAAAAATTTTCTGAGGTTTACAGAATTCCACGTCCGTGGTACCTCTCGCCCCCCCCAGTGTTGCCAGTCTATATGCTCCTTTGCCGAGTACCTCTGTTACTCTATACGGGCCTTCCTAGTTTGGCGCCAGCTTCTCAGCGGTTGCCCTAGGGTCTACCACGCTTGCTCGTTGTAGTACCAAGTCTTCGGGAGGAATTGTCATTCTTTCACTCGAGCGTTGTAATACTGGGCTAGCTTCTGCTGATAAGCTATGAGCTTTACTTGGGCGCATGCTCTGCCTTCCTCGAGCAGATCTAGGTTTTCTCGCATTGCTTGGTTGTTCCTGGCCTCGTCAAAGTGTCCCACTTGCAATGAAGGGTTAGATATTTCCACTGGAATTATTGCCTCTACTCCATACGCGAGGTGAAAGGGCGTTTCGCCTGTGGCAGCTCTGGCAGTGGTCCGATGTGCCTATAATACGCTCGGGATGGAGTCTATCAATCAGTCACCCGCTTGTTCTAGTCAGGTCTTGATGCCGTGGAGGAGTGTCCTATTGGCATTCTCTACCAACCCGTTGGTCTCGGGATGCCCCACCGAGGTATATTAGTTCCAGATCTCCAGTTCCGAGCACTTCTCCTGAAAGGCAGCGCTCGCGAACTGTCTGCCATTATCGGTGGTGAGGACTCGCAGAATCCCAAACCAACAGATGATGCTCCATAGCACAAATTTCCAGGTTGCTTCGCTCGTGATCTTTCCCAATGGTTCTGTTTCGACCCATTTGGTGAAGTAGTCAATGGAAACCATGAGGAACCTTTTCCTCCCTTGAGCCTTAGGGAAGGGACCCAGTATATCTATCCCCCACCGAGCAAATGGGCGAGGCTTCATTAGGGTATGTAAATGAGTAGCCGGTTTGTCACGCCCCGAGCGTAGAAGAAACCTAGTATGCGTGACGAGTTTATATCATTCATGTCAACCAGAGCATAAGGAATTCGACCTTATAGACAGAGTGCGCAAATAACAAGATATTACCAAATCCAATTTATTCATTCATAATTTCATTATCCCAAAATATAACCATCATTACATAATTCACTTGACTCATAATACTATTCCATTGATGACTAGACTCAATAAAGAGGAAAAATATAATGATAAACTCAAGAAATAGGAAAAGACACAACTAGGTAGACGCTTTAATAGTTGGGTGACCCTATACTCTTCACTCATGTCCATTCCTGTAGCACCCCTGAAAATTTTAAAAGAATAAGATAGATTTTTAATAAATAAAATCTATTTGTGCAAATTTGGTTGGGAATTAAATAAAATAAAAATTTGATAAATAGAAACTAACCTAAAATGATAATGGGCTTGGCGTTTAAAAGATATAAATAGGCCAAAATAAAATAACGCCTTTCATTAAGGCGCTAATTTATAGTCGGAAGTAAAGGACGCCCTTCACCTGGGCGCTATTTAGAATAGTAACGCCCGTCTACATGGGCGCTAATTCGTACGAAGAAAATTAGAAATAAAGCGCCCAAATATAGAAACGTAAAAGACGACCTTTATTAAGGTGTTATTTAGTGAAAACACGCCCTCTCTTAGGGCGCTACTTAAGAAAAAAAAACGCCCTTGCCTCGGACGTCATTTTTCCCTGATAGTTAAATAAAGGAAAATGCTTGGTCGATGCATGGCTAGTCTAAGGCCCTGCCAAGTTTGATCGAAAACCCAGGATCCAATCCGTGGGTTCCTTGCTTCCATTTAACTCCTCACCCCCTTAAGGTTTCCAGCCACTATAAATAAACTACCTAAACCGATCAGTAGAACCTTGCTGTTACGCTCAAGGGAGAGGGAGCCCGTGCCGTCGTCATCCTCTACAACTCTGCTTCTTGTTGCTGCAGACGTGAAGAAGTGGTGAAGCTCTTCTTCCCCTTCTTCCTCATGTTTCTGGCCGTTGATACCCCTCTCACCTTCTGCTTCATCTTGTAGAGAGCTGAAGAAGGAAGTCTTCTTCCCCAACCTCCTCCTGCGGTCGTGTTGACAGCTTGAAGGAGCCAAGGCATCTTCTTCCGCTGTTACCTCATCATCATCCTACTTATCGACCAAAGTAATTCCGGGGGGGGGGGGGGTAAGTCATCTTCTTCATCCCCTATTACTGCAACCCAAGTATCATTACAAGCGATACTCTGTTTCGTACAGGAAAACAGAGTGCCGTCTTCTGAAGCTTCTCAATTAGTGGAACTGCTCCAGACTTCGTCCAAAAAAAAACCCTCCAATCAACTAAAAGGTAGGTTTTCTCAAGTTTCGTAGCCCAAACAAAGTTAAACCCTGATTTAAGGCCAACATGATAGATAATAAAAAAAATCATCTTATATCATGCATTTATATCATATATATGATTATCGTTGTGTTCTGTTGAAATTAGAATTTTTACAGTAAATAACGCCTTTTTTTAGGGCGCTATTTTATTTTGACGCCCATCAAAACGGTCGTCAAATCCCAATTGGAATTGACGACCTCGCGTATGTCGTGTTTCTGAAACTGACGCCACTGTTAGAGACGTTTCATTAATAAAAGGTGACAGCCGAAAAGACGTCACTTAACTGAATTCTAAAAAGGTTGATGAACGACAGACGTCAATTAAATTCATGACAGTTAGGAGTTTTAGTTGTTCATGCGTATAGAAGTGTCCTTGGGCCATAAAAATTTATGGACGTACTATTGGGATGGGGACCGAGGTAGTGGAAGTGGTTGCACCGTTTTTCATACCCTCTATTGCAAGATCCCCCGTCTCTAGTCAAAAAATTATTTTGAACATATGGTTAGGTAGAGTTTTTCGAGCCGGTCATTTCGGTATATTATAAGCTTGATTCTGACACAGTTTAGTATAGAAACCGGAGGTCTAAAAAAAATGGACTTTTTGAAATAACGACCCACTCACGGTCGTTAAAACCAAATCGGATGACACTGTTGATAGTCGTCACTTTTGACTATTATATATATAAACATATACATATATCCTATATGTGTATCTTTGGAAATCTATATTTATTAAAATATGTAACCAAAAATTATGAAAAAATATATTTGGAATCCTCGTATTTTTCTCCTAATTATCATATATTCTATTTTCTTAAATTATTTTAAATAAATCAATGTGCCTTTTAATGTGTGTTTTTGAATTTATTCAATTAAATAGGTATAAATGAAAATTCTTGCTAAATAAATTGAGTTAAATTCATGAAAATTAACGTTCCCCAAGAGGATGCTAATTAATAAATGACGGCACCCACGGGCGTTAAATAAAATAAGTTTATTTAATTATAGTTAATTATAAGGTAGGATGGACATGAACTCTATGATTAACGCATTCTTATTCTCACCGTTTTCTTCCGTTTTTGACCCATACCGTGGGTCTTTTGGCACTCTCATCTCATGTCCGTAGATGGAGTCCCTGTTTCATGATTGGTTCACGTATACACCTCAACTCTTGGTGACATACGAGCCCTCCGTTGGACATTCCGTTTCTTCGGACTGGCGAGTTAGTCATCGGGACCTCCGTAAGTCTCCTCGTAGCCTTGGATTCCCTCAAGGCCGACTGAGCTGGTTGTACCTTAAACACCTTGTACCTTTTGATTGTCACGTCTTGTGGTAAACCGGCCCTCTCATGTCGCCATCTTGGTCCATGAGAGAATAATCTTTGCCATTGGAATGATGATATTCCACTAGGCGGTATCTTGGATTGAGTCCCTTATAGATGGGGTCAATCTCTCAGCTTGGTTCATGTCCCTTGATTGGTGACAGGTTTAGTCATCCACTCAAGTTATCACGGCTACCTAATTAAGGTACCGAATCTACCCAGGTTATCGACATGTCATGTTTCTCGTTAGTTTTATCCTCGAATTCCGTGGAACCTATCCACGAATCTACCTTGATATCCTACATGAGTTGTTCTTGGAATTCTATGGCTATCAATAAAGTGGTTGTCTGGATATTTACATGTAACAATGTCTGCGCATATAGGGCCCGATCTGGTCCTGGGAGGAGCACCCGAAAGTACTTGTGCCCATGGGAGTTATATTGATCACGGTGTGGCATTGCACCGAAGTACTTGCTTGAATCTACGACACTCCACTATATCTCTATCTCTCTCGCGTGCTAGACTTGATTGACTTGACATGACTTGCGTGGCCCGGAATGGGCAAAGTACTTGCTTGCTTGCTAATAGCCATTATCTCATGACATAAAAGACTTTATTGATATACTTGTTACTCGAAATCTCGAATGCTTGAATTTCCCTATCTTGGATCAGCAGTACATGTTATTTCCTCTCGTTATCATGTTCACTTCCGTATCATTCCATTTTACATAATTGTCATGCTAGGCTTGCATTTTTCATTTGGAAGAGGTAACTACTTAAACCAATTGCTAGATCTTGAGATATAATTCCTACTGAGCGTTCGCTCATCAAGTTCTTGTCCCCAAACTTTTCAGGTAATACGGACCATGACTCAGACTCGGATGGGCAGGAGCAAGAGTGACGAGCGTAGAATCTGCAAGCGTCATGCTACTACCACTTATCGTGTCTTGTCGTCCTTAGTTTATTCTTGGAGTCTTGTCGTTGGATATTGTGTTATGTCAATGTGTTGTAATAGTTAAGGCTTATGGGCCTGGTTCGTATTGTTAAGTTTTGGAGTATGTGACTTTATTTATGGGTTTGTTATTATCACTGGTATTAGTGTTTGATTATGTTTCAAGATCTCATCTTATTGCGCACTCTATTTTGATGTCGAAATTCTACTTGCTCTGATTGACATGATTGATATAAACTCGTCACGCACTTCTCGGGTTCCTTCCGCGCTCGGGGCGTGACAGTTTTTGTGGTATCAGAGCCTAGGATTTCAAGTCCTAGGAAACCCAAGTCCAAGGATAGGTCTATCCCAAACTGTGAAGATGGGTAGTGCCGTGGGTATAAGTCCTTATAGGGCATCCGACTACAAATTTCAACATGAAACTAATTAAGGTTCACTAATTGTAGGACTATGGCTGCTGAACGCGCACAATGGCGTGAGATGCAACGAACTGTTCAAGGCTTGACCCAGGCCTTGCAACAGGTGGCTCAAGGTGGGGCACATCATGGAGCTGGCGACCTCCATCGGAGTTTTAGGAACCTCAACCCTCCGAGGTTCGCAGGATCATCAAACCCTGAGGATGCAGAGAATTGGATAAAAGAGATCGAACGGATCTTCCGCGTCATGCAATGCGCAGATGATGAAAGGGTGCTTCTGGCCACGTTCCAACTGGAACGGGACGCTCGTGCTTGGTGGGAGTCTGTTGAGGCCACCTTACCCGAAAATCATGTTACTTGGGTAGAATTTGTCGAGCATTTCAATAGCAAGTATTTCTCCGACCGTGTTCAGGAGAAAAAGGCCGCGGAATTTGCTGCCTTGAAGCAACGATCCCTGTCGGTAGCTGACTATGAAGCCCAGTTCTCCCGGTTATCTAGATATGCACCACATTTAGTTTGCACTGAAAAGATGAAGGCAAGAAGGTTCTTGAATGGGTTACGACCCCAGTATATCACCCAGCTCGCTCCCTTGGATATTCAAGTGTACTCAGAGATGGTGCGTCGTACCCAGTTGCTAGAAGACGCCACGGAACTGTCTGACAAAATCCGTGGTAAGGATAAAAGGGAGAATGTCACAAGCCCCAACACTTTTAAACCGTCTTTTAAAAAGCGGACCAATAATGGAGGCGAACCCTCCAAGGTGAAGAAATTCAAAAAGGCCAATAACAAACCTTTCTCCATCACGGCACCGCCAAAGGAGAATTGTAAATATTGCGACAAACCGGGTCATCAGGCTGCGGAATGCTGGAGAAGGCTTGGAGCATGCCTTCGTTGTGGGAGTAAAGAACACCGTATTCCCGATTGTCCGATGATGAACGAGCAAAGTGAGCCGGAGACAAAGGAAGAGAAGCGTCCGGCAAAGAAGCAAGGACGTTTACAAGCTCTCCAAGAGACGGAACCAACCGAGGGTGGGTTGGTGGAAGGTATTTTGACTGTCTGCTCTAAATCTGCTCAAGTACTGTTTGATACTGGCGCCACACATTCTTTTGTTTCAAAGAAATTTGCTGCTTCATTCTCTATGGAATCGGAATGGATAAACTTAGTGATTTCTACCCCGTTAGGGAATGAGTCTGATGTCACTTTCCATTAGCCAAACTGCAAGATTATAGTTAAAGGCCACAACTTACATGCAGATTTAATCTGCTTAGACTTGAAGGAGTATGATGTAATTCTAGGGGCCGATTGGCTATCCACCCATCGGGCAACTGTAGACTGCCGAAATGGAAAAGTAACTTTTGTGGATTACCCGGAGTTAACTTACGTTACTCCCCGGAAGAGATCACCAATCATCTCTGCTCTTCGAGCCCATAAACTTATCAACAAAGGATGCGAGTCATTCTTAGCATTTGTAACTGCCACAGAGGCTAAGATAGCTAGACTAGAAGACATTCTAGTGGTTCGGGAGTTCTCCGATGTTTTCTTTGAAGATTTGCCTGGTTTGCCACCGGAGAGAGAGGTCTCGTTCACTATAGACCTTGTTCCGGGTGCCGGACCTGTTTCCAAAACACCCTACAGAATGTCCCCCGCAGAATTAAAGGAATTGAAGGAACAGCTAATGGAGCTATTGAAGAAAGGTTTTTTCAGACCAAGTACTTCCCCGTGGGGAGCACCAGTGTTGTTCGTCAAGAAGAAGGATGGATCGATGAGGCTGTGCATCGATTATCGGCAGCTGAACCATCTCACTATCAAGAATAAATATCCACTACCGAGGATTGATGAACTCTTTGATCAAATTTCTGGAGCTAAGTATTTCTCAAAAATTGATCTTCGATCGGGTTATCACCAACTGAGGATCAAGGACGAGGATATTCACAAAACTGCATTCCGAAGCAGGTACGGGCATTATGAATTTACTGTTATGCCTTTTGGACTAACAAATGCCCCTGCAGCTTTTATGCAGCTTATGAATAGCATCTTTAGACCACATCTGGACAAATTTATTGTGGTTTTTATCGATGATATCCTGATATATTCAAAGTCTGATAAGGAGCATGAAGCGCATTTAAGAATAGCATTGCAGATATTGAGGGATAATCAATTATATGCCAAATTTAGTAAATGCGAGTTTTGGCTGGAAGAAGTGTCCTTCTTAGGACATGTAATTTCAAAAGATGGAATCTCAGTGGACCCCGCAAAGGTTGAAGCGGTAAAGAATTGGGAACAACCAACAAATGTAACAGAAATTAGGAGTTTCCTTGGTCTTGCTGGTTATTACCGGCGTTTTATTAAAAACTTCTCGAAGATTGCAGTACCACTCACCAGGCTGACTCGCAAGGAAGTGCCATATGAGTGGAATGAGGAATGTGAACAAAGTTTCCAAACGTTGAAGGACCATTTGACCACTGCTCCGGTCTTGGCCCTTCCTAGTGAAGGAGAGAAGTACGAGGTATATACCGATGCTTCCGGTATTGGCCTCGGTTGTGTATTAATGCAACAAGGGAGAGTTATTGCATACTCTTCTAGGCAGTTGAAGAAGCATGAAGAAAACTACCCGGTGCATGATTTGGAATTGGCCGCGGTAGTATTTGCACTAAAGATCTGGAGACACTACCTCTACGGAGAACAATTCACAGTATTCTCCGATCATAAGAGCCTCAAATATCTATTCTCTCAGAAGGAGCTTAATATGAGGCAACGTCGATGACTGGAATATTTAAAGGACTTTGATTTCACTATTCAGTATCACCCCGGTAAAGGGAATTCGGTAGCTGATGCCTTAAGTCGAAAGCCGAGAGCCCTTATAGCCAGCTGCATGATACGGGAATGGAAACTGTTAGAGGAATTCTCCAGATTAAATATAAGCACGGACCAGAAAGGCGGGTGTATTACTCTCTCCCACATGAGTGTGCATCCGGACTTGCTATCCGAAATCAGGAAGTTACAAGACGAAGATCCTGGAATGATTGAAATCAGAGAGAAACTGGATCAAAGAGCCGAATTCAAGCTGGCAGTTGATGGAAGTCTAATGTTTCAGGATAGGACATGTGTCCCGGACTGTCCGGAGTTGAAAAGGAAAATTCTAGATGAGGCACACCGCTCTAGGTATACCATTCATCCTGGAGCAACAAAGATGTACAAAGATTTAAAGAGAACTTTCTGGTGGCCGAACATGAAGAGGGAGGTAGCGGACTTTGCATCCCGCTGTCTCACGTGCCAACAAGTAAAAGCGGAACACCAAAGACCCGTCGGAAAGTTACACCCCCTTGATATTCCCAAATGGAAATGGGAAGGAATTGGTATGGATTTTATCATGGGATTGCCTAAGTCTAGAGGCGGACATGATGGTATTTGGGTAATCATCGATCGACTGACCAAGTCGGCGCATTTCTTGCCAATTAAAAGTCGATGGTCGGTTGATGTTTTGGCCGCATTATATATTAAGGAGATCGTGAGATTGCATGGAGTCCCAACATCAATCGTGTCCGACCGAGACCCTCGCTTCACTTCTCATTTCTGGAAGGGTCTACAACACTCTTTGGGGACGAAGCTCAACTTCAGTACTGCTTTCCATCCCCAGACGACGGTCAGACCGAGAGAACAAACCAAATAGTTGAAGACATGTTACGGGCTTGCATTATTGATTTTGGCGGAGGTTGACATGATCATTTGCCTCTAGCCGAGTTTGCATACAACAATAGCTATCAAGCTAGTATACAGATGGCTCCATTTGAAGCCTTGTACGGCAGGAGTTGCCGATCTCCTATATGCTGGGATGAAGTTGGCGAGAAGCAACTACTAGGGCCAGACATGGTAAGAAACACAACAGAGAAGGTTGAACTTATCCGTGAAAGACTCAAAGTGGCACAATCCCGGCAGAAATCTTATACAGATAATAGAAGAAGGGAATTAGAGTTCCAAGTTGAAGACCATGTTTACCTCAAGGTCTCACCCGGTCGAGGAATAAGAAGGTTCGGGGTTAAAGGCAAGCTTACACCGAGATTCATTGGTCCATTCGAAATATTAGAAAGAGTTGGCGAGGTAGCCTATCGTCTTGCTTTACCTCCACAACTGTCGGAAGTGCACAATGTGTTCCACATTTCCATGCTGAAGAAATATGTGCACGACCCTTTTCATGTCATTGATCATAGCAACTTAATGATTCAAAGGGACCTCACTTATGAACAAAGGCCAATGAAGATTCTTGATCGAGAGGTCCGAGTCTTAAGAAACAAGACCATTCCCATGGTTAAAGTGCAGTGGAACAAATGTTAGGAACAAGAAGCAACATGGGAAACTGAAGAATCTATGCGAAGAAGATATCCGGAATTATTCTAAACCGTAAGTACTCTATACCCTCCATGTCTCCATTCACGCAATTGAATTTGGGGACCAAATTCTTTTAAGTGGGGGAGGGTGTAGCACCCCTGAAAATTTTAAAAGAATAAGATAGATTTTTAAATAAATAAAATCTATTTGTGCAAATTTGGTTGGGAATTAAATAAAATAAAAATTCGATAAATAGAAAATAACCTAAAATGATAATGGGCTTGGCGTTTAAAAGATATAAATGGGCCAAAATAAAATAACGCCTTTCATTAAGGCGCTAATTTATAGTCGGAAGTAAAGGACGCCCTTCACCTGGGCGCTATTTAGAATAGTAACGCCCGTGTACATGGGCGCTAATTCGTACGAATAAAATTAGAAATAAAGCGCCCAAATATAGAAACGTAAAAGACGACCTTTATTAAGGCGTTATTTAGTGAAAACACGCCCTCTCTTAGGGCGCTACTTAAGAAAAAAAAACGCCCTTGCCTCGGACGTCATTTTTCCCTGATAGTTAAATAAAGGAAAATGCTTGGTCGATGCATGGCTAGTCTAAGGCCCTGCCAAGTTTGATCGAAAACCCAGGATCCAATCCGTGGGTTCCTTGCTTCCATTTAACTCCTCACCCCCTTAAGGTTTCCAGCCACTATAAATAAACTACCTAAACCGATCAGTAGAACCTTGCTGTTACGCTCAAGGGAGAGGGAGCCCGTGCCGTCGTCATCCTCTACAACTCTGCTTCTTGTTGCTGCAGACATGAAGAAGTGGTGAAGCTCTTCTTCCCCTTCTTCCTCATGTTTCTGGCCGTTGATACCCCTCTCACCTTCTGCTTCATCTTGTAGAGAGCTGAAGAAGGAAGTCTTCTTCCCCAACCTCCTCCTGCGGTCGTGTTGACAGCTTGAAGGAGCCAAGGCATCTTCTTCCGCTGTTACCTCATCATCATCCTACTTATCGACCAAAGTAATTCTGAGGGGGGGGTAAGTCATCTTCTTCATCCCCTATTACTACAACCCAAGTATCATTACAAGCGATACTCTGTTTCGTACAGGAAAACAGAGTGCCGTCTTCTGAAGCTTCTCAATTAGTGGAACTACTCCAGACTTCGTCCAAAAAAAACCCTCCAATCAACTAAAAGGTAGGTCTTCTCAAGTTTCGTAGCCCACAAAGTTAAACCCTGATTTAAGGCCAACATGATAGATAATAAAAAAAATCATCTTATATCATGCATTTATATCATATATATGATTATCGTTGTGTTCTGTTGAAATTAGAATTTTTACAGTAAATAACGCCTTTTTTTAGGGCGCTATTTTATTTTGACGCCCATCAAAACGGTCGTCAAATCCCAATTGGAATTGACGACCTCGCGTATGTCGTGTTTCTGAAACTGACGCCACTGTTAGAGACGTTTCATTAATAAAAGGTGACAGCCGAAAAGACGTCACTTAACTGAATTCTAAAAAGGTTGATGAACGACAGACGTCAATTAAATTCATGACAGTTAGGAGTTTTAGTTGTTCATGCGTATAGAAGTGTCCTTGGGCCATAAAAATTTATGGACATACTATTGGGATGGGGACCGAGGTAGTGGAAGTGGTTACACCATTTTTTGTGCCCTCTATTGCAAGATCCCCCGTCTCTAGTCAAAAAATTATTTTGAACATATGGTTAGGTAGAGTTTTTCCAGCCGGTCATTTCGGTATATTATAAGCTTGATTCTGACACAGTTTAGTATAGAAACCGGAGGTCTAAAAAAATGGACTTTTTGAAATAACGACCCACTCACGGTCGTTAAAACCAAATCGGACGACACTGTTGATAGTCGTCACTTTTGACTATTATATATATAAATATATACATATATCCTATATGTGTATCTTTGGAAATCTATATTTATTAAAATATGTAACCAAAAATTATGAAAAAATATATTTGGAATCCTCGTATTTTTCTCCTAATTATCATATATTCTATTTTCTTAAATTATTTTAAATAAATCAATGTGCCTTTTAATGTGTGTTTTTGAATTTATTCAATTAAATAGGTATAAATGAAAATTCTTGCTAAATAAATTGAGTTAAATTCATGAAAATTAACGTTCCCCAAGAGGATGCTAATTAATAAATGACGGCACCCACGGGCGTTAAATAAAATAAGTTGTTTTAATTATAGTTAATTATAAGCTAGGATGGACATGAACTCTATGATTAACGCATTCTTATTCTCACCGTTTTCTTCCGTTTTTGACCCATACCGTGGGTCTTTTGGCACTCTCATCTCATGTCCGTAGATGGAGTCTCTGTTTCATGATTGGTTCACGTATACACCTCAACTCTTGGTGACATACGAGCCCTCCGTTGGACATTCCGTTTCTTCGGACTAGCGAGTTAGTCATCGGGACCTCCGTAAGTCACCTCGTAGCCTTGGATTCTCTCAAGGCCGACTGAGCTGGTTGTACCTTAAACACCTTGTACCTTTTGATTGTCACATCTTGTGGTAAACCGGCCCTCTCATGTCGCCATCTTGGTCCATGAGAGAATAATCTTTGCCATTGGAATGATGATATTCCACTAGGCGGTATCTTGGATTGAGTCCCTTATAGATGGGGTCAATCTCTCAGCTTGGTTCATGTCCCTTGATTGGTGACAGGTTTAGTCATCCACTCAAGTTATCACGGCTACCTAGTTAAGGTACCGAATCTACCCAGGTTATCGACATGTCATGTTTCTTGTTAGTTTTATCCTCGAATTCCGTGGAACCTATCCACGAATCTACCTCGATATCCTACATGAGTTGTTCTTGGAATTCTATGGCTATCAATAAAGTGGTTGTCTGGATATTTACATGTAACAATGTCTACGCATATAGGGCCCGATCTGGTCCTGGGAGGAGCACCCGAAAGTACTTGTGCCCATGGGAGTTATATTGATCACGGTGTGGCATTGCACCGAAGTACTTGCTTGAATCTACGACACTCCACTATATCTCTATCTCTCTCGCGTGCTAGACTTGATTGACTTGACATGACTTGCGTGGCCCGGAATGGGCAAAGTACTTGCTTGCTTGCTAATAGCCATTATCTCATGACATAAAAGACTTTATTGATATACTTGTTACTCGAAATGTCGAATGCTTGAATTTCCCTATCTTGGATCAGCAGTACATGTTATTTCCTCTCGTTATCATGTTCACTTCCGTATCGTTCCATTTTACATAATTGTCATGCTAGGCTTGCATTTTTCATTTGGAAGAGGTAACTACTTAAACCAATTGCTAGATCTTGAGATATAATTCCTACTGAGCGTTCGCTCATCAAGTTCTTGTCCCCAAACTTTTCAGGTAATACGGACCATGACTCAGACTCGGATGGGCAGGAGCAAGAGTGACGAGCGTAGAATCTGCAAGCGTCATGCTACTACCACTTATTGTGTCTTGTCGTCCTTAGTTTATTCTTGGAGTCTTGTCGTTGGATATTGTGTTATGTCAATGTGTTGTAATAGTTAAGGCTTATGGGCCTGGTTCGTATTGTTAAGTTTTGGAGTATGTGACTTTATTTATGGGTTTGTTATTATCACTGGTATCAGTGTTTGATTATGTTTCAAGATCTCATCTTATTGCGCACTCTATTTTGATGTCAAAATTCTACTTGCTCTGATTGACATGATTGATATAAACTCGTCACGCACTTCTCGGGTTCCTTCCGCGCTCGGGGCGTGACAGTTCCCATCTGAATGATCCTCGTCATCAGAGTTACCTGAAAAATAGGGAAACACTAGGGTGAGCGAACGCTCAGTAGGAATTATATCTCAAGATCAAACTTGCTTTAAGTAAATTACATGTTACATGAACTATACAAGTATAGCGATGCATGTACACAAGATAAGGATGACAGTAGAGTATCAAGAAATAATATAGATGAACTAGCAAGATTTCAAAGTGTTCATGTGAAGTATATCAAGACTGTCAAGCATGTAAATATCAAGTCATGTCATGTGAATTAGCTAATATAATACCAAGTAAGTAAATACCCATTGTGGGCCACACAAGTCATGTCAAGTCAAGTCAAGTACGAGTCATGGAATGTCAATAATCAAGCAAGTCTTGTACTTCAGTGCAATACCACACCGTGATCAATAAATCTCCCATGGACATAAGTACTTTCGGGTGCTCCTCCCAGGACCAGATCGGGCCCTATATGCACACGCATTGAGTCATGTATATTTTAGACATCCACTATAGTTTATAGCCAATATAGAGTTTCAAAGGAATAAGCCATTGTAGGATGATAAGGTAGATTTCACAGAATGACAGAGTTCAAAGACAGAACTTGAACAAGTATGACATACTGACAGATCACATGAAAAACCAAGACATATCATGAAATTGGGTAATTGGCGTCGACTCAGTCGCCATCAATTACATAAATAGCATCCATTGGCTTGCCGCTCATTCCTATGAACAATACAGGCACGATGAAATAACGTCCATACTCTGGGCGCTAAATCAGTGATATAGCGTCACTGGCCGGGTCGCCAATTCCTTATGGCGTCCAAGTAAGGGTCGCTAATTACTTACAAAGATAGACTTCTCAAAAGAGGCCAGAAATAGCGCTCTATGAGGGCTAAGCATCACGTATCTTCAGAGTGACGTGACAAGTAAGGGTTCTAGGGTTTTTAGGATACAACCTACTCGATTGTCTTGAGGGAATCCAAGGCTAGCGTAGATTGACGGAGGTCTCAATGAAGAAAGTACCAGTCCGACGGAAGGAATATCCCGTGGAGGGTCCAATCATCACCAAGAGTTAAGTGTCTAATCGATAAAAAAAATAGGGACTCCATCTACGGATGTGAGATGAGAGTGTCAAATAAGCCCGCGATATGGGCTAGAAAATGCGATAAAACTGAGAGATAGGAATTGGCGTCCATTCAGATGGGCGCTCAATAATGATTGTGCGTCTGTGTGAAATGTCGCCTAATCCTTATTTCACAATATTCTAGGAAAATATACTAAGAATTAGAGACAGTACAAGCGGGCGCTAATTCTAGAATTTCCAGAAATCAATGGCATTTAATTTTAAATGGGCGACCTTTCATAAAGGCGCTCAAACTTTAAATAGCATCCAATCTTATGTCGAAGATTCATGCTTTCACATATTCTCTTATTTTTACTAAATTTTTACTAAACAACGACACAGGGGCTTGCATCTAAAAGTCTTGGATTTGAGACTTTGGGCCTATTTAAGTTGGGCTTAGCCCTTTAGTTGATATAGGACTTTTAAATAGATTTAATAAATTCTTAATTACTTAATAATTATAGTTTAATCACAGAAAATTCTTAGAAAAAATCCTATAAAAATGAAGGGTGTTACAAGGATCATCCTCACTCCCCAAGTTAACTTCTATTAGCTCATTGACTATGGCTTATCTTCCGTCTTCAATTTTCGGGGGCGCCAACTGAAGGTCAATGAAGTCTGGGAGATCATCTTCGAGTTCGAGCACCTCAACCTTTTCATTTTGTTGCCCCCATACCTCATCGGGAGCTTCAAATTCAGCCAGTGACGGCAGTGCGAGCTATTTTATCAGTGGACCGTCTGTGACTTTGACTTCAGCTGATGTGCTAATAGCTTGGAGAGGCTGGCCTTTGCTTGCTGTTGTCTCAAAGGAATAGTGTCCCAACTGCGCAATGCATGGGGGAGATTATGCTTCCACGCTGCCTTGAATCGCCATGTCTTCAGTGAAGGTGGCTTGTTCATTCTTGGTTATAGCTTTAGCAACGGATATTTCCTGATCGGTGTCAATAGAAACTTCTTTGATCGGCCTGAGGGGTGCTGATATCACTATCAAGGGATGGCTGCAGGAGGGGGAAGCCTCTCCTTCTTCAATGTCTTCGGCCTCGCTGTTGCTTAGCGCATCAAACTTGGCATGTAAAGCTGTTTCTTCATAGTAACCTTGTAAAGCCGTTTCTTCACAGTAACCTTGTAAAGCCGTTTCTTCACAGTAAACTTGCTCCCAGCATCTGCAGGAAGTCATAGCTTCTGGTTCCCCCCCTGGTCGAGGTGACCGAGCATGTTCAGCTTCTGTCGGGTATTCATCATACGTTGCCCCCGGTGGACTGTCTTCGGCTGAAAAGAAAGTGGAGATGGTGTCCATGTTAGGTTTCGGTGCAGTATTCAGAGGGGGGGGGTGAATGAATATAACCCGTTAAAAATTTCACCCAATTAAAACTAGAATAATAACAAGACAGATTCGACAATCTGAAGCTCAACTGGAATTTCGCACTCTTGACAGATTAAAATATTTTAAGAAAACTAATCAACACTTCTGCTCAGCCAAAAGCCAAACGCTTAGAGCGCCCCTATGCATTCATCTAGCGGAAGCACAAATGAACAAATCAAACCACAATGCACAAGGGGTTTTTAGGTGGTTTGGTCCTCCAGACCTACATCCACCCCACACTCAAACCGAGTGTGGTTTCCACTAGCTCACGCTAGAAACAGCAGACTCAGTCTGCAACAAACGCTGCCAAACAGCTTGACCAGGGGAACAACCTCCCCTCTTCCTCCCAACCGGAGGGAACCACTAGTGACACTAGTCACTAGCAAACCAGAGACACACGGTCTCTCTTCCTCCAGACCCGGAGGGAAACCCCTGGACTTGAATCCACAAGCCTAGAACTGGAGACAAGTCTCCCTTCCTCCAAACCGGAGGGAACCCACAAGTAGCACCCAGCTACTTGCAACCGGAGATAGCAATCTCCCTTCTCCTGAACAAACAGGAGGAACCCACAAGTGACTCCAGCCACTTGGAAACCAGAGACACACGGTCTCTCTTCCTCCACACACGGAGGGAACCACCGGACTTGCTACTCACAAGCCCAGAGCCGGAGGAACAAGCCTCCCTTCCTCCAACCCGGAGGGGAACCTAGAGACCCAAGTCTCTCTTCCTCTGAACCCCAGAGGGAAGCACAACCGGAGATAAATCTCCCTTCCTCCAACTCGGAGGGAAACAACCGATGACACCCTGTCAAAGGCAACCAGAGACGCAAGTCTCTCTTCCTCCACACCGGAGGGTACCAACCACAAGTAGCACCCAGCTACTTGCAAACCGAAGACACAAAGTCTCCCTTCTCCATTCTGCAAGTTAGTTTCATCTTGTCCAGAATATCCCTAGCAGACCTGCAATCATGAAGGCAAAAGTGTAAAGCCTTGTTGATGGATGCTTTTATCAGTTTTATAGCTTTCTGATTTTCTCTATGCATTGATCTATGACGATCAGTCCATTTGGACTCTTTTCGTGGTAATCTATGAGGACCATGAGTAATTAACTTCCACAAATTGGGATTATCTAGATTGACGTAGTTACGCAAACTACTGAACCATGACTCAAAGTTAGACCCATTGAAAACCAGTGGAAGAGCCATTTGTAGGCAATGATCAATTAGACAAAGATCAAGGAGCAGCAAACCGGAATAAACACCGAGAAGCACGAGGATCACTGCAGATCGTTGGATCTTGAAGCAGTAACTGCTCTGATACCAACTGTTAGGGTGCTAGGCCCGGATACAGAGGGGGGGGTGAATGTATCCCTCTAGGAATAATGCCCAATTTAAAAATCTTATGCTCACTAATAATGCTAGTTCGCAGACTAGACAAACTTGAAAGCTAATGAGCAGTTGCCGAACTAAATAAACACATAGTGAGATCACTAGAGTGCTAATAACAGATAGCTCAACTAGAAGTTCGCTCTCTTGACAGATAAAAATACTCAGAACAAAATCTGATCAAATCATTTACTCAACCTGTAAGCAAACACTAGAAGCGCCCCTATGCAAACATCTAGCGGAAACACAAATAGCCAAATCAAACCACAGCGCACAAGGGGTTTTTAGGTGGTTCGGTCCAGCAGACCTACATCCACCCCACACTCAACCCGAGTGTGGCTTCCACTAGCTCACGCAAGAAACCGCAGACTCAGTCTGCAACAGGTGCTGCCACATAGCTTGACCAGGGGAACAACCTCCCCTCTTCCTCCAGACCAGGAGGGAACCAACCGGTGACTTCCAGTCACCAGCAAACCAGAGGTCGAAGACCTCTCTTCCTCCAACCGGAGGGACCCCTGGACTTGAATCCACAAGCCCAGAACCGGAGACAAGTCTCCCTTCCTCCAAACCGGAGGGAACCCACAAGTAGCTCCCAGCTACTTGCAACCGGAGATCAGATCTCCCTTCTCCTGATCCACAGGAGGAACCCCGACCTCTCTACAGAGTATCGGAAAGCACAGCAAACCAGAAAACAAAGGAAAAACAATAAACGAAAATAACTTCAGCAGACAGAAAGCTGAAACACGAAATGCACAATGTGGCTCTCAACGGAGCTGACTGGGCTGGATTTGATCCACGGTCCAGTAGACAGATCTTCAGGTAAGCTTTTCTTCCTCTTCTCTTCTCTTCTTCTTCTTCTCTTTCACTCTCTCGATCTCTGCTCCTCTATACTCTTCGGCTCACACTTCTATCTCTCTCTTTCTCTTTCTTCTGCTCTCCTAATCTCTCACTCTCTGCTCTTCTCTTCTTTTTCTTTTCTTTTTCTATCAGGATCGTGGCTCTCTGTATGGACTCTTCTTCTCGCCAACTCGATCACCTTCATCTGTGGATGAAGGTCTCATATATATAGCAGCAGCAGCAGCATCAGCCACGACGTGTGACCTCCACATTTCCAGCCCTAAGAATTCGGACCACGTGGCAGTCTCTCAGTAGGCTTTATTCCAGCCTCGGATCACGTGCCCTCCTTAAGCTTCACGATCAAAGCACCTGTAAAACAGGGTATCGGATAAGTCATCAGTTTAAAGAACAACTCTGTATAGACTTATAAGAAGAATAGCGTTTTAGAAGAAACCTGGACGAGGTTAGAACGAAACAACACGAGCTAACAAATGGCAACAACACGAAGACGACACGAAGACAGAATAAGGAAACGACACGAAGTCACTGTAACAAAACAAGCACTACAAAAGGAACGACACGAGGTACATACGAAGACAAAACAGAACCCAATCATGAAGTATGGTTTCAACAAACGAAAGACACAAGGTCTAGGAAGAACAACACGAAGACAGAATAAGAAAACGACACGAAGTGAAATGACAGAAACCGTCACGAGTTGAAAACAACACGAAGACGAACACAGAAGTTGACACGGGGTTGAACAAGTAGACGTAAAAGATGACACGAGATCCACTGGGAAACGACACGAGGTGGTATACAGACAGCAACATGAGGTGCTACAATGTTCTGCATGCAGTGGAACAAAAACGACACGAAGACACAGAAACAACAGTAACCGACACGAAGTAAGTACGACACCAAGACGAGGTTGACACGAAATGAAAACAACACGCAGTGAAGTTGACACGAAGTGAAAACAACACGAAGATGAAAACACAAGGAAAACAACACGAAGTCAAAATGACAAGAAGTAAAACGACACGACGTCGTGAACAGAAATCAACACGAAGTGTGATTTCAACATAAGAAAGACACGGACTGATAACGACACGAAGTCGAAACAGTATTTGACACGGGGTAACACTACACGAGGTAAGACGACATGAAGACGAAATACAAAGAGACGACACGAAGTGAAAACAACACTAAGTGAAAAACAACACTAAATGAAACAGTAATCGACACGCGGTGAAAACAACACGACGACAGTGAGACCAACACGAGGTGAAACGACACGAGGTGTAGAAAACCAAGAATCGACACGAAGTGTGGTCAAGGCGAGAAAGATACTAAGTCAAAAACGAAAGACCAACACTAAGACAGAAACATAAAAATAACACGTAGACGTAGACACTAAAACAACACGAAGATGAAGACAAGGGAAGCGACACGAAGTCTAACCTCATACAAGCTTTCCTGTCACGCATGGAAATCAATCACGAAGTGTTGTAAGCTCATACGACACGAGATCTTTTCGTGTTAGTGAGGGGAAACAACACGAAAACTCAAGTACAGAAACAGCACGAAGATGATGTACAATCTGATGTATAGACTTTGAAGAACAGTCCAAAGTATAGACTTCACGCGGTACAGACTTGGAAGACCAGTGTTGAATGTGTAGACTTGTAGTTTATCATGAAAGAAGGCCAGTGTACAGACTTGCTGTCCTCACAGCAGACGATGTAAACACTTAGCCTATGCAGACCAATGTACAGACTTTGGCGAAGCAAAAGGCTGTATAGACTTGGAGACCCAAGGCCATTGTATAGACTTTGTCTAAGACAAGGCATGAGCTGACGTTGTATATACTTAGCCAATGCAAACCACTCCGATGTATAGACTTTCAGGAAATGCATGCTACAGTGCAATGTCTAGACTTGCGATGTGTTCGCCAAATGCACACTACAGTCCAATGTATGGACTTAGACGAATGATGCATGAGACGCTCAATGTATCGACTTTGAGCTTGCTGTGCAGTGAATAGACTTAGGGCATAAACCCCACGATGCACTGTATAGACTATGCACATAACATAAGTCTAACACAAACAATATATCAGTTGTACCAGTCACAGTCATGATGCAATTATCAAGGCACAATGTCATGAGAACACTATATCATTGCTATCATCAAAATACAATATCAATCATCAAAATCACATCAATGAATGCTTTATGCATCAGTTTAACATGTAACAAGATGACTGAACATTTGATTAACTCACATCAACAACCAATCATCAAAACCATCATCAAAACCACAGGGGCACAACAGTCCACTCCATAGAGCCCACTATAATAGTATTCTTCAAGGGTAAAGTCCAATCCCGGATGTTAGGAAACATGCCGCAGCACCTTGTCCAGGCTAGCAGGATACCATAGCCTTTTAAATGCTTCTTTTTCTTTGCGAGGGTGGCCAAAGGGGATGTGTTGCTTCATGAACATTCTAGCCACTTTGTCCGTCGTAAATGTTAGCCCTTGAATAGGGACTGTCAGATTTTCTAAATCTTTAGGAAGGTGACAGTCGGTGTCCTCCTGCACACCATGTTCTTCAGCCGCATAAAATAGACTGTTGGGGCCTTCAGACTTGGCTACCTCCAATGTTTTGAGAAGCTCGACAATGGGATTATCGAGGCTGACTATTGGCTTAATAAGGCCTTCCGGGATCTTGATATGGCCATGGTGCTTGTCAACCTCAGCTTCATTTATTTCAGGGTAAGTGGCAGGATGTGCAGCTATGCCCACATCCCCTATGCTAGCAATGTGCGACACCGTCTTGGGACTCACATATCCCGGTGGTGGTGGTGGAAACCAGTCATCGCCAGAGGTGTTATTTGCTGTATTGGCAGGGGCCTTTGCTTCGGAGGTCTTCTGTGACTGCTCCACATATAGAGAGGTATCCAGCATATGACATTCAAACACTTTGAATGGATGGAGGTCGGTGAATATCCTCTCCTCCTTTCCATCTTGATTATATTTGAGGCATTGGTGTAGTGTAGACGGCACCACTAAATTCTCATACAGCCAGGGGCGGCCGAGCAATGCTTTGTACGAGGTGCTGGAGTTGATAACATGAAACTGCACTCTCGTGGTGAAATCTGCCATGGTGAGGGTGAATTCTGCCACTCCCAATGGCACCTCAAATTTTTGATTGAAGCTGACGATACGCATATCTCCGACTTTGTCGAGGTGCGCACCAAAGTAATACCTCTGGTAAATCCTGTATGGAAGAATATTGACGGCTGCCCCGGGATCCACCAGGATTCTGTTCAACGACTGGCCATTTAGTTGTCCCCTCATGTACAGTGGTCTATTGTGACTTACGGTTGGATGTAGCTTGTCCTCCTGGGTAAAGGTTGTAGAGTCGGGTGACACGCGGAAGTAGATCCAAAGGGGGGTGAATGGATCTTTTACAAAACTTGCCCAAATAAAATTGCTAATGAGATACCAAGGACTGATTAAAGAATCACTACCTAAAATCCCAATCGATCAGATTGTCTATTCAACTAATGAACAAACACTAGGAGCGCACTTAAGCATGCATCTTACTAGATGAAAGAACACATGGAGCCTAAGCATGCATCTAGCAAAACACAATGAAAACAGACAAATCAAACCACTGTACAGAAGATTTTTAGGTGGTTCAATCCGCAGACCTACGTCCACCCCACACTCAACTCGAGTGTGGATTCCTGCTGACTCACAGCTTGAACGGCTGGGCAACACAGCTTGCCTACATCAGCTAGGCCTTACAGCTTGCCATCCGCTGAGCATCACAGCTTGCTATCCCGCTGAGCATCACAGCTTGCTGTCCAAGGTAATCACCTTGCTTGCTGAGCATCACAGCTTGCTCTGCTGACTCACAGCTTGAAAGAAATGTTTAAAATTAAAACAGGAAACAAGAAATAACAGCGACTGAAAGCTGTAATCAATGAAATGCAAATGTGGCTCCCATGGAGCTGACTGGATTGGATTTGATCCAGATTCCAGTGAAGACAGATCTTCTGATGGAGCTTCTCTTCTTCTTCTTCACGAACTCTCTATCTCTCTTTCTCTTTCCTTCTCTCTCTTTTTCTCTCGATCCTCATGAGCTCTCTCTCTCTCTCTCCTTTTCTTCTGCAACTTCTCTTTTCGTCTCTGCTACCCTCTCTTTCTTTTTCATGAAATCTTTTTCTCTTCGTCTCTTTCTCTTCTATCTGGATCGTACAGACTCTTTCTGCTTCTACTCTTCTAATGTAACTTTAGATCCTCTCTGCACGAGCATCTTCTCTAGATGGAGAAGTCTTCTTTTTATAGCAGCAGCAGATAGGTGGGCGTGTGTCCTCCACACTTCCAGCCCAAGAGCCTAGACCACGTGGCAGCATTTCACTTACTGCATTACACGTGTCACGATCCTGAGCCATCTCCATTCTTGGATCACGTGTCCATACTAAGCTTCTCGAACATGAGTCCTGTCAGATAAAACTTGATATCAGTTCGAATCAATCTGAAGGAAAAGAAAAAGATGCATTGCGTAGGTTTGAGATTTAAACTAAGCATGTATAGACTTGCTAGTGTGTAGTGCAGTATGCATGTAACAAAGTATGCACAATGAAGGTGAATGCACAGGCATGCCATCAAGGAGTGTATGGACTTTGCGTGCATTCGACAACGATGTATAGACTTGCTGGTGTGATGATGCATGAACTTGAACACTCATACCAGCAGCGGTATGCACACATGCATAATGAACATGGATTGCATTGACTAAGCCATGAGCTGAGCTAACGGATGTATAGACTTGCTCAGTCATCAAACCAACCGAGTGCAGACTTAGTGTACGCATGAAACAAACGAGTGCAGTGACTATGGCTAACACATGCAAACACGCATCGATCAGTGATATGCAAGAGATGGTCAATGCACTGACTATGTGGCGTGCAACTATAATTAATGCACCAATGCAAGCTATGCACGAACTAGAATAGACCTGATGTAGAGAACAGACAATGCACCATATAGCTGCGTCAATGCAATGCCCATACTGTGTTAACGCACACCCCTTTTCCTCTTCATGCATGAAGTATATATGCTGAAGTATGAAGAATGATGAAGCATGCAGAACATTTACTAATTCTAATCTTACATGATTCATTAGTGGTTGCTATCATCAAAACTATATAACATCATTAAGGCATAGGGGGCATAACAATCTCCCCCTTTTTGATGATGACAACATAATGAATAGATGCCATGACATCGGTTCATGCATGCACAGACTTATGCACTAATAGATGTACAGACTTATGCACTGATAGACGTATGCACTAAATGAGACTCCTATCCCATCTCCCATCTCCCCCTGCACATTCTCCCCCTTTGCCATCAGCAAATAAGGAGGAAAGACAGGAGCAACGTTCTATGTGGCAGTTCAGAATGTGAGCACATTATGACACAATCCTTAAAATATATGAATCGAGCAATGGCTTTCTTGATGTCAATTAGGTTTAACAGTGATAGAAGGTGAGGAGAAAGAACTGGCTTTCTGAGATAGGATCATATGCTTCAGTTATAGCAATGAACTTAAGTCACATGACCATAATAGTCTAGGTCGATACAAGACCCTAGTTACTTCAGAGAAAGTGAAAGGCAAGGAAAGACACCTGAACTTGTATTGAGATTAAACAATTGACACTCAATGATATTTGTTTTCTAAGGGGTTACAGCAATTTCATTCACATGCTTCTGAAACATGAACTTATTGAACAGAAAAGTATCATTTATGCCGTTGACATTAGGTGTATACCTTGATCAGAGGCTTATACCCCCAGTTACTAAGCACAAACTACTATATCTATTTCTGATCAAAGCTACAGGAATAATTTGCACCTTTGATGTTAAGGGTATACCTTGATCAGAGGCCAATACCCCAGTTACTCAGTGAAATCTCTCTTGTAGATTTGACCAAATGAACAGAGATAACCTGAGTCACTTCATGACTTAAGGTACTCTCCATTTCTTTGATGGAGACCTCAGTTTCTCAATGAAACTCAGTCATTGCTCTGATACCAACTGATGAAGGTCTATGAACGATCTAGAGGGGGGTGAATAGATCAGTCACCCAATAAAATCGACTACAGCAGGTTCAAGTGTGGAATTAAAATGAACTGCTGCTGGACGGCAGAAAGATAAACTAAAGCGATCACGGAATACCAAGTCTAGTTGATCTGAACTTGAGCGATCCTAAACATGCATCTACAGCGGATAGAGGAGATGAACAGGATGCACACAAGTCACACGACAATCGCACAGTAGACAGGGATTTTTAAGGTGGTTCGATCTCAAACCCGAGATCTACGTCCACCCCACACTCCAACCCGAGTGTGGCTTCTGCTGATACACAGCTTAAACCGCTGGGCCTCACAGCTTGCCTACAACCAACTGAGCATCACAGCTTGCTTCCGCTGGGTAATACAGCTTAGCCATATGCTGCCTAACAGCTTGATCCGCTGGGCCATACAGCTTAGCCGACCAGAGGAATCCTCCTCTGCAACCGCTGAGCAACACAGCTTGCTCCACTGACTAACAGCTTGAATAAAGGTTCAAAAGAAAAACAAGAGACAAGAAAACACAGCAACTGAAAGCTGTAAACGACATCAACACAGATGTGGCTCCCATGGAGCTGACTGGATTGGATATGATCCAGATTCCAGTAGGGACAGATATTCAGATGAAGCTTCTCTTCTTCTCCTCTAACTCTCTATCTCTCTCTCTCTATCTTTCTTCTTCTTCTTCTTCTTCATTTCTTTTCTTCTCTGCTACTCTCTCTCTCTCTCTTTTCTTTCTCTTTTCTCTTCTATCTGGATCGTACAGACTCTTTCTACAGTCAATCAACACATGCTTCAATTCATCAATTTCAGAACAGGCATTTTTCAACTCATTATTCTCTGATTGTAGGCAAGCAATTCTATCACTCAGAGTTTTATCATTCATCAGAGAATTAACATTTTTCTTTAAATGTCTGTTTTCCTTTCTAATGTCATCTACTTTATCTAGCAACTCTTCATAGGCATCTTCCCAATCAGAAATAGAGTAATGCTCAAAGGGAGATGATACCTCATCGGAGTCTTCTTCCTTCTCTTTATCACTTTTGGCCATCAGGCAGATTGGCTTTTCTCTTTCTTCTTCACTGTCAGAGGTGCAGCTGAGATTTCCTTCGTCTTCGTCACTCCACGTGCTCACCATTGCTTTGCCTTTTGTGTTCTTCCTGTTAGTTTTCTCTTTGAGCTTTAGGAGTTCTGGACAGTCTGCTTTCATGTGGCCAGCCTTCCTACAATGATAGCAGACATTAGTGTCAGGTTTCTTCGCTGGGTTAGACCTATACCTGTTGTGTCTCCGGCCACTGAATTGTTTTCGGCCTAAATTTCTGCCTTCTTTTCTCAGAAATCGCCTGAATTCTCTGGTCAGCATGGCCAGTTGGTCTCCATCTATTTCTGACCCAGATAGATTACTCTGCTCGCTTGATGATCCACTATGGCTTCATCTGCTAGTTCTGCTGGAGCTAGCCTTCAGCGCGATTGGTTAATTCTTATTCTCGAGCTCATCAGTTTTAGGAAGGTTCATCTCATATGCCATTAGAGAACCTATTAGCCCGTCAACTTTCATTGTCTGAAGATCTCTTGACTCCTCGATCACTGTTGCCTTTGTGTGCCAAACAGGAGTCAGAGATCGCAAGATCTTCCTTACAATCTCGTAGTCTTTCATTCTCAGAAAGACCTGCATTCTGTTCTTCCAGTAGGCGTAGTTAGAGCCATCGAACTACGGAGGCTTGGAGGTTGAATGTCCTTATGCTGTCATTCCCTTAGCGTTCATGGTCGTTCCTCTTTAGGATGTTAGTCCCTGAAAAAGAGTTAGGCTCTGATACCAACTATAGAGTCGGGTGACACGCGGAAGTAGATCCAAAGGGGGGTGAATGGATCTTTTACAAAACTTGCCCAAATAAAATTGCTAATGAGCTACCAAGGACTGATTAAAGAATCACTACCTAAAATCCCAATCGATCAGATTGTCTATTCAACTAATGAACAAACACTAGGAGCGCACTTAAGCATGCATCTTACTAGATGAAAGAACACATCGAGCCTAAACATGCATCTAGCAAAACACAATGAAAACAGACAAATCAAACCAATGCATAAAATATTTTTAGGTGGTTCAGTCCGCAGATCTACGTCCACCCCACACTCAACTCGAGTGTGGATTCCTGCTGACTCACAGCTTGAACGGCTGGGCAACACAGCTTGCCTACATCAGTCGGGCCTCACAGCTTGCCATCCGCTGAGCATCACAGCTTGCTATCCCGCTGAGCATCACAGCTTGCTGTCCAAGGTAATCACCTTGCTTGCTGAGCATCACAGCTTGCTCTGCTGACTCACAGCTTGAAAGAAAGGTTTAAAATTAAAACAGGAAACAAGAAATAACAGCGACTGAAAGCTGTAATCAATGAAATGCAAATGTGGCTCCCATGGAGCTGACTGGATTGGATTTGATCCAGATTCCAGTGAAGACAGATCTTCTGATGGAGCTTCTCTTCTTCTTCTTCACGAACTCTCTATCTCTCTTTCTCTTTCCTTCTCTCTCTTTTTCTCTCGATCCTCATGAGCTCTCTCTCTCTCTCTCCTTTTCTTCTGCAACTTCTCTTTTCGTCTCTGCTACCCTCTCTTTCTTTTTCACGAACTCTTTTTCTCTTCGTCTCTTTCTCTTCTATCTGGATCGTACAGACTCTTTCTGCTTCTACTCTTCTAATGTAACTTTTGATCCTCTCTGCACGAGCATCTTCTCTAGATGGAGAAGTCTTCTTTTTATAGCAGCAGCAGATAGGTGGGCGTGTGTCCTCCACACTTCCAGCCCAAGAGCCTAGACCACGTGGCAGCATTTCACTTACTGCATTACACGTGTCACGATCCTGAGCCATCTCCATTCTTGGATCACATGTCCATACTAAGCTTCTCGAACATGAGTCCTGTCAGATAAAACTTGATATCAGTTCGAATCAATCTGAAGGAAAAGAAAAAGATGCATCGAGTGGGTTTGAGATTTAAACTAAGCATGTATAGACTTGCTAGTGTGTAGTGCAGTAAGCATGTAACAAAGTATGCACAATGAAGGTGAATGCACAGGCATGCCATCAAGGAGTGTATGGACTTTGCATGCATTCGACAACAATGTATAGACTTGCTGGTGTGATGATGCATGAACTTGAACACTCATACCAATAGCGGTATGCACACATGCACAATGAACATTGATTGCATTGACTAAGCCATGAGCTGAGCTAACGGATGTATAGACTTGCTGAGTCATCAAACTAACTGAGTGCAGACTTAGTGTACGCATGAAACAAACGAGTGCAGTGACTATGGCTAACACATGCAAACACGCATCGATCAGTGATATGCAAGAGATGGTCAATGCACTGACTATGTGGCGTGCAACTATAATTAATGCACCAATGCAAGCTATGCACGAACTAGAATAGAGCTGATGCAGAGAACAGACAATGCACTGTATAGCTGCATCAATGCAATGCCCATACTGTGTTAACGCACACCCCTTTTTCTCTTCATGCATGAAGTATATATGCTGAAGTATGAAGAACGATGAAGCATGCAGAACATTTACTAATTCTAATCTTACATGATTCATTAGTGGTTGCTATCATCAAAACTATATAACATCATCAAGGCACAGGGGGCACAACAAAGGTCACATTTACTTCCGGTAGTGTGTCGGCCACAGAAACTTCATACTGGGCAGGCATCTGCAGAGCAGTGATGATTGCTTGTGTCACGTCCCGAGCGCGGAAGATACTCGGATGCGTGACGCGTCTATATAGATCGTGTCATTAGAGCGATAAAATTTTTTCCATACATAAATACGGAGTGCGTAAAAGACTAATAAAATCTAATAATCCTAATAGTCCAAGTGATGTTTATTTGATTAACCAAAGGAATTAAAGATAGTCCATGACAATTTTCAAATTTAAAAAGACAACACTAGGCTAAGTGCCTTAACATGGTTCGGACAAGTAAACTGACATACTGGAATACAAAGTAGGACTCAAATAAAATTCAAGGACGTGACTAGCTAATGATAGGTGACTGGCGTTCTAGCACTCTTCACTCGGTCTCAACCACATTCTTGTCGCTATCCGAATCACCTGAAAATGTTAGAAAGCAACTGGATGAGCGAATCGCTCAGTAGGAATTACATCTCAAATTCAAGCAATCTTTACGTGATTTATAATTTGTATATATTATAAGTATGGCTATGCATGATGTACGTATAAGAAAATCTGGTATACAGATAAATATTGGCATGATGAACAATAAGAGATGAAGAACTGTATAAATGCAAGTATGAGAATGAACTCATGTACAAGTATATCTCAGGTACGATCATGTAAAAATTCAATTCAAGCAAGTAATGTCAAGTACGTATCAGTAGATATGGCTATTTTAGTCAAGCAAGTATTTTACCCTTTCTCAGGCCACAAGTCAAGTATTGCCCGTCCCGGGCCATGCAAATCAAGTAAGTAATGAGAGAGAGAGTAGGGGTGGAGTGTCTCAAGTCAAGCAAGTACTCCGGTGCAATGTTAAACACCGTGGTCAATAAACTCCGATGGGCACAAGTACCTTCGGGTGCTCCTTGTAGACACGCCAAAATTGACGTTACTGTAAGTACATCTCATATTGCCTTGTAATGTCCCAATTTGACCCTCAAATTAGTTCTATTTGAGTGGTTTTTCCCAGTTTTTTTTAGATTTCTCCCTTTTTTCACCCTTTTCCTATTTTTTCCTATTTTTCTGGATTTTCTGGGTATTTTTTTTATTTTTTTAGAAATAACGACTTGATCTGGGGCGTCTTTTAAATAACGACTTATACATGGGCGTTTCTTAAAAAATTGACGACTATACTGGAGGGCGTCCATTCTTTCAAATTTCCATTTTTTTGGATTTTTCTGGGAATTTTTCGGAATTTTTTGGGAATTAACGACTTAACCATGGGCGTTACTTTGAATTTGAAAAGAATAAAAAAATCGAAAATTGAATTCACGCCTTACACACGGTCGTCACTTTTTCAAATTGATTTTTTAATATTATTTTTCAACCCCTTCCAGAGGTGATTTGGTGGCCTTCCGGGTGTCAGAAAAATTCACAAAAATAGTCGTTGGAATCAGGGCGACGAGATGCACCTCCACCTAAAAAAATGGGAAAATAATATTGAGAAATGAAAAATGGCCCTATTTCGAATTTTTTAATTAACGTCCTTTGTTAAGGCGTTTTTTAATTAACGCCTTTATCAGACGTGTTTCAAATTCATTTCTAAAAATGATCCAGGAGTTAACGCCCTTGTGCAGGGTGTGTTTTTAAAAGACGCCCTTCGGAAGGTCGTCAATTCTTGAATTGACGCCCTGAGCCAGGTCGTGTTTCACTTTTGTGCTCCGAACGAACGCAGCCTTTCCCAGAGAGACTCCTGCTTCATTTGGGCTCTTGCCCAGTCTAATCCTCCCCTATTTTGGCTCTTGCCCGTTCTTATCTCTTCCTCCTTTGGACTCTTTCCTTCTTATCCCTTTTCTATCCTATTAATAGAGCTTCCGAGCTCTGTTAAGGGGTTGGTTCGGAGGTCTGCTGTCTTTTCTTTTTTTTCTTCTTCTTCTTCTTCTGTTTTTTCTTCTTCTTCTCCGTTGTCTTCTATTTTCCTTCGTATTCTTCTGCTTCTTCTTTTCTTCTCCTCTGTTTTTCTTCTTCTTCTCCTTATTCTTCTTCCTCCGTTTCTGCCTCCTTCTTCTGCTTCTTCTTTCTTCTTCCGTTCTCCTCCCGTCTTCCTCTTCTCCTTGTTTTTCTTCTTCTTTCTTCTTATTCTTCTTCTTCCTCTTTTTTTTCCTTCTTCTGTATTCTTCTGATTCCTTCTTCTTCTCTTTTCTTCACCACCGATTCTGTCCTCTTCGTCCTCTTCTATTTTTCTTCTACTAGTATTATTATTCTTCTTCTGCTTTCTTCTTTTTCTCCTTCTTCTATTTTTCTTCTGTTCTTTTCTTTTACAGGAACCGCAGGTTGCTGGCTGAAGGAAGGCTTCTTCATATCAACATCTTCATCCTTGAAGCTTCATCCCCATTGAAGATCAAAGTCAAAAGAGCAACAGAAACAAGATTTTTCCATCTCCCCCCCTTATTTTTCTTATTTCATTAATTCATACATGCATCACATATCATCCTTTATTTAATTCTTTCTCAATCATCATATTGAGATCTCCCCTTATTTCATTATTTGCATTCATCATATATCTCCCCACCCTTTGCATAGGGGTTTAAGGGCCAACACCCTTAAGGTGTGTATTTCATATGTTATCATGCTCACCTTTCTATTATGAACTTGATGCTACACACACATTATTTCTAATCCATATCTTTTGGTGTTGTTGTCTTTGTTTTGCAAGGGTAACCAAAGTTGAAAGACTCTCTTCATCGGCCGGCCGATTTTGAAGAGAAAAGGAGCACTCACATCATCCCGCGTTTTGAGGTATTTTGCAATCATCTCCCCATATTATCTCCTCTTTGAGACCCTCGCGTCTCTGGCGATCACATCCTTTCCCCATTAGCACCTCGTGCTATTCCTTGTGCTATATTCATATTCATTATTATTTTTATTCCTAAGTGTGGATTTTAATCCAAATCTACAAATTGGCGATCACGGTGGGACCCTTTCTTGTTTTTATTTTGATTACCCCTTTCCCTTTGGCACCCACGTGTGCCCTTTCCCATTGGTACCCTCGGTACCCTTTCCTTTGTGCCCCTCGGGCACCCTCCATTGTGCTTTGCACTCTCCCCTAAGTGATTTGTCAATTGAATAGATTTGTTTTAAAATTTCCACTTATTTAAAATTTTGATGAGCATGATTCTTTTAATCTGTTGATTGCCCTGCTGCTGTGAGTGCTTCTGTCATTTCTGGCCGTGAAGGAGTTTCTGAAGGAAGCTAATTCACGCCCCTGTCAGAGGCGTGTTTTCGTTTAACGCCCTCCTCCAAGGGCGTCTCTTGCATGAGTAACGCCTTCTGACAGGGCGTTTTTATTCATATCTGCTACACTGAGAATTCACGCCCTAGATCAGGGCGTTTCTTTGTTGCGTAGCGCCCCACATCAGGGTGCGTTTTATAATTTGACGCCCTACCCCAAGGGCGTCCTTTCCTTTGTAACGCCTCACCCCAGGGCGTTTCTTTGACTTGGTTGGCATCTATTGCATTTTAACGTCCTCGCCAGAGGCGTTTCTTTTAGTTTTAGCGCCTTGATCCAGGGTTCACGCCCTGCCCCAGGGCGTCTTTTTGATTAGTAGCGCCCTGCCCCAGGGCGTCTTCTTCCTGTGTTTTCGCCGTGCTTCCCCGTTTATTTCTTCATATTTTATATTCTGTTATATATCTGTTGCATTTACACATATTTGCATTTGGGTTGGGAGACCTCCTCTCTCCTCATTAGGATCCACACACCCCCTTGGAATCGGGACGACCCTCCATTGAGCATTCCGTCTCTTTGGACCGGAAATCCCTTTTCCAAGCCTCCGTAAGTCCCCGCACCCGTGGATTCCCTCACGGACGCCGGGCAGGTTGTACCCTTTTGGAGTCCCGGATTAGTTGGCCTACGGTGAGAAGGTGTTCCTAGTTGGCATTGAAGTGAATCATATTGAAACTAGGACTCTCCTTGTGTGAATCTTTCCAAACTTTATTAAAATTCATTAATTCACCAAGGATTAAACAAATCAAAATCACGGTAACCATTCTAACTTGTGTGTTTATTTGCATATTGTTGTGAACTTAGTTTATATAATGACTTACCATGATAGAAATAACATGTTTAATTCAATTCATGAGGATGCACAACCTAGCACTTCTTATAATCCTCAATTCCAACATGTTCATAATTCTCACCATTCTTTTAGGGGATCCCATCCTCATTCTTATGGTCATGCCCGACCCATGGGCAATGACCATTCTTACGATTCCCCTCCAATTCAATCACAAGCCACTATTCCAACGGGACCGTCTCCTCCCAATGATGAGAAGGTCTCCCAAATCTTGCATGCATTAGATCATCTCACCCCTCAACAGATCCAAGCCCTTAAGGCAGCCGTTGAGGGCGCATCTCCTGCATCTCCTCCTTCTTCTATTCCTATACGGGTGGCCCATCACCCACCACCTCCTTCCTCTAATCGGGTAGCCCATTACCCATCTCCTCCTATTCACACTCCTCCTCGGGTGGTCCGACACCCGCCTCTTTCTATTCCTCCTCCAACACGGCCCCGAGGCCCTTTTATTCCTCGCAATCTGGCCCATCCGGGTTCTTCTACGGGTTATCCCGTCAATTCCCCTCCACGGCCTTCTTATGCGGCTCCTCCTTCAATGCCCTGCCAACCCTCTATTGTTCATGTTACTCCCCTCCAGCAGGATATCCTTGATAAGATTGCTTCCATGGAGGAACAATTAAAGAGGGTTACAAGTTCACGGCCAGTTCCTCCTACTCCGGTTAATCCTCTCTACGCGGCTTTGGATGATATTACAAGAATGGAGAGAGAATGGAAGGATAGGATGGACGACTTTGGCATTGGCAAGCAAGAGCCGGCATTTGAAGAATCTGAGCCGGTATATGATGATGATGAAGCTGTGCAGGCACCCCTCCCGAGTTTCCTTCGTTTCCCACTTCCTCCGCTTTCATTTGATGAACCCCCTACTCAGGATGAAGCCACCGTCCCTAATCTAACCCCTATTCTCGAGACTTCTTGGTGTTACGACGATGGGTCGATACTTCAATCACCCACGCCGGTGCATTTTGAGCCTCCCCTCACCACTAATATCGCTCACCCTATTCGGCGCTTTCAACACACCAAACCTTCGCCAATTATACCTCCACTAGTTACACCTCCACCAATTACACCTCCCCCCATTATGCCATTAGCCTCCACCTCGGCTTCCATTCCCTCAATTAGCCTACCATTACCATCGCCTCAACCCTCCATTATACCTTTAACCCCAAAACCCGTTTTACCTATTCCTCCACTATATAACCCTTCGCCTTTACCCATGGCTAATCCTGAGCAGGATCCACCACTTTGCACACTCGAGCCAACCCCGATTGCTTCCGAGCAAAGGGAGAAGCTCGACGTGTTTGAATCTCCACTCCCACCTCCCATTATACCTCCACCATCCACGGAGCCTTCCGCCTCCGCCTCACCTCCCTTTACTACTCGGAATGGGAGCGCTGCTACAGCTATTTGCGTCGAAGGCAAGCAGGAGCCGGGCAAGAAGACTTTGGCCACGACTGTGCCATTCAAGATTCAAGAATTGATTTACCGGATGCCAATCCGGGTTATTGTGCCAAGCATGGTCGAAGAAGCCAAGTCATCGCCATTGCTCAGCAGATGCCAAGAATTAATGCTGTTTAAGGGCCAGGCGGGGCACCCTTTGTTCAAACCTTCAAATCCTGAATTCATTATTCCTTACATGGGGCGAATGCCCATTTTATTCAACATTCTATATATATCAATGGGCAACACAATGCTTCCCGTTCCAATTCTACAACTCCCTCACATTATTCATATTTACCTTCCAAAGGGGTTGTCATTTATTGAAGCTTCGTTTATTAGGCTCATTGGCCGTCCTTGTTCACTGCCGTGGAAGGGCCGTTCCCTTGGTGTTATGGGGGCGTCCCCTATTTTCTCCGCCTGCTACTCATCCATCTCTATCACCTTTTCTTCATGGGCCACTCCAAGGGAAAAGAGGAGGATCTCGCCCTCTCACCCTTCACATTCTTCATCTTCTTTAGATTTCCTGTATCTATCATTCATTCATTCATTCCATTTGTTACATTCATCACGTCCATCATTTTGCATACATTTGCATCTCCTGATTCTCGGGTTTCCAAAACCGCATCTTCCCCGTCTTCCGGCACCGCCGAACATTCTGTCATTCTCACCTTGTTCATCTTCATCCATATCAATAGGGCATGATGCCCTTTTCCATCATCTTCCTCCGGAACCTCCGGATTTTCCTCCAAATTCTCCTTCATTTCTCTCACTTTTTCTCGGGCATCGCGCCCCTCTCCACTCTATTCTTCCGGAACCTCCGGACTCTCCCCTCGGGCACGCCGCCCCTTTCCACTCTCTTTCTCCGGAATCTCTGGACTTCTTCCCCGGGCATGATGCCCCTTTCCACCTTGTTCTTCCAGATTCTTCATATATTTTCCTTGGGCATTGCGCCCCTTTTCTTCTGATTCCTCCGGAACCTCCGGACTTCTCTCCCGGGCACGACGCCCTTTTCCACCTTTTCCCCCTTGATTGTATTCCTCCGGAACCTCCGGATTGTCCACCTGATTGTCTCCATCTTTTTCCCGGGCATCGTGCCCCTTTCCATTTGCCTCCTCCGGAACCTCCGGATTCTCCATCTTATTCTCTCTATCATCTTCCTGATTTCATTCCCCCGGAACCTCTGGACCATCCATCTTTCTTCCAATTCATCTTTTTGATCCTCCGGGACATCACATCCTTCATTTTCTTCTTCCTTTTCCATCATCTTTTTCCTTATTTCTCCCCAGGGCATCGCGTCCCTTCTTTCGATATCCCTCCGGAGCCTCCGGATGATTCCTACCATAATCCTCCACTGCCTCCGGAGCCTCCGGATTCCTCTTATCACGATTCTCCTCCACTGCCTCCGGACCCTCCGGATCCGCCTCTTTCCATTTATCAATTTCTTCTTCCAATTCATCCTGATTCTGGGTCCGACCCAACGTCTTCCGCATCCACTTCTTTGGGCATCTGCCCTTTCTCCCACTGCTTCCGAGGCTTTAGTCCTCACCCCTCTTCTTAATTTTCCGCTTCTTCTGTAGACTGTTCCATGTGATCAGGGTCTCCGCACCTTAGTGAGGGAGTTCTAGCCCTCGCCTCTCTTCCTTTTCTCCTTATTTCGTCTGAGTCTGGTCTGGGCACCATTCTGTCTTGTTAAGCCACTTTCAATCCTTTGCTTCCAATCTTTTTTTCTGCAAAAGAGGACAAATCCCATGATGATCACCTCCAGCAGCAGCTGCTTCAATGAAGGTTGCAAGGTAATATACTGGCGTAAGTTTGCATTTGCATGATATCATTGCCTCCTTACTTCACGCGTGATTTTCAAAATAAAGTGCTTCTTAACAAGACTAAGAGTTGTGTTTTAGACCTTTATCTTAGGCTTTTGTTTAATTACATCATTTTCAAAAAGAGTCTTTAGACTTGCTTTGGCAGCACTTTGGTTGATAAAGAACCCGCACTGGGAATTCAACATTCTCTCCCTGCTTGTTTAAGAGCAACCCTTAGCTAGGCATTTCACACACTTCACGGCGTCCTTAGCCGGCTCCTTTGTTTAAACATCGTTGCTACCTTGGCCATGCCATGAGTTTCCGAAAGTCTTTTCTCTTCTTTACTCGGCCGAATGCAGGTGCAAGAGGTTGACGGATAAGATAACCAACTTTGGTAAATCCCAATACGAGAGGAGTCTCAAATAGGGGCAGTCTTGACCCAAAATCAATATGAATTTCATGATACATCTCGCCACAAAGGGCAATTAAGAATTAAGTCGAACTTTCGATAATTGAATTATGAATCATGGCATGACAAGAGTGGCAAAGTCCCCGCAGGGAAAACCCTGGTCGTATGCATGTCGAGGGTCTAAAAATCAAAGGCATAAAGCCCCAGCGCAACAGATCGCCTCTTTGAGGGTTAATACCTTGGGAGGAATTCAAGTTCCGATATCTCCCATCTTGCATAAAGCTTATCTCCAAATTTTCTTCTCTTCTCCCTCCAAGACCGAATGTTTCTCGGGTATGGCCTTGGTAGGGGCACCATTGATCAATGGCGGTCGGTTAAAGGACGCCACTTTCCATGCACGCCCGGCTTTGGACAGATCTTAATGAAAAGGGAAGGAACGAGGACGCTCAGTTAATGGTTCAAAAACACCCCTTTGATGCTGCTTTAGCAATGTCTAACCAAAATCAAACAAAAAATTGAATATTTCTTGTCCAAACTCCATAAAATTTGAATATTTCTTTTCCCAAAATCCAAAAAAAATTAAAATATTTTCCAAAAATCTCCATAAAAATCCAAATATTTCCAAAACCCACAAAAATTTGCATATTGATCAAAACTCATAAAAATTTGTATATTTCAAAACTCCAAAAAGATTGCATTGTATTTTCTGATGGTGTTTTACAGGAACAGCTTTGCAGAGACCAAAAGTACGGGATGAGTCCTATCTCCACTCATTGCTATCAATCTATTGATTCCTCCCGATAGTCACATGACATACCACCCTGGGCATTTTTGGTTATCACTTCCTTATATCATTTTGGTTACATCTCCTGATTATCATTCTGATTATTCATCTCCAAATCTTTCAATCAACTCCTGCTAATTTCTCTGGATCAATTCTGCCGATGGGCATTATCAGATCTTAATCATTCAACTCCAAAACTTGATTAGCCAAGTTGTCATCCTCATGACAAAACGACAAACAATGATGCTTTGCAATATCATGATTCAACTCATAATGGTTACTATGTTGTGACATGCTATTGATTCATGCTATGCTTGCTACGCTTAAATACCTTATTCATTGCTTGTTATCTTTTATATCTTGGCTGATGAATTTTTGAGCGCAGGATAAGAAGCTCTTGGTCCCGCCGACTGGGCATCATCATCAAAGTCCCACGGTGCTTGCAGCTCATCTCTCAGTTCCCCCATACTTATTGCTCCACCATCTCTCCCTGTATGCATTCTACTTATATTACATATGTTACTATAGCATATCAAGGACCTTGTGGCTTTGGTAAATCTGGAATTTGAGTTCCCCTTCATCAAAAACAATGATGATTCCAGAGAAGTCTTAGTCACACGGATAGGCCGTTGAGCCGTCCAAGACTGGGGACGATGGTTCCCTTTTACGAGTTGGTGCGTGGATAAACGGGCTTCGGCTTAGTATCAGCTCGCGAAATTGGTTTCTTGACCCAGTCTTGGCAGTTTAACAATATTATCCTTGATTATTCTATATTTTCATTTGATTTATTTTTTCCCTTTAAACCCAGCATGCATTCATGTAGGAATTTGAAACAATTGTTGAAAAATCATTCTGATAAGCTGTTTTTGTGGGTCAAATTGATCTTGATCTTCAATGTGAGATATTCCATGCCGAATTGAGTCCTCAGTTCGTTTTGTCGCTGTTTTGGGTCATTTTCTCGAAAGCTCCTTGTTTGGATTTCTATCATCTTATTTTAATCCTTTTCCCTTTGATCCACCTTGGCTGCAGCACGTCCACTGGCTAGTAACCGCTCCCCAATGGTGAAACCTTCAGGTTTGTGACCTAGGGTACTTCCACCGCGCTGGAAGTTGATCATTTATTTTATCTCCTTCGTGCACCGCGTGCACACTCCCCGTTTTATCCGAACATCGTTGGTTTCATTGAATTTCCCGAGATTGCTTCATCTCGTGCTTTTGATTTCGATTCTCATCAAGTGATGTTGATTGCGTGTCTCATCACACCTTGGCATCTACTTTTCAGTTTGCTCTGCTCCCTTGCAAAGCAGACGCCAAGGCGGGGCAGCTGTAGACACGCCAAAATTGACGTTACTGTAAGTACATCTCATATTGCCTTGTAATGTCCCAATTTGACCCTCAAACTAGTTCTATTTGAGTGGTTTTTCCCAGTTTTTTTTAGATTTCTCCCTTTTTTCACCCTTTTCCTATTTTTTCCTATTTTTCTGGATTTTTTTGGATTTTCTGGGCATTTTTTTTTATTTTTTTAGAAATAACGACTTGATCTGGGGCGTCTTTTAAATAACGACTTATACATGGGCGTTTCTTAAAAAATTGACGACTATACTGGAGGGCGTCCATTCTTTCAAATTTCCATTTTTTTGGATTTTTCTGGAAATTTTTCGGAATTTTTTGGGAATTAACGACTTAACCATGGGCGTTACTTTGAATTTGAAAAGAATAAAAAAATCGAAAATTGAATTCACGCCTTACACACGGTCGTCACTTTTTCAAATTGATTTTTTAATATTATTTTTCATCCCCTTCCAGAGGTGATTTGGTGGCCTTCCGGGTGTCAGAAAAATTCACAAAAATAGTCGTTGGAATCAGGGCGACGAGATGCACCTCCACCTAAAAAAATGGGAAAATAATATTGAGAAATGAAAAATGGCCCTATTTCGAATTTTTTAATTAACGTCCTTTGTTAAGGCGTTTTTTAATTAACGCCTTTATCAGACGTGTTTCAAATTCATTTCTAAAAATGATCCAGGAGTTAACGCCCTTGTGCAGGGCGTGTTTTTAAAAGACGCCCTTCGGAAGGTCGTCAATTCTTGAATTGACGCCCTGAGCCAGGTCGTGTTTCACTTTTGTGCTCCGAACGAACGCAGCCTTTCCCAGAGAGACTCCTGCTTCGTTTGGGCTCTTGCCCAGTCTAATCCTCCCCTATTTTGGCTCTTGCCCGTTCTTATCTCTTCCTCCTTTGGACTCTTTCCTTCTTATCCCTTTTCTATCCTATTAATAGAGCTTCCGAGCTCTGTTAAGGGGTTGGTTCGGAGGTCTGCTGTCTTTTCTTTTTTCTTCTTCTTCTTCTTCTTCTGTTTTTTCTTCTTCTTCTCCGTTGTCTTCTATTTTCCTTCGTATTCTTCTGCTTCTTCTTTTCTTCTCCTCTGTTTTTCTTCTTCTTCTCCTTATTCTTCTTCCTCCGTTTCTGCCTCCTTCTTCTGCTTCTTCTTTCTTCTTCCGTTCTCCTCCCGTCTTCCTCTTCTCCTTGTTTTTCTTCTTCTTTCTTCTTATTCTTCTTCTTCCTCTTTTTTTTCCTTCTTCTGTATTCTTCTGATTCCTTCTTCTTCTCTTTTCTTCACCACCGATTCTGTCCTCTTCGTCCTCTTCTATTTTTCTTCTACTAGTATTATTATTCTTCTTCTGCTTTCTTCTTCTTCTCCTTCTTCTATTTTTCTTCTGTTCTTTTCTTTTACAGGAACCGCAGGTTGCTGGCTGAAGGAAGGCTTCTTCATATCAACATCTTCATCCTTGAAGCTTCATCCCCATTGAAGATCAAAGTCAAAAGAGCAACAGAAACAAGATTTTTCCATCTCCCCCCCTTATTTTTCTTATTTCATTAATTCATACATGCATCACATATCATCCTTTATTTAATTCTTTCTCAATCATCATATTGAGATCTCCCCTTATTTCATTATTTGCATTCATCATATATCTCCTCACCCTTTGCATAGGGGTTTAAGGGCCAACACCCTTAAGGTGTGTATTTCATATGTTATCATGCTCACCTTTCTATTATGAACTTGATGCTACACACACATTATTTCTAATCCATATCTTTTGGTGTTGTTGTCTTTGTTTTGCAAGGGTAACCAAAGTTGAAAGACTCTCTTCATCGGCCGGCCGATTTTGAAGAGAAAAGGAGCACTCACATCATCCCGCGTTTTGAGGTATTTTGCAATCATCTCCCCATATTATCTCCTCTTTGAGACCCTCGCGTCTCTGGCGATCACATCCTTTCCCCATTAGCACCTCGTGCTATTCCTTGTGCTATATTCATATTCATTATTATTTTTATTCCTAAGTGTGGATTTTAATCCAAATCTACACTCCTCCCAGGACCAGACCGGGCCCTATATGCACATCATTTCATGTATTACCTTTGACATCCACTCTCATTTATAGCCAATATGGAATTTCAAGAACTAAGAAAAGTACTATTACAGACGAGATTAACTAGTCATTTGGTTATGGAGGACTCTAGAGGTTGCCCCTATAGGCTCAAGTGGTGGCTCCCGTCGTGTAGCACTTTGCGCCGTACGGCCGCAAGAGGTGGCTCCTACAAGGTAGCACTTTGCCATGCATGGCACTTATCTCCAACACTCCCAAATGGTAGTTTAAGAGGTTCAAGGTTTAACCATGTAGGCTATACACAAAGTAGATTTTTATGGAATGGAGTTCAAGAACTCAGGATATACAGGATCATAGATTAGGGTTGTATTTGCACAAATCACGAGACAGATCAATATCAGAAGTTGTAATCAATGAGTTGGCATCTAGGGGTTTGCCAATCTTTTAAATTTTCAATTTTTAGAATTATATATATATGAATATATATATATATATATATATATCAAATTGGCGCCCTCCAGGGAGTCTTCATTTAATTGAAGACGACATGGCCGCCGTCATTTTAGTAATTGGCGCCCTGGCTTGGGGCGCCAATTGCAGAGGGTATTTTTTTTGAAAATATATATATAATTAAAGAATTGACGCCCCTACAAGCAGTCTTCAATTAATTGAAGACTTCCTGGCTGTCGCAATTTAACGAATTGAAGACTTGCTGGCTGCCGCTATTTAACGAATTGAAGACTTACTGGCTGTCGCTATTTAACGAATTGAAGACTTCGTGAGTAATCTTCATTTAATTGAAGACTCTCCGGGGTGTCTTCAATTTAAGTATAGGTTCAACTCGAATTGACGACACTGCGTAGGGTCACCAATTGAGTTATTTTCCAAGTGAGTTGTGCTTCGCATCGGAACTATAAGTTCTGTGATACAAATTACTATTCATTTCTTCAAAGTTTCTTCGAATCAGAATCCGAAGACATGGTCAGGTGGAGAAAAATCCCAGGGTTACAGAAGTATATTCAGTCAAAATTTTCATGGTCTAGTTTATTAGTTATAGATTTTTGAATGCGTTGATTTACTGATTTCTGAAAATTTCAGAAAATGGAATTGACGTCATTGCACATGTCTTCAATTAATTGACGACCATGCGTGGCGTCTTCAATTCTGAAATTGGCGCCTGGTCAGGGGCGCCATTTACTGATGATTGGTCACTATTCATCAGTATAAAATTTCTCTGAATCAGAAAGTAAGAGTACGTGCAGATAGAGAAAAATGTCAAGATTCCAGAAACATATTCATGTACAAATTTCATGCTTTAGTTTGATAGTTATGGATTTTTGAATGTGTTGAATTATTAATTACAAGCAATTGTGGAAATGGAAATGATGACACTGTGAAGTGTCTTCATTTAATTGGCGCCCCCTGAGGGGTCTTCAATTTGGTAATTGGCGCCCTGGTCTGGGGCGCCATTTACCTGAGAGCTGGGGCTCTCGTGTTTTTAAAACATGCAAGTATTTGGTGTACAGAGGTTCTATACTAAGGTTTAAAATATGGTTATTAAGTCTGTAAAACTTGTGTAATAAAATATGTTCAAAAACTCATGAAATCATGCTTAACAGACTATGTTCAACTCATAAAGATCATGGTAACAGTATGTATAAAATCATATGCGACAGGTGTAACAGGCTATTAAGATATGTATAACATGGTATATACATGGTTATTGCTTGATTATGGTAAAGCCATGTGATATATAGCATGATTGATGAGTTAATCGAACTCTAAGCATGCATCAGTCAACCTATTTAGCTACTAGTTAGGCAAGGATTTGAGAACACCTACCTTTTGACGTGTGATACGAGGTTTAGAATAAGGAAGTTACAGCAAGAGCGCAGCAGGATGTAGACTCGGGAAGAAGACGCTCCTTCAGCACTGATGGCGACAGTAGCCTCTGTCAGTGCTACGGAGGGGATTAGTTATAGGGAATCGCAAGGCATTGGTTTATTGCCTTGCGGGTCCTGCTGAGTGGGCAGGGTGTTAGCCAGCTAAAATGGGTTGTTCGTGTCTCAACCTTCTAGAAACATAGGTTTAAATGACGCCCTTGTAAGGGGTCGTTCATTAATCTAGGTGGTACTATTCACGTAAATGACGCCTTGCATGAGGGCGTCATTAGTCTAGGTGACATTATTGATGAGAATGACGCCCTTGCAAGAGGGCGTTAATTTTTAGGCAATCCTGCAACATTCACGTATTAGCATTCAAAATGTACATATATATATTAATATTATAATGGGATGGGGTCCTATTGAAAATGGCACCTACATACATGGTCTTCAATATTGAAATTGGCGCCCTAGTAAGGGGTCTTCAATTTGGAAGTTGGAAAAGGTGGAATCCACTTATGTACAACCCATGGCCCATGTGTTAAAGTTGTCTTGTACATTTTTATAATAACCCTTTCATGGTTTGTTTCTTTGTACAAGACCTCCCATGTAAGATTCTTTACCCATATGCATAAAGTTGAATTGCACATTTATATCCTAGTCCTCCTATGGTTTAGTTCTTTAAATATAGCCTAGAATTCTTTTAAGAAGAGTAGATTACGTAGGCAGAAAGTGATGGGTTGAAATTTTATATACTAACCCCCTAAGGTTTGGCTCTTTACATAAAGCCCTCATGATTCTTTATGGCATAAAGTAAGGTTGGCTTGTTTATTTATGTTATAGTCCTTGTGAGGTTGGGTTCTTTATGTAAGACCTTCATGTATGATTTCTTTTAGGAAGAAGTTTTAAATTTACTCAAAGGTATTTATCAGGGGTGCTACACCCTCCCCCACTTAAAAGAATTTGGTCCCCAATATTAACTGTATTATGCGGGAATAGGAAGAGTGTAGAGTACTCACAATTAGAATAACTTCAGAAATCTCCTCTTCATAGATTCTTCAGTTTCCCATGTAGCTTCTTGTTCTAAGCATCGATTTCATTGAATTTTCACCATATGGATCATCTTGTTCCTTAGAACTCGAACTTCTCGGTCGAGGATCTTCATTGGCCTATGCTCGTAGGTAAGGTCCTTATGTACCACTAAATCATTGTGGTCAATGACATGAAAAGGATCGTGCACGTATTTCTTTAGCATAGAAACATGAAACACGTTGTGCCCTTCTGACAGTTGCAGAGGTAGGGCAATGTAATAAGCCACCTCGCCTACTCTTTCCAGCACTTCGAATGGACCAATAAACCTTGGTGTTAGTTTGCCCTTAACACCGAATCTTCTAATGCCTCGGCCGGGAGAGACCTTGAAGAAAACATGATCTCTGACTTGAAATTCCAGGTCTCGTCTTCTGTTATCAGCATAAGATTTCTGCCTGGACTGTGCTATCTTTAACCTTTCTCTAATGAGATGTATCTTCTCGGTGGAATCTCTTGCCATGTCTGGGCCTATAATTTGTTTTTCACCGACTTCATCCTAGCATATTGGAGATCGACAACTCCTGCCATATAGTGCCTCAAAAGGTGCCATCTGTATACTGGTTTGATAGTTGTTGTTATATGCAAATTCGGCTAGTGGTAAGTGGTCATGCCAGCTTCCGCCGAAGTCCATAATGCATGCTCTCAAGATATCTTCCACAACTTGATTTGTCCTCTCGGTCTGTCCATCTGTCTGAGGATGGAAAACAGTGTTATAGTTGAGTTTTGTCCCCAGAGAGTGTTGTAGACTCTTCCAAAAATGAGAGGTGAAACGCGGGTCTTGGTCGAATACGATCGAGAGGGGAACTCCATGCAATCTAACCATCTCCTTAATATATAGGGCAGCAAGTACGTCGACTGACCATCGGCTTTTGATGGGTAAGAAATGGGTCGATTTAGTTAGCCGGTCTATAATTACCCAAATTCCATCATATCCGCCCCTAGACTTGGGCAAACCCATGATAAAGTCCATGCCAATATCTTCCCACTTCCACTTGGGAATATCCAGCGGATGTAGCTTTCCGGCGGGTTTTTGATGTTCTGCCTTCACTTGTTGGCATGTGAGGCAACGAGATACAAAGTCTGCTACCTCCCTTTTCATGTTAGGCTACCAGAAAGTTCTTTTCAAATCTTGGTACATCTTAGTGGATCCAGGGTAGATCGTGTACCTCGATCGATGAGCTTCTTCAAGAATCTTCTTCTTCAACTCGGGACAGTCGGGCACACATGTCCGTTCATGAAATAGCAGTCTGCCATCAGGTGCCAGGTTGAAATCAAGTCTCTCGTCCAGCTTGCTCATTATCTCCACTAGTGAGGGATCTTCTTCCTACAGCTCCTTGATTTCAGGTAGCAAATCTGGATGTAGGCTCATATGAGATAGAATAATACACATGTTCTTTTCATCTGTGCTGATATCAAGCTCAGAGAATTTCTCCAGTAGCTTCCATTCTTGTATCATACAATTGGCCAATATTCATCTCGGCTTTCGACTAAGGGCAACAGCTACGAAATTACCCTTACCAGGATGGTACTGTATAATGAAGTCTTGAGAGGGGGATTTCTGTAGCCCATCTAAGAGCGGCCGAACCAGGTCCAGCAAGATCAAACTAGGCCCAGCTCATCTAAGTGACCACCCCGTAGGGCCCACTTAGCATAAAAGCCCAATAAGATCACTCGGGATCAAGTCCTTCCTCGGCGGCCATTAGGCTCTGAAGGCCCGAGCGTCGGTCCGGTCGGAGGAAGACCCATGCCCGACCTATCCCCCTCGCCGGGATAAAGGCTAGCACCCCGCGCCCTCTCCGACCGAGCCTCATCCGAGCTATGCTTATCGCCCGGATAGGGCTGGCACTATTCATGCTTGGGACGACCGATAATTACTTATCCACGCTGCCATTGAGAGCCCTTTATGAGCATGAGTTCATAAAGATAAGGGACCCACGAATCCTTAAGGTTATAAAGAACCCACGATGAGGACGTGAAAAGCCCACGTCGGGGACGTAACCTCCGCCTAAAACTCCTCAGCTTACGGGACCCATGAGGCTAGCACACTATTTAAACTGGGGACCCCCTCCAACAGAAGGTAAGGCCTACACACGCCTAAAACTCCTTGAGCAGGAACCACTTCACCACCTTGGTGGAGAGGGATCTCATGCATCTCCTTCCTCCTCCTTTCATAGCTTCCACCACTGCTCTACTAACTTAGCCATCGGAGGGTTTTCCCCAAGGATCCACCCTTGGGCCCCCTGATCCGTTTCCCTTCCTTGCAGTTCACTGATCGGTGATCATCCCCCAGCTCAGGACTAGCGCGAGATCGCCCCTCTTCATCTGGCACCGTCTATGGGAAACGATCAAAGAGCCAGCATGGTGCGAAGAAGTATAGGGAAGAGATCCGCCGGCGATAGGGGGAAGGCCATGGTGGTGGGGGGAGAGGGCCCTTCTTAGGCCGTGCAAGACCCCCCCTCAAATGCCAGCACCCCAGCCGACGAACCACCTCCGCCCGCGATGATAGGGCAACCATCCAACGAGGGCGCTGACGCTTTCCAAGTCCTCAACGCAAAATTGGATGTCCTCGTGGAACTCATGAGGACCCAGGCGGCTAGGGAAGGAAGGTCATGCGTCCCTCTGGAAAGCCCTCCCCGCGGAGATGCGTCCCAACACACTGTCGGAGGTCGCTTCACCCTCCGAGGTCGGCAGCTTATTCGTAACAGGTCAGGAGGACCTTCACAAGCCCCTCCTCCAGAGCAAAAGGCCTCCTCCACGCCGAAACGGGGAAAACCTGGGGCACGTCGTCTGCACCCGGAGACTGATGTCCCCAAGGAACGCCAGGACAGCCTGCCATCACGTCCCCCTAGCCCCACGGCGCAACGGCAGCCGGAGCTATCCCTCCGTCTGCGAGAGTTCGATAGGCACTTCATAGAGCAGGAGCGCGCCTTACACGCCTTGCAGAAGACCTCCCCAGCAGAGGCCGAGGAGAAATCCCCGTTCTCTGACTATATCTTGAAGGCATAGGTATCTCCCAAAATCCCCATTCCATCCTTCAAGTCTTACGACGGCCAGGGCGACCCAGCCGACCACTTCGACAGCTTCGACGCCCTGATGACCCTTCACGGGGCGTCCGACGCTATCAAATGCCGAGCCTTCATGACCACCCTGGTCCAAGGCGCCCAAGCATGGTTTCGAGCCCCCGCCCCCAGATCCATTTGAGACTTCAAGCAGTTCGGGCGAGTATTTAAGGAGAGTTTTACCGGCAGCGGCCCCCCAAGGTCGGTAGTGGGCTATTGGCTCTCAAATAGGCGCAAGGGGAGAAACTCCAGGCCTACATCAACCGATTTAAGTCGGAAGCCCTGAGAATCCCCCGCCTGGATGTAGCCTCGGCCATAACCACGCTGACCGGAGGCACCCGGGATGAAAACCTCCGTCGTGAACTTGTCCTCCACCCTCCCTCGACCCTTGTCGAGCTAGTGACTCTGTCCTTATGCCATGCTGAGTGCGAAGAAGTTCTCAGCGCATGCCGAGGCGCAATCGGCTAGGGTCGGGAGGGGGACAGGAAACAAGCACCTGAGTCAATCTCGGGCCAAGGAAAAAGGCGGAACCGAGACGGGGAGCACAAAGAACCGTCCCGGAAGTACGAGTGGTACACTCCCTTAACCGCTCTAGTGTACGAGATATATGAAGACATCAAAGGCTTGGGCCTCCTCCGCCAACCCAAGCCAATGAGGTCGAAGTGCCACAATCGCAGCAAACATTGCCTGTTCCACAGCGACCACGGGCACCACATCGGCGATTGCCACCAGCTCCAGGATGAGATCGAGCGCCTCGTCCGCCAGGGACACCTGTCCCGGTTAGTGGCCGGGCATAAGGAAGACCGAGGCGCCCCAGATGAAATCGACAACGCCCCTCAGAGGGTCCACATCAACGTCATCGCTGGAGGAGCTGCATCAGGAGGAGACAGTGGCCGAGGAAGGAAGCGTCATGCTGAGCGGGTGAGCCGAGCCATTGAGCCTCCCAAGGCCCCGCCAAGTGAGCCCCAGGTCATAGTCTTCTCCGACCAAGACCATGAAGGGCTGACCACCCCGCATGACGACGCCCTAGTCATATCGGCCACGATAAACCATTGTAACGTAGATATGATTCTAGTTGACAATGGAAGTGCCCCTGATGTACTATCTTATGAGTGTTTCCTTGAGATGGGGGAGAATCCGCCTAAACTCCACCCGATCCGAACCCCCCTTTACGGGTTCAATAGCCAGGCCACTTATCCCGAGAGAGCCCTAAGCCTGTCGATTACTCTCGGCACCCCACCCAAAACCGTTACAGTTATGGTGGACTTCATAGTGATCAAGGGTATGATAGCATACAACGCAATCTTCGGCAGAGGGATCCTTAGCCGAACGAAAGCGGTGCCCTCTACCTATCACCAAAAGATGAAGGTCCCCACTAAAAATGGGGCAGGGGAAGTCCGGGGCAACCAGCCGATGGCCAGAAGGTGCTATAATATCTCGGTCGAAGCCACAAGGCCGGACGGGAAGAACAAGGGCCCCCGGGAAGTCGAGGAAAAACCCACAACCTCCGAGTCTGGAGGCGAGTTGCTAACGGTTTTCCTAAACGATGACCCGACCCTGGGAGTAAAGATTGGAGCCGACCTACCATCTGAGGTTCAGCAACAATACAAAGAGTTTCTTTCCATGTACATCCGAGTCTTTGCATGGTCTGATGATCAACTCCCCGGAATACCAGAGGAGACGGTGATGCATAAGCTCAACCTCGACCCGACCGTGAAGCCCGTACAACAACGCAGACGGAAGCATGCGCCAGAGAAGCAGGCGATCATCAAGGAGCAAGTCACCAAGGGGCAAAAGATTGGTCTTTTTAGACCGATCCTGTACCCGACGTGGCTGGCTAACGTCATCTTGGTGCCAAAAGCTTCAGGAAAGTGGCGAATGTACGTGGACTTCACCGACTTGAACAAAGCCACACCAAAGGACTGCTATCCATTGCCAAGCATCGACCAACTGGTTGACTCAACCTCAGGCAACGAGATACTAAGCTTCCTGAACGCCTATTCAGGTTACCACCAGATCAAAATAGATCTAGAAGACATCAAGAAGACCGCCTTCATCACCGACTTCGGAGTGTACTGCCACACTCGGATGCCTTTCGGGTTGAAGAATGTTGGAGCCACGTACCAGAGGCTGGTCAATCATATGTTCGAAGGATAGCTCGGCCGGAACGTCAAGGCCTATATTGACGACATGCTCATCAAGACCCCCAAGGCTGAGGACCACTTCACCGACCATGCAGAGACCTTCGACACCCTCCTGAGGTACAATATGAAGCTCAACCCCACCAAGTGTGCCTTCGGAGTAAGGTCCGGGAAATTCCTGGGCTTCTTAGTCACCCTGCGTGGGATCGAGGCCAACCCCAACAAGGTCCAGGCCATCCTGGACATGCACCCACCCACCTGCATCAAGGACGTTCAACGCCTTACCGGGCGCATTGCCGCGCTCAGTAGATTCCTGTCCCGTGCGGTCGAACGATGCCTACCCTTCTTCAAACTGTTGAGGGGGCCCAAAATGGCATCTGCGACGTTCGCATGGGACGAGGAATGCCAAAGAGCGTTCGTCGAGCTTAAAGAGTTTCTGGCTTCACCCCCGGTACTATCCAAGCCTGTCCCTGGTGAAGCCTTGCATCTCTACCTCTCTGCAATTCCATCCACAATTAGCTCGGTCCTGGTCAGAAATGACTTGGGAGTCGAGAGACCGGTCTACTACACTAGCAAGGTGCTCAACGAGGCCGAAAGAAGGTACCCTGCAACCGAGAAACTCGTGCTAGCGTTGGTTACCTCGGCCAAGCGCCTTCGACCCTATTTCCAAGGGCACTCCATCATCGTGCTAACCGGCGAACCACTGAAGAGGATCCTCACCCACCTTGAAGCATCGGGACGTCTCGTCAAGTGGGCCATCATGATCGGGGCCTACGATATATCGTACCAACCTCACTCGGCTATCAAAGGACAGGCGCTCGCCGACTTCATTGCCGAGAGCACCATCCCGGCCAAAGAAAAGTCTCCGTCCGCACCCGGGCCAACCTGGGAATTGTTCATCGACAGATCCTCCAATTCTGCCGGGAGCGGCGCTGGGATCCTCCTGAAATCCCCCGAAGGAGTAGAGCTGCAATACGCCTTGAAGTTCAACTTCCAGGCATCCAACAACACCTCCGAGTATGAAGCCCTTATCTCGGGAGCCCGCATGGCCCGACGGTTGGGGGCTGAGCGAGTCAGAATTCGCACTGACTCCCAACTAGTCGCTAGCCAGGTCAACGGCGATTACGAAGCTCAGGAAGCACCGATGGTCAAATACCTCTAGCTGGTCAGAACAGTGGCACAACAATTCGAGAGTTTTGAGGTAGTCCGAATAGCTCGGGAGGAAAACTCCCGAGCAGACGCCCTCTCTCGGCTGGCCTCCTCTCTTAACCCCGAAGGTACTCGATCGATCCTTCTCGAAGAGCTAGAGCGACCGAGCATTGATTCAGAGCTCATGGCTGTTGACTCGGCCTCACCAAGCGACTGGCGTACCCCCTATCTGTCATGGCTCCAAGACTCTCAGGAGCCTCCCGACCCTCGGGAAGCCCGGAGATTAAAGTACCAAGCTCGGCGATTCGTCATTCTGGACGGCACTTTATACCGCAGATCCTTCTCCGGTCCCCTCTTGAAGTGCATCAGTACTGACGAATCCAACCGAGCGATCCAAGAGGTTCACGAAGGCCTGTGCGGAGCACATCTAGGAGGAAGGTCGCTCTCCAGGATCTTGCTTTGGCAGAGTTATTGGTGGCCCACTCTGCAGCGCAACTGCTCGACCTACGTACAACAGTGCGACCGATGCCAGTGATTTGATCACTTGGTCCATCAGCCGGCAACGGAGCTCGTCACCCTAGCCGAGCCTTATCCTTTCGCTCGGTGGGGGATCGACATCCTTGGGCTGTTCCCTACAGCTCAGGCCCAGAAGAAGTTCGTCATCGTCGCCATCAAGTACTTCACCAAGTTGATCGAGGCTGAAGCCACAGCTAGGATCACCGAGACAGTCGTCTGGAGTTTCGTCTGGAAATCGATCATCTGTCGCTACGGCATCCCCTGGGTGATAGTGAGCGATAATGGCCGGCAATTTGATTCTCGTTATTTTTGAGACAGATGTGCCAACCTAAGCATTTGCAATCACTTCACTTCGGTCGCCCACCCTCAGGCCAACGGGCTGGTCGAAAATGCCAATAAGATTATCTTGAAAGGCATCAAGACCAGGCTCGGCAAAGCCAAGGGCAGCTGGCTCGAGGAATTGCCAAGCAAACTTTGGTCGCACAGAACGACTCCCAGAACGGCAACCGGTGAAAGTCCCTTTCAGCTGGTGTACGGCACCGAGGCCGTGATCCCGTTGGAGATTGCCAATCCCTCCTTCCGAGTCATTTGTTTCTCACCCGACACAAACGACCAGAAACTGCTCGAAAACCTCGACCTAGCGGATGAACTCCGAGAGATTGCCAGCATCCAAGCAATGAAATATCAACGCCGCCTCACTCGATACTACAACGCCAAAGTCCGAGATAGACACTTTCAACCGAGAGACTTCGTTCTCAAGAAAGCTGACGCTTCTCGACCACTTGAGGCGGCGGGCAAGTTATCCCCTAACTGGGAAGGCCCCTACCGAGTGGTCGAGACGCTCAGGAAAGGAGCATACCGGCTATCTACTATGGAAGGAGAACCCATCCCTCGGACGTGGAACGTGACTATACTACGCAAGTTCTATTTCTGAACACCGAGCATTGTGTAAGCAATATGAAATAAAACAAAACTTTCCTTCCTTTTTTATTCAAACAACTTGCTTGTACATCAGAAAGGCCGAAGCCAAGACAATACATGTCAAAAAAGCAAAAATCCATCTGGCGCCGCCGTACGAGCCCATCGCTCGGCTGACTCGGTTAGCCTTCCTGCGTCCAGCCACTGACTCTGCTCCGTGCAGAAACTGGCTCGGATTAAGGATAGTCGACTCTGTTGGCTCGGGTAACTCGGAACAAAGGTGACAAAGGGATTAGGAAGAAGAAGGCTACCATCCAAGTTGAACAAGGAAGATGAAGGGGAAGAGAAAGCCAACTAATAAAAGAGGATGTCGAGAGGCACCCTCTGAAGAGTGAAAGAAATGATGAGAAGGCCAGAAGAGAGAGAAAGAGGCTGCGGAGGGAAAGAAGGAGAAGCAGGAAGTGGAGAGGAATCTTGAGGAATCCCCTCCAGAGAGTGAGCGAGAAGGATGCCTGATTCCCCCATTTGTCTGCCATCACACCCCTCCCTGCAAGCGCCGACCGGAATTGATAGAAGAAGGCGACGTGCTTCCACACGTCGAACCCCCTTTAAACCTGCCCGCCGGCCGTCAAACCCCCTTCAAACCCGAAGCAGCAAGGACTCTCTGCCCTCCATCATCGACAGCTTCGTCTTCCAGAACATCTTCCATGCTTCAAACTCGACGGCACAACGCTTCGTGAAGAAGGACAGAGGAAAGACTGTCAGAGAAAACCCTAAGCGATGGAGAGGGAGAGACGCCCTTTAGACCTTTTATAGGCGAAGGGAGGTTACTTGACTTAAATGATTCTCCCCTCGAAAACACGCTAAAGGGACTTCTCCCTACGAACGGTCACCTTAGACTCCTCGGTTCCATCCCAGCGGGACACACGAAATGGCCAGGGAGTTAAAGCATGAGAAAACGGAAAGACACCCTGTCAGACGCCCGCCCAACCATCATGCGAGATCCACGCAGAAAGTATCAGCACTTTCTAACTACTGCGGATACGCTGGTCAAACTACGGCAATGGCGATACAAAAGAGTTAAGTTTTCATCATAACGCTACTGCCTTACGTTTTTTTTTCCTTTACACAACAAGAGAAGTTTTTTCTTCAGAAAAAGGAAAAACATACAAGGAGAAAAAGCAAAATAGATACATTAGGCCTCTGGCCCATCCTAAAGCTCAGAAGTGGAAGGCTCAGACAGTCTGCCCCCGGCACCCTCGGTGAAGGTCGACCCTGGCATTGACCCCACCGGCGTGGGAACTACCTCGGTTGCGCGCCCTCCTGAGGCATCCGGAGTTGGCGACCCCTCGGATGAAGAGTCCCCCTGGTCTCCTTCCTCTGACACCGAACCAGAGGAACCGGAGGATGACAAATCTGAGTCATAGCATTGCCAGGATGAAAAATTGATTGTTCAGACGCCTATCCCTCCGCATAAGAGATGGCCCGGTCATAGCCTTACTTGAATCCCTTGCGGATGCCCCGACGAAGTGCTGACTCATAGTGGGGGAGGGTTGCCTCCTTAAGGTCGACCCTGTAGGCCTCCGAGCGTTTGTATTGCTCGAGTGCCTCCGCCCCGATCGATTCCACCCTACCAGCGAGTTTGGCCTTCTCCCGCTCCGCCTCGGCCAACCTCCACTCTGCCTCGGCTGACCGCTTCTCCACCTCGGCCCGATCAGCCTCGACCTCCCACCGAAGGCGCATGGCATCCTCCTCCCGGCCCAATAGCTTGGCATGCTCGGCCTCCCACTGGCCGTCTAGCTCGGTACGGTCCACGCGCTCCTCCTCCAAAAGCCGGCTCTTCCTCTCGAGCCACTCGCGGGCCCGGGCCAGTTGTTCAGACAACGACCGGGCATCCACCTGGCTCACCCTTGCCAGCTCCTTAACTGCGAAGAGCTCCCGTCGAAGCCCATCACGCTCCTCGGTGAGCTGAGCCATCTTCCTGTCTGAACCACCAAGGGTCCATGCAAGGGTCGCGCGCTCTGACTCCGACTGAGCGTAAGCTTCAGCCAGAGTGGCCCCCATCTGGGCCAAGACCAAGCCGCCCTCCATAACCAGCTCGAGGGCCGCAGGCGGGGAGCGTTACCTGTCTCCTCCCTTCACCACCTTCATATCTATGTTGCAACACGCCCGATACAGAGGGCCCTGGATGCCCAGCCTCTCTAGAGCCGCCGAAATTGCCCCCCCCCCCCCCCGAGCGGTATCCCTTCAGGAGCCCCGCCGGCCTGCCTGGACCAAGCCGCTGCTTCATCCGCCCCTCTTGCCTCAGTCGGTCGAGGCTGTGTCTCCGCTCCTCGTGACCCCCCGACCTCGACCGACTCGGCCCCTGCGCCACCACCCGGAGCATCGCCCGCCTCGATCGACGCCCCAGTCTCAGCCGCGGTCCCAGAGTCACCCGCTTCAACTCCGCCCCCCTCGGTTCCTGCTGAGGGGAGAGCTGATCCAGTGCCACCGCCACCAGTAGAAGCTGCCCCGGCCCCCTCAGCTCCTGCTGATGGGTGAGCCGATCCAATGCCGCCGCCCCCATAAGCGGCCCTGGCATCCTCGGCCCCCTCTCGCTCGACGGATGGGGGAGCCGGCCCAACAGGGTCAGCCCTATCTCGCTCGGAAGAGGAGAGAGCCGCCGAGCCAGAGTCAGCTTCAATAGCGGGGACGGACCCGGCCTTCTTGGCCCGCTTCTTGGCCTTCATGATGTCCCGTATCATGCCCTCCATGGGATCTTTACGTTTGGCCCCCCGCGGCCTGGAAGACCCCTCCTGGGCCATCCGCTTGCCCTTATCTCGGGCTCGGGAGCGCCCCTCGGGAGCTCGTGACTCTTCGGCAGCCGAATCATCACCAAGATCGATCACCTCCCGTTCGGCCGCAGGCTCCTCCTCCACAGTCGGCTGCCTGGCGTCTGCACAGAAGAAGGATATGGTCAGGAAACGAAAATGGTCTCACCATCCGACGAAGAAGCTGATTCGTGACGTCCGAACATGTCGGCCGTAGCCGCGCGAGAAGGCACCGCTCGATGTTCTCTGGAGTAACCAGCTCCTCCGTGGACTGGCGATGCTTCAGCAAGATGGCCGCATACTCCTCCACATCCGAAGAGAACTCTTCTTGTCTCAGAGGGATGTTCGGATGGAAATTGGGGATTACGGGACACCTCCAAGTCTCCTCCACCGAAAAAATCCCCACCCAACAGAACTGAGTCTTCCATCCCTTGTGGGAAGAGTCCTTCGCGGCTAAAGAGACACAGCTCCTGTTCCGTCTCGCCTGGATGAAATAGATGCCCTTCCCGGTCGAGGGATGCGCCTTCAACTCAAAAAAATAATGGAAGAGGTCCAAGGAAGGAGGAACCCCGCATTGGTAGCAGAGTATGCGAAAGGTGGAGAGAAGAAGATAAGAGTTGGCTACCAACTGTATGGGAGCCAACTTAAAGAAATCAAGAAGCTTAAGAAAAAAGGGCTCGAAGGGAAGGTGGAACCCACCCTTCCACGACAGAAGGAAGGAACAGAAATGGCCCGTACGAGAATCCAAGCTCGTCTCGTGCGGGGCAGCCGCGGCGAAGCAAAACTGATAGGGCAGGCAAAACTGGTGCTCCAACCGTTTCACCTCCGCCTCCCCCAGCTCATTGTAGTTTGGAGCAGGCGGTATCACCATCGCCCTCGCCTCAGGCTCACCCTCCCACTCTTTGACCTCTGGACCCTGATCCGCCATGGGATCTGAAGAAGATCTTGAAGAGAAATGCTCCCGAGACTCCAGAGATTCTGGAGGAAGAGGAAGCGGTCGAACCACCTCCGCGGTTATCTCCGCCAACTCTGCGAACCCCGCTGCAAGCCTCTGCTCTTCTATCGTGTCCTCACGACGCATCAAAGAGCCCCAAAAGCAAGCACGAAGGAGAGCAAAAATCCTAAAACAGAGGGAGTCTGGAACGACCACAAGCGCACAACGCCTATATTCCCACGCGGAAGGCGACGCGTCGTTCCGACCTCCGTGAAAAGGGGGCCCCTTCATTTTAAATCTGTCAGGATTGTCATTATTACGGGCCCAGGTGACCACGACACGTGGCTTCTTAACACCGCCAGATCTCCACCCACCCGAGCCACGCTGGTCCAAAACCCTAACGGCTACTCTTCCGAGCCTACCAAGGCTCGGGAGTAGGAGGGGGACAAGTGGAGAGGGGGATTTCTATAGCCCATCTAAGAGGGGCCGAACCAGGTCCAGCAAGACCAAACGAGGCCCAGCTCATCCAAGTGACCGCCCCGCAGGGCCCACTTAGCATAAAAGCCCAATAAGATCACTCGGGATCAAGCCCTTCCTCGGTGGCCATTAGGCCCGGAAGGCCCGAGAGTCGGTCTGGTCGGAGGAAGACCCAAGCCCGACCTATCCCCCTCGCCGGGATAAAGGCTAGCGCCCCTCGCCCACTCCAACCGAGCCTCATCCGAGCTATGCTTATCGCCCGGATAGGGCTGACACTCTTCATGCTTGGGACGACCGACGATTACTTATCCACGCTGCTGTTGAGAGCCCTTTATGAGCAGGAGTTCACAAAGATAAGGGACCCACGAATCTTCAAGGTTATAAAGAGCCCATGATGAGGACGTGAAGAGCCCACGTCGGGGACGTAACCTCCACCTAAAACTCCTTAGCTTACGGGACTCATGAGACTAGCGCACTATTTAAACCTGAGACCCCCTCCAGCAGAAGGTAAGGCCTACACACGCCTAAAACTCCCTGAGCAGGAACGACTTCACCACCTTGGTGGAGACGGATCTCATGTATCTCCTTCCTCCTCCTTTCATAGCTTCCACCACTGCTCTACTGACTTAGGCATCGGAGGGTTTTCCCCAGGGATCCACCCCTGGGCCCCCTGATCTGTTTCCCTTCCTTGCAGTTCACTGATCGGTGATCATCCCCTAGCTTAGGACTAGCGCGAGATCGCCCATCTTCAAAGTTGAAATCCTTGAGATATTCGAGCCAACGCCTTTGCCGCATGTTCAGCTCCTTTTGGGAGAATAAGTACTTGAGGCTTTTATGATCGGAGTACACAGTGAATTATTCTCCGTAAAGATAGTGCCTCCAGATCCTCAAGGCAAATACTACCGTGACCAGTTCTAAGTCATGAACCGGGTAGTTCTCTTCATATTTCTTCAATTGTCGGGAAGAGTATGCAATGACTCTTCCATTCTGCATCAATACACATCCGAGGCCAATATCCGAAGCATCGGTATATATCTCGTATTTTTCTCCTTCAATTGGTAATGATATGACTGGAGCAGTGGTCAAGAGATCCCTTAAAGCTAGGAAAGACAGTGACTGGAGCAGTGGTCAACGTGGGCCCGTAATAATGACATCCACCCACATTTCTACAAAAGTCCCTGACTCTTACTACAATGACCAAAGGCCAAGGGGTAGGGGTGCCCCTGGGCCTAGCCCAAAGAATTGGGCCCAATAACTATTCTAAACAATCTAATGACACTTAACCTAGGTAAATGACTCATTAACCTAGGTACAAGACTCAAATAAAAGGAAAAATACATCAAATGACTCAAATAAAAATTACATAGGACTTAAATTAAATAACTAGACCATACCGGAAGCAACCGGGGCGAGGAGACGAGCTGTGAACGTGGGCATGGGTGGTGATGTCCCCATCAGGTGGAGTGTCTCAAGTCAAGCAAGTACTCCGGTGCAATGCTAAACACCATGGTCAATAAACTCCCATGGGCACAAGTACCTTCGGGTGCTCCTCCCAGGACCAGACTGGGCCCTATATGCACAGCATTTCATGTATTACCTTTGACATCCACTCTCATTTATAGCCAATGAAGAGGCGTGATCTCGCGTTGGTCCTGAGCTGGGTAGATGATCACTGGATAGTGAACTGTGAGGAAGGGAAACGGATCAGGGGGCCCAGGCACTACTAGAAAAAGCGGGATTACAGACGAAAATTTCAGACTGAAATTTGTGACAGAAATTTTCGTCTGAAATTTGTGACGGATTAGGTTCCATCGAAAATCCCGTCTGAAATATGCAACTACACACCGAATTTCAGACGAAAATTTGTGACGAAAAATATTCCATGTGAAATTTCAGACGAAATTTGTGATGGAATTATTAAACTCTCAGAAATTTGTAACCAACAATTTGTGACAGCCACCTCTGTCTGAAATCCGTCTGACAATCTGTCAAAAATGTGTCTTCTCACGGATTTTCAGAGGGAAATTAATCCGTCACAAAACTATTGCACCCCAAATTCGTTGCAAAGGCCCTATTTGTGACGGATTTGGGCGGAATAGTTTTGTGACGGATTAATTTTCGTCTTAAAATCCGTGAGAAGACACATTTGTGACAGATTGTCAGACAGATTTCAGACGGAGGTGGCCGTCACAAATTCTTGGTTACAGATTTCTGACAGTTTAATAATTCTGTCACAAATTCCGTCTGAAATTTCACACGGAATATTTTTCGTCACAAATTTTCGTCTGAAATTCGGTGTGTAGTTGCATATTTCAGACGGGATTTCTGACGAAAATTAATCCGTCACAAATTTCAGACTGAAATTTTCGTCACAAATTTCCGTCTGAAATTTTCGTCTGTAATCCCGCTTTTTCTGGTAGTGAGGGATGGTTCCCTGGGGTAAACCCTCCGATGTTTAAGTCAGTAGAGCAATGGTGGAAGGTATAAAAGGAAGAGGAAAGAGATGCATGAGATCCCTCAACACCAACGTGGTGAAGTGGTTCTTGCTTAGGGAGTTTAGGCGTGTGTTTGCCCTTACCTTTCGTTGGAGGTAGTCCTAGGTTTATATAGTGCATTAGCTTCATCAGTCCCGTAAGCTAAGGAGTTTCAGGCAGGAGTTACGTCCTCAACGTGGGCTCTTTACGTCCTCATCGTGGGATCTTTACAGCCTTGGGAGATCATGGGTCCCTAATTCTCATAAACTCCTGCTCATAAAGGGTTCTCAACGATAGCGTGGATAAGCAATCGTCGGTCGACCCAAGCATGAAAGGTGCCAACCCCGTTCGGGCGATAGGCATAGCTCGGATGAAGATAGGTCGGAGTTGGCGCTGAGCACCTGCCTTTATCCCGGTGAGGGGATAGATCGGGCGTGGGTCTTTCTCTGACTTGACCGACGCTCGGGCCTTCCGAGTCTAAGGGCTGCCGAGGAAGGGTGTGATCCCGAGTGATCTTATTGGGCTTTTTAGCCTAAGTAGGCCCTGCGGGGCTGTCACTTGGATGAGCTGGGCCTCGTTTGGTCCTGATGGACCTACTTTGGCTGCTCTTTATGTTAGTGTTGGTGTGCTACAGGCCAATTTCGGGTCGGGTAGGCCCAATAGTTGTACGATCTTGTTCATTAATAAAGTGGTGTTTGAGCGTAAATATGCAATTGTGTTACTTTACGTTGTCCCTAGGATATGTGGTTGTAAAGTCAGCTCGAGATGGGATCTCGAACATGAGATTGACTTTACATGTACACATACCTTAAACTGTTCCTGGTTGGAGGGTAATCACTCGGGGACTTTGATTACCTATTAAACCAGTACACATGATGTGTCAGTGACCAGTCTCATGGTCATTGGTGCGGGGCACCAACACATATGTGTAGGTGTATGTCCTTGGAGGATGTGCACTGAACTGATCCGCTATTGGATCTTCAGATGGTTGATTATACCTTATGTCAACTGAAGATCCAACGGTCACAGTAGCATCGTTGGTCCTTTGACCTGAGACATTGATCGGATCTTACACGAGGACTGGAATGGTTTAATTACTTAGCTAAGTAACTTTAACCATAAGTCATGAGTTGCCGAGTCATTAACCACTCCAGGAGACGTGTGAAGATCATCAATGGTCAAGAGGGGATCGCTCACTGTCGGGTATATATCAGACAGTTAATGGGTCATGACATTGACGCTCCGTTAAATCCCTGGCCAGGGTCGTGTGAGTTCGTTTAGAACGGACGTCATACACTTTAAGGGGGTTATAGTCAAATGGCACGATCATGGGGTTTGACAGAAACCATACCCTCGATCGTACCAGACTCATAGAATGAGCAAGGTATTATATCGATGCGGTAACTGTGGACTTACAGGTACCAGACAGGCTGGTTTAAACCCGGCGTCCTCTAGGATCACGCGGATTTGCTTGACCCAAGGTGATCGAAAGGTTCGGAATAAATTAAACTATTATTCAGCTCTTGTAGAAGCGAAGAATATGTTTAATTTACTTCTAATTGGAAATTAGAAGTTAATGGGCCTTAAACTAGAGTGACTATGGGCCTAGAGGATCACACACAATGGATTCTTGGGTGACGGATTATTGTTATAAAAGTGTATGTATTAATTCCTTTTAATTCCTTTTGAAAGTGAGTGTAAATGGAGCTTAATACATATGTATAATAATAGATAGGACATATATATACAGTTTCGATCTTTTGGAATCCTTTTCTAAAAAGCCTAAACTCTATATATAGATCCTACGTGAAGCTCATTCGAGCTTCTTCTTTCCTTCCCTTAAGCTAACCAAGCATTAAGCTTAAGGGAGAGGATTAGTCTCCCCCCTTTCTCCCTCTTGCTCTCTCTCTCTCTAGAAGGTGATAGAGTCGGGGATAGTCGTGCCGGGGAGGTACCGTCGCTGCGCAAGGGTCCGTGTGGATCTGCTCTAGAGGCCGTACAGCTGTGCGGCTCGGTTTCTCTGCATCGGGCTTAGCGGACAGCGTCGTTCCGCGCAAGGTGAAACACGCAACCCGTAATTAGGGTCTTAGAAACACCGATTAGAGCACAGATTAAGCTTTCCATATCACCAGGATCGGGCAAATGAAATTTTTGTTATCCGCTGCGTCGCCCGTAGGTGCTGTGCGAATCCTTACAGTGGTATCAGAGCCAGGTTCGCGCTCTGGTCGGTGTTTTAGCGTCGTTTAGTACCATGCTTTAGGGATAATAAAATCTTCAATTATTATTTGTTGAAAGAGATCTAGGCGTCTCTGTTCTTCAAAGATGCTGGGCATCCAAGCAGCAAATTTTTTGAAAAAAAATAAAAAAAAAATTTAAGACCCGTTTGGGCGCACTGCGCCCTGGGCGCACTACGCCCGCCGCGTGCGCCGCGTGGCAGCGCACGCGGCACCCGCAATTACGGGCGCCCGTGTGCGGGCGCGGGCGGGCCCACCCACGCCACCGCATAGGCGGCCGCGCCCCCCCCACTTGCGGGGTTTTTTTTTTTAAAAAAAAATTTACTTATTTTTAATTTATTGGTGCATATATTAATATATATACTAGATATATATATTAAAATGCTCAGTAAATTAATTAGAATTTTATCTATTAAGTTAAATAGTGTTATCTCAAAAGTAAATGTCGAATGGTAAATTTTATTTAACCGATTTGAATTTACCGAGGTGAGATAATTACTATTTACCTTGAGATAAAATGGTAATAATTGAAGTTACTTCAGTAAAATTTAAGTTTTTAATTTTTAATTATTAGATAATTAGAAAATTTAAATTTTAAATTTTATTGAAGTTAAATGTAGAAAATTCAATTATTTGAATTTTAATTATTAGATAATTGTTAAATTCAAATTTTGAATTTTAGAAAATTACTAATTGAGGATAATTACATTATTTTAAATTTATTTTCAAACAAAATTATTGGATAATTAGTTTGAATTTAAATTTAAATTATTGGCATGTTTAAATTTTAAATTTAAATTTGATTATTGGATAATTAAATTTAAATTTAAATTTAATTAATTATCTCAATTACATGCCCCTATAGAAAATGATGGTTCTTTACGTGCTTTACTTTATTTACCTTGTATTGGCCTGCTTGTGTGTTTAATTTTAGTTAATCATGCTTTGATTTTTAAAATTAAACAAAGGTAGCCTGTTTTTGTTTGCACATCCCATTTTTAAATTCAAAAGTAAGGATTATTTTCAGAAAATAACCCTTGATTGATTTTATTTGAATGGGTTGGCAAGTGATCATGGACTTGGATTAATATAATTAATTGGGATCTGCGAACCTTCTTTCTCTCTCTGTTAAAATTCCAATGTACTTCTATCTTCCTCCATTGTTGTACTCGCCCTAAGGGCTGCTGGAATTTGAGTCACATGTAATTTAATTTTTTCGGCCTGCGAGCCGTGTAAAAGTTGTAATTGATGCGGCGTCGGAGTTTGAAAGCGCGGAGCACACCCGACGAGGACGATCCAGCTGCTTCGGAAGCGGGCCGGATGTCTTAGTTACATTAGGGTTAAAGTCCATGATCACTTGCGTTTATTTTTGCATTGGATGCATTTATTTTGTGCAAACTACTAGGTACGGTAAATATATTGGATATATTTATATTACCACCTAGGGTGAGATCAAGATAAAATTAAATTCCCTCGCGTTTAAATTTTAGATCAGGTAAGCGTGGCTCTAGGAGTCGTCGAGGCCCTCCATCATTATGGAGTGAATGAACGTCTTCATTTCATGGATTTGTTGTGCTTTCCACAAGGTCCATGAGTTTGGGGACGGGATTAAACTCCAAGGCTCGGCCTCAATGGGGTGAGGAATTGAACTCGGCCTTGTTGTGCTTTCCACAAGGGTCGGGTCATGAACTCATTGCTATGTTGTAATGATGGTTAGATCTAACCGAGAATATCTTTTGTTGTGCTTTCCACAAGGGGATGATTTCTCGGGGGCCGAATATCGGATATTGCATTAGATGCAAGTGCCTGTTGACTGCCCTTGAGATGGTGTATGGCTTGTTGTGCTTTCCACAAGGTCGTACATCAGTCTCGTTGGGATTCCGACCCACTAGGTTGATCTCGTTGATCTCCCGTTCTATATACTGAGGGTTATATAGTTCGATCGAAAAATAGTGGGACTAACTAAGATAGAAAACCACATCTAAGTTAGAATTTGAACACATGCTAAGTTATCTTTTATTTCTTATCCAGATTACAATGTCGTCGTCCAACCCCCTCCGCGGCATCTTGGATGCAAATAGATTAACTGGACCGAATTACTCGGATTGGCTGCGTAATCTACGCATAGTCCTTACCGCCGAAAAGATTACGTACGTGTTGGACACGGTTCATTCTGAGCCAGCTCCTGATGCCGACGAGGGCGAGTTACTGGCTTATGCCAAGTGGTCTGAGGACTCCTCCCTTGCCCAATGTTACATGTTGGCCTCTATGGCTCCCGAGCTACAGAGGTAATTTGAAAAGACTGATTGTAGAAGTATACTTCTCAATCTACGCCAGCTCTTCAGGGAGCAGGGTAGGATTGAGAGGTATGACATCTCAAAATGGCTTTTCAGGACACGGATGTCTGAGGGTTCATCAGTACAGGCCCATGTACTGAAAATGATGGAGTGGATTGAAAGACTCAATGCATTGGGGTTCAAGTTGGATCTTGAACTATGCATTGATCTTATACTCCAGTCATTGCCCGATTCCTTTTCTTCCTTCATCATGAACTTTAACATGAACAGGATTGAAGCAACTCTCCCAGAGCTGCTCAATATGTTAAAGAGTGCTGAAGGAACCATGCAGAAAGATAAACCATCTTCGTCTGTAATGGTTATTGGCCGGGCCAACAAGAAAAGGAAGGCCTCTCAAATATCCACCACGAGTAACAAAGGGAAGGGAAAGAAAAAGGCCACGGGTAAGCAGCTCGCCAAGGTTGACAAAGGGAAGGGCAAGAAGAATGAAAAGGAAGACAAATGTTTTCGATGCGGGGAAACTAGGCATTGGAAAAAGAATTGCAAGGCAATTCTAAATGAAGGTATTTTTTGTCATAGACCTTAATTTGTCATATATGGAATCCACATCATGGGTATTGGATACTGGATGTGCATCTCATATCTGCAATTCTGTGCAGGTGCTGGCAAATAGAAGGCGACTAGGTAAAAAGGAGATTGAACTGAGGATGGGCAATGGAGCTTTAGTTTCTGCCAAAGCTGTCGGGACTGCACGCCTCAGTTTACCTTCAGGAGTCATTCTGGAGCTGAATGACTGTTATTATGTTCCTAATATTATTAAGAACATTATTTCAATCTCTGGCTTGTATAACATTGGATACACATTGGCTTTTAATAGCACTGGGTGCTCTATAATGAATAATGGTTTGATTATAGCCAATGGTTCATTAGTCAATGGTCTTTATGTATTAGATACACGTTCTAATGTTATGCAAATTTCCAATGCTGATGAAGTGAATTCTGCATATCTATGGCATTGCAGACTTGGTCATGTAGGTGAGAAAAGAGTCTCTCACTTACACTCAAATGGGTATTTGAATTCGTTCGAATACAAGCCATTTGATATCTGTGAGTCGTGTCTCATGGGGAAAATGACCAAGGCTCCTTTTGGTGGACATGGTGAGAGGGCTGTTGACCTTCTCGAGCTCATACACTCGGATGTGTGTGGACCCATGTCCATAGAAGCAAAAGGAGGTTATCTCTATTTCATTTCTTTTATTGATGACTTCTCTAGATATGGCTATGTGTATTTAATGAGACATAAGTCACAAGCCTTTGAGAAGTTTAAGGAATACAAGAATGAAGTAGAGAAACAAACAGGTAAAAGTATTAAGGCTCTTCGATCAGATCGAGGAGGTGAATACTTAAGCCATGAATTCACTTCTTATCTTAAAGACCATGGAATAGTTTCTCACTGGACTCCACCGTATACACCATAACACAATGGTGTATCCGAGAGGAGAAACAGGACCTTGTTAGACATGGTCCGATCCATAATGTCTATGTCAAGACTACCCTTGTCTCTCTAGGGCTATGCGTTAGAGACTGCGGCTTATTTATTGAATAGGATCTCAAGTAAATCAGTTCCTTCTATACCATATGAGATATGGAAGGGCAGGAAACCAAATTTTAATTACATTAAAATTTGGGGGTATCCTGCTCATGTAAAGAAGAACGAGAGTGATAAGCTTGAGTCGAGAACCAATAAGTGTAGGTTTGTGAGATATCCAAAGGAGACGTTTAGATATTATTTCTATCACCCTTCTGAGCAAAGGGTTTTAGTGGCCAAGAGAGATGTATTTCTGGAAAGAGAATATCTACTCCAGAAAAACAGTGGGAGCCAGATAGAATTGGACGAGGTCTAAGAACCACAACCCATAGACACAAACTCGTTAGATGAGACGGTATTAGTTGATCCTATTCAAGGTGAAACACTGACACTATGGAGATCTGGTAGACTACCGAGAGAACCTGAGAGATATGTTGGACATGTCTCAGAGGGGTCCTCTAAGGTATGTATCGATGAGGATGATGATTCTCAGTCGTACCAGGAGGCGATCCGTAGTGTAGACTCCGAGAATTGGCAAGAGGTAATGGATTCAGAGATCCAGTCCATGTACACCAACAAAATTTAGAACTTAGTTGATGTACCCAAAGGGAAGGTCCCTATCGGCTGCAAATGGATTTTCAAAAGGAAAATCGGTGCAGATGGACAGGTTGACACATACAAGGCTAGACTAGTGGCGAAAGGATACCGTCAAAGGCAAGGCATTGACTATGACGAGACATTTTCACCGGTAGCCATGGTTAAGTCAATCAGAATCCTCCTTGCCATTGCTGCATACCTGGATTATGAGATCTGGCAAATGGATGTGAAGACATCTTTTCTTAATGGAAACCTGTCAGAAGAGGTGTACATGGTACAGCCTGAAGGATTCACCTCCAAGCTACATCCTAATAAGGTATGCAAACTTCAAAGGTCCATTTATGGATTAAAGCAGGCATCTAGAAGCTGGAACTTAAGATTTGACGAGGCTGTCAAATCTTTCAACTTCATTCGGAATGAAGATGAACCCTGTGTTTACAAGAAGGTCAGTGGGAGCTCAGTGACCTTCTTGGTCCTTTATGTTGATGACATCTTACTCATTGGGAATGATGTAACGATGTTGACATCAACTAAGTCTTGGTTGTCCAAGACCTTCTCCATGAAGGATTTGGGAGAAGCATCCTATGTGCTGGGCATAAGGATCTATCGAGATAGATCTAAAAGGATGCTAGGATTATCTCAATCCATGTACATAGACACTATCCTCAAAAGGTTTAGGATGGAAAATTCCAAGAGAGGTCTCATTTCCATGAGACGTGGAATTTACCTATCCAAGGGGATGAGTCCTAAAACTTCTGAGGGGGTCGCACACTTGAATAAGGTACCCTATGCTTCGGTGATAGGGTCAATCGTGTATGCAATGCTATGTACACAGCCTGATGTTGCCAATGCTTTAAGCATTGTCAGCAGATATCAGGCAAATCCAGGCGAAGAGCACTGGAAGGCAGTAAAGGGTATCCTTAAGTACCTGCGAAGGACTAAGGATCTTTTTCTGCTTTATGGAGGAGAGGACCTACAGCTTAGAGCTTACACAGATTCTAGTTTCCAGTCAGATCCAGATGACTGCAAATTCATGTCTGAATTTGTATTCATGTTGAATGGAGGGGCAGTCAGTTGGAGAAGCCGTCTGGATGAAGAAATTCATCTTGGAACTTGGCGTAGTTCCCGAGATAACAGCTCCCATCCCATTATTTTATGATAATAATGGGGCCATCGCCCAGGCGAAGGAACCGAGATCTCACCAAAGGTCAAAGCATATTCTCAGGCGCTTTCACCTTATTCGGGAGATTGTTGATCGTGGAGATGTGATGGTAGAGCGTGTACCATCAGAAGACAACATAGCAGATCTACTGACTAAGCCTTTGACACAGACTGTATTTGAGCGTCATCGGGATAAGATGGGCCTCAAAGTTGTGGGCAATTGGCTGTAGTTCAAGTGGGAGATTGTTAGTGTTGGTGTGCTACAGGCCAATTTCGGGTCGGGTAGGCCCAATAGTTGTACGATCTTGTTCATTAATAAAGTGGTGTTTGAGCGTAAATATACGATTGTGTTACTTTACGTTGTCCCTATGATATGTGGTTGTAAAGTCAGCTCGAGATGGGATCTCGAACATGAGATTGACTTTACATGTACACATACCTTAAACTGTTCCTGGTTGGAGGGTAATCACTCGGGGACTTTGATTACCTATTAAACCAGTACACATGATGTGTCAGTGACCAGTCTCATGGTCATTGGTGCGGGGCACCAACACATATGTGTAGGTGTATGTCCTTGGAGGATGTGCACTGAACTGATCCGCTATTGGATCTTCAGATGGTTGATTATACCTTATGTCAACTGAAGATCCAACGGTCACAGTAGCATCGTTGGTCCTTTGACCCGAGACATTGATCGGATCTTACACGAGGACTGGAATGGTTTAATTACTTAGTTAAGTAACTTTAACCATAAGTCATGAGTTGCCGAGTCATTAACCACTCCAGGAGACGTGTGAAGATCATCAATGGTGAAGAGGGGATCGCTCACTGTCGGGTATATATCAGACAGTTAATGGGTCATGACATTGACGCTCCGTTAAATCCCTGGCCAGGGTCATGTGAGTTCGTTTAGAACGGACGTCATACACTTTAAGGGGGTTATAGTCAAATGGCACGATCATGGGGTTTAACAGAAATCATACCCTCGATCGTACCAGACTCATAGAATGAGCGAGGGATTATATCGATGCGGTAACTGTGGACTTACAGGTACCAGACAGGCTGGTTTAAACCCGGCGTCCTCTAGGATCACGCAGATTTGCTTGACCCAACGTGATCGAAAGGTTCGGAATAAATTAAACTATTATTCGGCTCTTGTAGAAGCGAAGAATATGTTTAATTTACTTCTAATTGGAAATTAGAAGTTAATGGGCCTTAAACTAGAGTGACTATGGGCCTAGAGGATCACACACAATGGATTCTTGGGTGATGGATTATTGTTATACAAGTGTATGTATTAATTCCTTTTAATTCCTTTTGGAAAGGAGTGTAAATGGAGCTTAATACATATGTATAATAATAGATAGGACATATATACAGTTTCGGTCTTTTGGAATCCTTTTCTAAAAAGCCTAAACTCTATATATAGATCCTACGTGAAGCTCATTCGAGCTTCTTCTTTCCTTACCTTAAGCTAACCAAGCATTAAGCTTAAGGGAGAGGATTAGTCTCCCCCCTTTCTCCCTCTTGCTCTCTCTCTCTCTAGAAGGTGATAGAGTCGGGGATAGTCGTGCCAGGGAGGTACCGTCGCTGCGCAAGGGTCCATGTGGATCTGCTCTAGAGGCCGTACAGCTGTGCGGCTCGGTTTCTCTGCATCGGGCTTAGCGGACAGCGTCATTCCGCGCAAGGTGAAACACGCAACCCGTAATTAGGGTCTTAGAAACACCGATTAGAGCACAGATTAAGTTTTTCATATCACCGGGATCGGGTAAATGAAATTTTTGTTATCCGCTGCGTCGCCCGTAGGTGCTGTGCGAATCCTTACACTTTAGGTGGGCTACGAAATCCCCCTCTTCACTTGTCCCCCTCCTACTCCCGAGCCTTGGTAGGCTCAGAAGAGTAGCCGTTAGGGTTTTGGACCAGCATGGCTCGGGTGGGTGGAGATCTGGCGGTGTTAAGAAGCCACGTGTCATGGTCACCTGGGCCCGTAATAATGATGATCCTGACGGATTTGAAGTGAAGGGGCCCCTTTTTCACGGAGATCGGAACGGCCCGTCGCCTTCCGCGTGGGGATATAGGCGTTGGGCGCTTGTTGTTATTCTAGACTCCCTCCGTCTTTAGGGTTTGGCTCACCTTCGTGCATGCTTTTGGGCTCTTTGATGCGTCATGAGGACACGACGGAAGAGCAGAGACTTGTAGCGGCGTTCACGGAGTTGGCAGAGATAACTGCAGAGGTAGTCCGGCAGCTTCCTCTTCCTCCGGAGTCTTCGGGGTCCGAGAGCATCTTTCTTCAAGTTCTTCTCCGGATTCCTTGGCGGATCAGCGTCCGGATGTCGAAGAGTGGGAGGATGAGCCTACGGTGAATGCGGCGGTTCCAAACTGTAGTGAACTGTGGGAGGCGGAGGTGAGAAGGCTGGAGCACCAATTTCGCCTGCCCCACAAGTTTTGCTTTGCCGCGGCTGCTCCGCACGAGATGAGCTTGGCCTCTCGTACAGGCCATATCTGTACCTTCCTTCTGTCGTGGAAGGTTGGGTTCCGCCTTCCCTTCGAGCCCTTTGTTCTTAAGCTTCTCAATTTTTTCCAGTTGGCGCCCGTTCAGTTGGTAGCCAATTCCTATCTTCTTCTTTCCGCCTTTCGCATCCTCTGCCGCCAATGCGGGGTTCCTCCTTCCTTGGACCTCTTTCACTATTTTTTCGAGTTGAAGGCGCATCCCTCGGCCGGGAAGGGTTTCTATTTCGTCCAGGCGAGGTGGAATAGGACCTGTATCTCTCTGGCTGCAAAGGATTCTTCGTATAAGGGATGGAAAACTCAGTTCTTCTGGGTGGGGATCTGCTCTGTGGAGGAGACCCAGAGGTGTCCCGTAATCCCCAATTTCCATCTGAATATCCCTCCCAGATAGGACGAGTTCCCTCCACACGTGGAGGAGTATGCGACTATCTTGCTGAAGCGCTGCCAGTCCACAGAAGAGCTGGTTACTCCAAAGAACATCGAGCAGTGTCTTCTTTCACGACTGTATCCGTCAGGTTCAGGTGCCACAAATCAGACTCTTCTTCGGATGTTGAGACCATTTTTCTTTTTCTGACTATATCTTTCTTCGGTGTAGACACCAGGCGGTCGGCTTTGGAGGAGACCGGAGAGGTGATCGATCTCGACACTGACTCGGCCACCGATGAGCCGCGATCTCCCGAGGGGCGCACCCGAGACCGAGGTAAGGGCAAGAGGGCGGCCCAGGAGGGGTCTTCCAAGCTGCGGGGGGCCAAGCGCAAGGATCCAGTGGAGGGCATGATACAGGATGCCGTAAAGGCCAAGAAGCGGGCCAAGAAGGCCGGATCCGTCTCTATCATCGAGGGTGGCTCTAGCTCGGCGGCTCTCCCCTCTTCCGAGCGAGATAGGGCCGACCTTGTTAGGCCGGCTCTCCCATCTGCCGAGGAGGTTGGGGATGCTCTTGCGGTCGATGATAATGCTGGTTCGGCTCCCCCCTCGATCGGAGCCGAGGGGGCCGAGGCTGCTTCTGCGATTGGCAGCGGCGCAGGCCTGGCTCTCCCCTCGGCCGAAGCCGAGGGGGCCGTGGACGAGGCGGGTGACGCTGGGGCTACGGGCGAAGCTCCAGGTGGCAGTGCAGGTGCCGAACCGGCCCAGGTTGGAGGATCGTAAGAAAATCCGCCCGAGGTATGAGAGGCGATCGAAGCCGCGGCTCGGTCCGGGCCGCCCGGTGGGACACCGACCGAAGGGGGGATCTTCATTCCGGTGGCCTTGGAGAGGCTTGGCATCCAGGGCCCTCTGTATTAGGTATGTCGCGGCATAGCCGCGAAGGTAAGGGGGGGAGGCAGGCAGCACTCTCCGTTCGTGGCCCTCGAGGCAGTCATGGAGGGCGGCCTAGTCCTGGCCCAGATGGGGGCCACTCTAGCAGAAGCATATGCTCGGTTGGAGTCAGAGCGGGCGACCCTGGCCTGGACCCTTGGTGGGTCTGACAAGAAGCTGGCTCGACTTGCCGAGGAGCGCGATGGGCTTCGGAGGGAGCTTTCCTCAGTTGGGGAGCTGGCACGGCCGAACCAGGTGGAGACCCGGGCGCTAACCGAGCAGCTAGCTAAGGCCCGCGACTCGCTCGAGAGGAAGAGCAGGCTTCTTGAAGAGGAGCGCCTTGTTCGCGTTGAGCTGGATGGCCGGTGGGAGGCCGAGCGTTCCGAGCTGGTGGACCGGGAGGAGGAAGCTGAGCGCCTTCGGGGGGAGGCCGAGGCCGATCGTGCTGAGGCGGAGAAGTGGGCGGCGGAGGCCGAGGAGCGGACGGCTGAGGCCGAGCGGAGTTTAGCCGAGGTGGAGCGGGAGAAGGCCGAGCTCACTGGTAGGGTGGGATTGGCTGGGGCAGAGGCGCTCAAGCAGTACAAATACTCGGAGGCCTACCTGGTTGACCTTAAGGAGGCTGCCCTCCCCTACTATGAGGCAGCGCTTCGCCGAGGCATCCGCAAGGGGTTCAAGCAGGGCTACGACTGGGCCGTATCTTGTGCCGAGGAGCAGGCGTCCGAAATAATTGAATTCTCGTCCGGGCAATGCTATGACTCGGATCTGTCATCCTCCGGCTCCTCTACTTTGGCGTCGGAGGAACAAGATCAGGAAGGCTCATTGTTCGAGGGGTCGCCAACTACGGATGCCTCGGGAGGGAACGCAACCGAGACAGTTCCCACGTCGGTGGGGTCAGTGCCAGGGTCGGCCGTCGTCGAGGGTGCCGAGGGCAGACCGCCTGAGCCTTCAACTTCCGAGCTTCAGGGTGGGCCAGAGGCCTAATGTATTCTGCTTTGCTTTCTCCTTTTTTTTTTGAAGAAAAAACTTTCCCTGTCGTGTAGGAAAAAAGGTAAGGCAATAGCATTATGATGAAGACTTAGCTGTTCCGTATCGCCATTGCCGTATTTTGTGCGGCGTATCTGCAGTAGTTGGAAAGTGACGATATTTTCTGCGTGGTTCTTGCATGATGGTTGGGCGGGCATCTGACAGGGTGTCTTTCCGTTTTCTCATGCTTTGAATGTTTGGCCGCTTCGTGTGTCCCGCTGGGGCGGAAACGAGGAGTTTGAGGTGACCGTTCGTAGGGAGAGGTCCCTTTGGCGTGTTTTCGAGGGGAGAATCATTTAAGGCAAATAGCCTCCCTTCGCCTATAAAAGGTCTGAAGGGCGTCCCTTCCTCTCCACCGCTTAGGGTTTTCCCCGACAGTCTTTCCTCATTCTCTCTTCACGTAGCGTTGTGCCATTATATTTGAAGCATGGAAGACGCTCCGGAAGATGAGGCTGTCGATGACGGGGGACAGAGAGTCCTTGTTGCTTCGGGTTTAAAGAGGGTTGGGAGGTTCTTGAGAATCTTGGAGCCACGATAGGTACAGGGTACGCCAGTCACTTGGGGAGGCCAAGTCAACAGCCAGGAGCTCCGAGTCGATGCTCGGTCGCTCTAGCTCTTCGAGAAGGACCGATCGAGTACCCTCGGGGTCAAGAGAGGAGGCCAGCCGAGAGAGGGCGTCCACTCGGGAGTTTTCCTCTCGAGCTATTCGGACTACCTCAAATCTCTCGAACTGTTGTGCCACGGCTCTGACTATCTGGAGGTATTTGACCATCGGTGCTTCTCGAGCTTCGTAATCCCCGTTGACCTGGCTAGCGACCAGCTGGGAGTTAGTGTGAATTTTGACTCGCTCAGCTCCCCGCCGCTGGGCCATGCGGGACCCCGAGATAAGGGCCTCATACTTGGAAGTGTTGTTGGACGCCTGGAAGCTGAACTTGAAGGCGTATTGTAGCTCTGCTCCTTCGGGGGACTTCAGGAGGATTCCAGCGCCGCTTCCAGCTGAGTTGGAGGATCCGTCGACGAACAGTTCCCAGGTTGGCCCGGGCACGGACGAAGATCTTTCTTCGGTCGGGATGGTGCTCTCGATGATGAAGTTAGCGAGCGCCTGGCCTTTGATAGCCGAGCGAGGCCGGTACAATATATCGTAGGCCCCTAGCATGATGGCCCACTTGACGTGGTGTCCCGAGGCTTCAGGGTGAGCGAGGATCCTCTTCAATGGTTCATCGGTCAGCACGGTGATGGAGTGCCCTTGGAAGTAGGGTCGGAGGCGCTTGGCCGAGGTAACCAACGGTAGCATGAATCTTTCGGTTGCGGGGTACCTTCTTTCAGCCTCGTTGAGCACCTTGCTGGTGTAGTAGACCTGTCTCTCGACTCCCGAGTCATTTCTGACCAGGACCGAGCTAACTGTAGATGGGGTTGCCGAGAGATAGAGATGCAGGGCTTCACCTGGGACAGGCTGTTGAGTAGTGGATAGCGGATCTAGAGAGGAGGGGTGAATAGATCTGCCCCTCTTTTCGCAATGCAACCCTCTATATAGCTAGATAAAATAAATCACAGCGGAATATAACTAGCTTATCGAAGAATACTATGATTTGCTTGGCAAGATGAGCAACTAATATATCGATTTGAACCCAAGCATGCATCTAGAACGAAGTAATCACATAAACAAATCACAACACAAAGGATTTTAAGGTGGTTCGGACTGAATCCCCAGTCCTACGTCCACCCCTCACCAAATCTAGTGAGGCTCCACTAGTGCCACGCGCTGAACTGTAAATCGGAAAAACCTCCGATTGCCTTCCTACTAACCACCGGTAGGGACGTCAATCACCACAGATCAGAGAACTTCCGATTGCCTTCCTACTAACCACCGATAGGGACGATCTTCAGTTTCGATTGTTTGAAAGAAATGGAAAGAGAACAAATATCAAGCTATTCAAACAAGATATGGAATATGCTAAAGAAGAAAAATCTTGTCTGAGATTGCTGGAGCTTGAATCGGATGCTTCAATGGTGTCTTCTTCCTTGAGAGATGATCTTCCTTGAGTTGATGAAGAAGACTATGGATGTAGCTTCAATCTTCCTTTTGATCTTCTTGAGTTGATGAAGAAGACTATGGATGTAGCTTCGATCTTCCTTTTGATCTTCTTGAGTTGATGAAGAAGATGAAGGATGCGGCTTTATCTTCTCTTGGCTTGGGCTTGATCTCCTCTTGAAGAAGCTTGAATCACTTGAGGATGAAGAAGCTCCTTCCCATAGTACTGTTCACAGTTACAGTACTTGAACTCCTCTCCCTTGAACACACCCTTGTAGCCTCCCTTGAACCCCCTTGAAGCATTAGGATTTCTAACCCTCCTTGTGTTGGTTTTATAGACTTTGAATGGTCCTTGGACATCCTTCAGACCAGATCCACAATCCATGGGAGATTGGGTGACTTTGGGGTTAAACAAATACAAGGAAAGGGGCTCTTCTCGAAGTGGAAAACAAAGTCAACATTGAAGGCTCGGGGCTGGCGGTCGACCTGCAGAAGCTGGCGGTCGACCGCTACTGAGAAACGCTGTAGACGGATGGTCCCTGGAATTTTCGGTCGACCGCTACTAGGCTGGCGGTCGACCGCCACTAAGACTCGTGCAGACTGGGAGCTGCTGGCTGGGGCGGTCGACCGCCCCTGTGCTAGCGGTCGACCGCCAGCTGGGTAGACCCCGGGTTTTCCTGGGTCGGTCCGTTAACCTCTGTATCTCCATCCCTTGAGTCTTTTAGCAGCCCGTTCTCATCTGTGGCATCAACCTTGACTGTCTTGAAGATTTCTATTTATTATATCGCTCCTATAATCAAAATTTTGTTCCGGGGGCTCCGCGACCTGACCGCGCAGGTCGATCCGCGTGTGAGGGCGCAATCATTGAGCTTTCACCTTTTACCATCTCCACTCCATTCCTTGGCATATCTGTCATGAAAGAACACCAAGTAGTTTAGTCATATAAGAGTGGTAAAACATCAATGACTTATAGTGTTTACCCATTATCAAAACCAAGAATATCAAATAACTCAAATGACCACAGGATGATGTCGAATGACCCAAGTGACCACAAGATGACTCAATTGACCACAGGGGCACAACACAGGCTTGGAAAGCACCGGGGGTGAAGCCAGGAACACCTTAAGGTCGGTGAATGCTCTCTGGCATTCCTCGTCCCATGCGAACGTAGCAGATGCCATTTTGGGCCCCCTCAACAGTTTGAAGAAGGGTAGGCATCGTTCGGCTGCACGGGATAGGAATCTGCTGAGTGCGGCAATGCGCCCGATCAGGCGTTGAACGTCTTTGATGCAGGTTGGTGGGCGCATGTCCAGGATGGCCTGGACCTTGTCGGGGTTGGCCTCGATCCCATGCTGGGTAACTAAGAAACCCAATAATTTCTCGGATCTTACTCCGAAGGCGCACTTGGTGGGATTGAGCTTCATATTGTACCTCAGGAGGGTGTCGAAGGTCTCAGCTAGGTCGGTGAAGTGGTTCTCGGCCTTGGGAGTCTTGACGAGCATGTCGTCAATATAGGCCTCGACGTTCCTGCCGAGCTGTCCCTCGAACATATGATTGACCAGCCTCTGGTACGTGGCTCCAGCATTCTTCAACCCGAAAGGCATCCGGGTGTAGCAGTATACGCCGAAGTTGGTGATATAGGCAATCTTCTCGATGTCTTCTAGATTCATTCTGATCTGATGGTAACCCGAATAGGCATCTAGGAAACTGAGTGTCTCGTTGCCCGAGGTTGAGTCAACCAGCTGGTCGATGCTCGGCAGCGGATAGCAGTCTTTAGGTGTGGCCTTGTTCAAGTCGGTGAAGTCCACGCACATCCGCCACTTTCCTGAAGCTTTCGGCACCAGGATGACGTTGGGCAGCCACGTCGGGTACAGGACCGGTTTAAAAAGACCAGTCTTTTGCCCCTTGGTGACTTGCTCCTTGATGATCTCCTGCTTCTCTAGCGCGTGCTTCCTTCTCCGTTGTTGTATGGGTTTGACGGTTGGGTCGAGGTCGAGCTTGTGCATCACCGTCTCCTCCGGTATCCCGGGGAGTTGATCATCAGACCATGCAAAGACTCGGATGTACGTGAAAAGAAACTATTTGTATTGCTGTTGGACCTCAGACGGTACATCGGCTCCAATCTTTACTCCTAGGGTCGGGTCGTCGTCTAGAAAAACCGTTAGCAACTCGCCTCCAGGCTCGACGGTTACGGATTTTTCCTCGACTTCCCGGGGGCCCTTATTCTTCCCGTCCGGCCTTATGGCTTCAACCGAGATATTATAGCACCTTCTGGCCGTCGCCTGGTTACCTCAGACTTCCCCCAACCTATTTTTGGTGGGGAACTTCATCTTTTGGTGATAAGTAGAAGGCACCACTTTCGTTCGGCTGAGGATTCCTCGCCCGAAGATTGCATTGTACGCTATCATACCCTTGATCACTATGAAGTCCACCATGACCGTAACGGTTTTGGGTGGGGTGCCGAGAGTAACTGGCAGGCTCAGGGCTCCCTCGGGATAAGTGGCCTGGCCATTGAACCCGCAAAGGGGGGTTCAGATCGGGCGGAGTTTAGACGGATTCTCCCCCATCTTAAGGAAACAATCATAGGATAATACATCAGGGGCACTTCTATTGTCAACTAGAATCCTGTCTACGTTACAATGGTTTATCGTGGCCGATATGACTAGGGCGTCGTCATGCGGGGTGGTTAGCCCTTCCAGGTCTTGGTAGGAGAAGACTATGACCTGGGGCTCACTTGGCGGGGCCCTGGGAGGCTCGATGACTAGGCTCGCCTGCTCAGCATGACTCTTCCTTCCTCGGCCACTGTCTCCTCCAGATGCAGCTCCTCCAGCGATGACGTTGATGTGGACCCCGCGAGGGGCGTTGTCGATTTCCTTGTGCCCTGCCGTAAATCGGGATAGGTGTCCTTGATGGACGAGGCGCTCGATCTCATCCTGGAGCTGGTGGCAGTCGCCGGTGTGATGCCCGTGGTCACTGTGGAACACGCAATGCTTGCTACGATTGTGGTTTTTCGACCTCATTGGCTCGGGTTGGAGGAGGAGGCCCGAGACTTTGATGTCCTCATATATCTCGTAAACCGGAGTGGTTAAGGGAGTGTACCGCTCATACTTTGAGCCGGTTCCTTGTGTTCCCCGTCCTGGTTCTGCCTCTTTCCTGGACCCGAGCTTGGCTCGGGTGCCCGCTTCTTGTCCCCCTCCCGACCTGAGCCGATTGCGTCTCGGCATGCGCTGAGCACTTCTTCGCACTCGGCGTGGCGCAAAGCCAGAGTCACTAGCTAGGCAAGGGTCGAGGGAGGGTGGAGGACAAGCTCGCGGCAGAGGTTCTCATCGCGGGTGCCCCCGGTCAGCGCGGTTATGGCCGAGGTGACATCTAGGCGGGGGATCCTTAGGGCTTCCGATTTAAATCGGGTGATGTAAGCCCGGAGTTTCTCCCCTTGTGCCTGTTTGAGAGCCAATAGCCCCGCTACCGACCTTGGGGGACCGCTGCCGGCGAAACTCTCCTTGAATACTCACCCAAATTGCTTGAAGTCCCAGATGGATCCGGGGACGAGGGCCCGGAACCTTGCTTGGGCACCTTGGACAAGGGTGGTCACAAAGGCTCGGCATTTGATGGCGTCGGATGTTCCATGCATGGTCATCAGGGTATCGAAGCTGTTGAAGTGATCGGTCGGGTCGCCCTGGCCGTCATAAAGCTTGAAGGTCGGAATGGAGGTTCTGGGAGATGCCTCTGCCTTCAAGATATAGTCAGAGAATGGGGATTTCTCTTCGTCCTCAATGGAAGAGACTTTCTGCATGGCGCGTAGGGCGCGCTCCTGCTCTGCGAAACGCCTCTCGAATTCTCACAGTCGGAGGGATAGCTCCGGCTGTCGCTGGGCCGTGGGGCTGGGGGGGCTGTCTTGGCGTTCCCCAGGGACTTCGATCTCTGGGTTCGGACGGCGTGCCCCAGGTTTTCCCCTTTTTGGCGTGGAGGAGGCCTCTTGTTACGGAGGGGGGGCTTGTGAAGGTCCTTCTGACCTGTTACGGATAATCTGCCGGCCTCGGAGGGTGATGTGGCCTCCGGTAGTGTGTTGGGACACGTTCTCGCGGGGAGGGCTCTCCGGAGGGGCGCGTGACCTTCCATCCCTAGCCGCCTGGGTCCTCATGAGTTCCATGAGGATATCCAATTTTACGTTGAGGGCTTGGGAGGCGTCAGCGCCACCGTTGAGTGGTAGCCCTACCGCCGTGGGGGGAGGGGGCGGTAGCCCTACAGGCGCGGGGGGAGGGGGTGGTCCGTCGGTGGGGGTGCTGGCATTGGAGGGGGAATTTTGTGAGGCCTGAGAGGAGCCTTCTCCCGCCGCTACCATGGCCTTTCCCCTGTCGCTGGCGGACCTCCTCCTTGAACTTCTTCGCACCATACTAGGTCTTTTGTCGCTTCCCACAGATGGCTCCAGATGAAGAGGCGTGATCTCGCGCTGGTCCTGAGCTGGGTAGATGATCACCGGATAGTGAACTGTAAGGAAGGGAAACGGATCAGGGGGCCCAGGGATGGTTCCCTGGGGTAAACCCTCCGATGCTTAAGTTAGTTGAGCAATGGTGGAAGCTATAAAAGGAGGAGGAAAGAGATGCACGAGATCCCTCAACACCAAGGTGGTGAAGTGGTTCCTGCTCAGGGAGTTTAGGCGTGTGTTTGCCCTTACCCTTCGTTGGAGGTAGTCCCAGGCTTATATAGTGCATTAGCTTCATGAGTCCCACAAGCTGAGGAGTTTCAGGCAAGAGTTACGTCCTTAACGTGGGCTCTTTACGTCCTAATCGTGGGATCTTTACAGCCTTGGGGGATCATGGGTCCCTTATCCTCATAAACTCCTGCTCATAAAGGGTTCTCAACGGCAGCGTGGATAAGCAATCGTCGGTCGACCCAAGCATGAAAGGTGCCAACCCCGTTCGGGCGATAGGCATAGCTCGGATGAAGATAGGTCGGAGTGGGCGCTGAGCACCTGCCTTTATCCCGACGAGGGGATAGATCGGGCGTAGGTCTTTCTCTGACCTGACCGATGCTCGGGCCTTCCGAGCCTAAGGGCTTCTGAGGAAGGGTGTGATCCCGATGTTGTGCCCCTATGGTTTTGATGTCAGCAACAACTATGTTTTGATGTCAGCAAGCACTATGGGTTTTGATGTCTGCAAGACTGTTGTACCCCTGTGTTTTTTATGTCAGCAAGTACTATGAGTACATGTGAATGATTCATTGAGAATCTTGTTTGCATGTCAATTCCATCAAACATGTTGTGTGCATATTAACTGCCATATGCATACACTGCATCAGTGCATTCATCAGTCGCTTCAATTCAATATTGATGCGTGTTCATTATGCATACAACATCAGTGCATGGTTAACAGTCTAGGCATGTGCATTTCATAACTGTGTTTCATGTGGCCATAAGTTAGTACATGCTAGTTCAAGGGTTAAAGTCAGTACAGAGTTTGCCTAGACTGCATCAACTCAAGTCTGTACATTCTTTGGTGGCTAGTCTGTACAACCTCCATTATTTCATTCGACCAAGTCAGTTCAGCCAGTGGTCTTCATGCATATACATAGTCTATGCATTGATTTGTCTCGCACATACACTAAGTCTGCACAAGGTGACTTAGCGAGTCTATACATTCGTGAACATAGTCAGTGCATCCTTTTACATCGTTATCCTTTACACATATACATAGTAAGTGCATTTGTTTGCTCAATGCATAGGCATAGTCAGTGCATTCGGTTGTTTCATGTCTATACAAAGTCTGCACATTCTCTGCTGATATGTCCGTGCATCATTTTAGCAAAGTCTGTACATCATCTTGTCGCATGCATGCAAAGTCTGTACACTCCTTGATAGCATGCCTGAGCATTTCTCTTCAATGTGCATACTTTCCTATATGCATTTGTGCATCTTTCAAGACAAAGTCTGTACACTCTTCACCCGACATTCAAAGTCTATACATTCTGTTGCATACATACGTAAGGTAGTGTCTTGCATGCAAAGTATGTACACTCCTTGATAGCATGCCTGAGCATTTCTCTTCAATGTGCATACTTTCCTACATGCATTTGTGCATCTTTCAAGACAAAGTCTGTACACTCTTCACCCGGCATTCAAAGTCTATACATTCTGTTGCATACATACGTAAGGCAGTGTCTTGCACACAAAGTCTGTACACTCGTTGATGGCATGCCCGTGCATTCATCATCAATGTGCATAATTTATTATATGCATACTGCATTACACGCTATAAAGTCTGTACATGCTCAGTTCAAATATCAAACTTACTCGATGCATCCTTTCTTTCCTTTCAGATTAATTCACACTGATAACAAGCCTAATTTGACAGGACTGCTACTCGAGGAGCTTAATAAGGGCACGTGATCCAAGAATAGAGATGGCTCAGGATCGTGACACGTGTAATGTAGTGAGCTGAAATGCTGCCACGTGGTCTAGGCTCTTGGGCGGGAATCGTGGAGAGCACACGCCCTATCTGTTCACTGCTCTATAAATAAGAAGCTTCTTCCAGAGGAGAAGGGCCATCGTGAGCAGAGTGATCGAAGTAGGGGAGCCCATCTGAAAGAGCAGAAGCAGAGAGAGAGAGAGAGCCTGCACGATCCAGAAGAAGAGAAAGAAAGAAGAAGAAAAAGAGAAAGAGAGATCAGCAGAAGAAGAAAAAGGAGAGTGAAAAGAGAGATAGAGAGTTCATGAAAAAGAAGAGAGAAGACTTCTTTGAAGATGTGTTATCTGTTGGCTCTTGGATCAGATCCAGACCAACTTGCTCCTTGAGAGCTATTTTGTGCTTTACCGTATACAGCTTTTTGTTGCTGTGTCCTTTCCGTATTTTGTTTTTCTTTTACCTCTGTTTCAAGTTGTTTGTCAGCAGAGCAAGCTGTGTTGCTCAGCGGGCAGAGGAGGATTCCTCTGGACGGGTTAAGCTGTAAGCCCCAGCGGTTGGCAAAGCTGTAATGCCCAGCGGTCAAGCTGTTAGTCAGCGGTTTGTAGGCAAGCTGTGTCGCCCAGTGGTTTTCAAGCTATTTGGCAGCGGAATCCACACTCTGGTTTGAGTGTGGGGTGGACGTAGGTCTGGAGGACCGAACCACCTTAAAAATCTTCTGTGCAGTTGTTTGATTGTCTATTATGGTTCGCTAGATGCATGCTTAGGCTCGATGTTGTCTTTCATCTAGTGAGTGGTTTATTTGCATACCGCACGTTTGATGTAGGTCTCGTGTGAGTCAGGTGAAGTCTAGTTTTATTATCAGTCTTTTCTGCTGAGTTCTGAATGTGTGTTTGTCTGTCATCTTCCTGTCCTTCATAGAGAACACCCAGTTCGTGCTAATTACCTACCCATATTGCTTCCGCGTCTTTGCCCTTCTACAGATTTTAACTGGGCGTAATTAGTAATGTTTAATTGGAAAATTTTTTTAAGAGGGATTCATTCACCCCCCTCTGAATCCATCGCACCACCCTCAACAATTGGTATCAGAGCAGGTTGTCTACACAGAGGGTCACACAACCTGCAGATCCGTTCCTGGATTCGGTTTCGGTGCGTTTTGGTTTGATGAGTGTTCTTATCATTGTTTTCGATCCCTTCTACATTTAAGTTTGTGATTTAATCTGAGGATGTCTCCGATGTTTGATCTCCTGAAATATGAGGGTCTAGGTTTTTATAACTGGCTCAATCAGTTCAGGGAATATGTGATGCAGACTAATCCAGATCTGTGGATGATCATTGCACACAGTTCTTATGAAGTTCCAAAGGATAAATCCTTATGGAAAACTTCAGACAGACTAAAATTCTCTGAGAATCAGAGGGCCCTGGACCTAATCAAAAGGGCGATAAATATTGATAAATTTCCTTGTATAGTCAAATGCTGCAGTGCCTCCGAAGTGGTCGATATGTTAGCAGTCAGTAGGAGCCGGGACGAAGTGAAATGCCTCATGGCTTCAGATGAAGATCAGATTCAAATTGAAGAAACTTCGTCACAGGTAAACTCTGACATTGTTAACTTTTCATTTGAAGATTTGGTGGCATTGAATGAACATTTGTTGATCGAGTATGACAGAATTAAATCTGAGAAAAGGAAATTGAAAAGAGAGCTGGACATGTTAAAATCTGAAGATAAGAACCTGAATAATAATTCAACTGGAGATAAGGGTCCGTGCAATGAATGTGCATTCTTAAAGGAATTGATCGAAGACTTAGATTCTGATGATAATATGCAAAAAAACTTAATCACTTCCTTGAACGAAGAAAATGATTCCTTGCTGGCTCAGAAGAAGGAAAATGATCAATGTCAAGATAAGCTGATTGAAGAAAACATGTATCTTAAAGACCAAAATAAAAAGCTAATGGTTCTTAATACTATTTTCTCTGAAAGATGGTTGTCATTTGAGAAAGGAAAATCAGTTGTGAAAGAAAATGAGAACAACAATGAAATAAAGGTTCAACAAGAAAATGAAACTCTAAAGAACCTGAATGATGCTTTGCAACAGCAGCTGATTGCGTGTGAATCTGAGCTAAACAAATATGAAGCTAACATTGTGACCCTTAACTCTGAAATTGAAGACCTAAAGGACTCCTTGTCAAGATTTGTAAAAGGAAAGATTAATATGAATACATTGCTTGGAGTAAATGTGAATGTCCAGAAAGAGGGATTGGGTTACATTCCAGTTACGAAGAAGGTTGAAGGGAATCAAATGAAAAATGTTTTTGTTAAAAGCTCAGAACAAGATAAAGCTTCTACTTCATCAGTTTTCCAATTGACTGTTCAGAGAACTGAAAATGAGGATAAAAACCTGAAGAATGAAAGTAATCAGAAAAAGGCTGGAAGTAAAAGGAAAACCAAACTCTCAACTATTGCTGTTAAGGCCTTTTCTGACTCTGTTAGACCTCATGATCAAGTGCATAGTACAAAACATTTCCCCATCCAGTCACATGCACACACAAGAATCACCTCATGTCATTACTGTGGCATATCTGGTCATCATATGCATGAATGTAGAATAATGGTTCAAGATGAATTGAGTGCTAAGATTATTCATGAAAAACCCCATGCATTCAATAAGAAGAAAAAGATCCATTGCTTCTAGTGTGGGAAGCTGGGCCATGTTGCAGCTCACTGCTGGCATGCCCAGGGAGGAAAAAGGAGTTCAAGACCTGAGAATATCCTTGAGAACAAAACTGTCTTTAATAGAAAAACTTCTGTATGTTTTGAATGTGGTAAAGTTGGTCATCGAGCCTTTGAGTGTTGGCATGTTAAAAGGAACACCAATTTGCATGGTAGAAATATCTTAACGAATGTCCACTCACAAAAATTTCATGTTCATCCTGTCAAAAGGAATTTGAACTCTGCCATTAATTGTCATTATTGTGGGAGAATAGGACATATCATGAATAACTGCCATGATTTGAATTTTGATGATAGGAAGACTTGGAAACCCTGAAGTGCACCTGCTAGAGGTGTCACTCAACTAATAAGACCCAAGAGTCTTTGGGTCCCCAAATTCACAAATTGATCTTACCTTGCAGGTGTGCCTTGGAAGTTGATGAATAAAGGGGTTAATAATCCAAGGCACTCAAGAATGAAACCCCCAGGATTGCACTATTCAGGTCAGTTCTAAAAATCTGTTCTAAATTTTGTTATCAGAAATTGTTTGCTTCAGATGCTTGCATATCAGATTAATCTATCTGTGCTTAATTGAAACCTTTTGAAAAATTGATTGATTTCACATGATGTTCTTGCTGATCATGACCAGTCTCGTTGCATAGTGCATATATATAGTGTGATGCATTGCATATCATCTAAATTGAAAATTCCAAAAAGGAATAACTCATTGCATCTAGACAGGGGGAGTATTTGAGTCTCACTAGTCGTTCACCTCTTGAACCCTTCCTGTCTAGCTATTCGGTTCACTTTCATATTCATGTGTGTTGATTTCATTCTGATTTGAGAGTTGGATTGTTTGAGAAATTATCCTGTGTCAGCCTGTCATTGATTTCTGAATAAAGAATGCTATGATGTTTGAACAATTGTTATGCACAACTGAGTGTCATACGCATGCTTTGCATAGTTGATGTTTCAAATTGATGCATGTATTGCACTGAGTATAGATAGTTGCATGTCTTGCATATAGTCCGTGCATCTTGTGTTCAAATAGCATGAAGGTCGGTGCATCATAATGTCAGGAAGAGGGTAGTAATGTCTGAACTTGGTGTGTTAGGTTTTCATTGAATACACTGCATTCAGTCAGGGGGAGTAGATGGATGTCTTTCAGAAAATTCATTTAATAAGATGACCCATTGCATCCAGGCAGGAGGAGCATTTTTGACCTATTAATCCTTTTCAATCCAGACTCTTCATGTCCAAATATGTGAATTCCTCTCTTGCTCCTGTGTATTTCACTCGAATTCTTCTCTTTTGACTAATCAACTGCTGAAATCCTTGAAAATCTGTTCAAATTCTTTCATAGTAGAATTCTGTGATCTGGTGTGGATAAGTTGTTCAGTTGCATTGATTGGACTGAGTTGAGAAAGCTAAGTTGTGTACCTTGTTTATATGTCTGAAACCTGAGAAGAAACTTCTATCATACAGAGTTAAGAATGTCCACTGATTCAAATTGGTATAAGCCTAATGTATTCTCGGATTTGAATTTGAATGATTGAAAGTATCTGAATCATAAGGTTTAATAATTTTTAACCACCCATGTCATAAAATATCTAGACTCATTCATCTGAATTCTGAAAATATGAGATCAAGGCTACTTTGGTAGAGACACATAGAATGAGTATTATTTTTAAACATTAACCTGAAAAATGTTGACTAAATTGAAAATTTGAATTCAGAGCAATGATTTGGTCATTGAGAAACTGGATACTCTATCAATGAAATAGAGTAATTCTATGTCATGAAGTACCATAGCGAAAATCTATTGAAAAATTTGACAGAGCAATAGCATGTCTGTGTTGAGTAACTGGGGAGTCTGGCCTCTGATCAAGGCGTCTCCTCATGTAAAAAGACACTTCTAGTACTAACTCTGCTCTCAAAGTTGAGAGGCAATGAAAGTTATCACACTGAGTAACTGGGTCACTTCACCTAAGACGTGTTGTGCCTCACGTAAACAGGTGTTGATCAACTTAAATTGCTCAGGAAAAGTATAATGTGCTAATTAAAACAAAATGTCTTGCAAAAATAGTCAACTCACATTCTAGTAAGGGTGTTTAATCTCAATACTGTTCTGTGTGACTCTCAAAGGTGTCATTGAGAGTATTTGAGTAAGTTGGAGGATGTTTGATCTGGAGCATTGCTTGATTAGCTGGTTAATCCTTATTAAAACTTAGTTTCAGATATAAGTAATGAATTTAATTGACAGATTCAGTATACATCATGCTTAAACCAGGTGGGTAATGTAGGTTAATTCATAACCCCTTATGATAGGAGAGTATATTCTTACATGGACTTATAACTGTGGTACCCGCTATATAGTAATTTCTGATCAGGTTCACCTCTGACAACTTGATCATCCACTCGTTGGTCACTTCTTGCTCTGTGACTGTCATATTCTGCTCAATCTCTGCTGAACGATTCTTGAAAAATCTTGTGCCACTCTTCCAGTGATATCACTCTATCTTTGGCTACAATTACTTCTTTTACATCACCAGTCTCGTTTTACTCTCCACACTGTTGGAATCTTCCATCTTGTTTTTGTAACCAGTTCTGGTTCTGTGGACTTTCCACCTGCTTTATTCTGCCCATACATATGTGAGGTGCCACAACCATTATTGTTTTGGATTCCTTGTGATGGCAGATTTCAGATTGCTTCATTGGTTAACCAGAGTTCATTCCTGCACGTCAGGAGGAGTTCTGCGTCATCGGCATTCAAGGGCAGAGTAGTCAAACATTCATGTTGATAGGGGGCGTTCTTATATTCTACTTTTCAGTGCTCATCTTGAATATCACACTTTGGGGGAAAATAGCTCTACTGTGCTTTCATGTAGTCAAAGGGGAGATGTTATATCTATCTTTTCATACCTGCTTAATCTTTTCTCTCTCTCAAACTTTTCTCTTTTTGATGAAGTCAAAGGGGGAGAATAGTTTGGGTCTGTGTGATTCATAGTGTTCATAGTGTTGCCATCATCAAAAAGGGGGAGATTGTTGTGCCCCTGTGGTTTTGATGTCAGCAACAACTATGTTTTGATGTCAGCAAGCACTATGGGTTTTGATGTCTGCAAGACTGTTGTACCCCTGTGTTTTTGATGTCAGCAAGTACTATGAGTACATGTGAATGATTGATTGAGAATCTTATTTACATGTCAATTCCGTCAAACAGGTTGTATGCATATTAACTGCCATATGCATACACTGCATCAGTGCATTCATCAGTCGCTTCAATTCAATATTGATGCGTGTTCATTATGCATACAACATCAGTGCAGGGTTAACAGTCTAGGCCTGTGCATTTCATAACTGTGTTTCATGTGGCCATAAGTTAGTACATGCCAGTTCAAGGGTTAAAGTCTGTACAGAGTTTGCCTAGACTGCATCAACTCAAGTCTGTACATTCTTTGGTGGCTAGGTTGTACAACCTCCATTATTTCATTCGACCAAGTCAGTTCAGCTAGTGGTCTTCATGCATATACATAGTCTATGCATTGATTTGTCTCGCACATACACTAAGTCTGCACATGGTGACTTAGCGAGTCTATACATTCGTGAACATAGTCAGTGCATCCTTTTGCATCGTTGTCCTTTACACATATACATAGTAAGTGCATTTGTTTGCTCAATGCATAGGCATAGTCAGTGCATTCGGTTGTTTCATGTCTATACAAAGTCTGCACATTCTCTGCTGATATGTCCGTGCATCATTTTAGCAAAGTATGTACATCGTCTTGTCGCATGCATGCATGCAAAGTATGTACACTCCTTGATAGCATGCCTGATCATTTCTCTTCAATGTGCATACTTTCCTATATGCATTTGTGCATCTTTCAAGACAAAGTCTGTACACTCTTCACCCGGCATTCAAAGTCTATACATTATGTTGCATACATACGTAAGGCAATGTCTTGCATGCAAAGTCTGTACACTCCTTGATAGCATGCCTGAGCATTTCTCTTCAATGTGCATACTTTCCTATATGCATTTATGCATCTTTCAAGACAAAGTTTGTACACTCTTCACCCGGCATTCAAAGTCTATACATTCTGTTGCATACATACGTAAGGCAGTGTCTTGCACACAAAGTCTGTACACTCGTTGATGGCATGCCCGTGCATTCATCATCAATGTGCATAATTTATTATATGCATACTGCATTACACGCTATAAAGTCTGTACATGCTCAGTTCAAATATCAAACTTACTCGATGCATCCTTTCTTTCCTTTCAGATTAATTCACACTGATAACAAGCCTAATCTGACAGGACTGCTGCTCGAGGAGCTTAATAAGGGCACGTGATCCAAGAATGGAGATGGCTCAGGATCGTGACACGTGTAATGTAGTGAGCTGAAATGCTGCCACGTGGTCTAGGCTCTTGGGCGGGAATCGTGGAGAGCACACGCCCTATCTGTTCACTGCTCTATAAATAAGAAGCTTCTTCCAGAGGAGCAGGGCCATCGTGAGCAGAGTGATCGAAGTAGGGGAGCCCATCTGAAAGAGCAGAAGCAGAGAGAGAGAGAGAGCCTGCACGATCCAGAAGAAGAGAAAGAAAGAAGAAGAAAAAGAGAAAGAGAAATCAGCAGAAGAAGAAAAAGGAGAGTGAAAAGAGAGATAGAGAGTTCATGAAAAAGAAGAGAGAAGACTTCTTTGAAGATGTGTTATCTGTTGGCTCTTGGATCAGATCCAGACCAACTTGGTCCTTGAGAGCTGTTTTGTGCTTTACCGTATACAGCTTTCTGTTGCTGTGTCCTTTCCATATTTTGTTTTTCTTTTACCTCTGTTTCAAGCTGTTTGTCAGCAGAGCATGCTGTGTTGCTCAGCGGACAGAGGAGGATTCCTCTGGACGGGTTAAACTGTAAGCCCCAGCGGTTGGCAAAGCTAGAATGCCCAGCGGTCAAGCTGTTAGTCAGCGATTTGTTGGCAAGCTGTGTCACCTAGCGGTTTTCAAGCTGTTTGGCAGCGGAATCCACACTCTGGTTTGAGTGTGGGGTGGACGTAGGTCTGGAGGACCGAACCACCTTAAAAATAATCTGTGCAGTGGTTTGATTGTCTATTGTGGTTCACTAGATGCATGCTTAGGCTCGATGTGGTCTTTCATCTAGTGAGTGGTTTATTTGCATACCGCACGTTTGATTTAGGTCTCGTGTGAGTCAGGTGAAGTCTAGTTTTATTATCAATCTTTTCTACTGAGTTCTGAATGTGTGTTTGTCTGTCATCTTCCTATCCTTCGTAGAGAACACCCAGTTCGTGCTAATTACCTACCCATATTGCTTCCGCATCTTTGCTTTTCCACAGATTTTAACTGGGTGTAATTAGTAATGTTAAATTGGAAAAAAAAATTTAAGAGGGGTTCATTCACCCCCCTCTGAATCCATCGCACCACCCTCAACACCCGAGTGATCTTATTGGGCCTTTTAGCCTAAGTGGGCCCTGCGGGGCTGTCACTTGGATGAGCTGGGCCTCGTTTGATCCTGATGGACCTAGTTTGGCTGCTCTTTAGATGAGATACAGAAATCCCCCTCTCCAGCTAATATAGAATTTCAAGAATTAAGAAACGTAGTATTACAGATGATATTAACAAGTCATTTGGTTATGGATGACTCTAGAGGTGGCCCTTACAGGCTCAAGAGGTGGCTCCCGTCATGTAGCACTTTGTGCCGTACGGCCTAGCACTTTGCGCCGTACTGCCTCAAGAGGTGGCTCCCATAACGTAGCACTTTGCCCTGCATGGCACTTAGCTCCAACACTCCCAAATGGTAGTTTAAGAGGTTCAAGTTTTGACCATGTAGGATATACACAAAGTAGATTTTTATGGAATGGAGTTCAAGAACTCAGGATATACAGGATCATGGATTAGGGTTGTGTTTGCACAAATTTGAGATAGATCAATATCAGAAGCTGTAATCAATGAGTTGGCATCTGGGGGTTTGCCAATCTTTCAAATTTTCAATTTTTAGAATTATATATATATATATATATATATATATATATATCAAATTGGCGCCCTCCAAGGAGTCTTCATTTAATTGAAGATGACCTGGCCGCCGTCATTTAAGTAATTATCGCCCTGGCTTGGGGCGCCAATTGTAGAGGGTATTTTTTTGAATATATATATATATATAATTAAAGAATTGGCGCCCCTACAAGCAGTCTTCAATTAATTGAAGACTTGCTGGCTGCCACTATTTAACGAATTGAAGACTTGCTGGCTGCCGCTATTTAACGAATTGAAGACTTCGTGAGTAGTCTTCATTTAATTGAAGACTCTTCGGGGTGTCTTCAATTTAAGTACATGTTCAACTCGAATTGACGACACTGCGTAGGGTCACCAATTGAGTTATTTTCCAAGTGAGTTGTGCTTCGCATCAGAACTGTAAGTTCTGTGATACAAATTACTATTCATTTCTCCAAAGTTTCTCCCATTCAGAATCCGAAGACATGGTCAGGTGGAGAAAAATCTCAGGGTTACAGAAGTATATTCAGTCAAAATTTTCATGGTCCAGTTTATTAGTTATAGATTTTTGAATGCGTTGATCTACTGATTTCTGAAAGTTCCAGAAAATGGAAGTGACGTCATTGCACATGTCTTCAATTAATTGACGACCATGCGCGGCATCTTCAATTCTGAAATTGGCGCCCTGGTCAGGGGCGCCATTTACAGATGGTTGGTCACTATTCATCGGTATAAAATTTCTCCGAATCAGTAAGTAAGAGTACGTGCAGGTAGGGAAAAATGTCAGGATTCCAGAAACATGTTCATGTACAAATTTCATGCTTTGGTTTGATAGTTATAGATTTTTGAATGTGTTGAATTATTAATTACTAGCAATTGTGGAAATGGAAATGACGACACTGTGAAGTGTCTTCATTTAATTGGCGCCCCCAGAGGGGTCTTCAATTTGGTAATTGGCGCCCTGGTCTGGGGCGCCATTTTCCTGAGAGCTGGGGCTCTCGTGTTTTTAAAACATGCAAGTATTTGGTGTACAAAGGTTTAAAATATGGTTATTAAGTTTGTAAAACTTGTGTAATAAAATATGTTCAAAAACTTATGAAATCATACTTAACAGACTATGTTCAACTCATAAAGATCATGGTAACAGTATGTATAAAATCATATGCGATAGGTGTAACAGGCTATTAAGATATGTATAACATGGTATATACATGGTTATTGCTTGATCATGGTAAAGCCAGGTGATATATAGCATGATTGACGAGTTAATCGAACTCTAAGCATGCATCAGTTAGCCTATTTAGCTACTAGTTAGGCAAGGATTTGAGAACACCTACCTTTTGACATGTGATACGAGGTTCAGAATAAGGAAGCTGCAGCAGGATCGCAGCAGGACGCAGACTCGGGAAGAAGACGCTCCTTCAGCACTGATGGCGGCAGTAGCCTCTGTCAGTGCTATGGAGGGGATTAGTTATAGGGAATCGCAAAGCATTGGTTTATTACCTTGCAGGTCCTGTTGAGTGGGCAGGGTGTTAGCCAGCTAAAATGGGTTGTTCGTGTCTCAACCTTCTAGAAACATAGGTTTAAATGACGCCCTTGTAAGGGGTCCTTCATTAATCTAGGTGGTACTATTCACGTAAATGACGCCTTGCATGAGGGCGTCATTAGTCTAGGTGGCATTATTGATGAGAATGACGCCCTTGCAAGAGGGCGTTAATTTTTAGACAATCCTTCCACATTCACGTGTTAGCATTCAAGATGTACATATATATATTAGTATTATAATGGGATGGGGTCCTATTGAAAATGGCGCCTACATATATGGTCTTTAATATTGAAATTGGCGCCCTAGTGAGGGGTCTTCAATTTGGAAGTTGGAAAAGGTGGAATCCACTTACGTACAACCCATGGCCTATGTGTTAAAAGTTGTCTTGTACATTTATGTAATAGCCTTTTCATGGTTTGTTTCTTTGTACAAGACATCCCATGTAAGATTCTTTACCCATGTGCATAAAGTTGGATTGCACATTTATATGCTAGTCCTCCTATGGTTTAGTTCTTTAAATAAAGCCTAGAATTCTTTTAAGAAGAGTAGATTACGTAGGCATAAAGTGATGGGTTGAAATTTTATATACTAACCCCTAAGGTTTGGCTCTTTACATAAAGCCCTCATGATTCTTTATGGCATAAAGTAAGGTTGGCTTGTATATTTATGTTATAATCCTTGTGAGGTTGGGTTCTTTATGTAAGACCTTCATGTATGATTTCTTTCAGGAAGAAGTTTTAAATTTACTCAAAGGTATTTATCAGGGTTGCTACAGCTTGTCGTGTTTCTTCACTCAGGGAGAGGATCTCCTAGATGGTGAACCTTGCCGGGAGCTTCTTCAGTTGCTTCATTATCCTGCTTCCAGCTCGGACATTGGATAATTTCATCTCCTCCACCCATCTCAGCCTAGAAGAGCCTTGTGCTGCAGTCCTTGACCAGCTCGGACATTGGATAATTTCATCTCCTCCACCCATCTCGGCCTAGAAGAGCCTTGTGTTGCAGTCCTTGATGGACCTACTTTATCGGACTGTGAGTCTGCACCTTTTTGCTGGGTGTCATCCTCTTGCTGACCCTTGGTGTCTGCTGTTAGGCTGGTTTCATCTTCATCTGGCGCACCAGAAAGTTTGTTAACCTGTGGGAGGATGCTCCTGGTTGCAGAGTTAGTTCCCTGGCATGGCTGCTTGCCCTTAAACATCTTCAGAAATTCAAGAAAAGAAGGGACACCACTGTTGCCCCCACTTTGATTGTACAGCCCTGGCAGAGGAGGGATTTAAACTCCCCTGACCTCTGGAGATGGTATCTTGTAGGGCTGCTCCCCTCTGAAGATAATATTATGGTTGGTGGGCGGCTGGTGCCCCCATTTTCGGCCCGACCGAGTTGCCTGAGCAACAGTCGCGGCTTCGGCCTGGCTCACCTTAGCTACCGGCGTAAGGCATATCTCTTCTTCATCCTCCTCACCGGGGAAGCTGAAGAGGGACGACAAAGTATTGTAGGAGAATACCGTCTCCTTCTTGGTCCTGCAGGCCTTTCTTTTCTTCTTTTGCTTTTTCTTTGATGGCGCCTGCCTCCAGAACAAGACGTCATCTTCTTTTGCTGCTTTGCCTGGTTCTTCCCTCTAGTCCAGAGAAAGCTATTCTAATTCATCCCATGGGACATGGTCTCTTATTAGCAAGGGCTGCAACTTGGGCTATTCATATTCATCTAGCCCATTTATGTAGGCTTGAAGTCGTCGGATTTCTGAGCTAATTTCTTTGTTCACTAGCAACGAAGTTTGTCTACTCCGGTTGTGAGTGGGTATTCTGATCACTGCCGGCTGATTCAACCAAACTAGCACTGGAGTCAGTAGAGCTGGACATGCTGTCACACCAAGGATATGTACCCCCACTGCTAGGCGAGGTGAAAGCTCCTCTTGTTTTTTGTAGGGACCTGCTGCCATCCCTGTTGCTCTTTCAGGGGAGCCAGGAAACACGCCTCATAAGCATGTTGGGTGCTAGACTCTGCAACTTCTTTTGGCAATGCCTGGTATAGAGATACCATATTGGCAGCTGCCCGATTCATTGGCGTTTCATGAGGCTATGGAGGATCAACTTTGTACTCCCCCATCTCGAGTTCACCCTTTCTTATCAAGCCCTCGATAACGTCCTTGAATACATAGCAGTTTTCAATCGGATGTCCCAGCATCTGATGGTAGGGGCAGAATCTTGGACTGTCTTTTCTCTTCAAGTCTTCTGACCTTTTTGGCTTAGGCAAGGTGATCTTGTCATACTGGGTGACCCAGTCAAATAGAACTTTAGTCTTCTCTTTTGGAAAAGAGTAAGCCTTCTTCATCTTGTCCCTGAGCGAGGGACCTTCCTTCTTTTCTTCTGCTTTATTAGGCTGGGGCGCAACTGCCTCCTTGCCCTTGTCCCTTTGTTGTTTAAATGCTTTAATATCAAGGGTATTTGCTTCTTTGGGCACCGAGTGCCGCTCTACTGGCTTTGCCTTTTGCATAGCGACATTAGCTGGTGTAGAGGCATGCTTCGCCAGGAAAGCTTCAATTTTGGCAACCACATCATTCAAACGGTTGATGTTGCAGGAGATTGTTATCTCCAAGTGTTTGGTTTTAATGATAACAAAACAACTGTGCTTTATTTGGTGTTTGGTTTTAATGATAACAAAATGTTTATGCTTGGGTTGAATGCCTCATTGAGCATGCCTGTGTATGTTTCATTTGTTGTGCCCCTGTGTGGTTTTGATGATGGCTGACACACCATGAGTCACACTGAGGTGTGCTAGATTCTTATAGATGACTGTTTGACTGCCTGAATATCTGACTGTTTGCTTGAATAGCTAATTCATGAATATGGCTAGATTGGGTTAACGTAGTGGCTAATTGTTTGTTCATGCATTACTCTATTTGCCAAGTGTATACATCAGTCAGCATTGCATTTTGTTCACGAAGTCTATACATTGCTGGATGTTCATGTCTGCACATTGGTGTTTTTCCCTACGTTCTGGCCTAGTCTATACAGCCTCATTCCTACCTTCGTTCCAAGCCAAAGTCTACACAACGCCCTTCACTGGAAGTCTATACATTCGCTGCAGAGTTCACGGTCAAGTGTGTACACTCTTTCACTGTAGCTTCCACATATTCAAGTCTTCACATTGAAAGCCTATACATTGCTGGATGTTCAAGTCTGTACATCCACAGTTAAACTTGAAGTCTGCACACTAGTCTTCACTGTCAAGTCTGCACATTGGTCTTCGATTTCAAAGTCTATACAATGGCTTTGGGTCTCCAAGTCTATACAGCCTTTTGCTTCGCCAAAGTCTGTACATTGGTCCGCATAGGCTAAGTGTATACATCGTCCAGTACAATCATGCACTTTTCATGAAGTTTGTACAGCCTTTTGCATTGGATTTCAAGTCTAGACATTGCACTGTTGCATACATCGTCTTCGTGCTGTTTTGTTTTCTCTTTAACTTCGTGTCAACTTCTATCTTCGTCTTCGTGTCGTTTTCACTACGTGTCAACTTCGTCTTCGTGTTGTTTTCACTTCGTGTCGTGTTACTGAAGCAGCTCTAATAGTTCTGATGAACTTCGAGTCGTTTTCCTGTAGACCTCGTGTCGTTCCTGTTTAGTAACCACACTTCGTGTCGGTTACTGCTGTTGTTGTGTCTTCGTGTCATTTTCCTTGTTGTGTCTTCGTGTCATTTTCCTTGTTGTGTATGTTTTTGTCACCACTACACTTCGTGTCGTTGTCCTTTACTTCGTGATGTTTTCATTGTCTTCGTGTTGGTCTTTCTCATTAGATCTCGTGTCTTTCTCGCCTTGACCACACTTCGTGTTGCTTTACGTAGACCTCGTGTCTTGCTTGTTTGCAACCACTTCGTGTCGATTTCTGTTGTTAGCCCGTGTTTGTCCTCGTGTTGTTTTTGCATCTCGTAACCTCGTGTTGGTCTAGTATTTGTGTTTTTGTTGTTTTTATTTTCGTATCTTCGTGTTGCTTTTTTCTAGACCTCGTATCTCTTTGTGTTTTATAACCTCACTTCGTGTCGTTCCCTTCGTTGTGTCTGATCTGTTACAGTGTACTCGTGTCGTTCTTAATTATTATGTCCGCGTGTTGTTTCCTTCTCACTTCGTGCTGTTCTCATCCTACCTCGTGTCGTTCTTGTCGTAGTGCTTGTTTTGTTACAGTGACTTCGTGTCGTTCTTGTCGTAGTGCTTGTTTTGTTACAGTGACTTCGTGTCGTTCTTGTCGTAGTGCTTATTTTGTTACAGCGACTTCGTGTCGTTCTCCTTGTAATGTTTATTTTTGTCACCACTGAATGCCGTGTCTTTCTTAGAGCATCTAGAACTGCTATCACATACCTCGTGCAGCTTTAGTTATTGTGGCCCTCAGTGTTAATGGTTTGTATCTCCTTGCAGGTTCGAGGAAGAACATTTCCAAGTGCCTGGGCAGCACGTGAATCCGAGGCTGGAATGAAGCCTGCTGAGAGACTGCCACGTGGTCCTAATATTTAGGGCTGAAAGTGTGGAGGTCACACAATGGAGCTGCCGCTGCTGCTGCTACTCCTGCTATATATATGAACCTTCTTCCACAGAAGAAGAGAGATCGAATGGGCGAAAGGTGAAGTCAATACAGAGAGCCACGATCCAGACGAAGAAGAAGAAAAGGAAAAGAAGAAGAGAAAGAGAGTGAGAAAGAGAGAGAAAGAGAGATTTGAGCGAGAGATAGAGATAGCAGAAGTGTGAAGAGTAGTAGAGGAAGGAGAACAGAGAAGAAGAGTGAGCTAGAGTGATATAAGCTTCAACTGAAGATTTGTTCCTGCTGGACCAGTGGATCAAATCCAGGCCAGCCAGCTCCTGCGAGAGCCACATCTGTTTTTATCTTTTCAGCTTTCTGTTGCTGGTTTCGTTTTTCTTTTAAACTATCCATTTGCTGTTGTTCCGATTCTCTGTAGAGAGGTCGGGGTCCCTCCTGTTGGTTCAGGAGAAGGGAGATCGCTATCTCCGGTTGCAAGTAGCTGGGTGCTACTTGTGGGTTCCCTCTGGTTAGAGGAAGGGAGGCTCGTCCTCCGGTTCTGGGCTTGTAGATTTCAAGTCCAGGAGTCCCTCCGGGTGGGAGGAAGAGAGGTCCTAGACCTCTGGTTTGCAGGTGACGTAGTGTCACTTGTGCTTCCCTCTGGTGTTCAGAGGAAGAGAGACTTGGGTCTCTAGGTTCCCCTCCGGTTTGGAGGAAGGGAGGATTGGTCCTCCGGTTCTAGTCTTGTGGGTTTCAAGACTAGGTGTTCCCTCTGGTCTGGAGGAAGAGAGACTTGCGTCTCTGGTTTGCTAGTGACTGGTGTCACTAGTGGTTCCCTCCGGTTGGGAGGAAGAGGGGAGGTTGTTCCCCTGGTCAAGCTGTTTGGCAGCATTTGTTGCAGACTGAGTCTGCTGTGCTAGTGTGACTAGTGGAAGCCTCACTCCGGTTGGGAGTGAGGGGTGGATGTAGGTCTGTTGGACCGAACCACCTAAAAACCCTTTGTGCAGTGGTTTGTCTTCTTTGTGTGTTTGGCGCTAGATGAATGCGTAGGGTCGAGATAGGTTGATCTTCCATATGTGTTCATTTCATTGATGCGCATTCTATATGCTTGACAGTGGTTTTGCGTGTTTGCATGATCTGTCTAATTGCTGCCCACATTAGATGTTTGCTAAGAGCGTACTTCATATTTGTATACAGGTTCAGTAGATGACTGGATTAGTTTTTCTTCAGTTAGTCTTAGTGCTTTTATTCCGCAGTTCTGAGCACTAGTATTTTAATTGGAAGAAAGTTTTTTAAAGGGTATTCATTCACCCCCCCTCTGAATACATTGCACCGAACACAACAATTGGTATCAGAGCGGTTCTCTGATTGATCAGATCCAACGATCTGCAGAGGATCCTATTGTCCCTTGGTGCATTTTTGACTTTACTCTTTGCTGCATAAATCTACTTGCCAATTTAATCCATGGGTTCTCCACCGGTTTACAATGGCTCTAACTTTAACTCATGGATTAGCAGTCTTCACAATTATGTGAAAATGATTAATCCGGATCTGTGGAAATTAATTTCACAAGGTCCCCACAGATTGCCAAAGGAAAAGTCCAAATGGACTAAAAGTCACAAGTCAAAATATGGAGAAAATCAGAAAGCCTTTAACCTGATGAGAGCAGCTACTGACAAGGCTCTACATTCTCATTTTTATGACTGCAGGTCCGCTAAGGACATTCTGGATCAGCTGAAGCTAGCTCAGAGGATGAATAAGAACAACTGCATGATGGCTAACGAGAGCAACCATAGCAGTGATCAAGAGGAACTCCAAGATGCTGAAAAGGTAATCATCCCCTTCTCTAGTTTCACTTTAGATGACTGGGAAGATGCCTATGCTGATCTGTTACACTCCCATGAAAAAATGAGTAAGAGGTATAGAAGACTGAAAAAGAAGCTGGAAAAACTAGGAGGTGAAAATCTTGAAACTCTGAAAACTGAAAATGAAATATTCAGAAGACAGATAACAGAGTGTGATTCTATTAGTTCAGACTTAGATAATTTCAAATCTGAAAAACAATCTCTTATGAAACAAGTTGCTCTACACAAAAAGGAGCGTCAAGAGTTTGTGTGTGAAATTACTGAACTAAAGGAAAGGCTGAGCTTAGTTGATCAGGCTCACAACAATGATATTGTTCAAAATGAAAAATTGGTGAGAGAATTAGAATGTGTCAACTCTGAATTGGAAAAAATGAAATCTGCAAATGAAATACTCAATAATCAGCTCAAGGAATTTGAACTCAAATCAATAAATCTTGAAAAAGAAAATAGATTGATTTCTGAAAAACTAGAGGCTGATAGAGTAACAAATTCAGAGATTCAGAAAAATCTTGACAAACTTCAATCTGAAAAACAACAGGAAATGTTTCATGAATGTCAGTTTCTCTCAGATGAATGGGTGCCTGATGCTGATCTCCTAGAGCAGAACAGTAAACTGAAAGAGGAAATCAATGAGTTGAAACACCTAAACACACAGCTGACAGATAGGCTAATGACAATTGAAAAAGGCAAGAGTGTAAGTGTGGATAGTTCTGATAGGTTGATGAATGCTGAACAAGAAATTGAGAGCCTAAAAACCATCAACCTAATGTTAAATGGAAATGTCAGTTGCAGTGAACAGAAAATAGCTGGATATGAGCTTACTATCACATCCCTTCAACAAGAAGTTGATGATCTTTACAAGTCCCTATCTGAAGCTGACAAGGAAACAGAATTAAAACAGGAAGTAGAAAAACTCAAAAGCCTGAATGATGCCTTGCATCAACAAGTAATTTCCTGTGAAACAGATTTGTCCACATATGAGGCTAAAATTGCTGATTTGAATTCTGAGATTAAAGATTTGAAAAATTCTCTATCAAAATTTGTCAAAGGTAAGGACAATCTGAATAAGCTTCTTGGAAAGAGTGTTAACTTTGAAAGAAAGGGACTGGGCTATAGTCCGACAAATAAAAGGAGTAATGGGAATAAAACATCCACTGTTTTTGTTAAAGCTTCCAATCAGAACACAACCTCTGCTCCTTCTGTCTTCCAATTCACTGCACAAAAATCCACTGTGAAACCCAAAACTGTGGAACAAACTCAAAAACTGAAAAAGAGTGAAATTTCACAGAAAAAGGAAAAAGGCACTCCTGTTGCTGTAAAGAAGACTGCACACAATTCACATGATCTCTCACACACTCACATTAAAAAGGGTTCATGTTATTATTGTGGGAAAGGAGGTCACATAATGGAGGATTGTGGATTGATGTTAAAGGATGAGCATGCTAGTGGAACTTTACATTCTAGAAATTCTTTTGATAGAAACCATGTTGCTAGGAAGCCTGATGCCTCATGTTATTATTGTGGGAAGCATGGTCATCTCATGAATGAATGTTTTATCATGAAAGAAGACAATAAACTACATGCCAGGTCTTCCATGCATTTTTATGATCCATATGGATCTAAACACAATTCTAGTCAGCACATTGTGTGCTTCAACTGTAATAAGCCTGGGCACAAGGCTGCTGAGTGCTGGTTTAGATCTACTTGGGGTAAAAATAGTTTTCATAGAAGAAATTCTTTTGCATGCTCCCACTGTGGGAAAAATGGGCATACAGTCAAGGACTGTTGGTACGTTCAAAAGAACTATGTTAAACCCCATTTTGTCAAATTCTCTGCAAAACCTTTTGTGAAAATTTCATGCTATAACTGTGGGAAGCAAGGCCATAAATCTGCTGAATGTTGGATGGTTAAGAACAAGCATCAAACTGCTCATGCATATAACAGAAAACCTTATGAACATGTTTATAAACATCACCCTGCTGTTAACATGTATCATAAGAACCAAAAACCAGCCACTTCATGTAGATACTGTGGAAAAGTTGGACATTCTATGGATGACTATTCACTGATGAAATTGGATGATAATCTTGCTATGAAAATGTTTAGAATACCTGTTAGAACTAATGCAGGACCCAAAGCTGCTTGGGTCCCTGCAGGATTAAAATGATCAACATTTTGCAGGTGTGCCTTGGAAGCTGAAGAATGAAAAGGGGTTAACCAAGGCACTCAAAAAGAAAACCCCAGGACTCAATTCAGGTCAGTTCCGAAATTTGTTTCAATTTCACTATCTGAAATTGTTGTTTTGCTCGGTTGATTTTTGATGCTCTTCTTATGCTGTTGCTTGCACTAAATAAATGAGATTGCCTTGCACAGCATATGTCATTTGCATGACCATCATGGTATATGAAATGGAACAGGGCTGGAGGGCAGATGAAGTATGTTTGGTTGCTACTGCCATGTGTGAGGTGGTCCTTGGACCAAGTCCTCCGCCCAGTACCATGGGTTAAGTCATATAGAGCAGTGTATTGCATATCATGTTGAGTCTTATGTGAGTCACTGCATATAGACAAGGGGGAGCATGATTATATTGTTGTCTCTTTTTGAAATTCACTCTCTACACTCTTTCAAATCATCAATTGACTATTTTGAGTTCATACCTCTTGAATCTGAAATGGTGGCTGCTAACCCTCAATCTGTTGAAGAAAGAGTGTCTCATTCTGTCTGACTGAAATGACTTTCAACCTGTATTGAGTGATTGACTCTGCTAGTGGCTTTAAACCTTATTCTCTCTTGCTGATTGACTCTTCCACCAACCTGTACTCTTCCTTCATATACCTCTTAGCTGGTGTGACTATTTTGGATCCATTATTGAGTTGTTGGTCAGCTAAATTTATTGTTCTGATCTGAGGAACTTAAACTGCATGTCATGCAATTCAGTCTGAGATTGTGGTAGAAACTCCTATCATATGGGTTTAAGAATTATCACTGAATCAGACTGATATAAGATTAATGTATTCTCAGCTTTGTAATTAAATGAATTAAAATATCTGTTGATAAGGCTTAATAAACTTTAACCTCTTGTGTCATGTAATCCGTAAAGTCTCTCATCTGATATCTGAAAATTTGAAATCTAGGCTACTTTGGTAGAGATACATAGAGTGAGTGTTGTGGTTATTCTTTAACTTGAAAAAGTTGACTAAATGAAAATTGTGAATTCAGAGCAATGACTCAGTCACTGAGAAACTGAGTTCTTTATCAATGAAATAAAGTAACTCATGTCATGAGGTGCCACAGTTATCTCTGATAAAAATTTTAGTGAAACAAGACCTGACAGAGCAATAGCTTATTTGTGTTGAGTAGCTGGGGAGTCTGGCCTCTGATAAAGGTGTCTTCTTATGTAAAAAGACACTCATATTGCTAACTCTGCTCTCAAAGTGAGAGGCAATGCCAGTTATCACACTGAGTAACTGGGTCACTTCAACTAAGACTTGTTGTGCCTCATGTAAAAAGGTGTTGATCAACTTAAATTGCACAGGAAAAATATAATGTGCTTCAAATAAAATTATCTTGAAAAAATCTGTCAACTCATGTTCTTGAAAAAGTGTTTAATTTCAGTACTAACCTGTGTATTTTTTCAAAGGTGCTTTTGAGATCACATTTGCAAGATAAAAGATGATTGTTTTTGAGTGTTTTCTGACGATTTGGTTCACTTTTATTAAAACTTGGATTCAGATATGAGTATTGAGTTTAATTTGGCAAAGCTGGTATACATCAAAATTAAATCAGATTGATAATGTTGCTATTTCATAACTCTTTATGATAGAAGAGTCTACATTTTTTTAAGACTTATTGAAGTGATGTATGCATTCAAAACCCTCATGATCAGATTCATGCATGATCAACAAAAACTGTTTAGTCAACTCCTCTCTTATCAGTTGACTGATTCCTTCTGCATTTTTTTTTCTGACCATACAAATGTGAGGTGCCACTCCCATTATTACCTTGTTCACTTGCAGCCCTCTGAACTTCAGATTCCTTATGGTGGTGGATTTCAGATTGATTCCTGAGATGTATTTCTCTCCACACTGTTGGAATCTTCCATCTTGTTCTGCCATAAGTTCTGATTCTGTGGTATTATCACCAGAATTCAGATTCTTTGTAATGGCTGATTTCAGATTGATTTATTGGATAACCAGAGTCCATTCCTGTGCTTCAAGTGGAGAGTAGTCAATCATGCATGTTGATAGGGGGAGAGCTGTTTCATTGTCATAAGGGTGATCTTCATTTTTAAGAACCATGACTCATTCTCATGTCAAAGGGGGGTCTTTTGCCATGTCAAAGGGGGAGTATTTGTTGCATACGCATCACTACATGAGTTGTTTGACAAAGGGGGAGAATTGATTTAACTGCTTCTGATATTGAGATGTCCTCATCTCATATGACATCTCTGAATTATTCGTCTTGCTAAAGTAAAAGGGGCAGGTTAGTCAAAAGGGGGAGCTTTTAATTCACTCTTCAACTCATGTCTTTTTGCTGAAGGCAAAGGGGGAGAAGAATCTAATCTGAGTCAGTGTAACTCATAGTGTTGCCATCATCAAAAAGGGGGAGATTGTTGTGCCCCTGTGTGATTTTGATGATGGCTGACACACCATGAGTCACACTGAGGTGTGCTAGATTCTTATAGATGACTGTTTGACTGCCTGAATATCTGACTGTTTGCTTGAATAGCTAATTCATGAATATGGCAAGATTGGGTTAACGTAGTGGCTAATTGTTTGTTCATGCATTACTCTATTTGCCAAGTGTATACATCAGTCAGCATTGCATTTTGTTCACGAAGTCTATACATTGCTGGATGTTCATGTCTGCACATTGGTGTTTTTCCCTACGTTCTGGCCTAGTCTATACAGCCTCATTCCTACCTTCGTTCCAAGCCAAAGTCTACACAACGCCCTTCACTGGAAGTCTATACATTCGCTGCAGAGTTCACGGTCAAGTGTGTACACTCTTTCACTGTAGCTTCCACATATTCAAGTCTTCACATTGAAAGCCTATACATTGCTGGATGTTCAAGTCTGTACATCCACAGTTAAACTTGAAGTCTACACACTAGTCTTCACTATCAAGTCTGCACATTGGTCTTCGATTTCAAAGTCTATACAATGGCTTTGGGTCTCCAAGTCTATACAGCCTTTTGCTTCGCCAAAGTCTATACATTGGTCCGCATAGGCTAAGTGTATACATCGTCCAGTGCAATCATGCACTTTTCATGAAGTTTGTACAGCCTTTTGCATTGGATTTCAAGTCTAGACATTGCACTGTTGCATACATCGTCTTCGTGCTGTTTTGTTTTCTCTTTAACTTCGTGTCAACTTCTGTCTTCGTCTTCGTGTCGTTTTCACTACGTGTCAACTTCGTCTTCGTGTTGTTTTCACTTCGTGTCGTGTTACTGAAGCAGCTCTAATAGTTCTGATGAACTTCGAGTCGTTTTCCTGTAGACCTCGTGTCGTTCCTGTTTAGTAACCACACTTCGTGTCGGTTACTGCTGTTGTTGTGTCTTCGTGTCATTTTCCTTGTTGTGTCTTCGTGTCATTTTCCTTGTTGTGTATGTTTTTGTCACCACTACACTTCGTGTCGTTGTCCTTTACATCGTGATGTTTTCACTGTCTTCGTGTTGGTCTTTCTCATTAGATCTCGTGTCTTTCTCGCCTTGACCACACTTCGTGTTGCTTTACGTAGACCTCGTGTCTTGCTTGTTTGCAACCACTTCGTGTCGATTTCTATTGTTAGCCCATGTTTGTCCTCGTGTTGTTTTTGCATCTCATAACCTCGTGTTGGTCTAGTATTTGTGTTTTTGTTGTTTTTATTTTCATATCTTCGTGTTGCTTTTTTCTAGACCTCGTATCTCTTTGTGTTTTATAACCTCACTTCGTGTCGTTCCCTTCGTTGTGTCTGATCTGTTACAGTGTACCCGTGTCGTTCTTAGTTATTATGTCCGCGTGTTGTTTCCTTCTCACTTCGTGCTGTTCTCATCCTACCTCGTGTCGTTCTTGTCGTAGTGCTTGTTTTGTTACAGTGACTTCGTGTCGTTCTTGTCGTAGTGCTTGTTTTGTTACAGTGACTTCGTGTCGTTCTTGTCGTAGTGCTTGTTTTGTTACAGTGACTTCGTGTCGTTCTCCTTGTAATGTTTGTATTTGTCACCACTGAATGTCGTGTCTTTCTTAGAGCATCTAGAACTGCTATCACATACCTCGTGCAGCTTTAGTTATTGTGGCCCTCAGTGTTAATGGTTTGTATCTCCTTGCAGGTTTGAGGAAGAACATTTCCAAGTGCCTGGGCAGCACGTGAATCCGAGGCTGGAATGAAGCCTGCTGAGAGACTGCCACGTGGTCCTAATATTTAGGGCTGAAAGTGTGGAGGTCACAATATGGAGCTGCCGCTGCTGCTGCTGCTGCTGCTGCTGCTGCTATATATATGAACCTTCTTCCACAGAAGAAGAGAGATCGAATGGGCGAAAGGTGAAGTCAATATAGAGAGCCACGATCCAGACGAAGAAGAAGAAAAGGAAAAGAAGAAGAGAAAGAGAGTGAGAAAGAGAGAGAAAGAGAGGTTTGAGCGAGAGATAGAGATAGCAGAAGTGTGAAGAGTAGTAGAGGAAGGAGAACAGAGAAGAAGAGTGAGCTAGAGTGATATAAGCTTCAACTAAAGATTTGTTCCTGCTGGACCGTGGATCAAATCCAGGCTAGCCAGCTCCTGCGAGAGCCACATCTGTTTTTATCTTTTCAGCTTTCTATTGCTGGTTTCGTTTTTCTTTTAAACTATCCATTTGCTGTTGTTCCGATTCTCTGTAGAGAGGTCAGGGTCCCTCCTGTTGGTTCAGGAGAAGGGAGATCGCTATCTCCGGTTGCAAGTAGCTGGGTGCTACTTGTGGGTTCCCTCTGGTTAGAGGAAGGGAGGCTCGTCCTCCGGTTCTGGGCTTGTAGATTTCAAGTCCAGGAGTCCCTCCGGGTGGGAGGAAGAGAGGTCTTAGACCTCTGGTTTGCAGGTGACGTAGTGTCACTTGTGCTTCCCTCTGGTGTTCAGAGGAAGAGAGACTTGGGTCTCTAGGTTCCCCTCCGGTTTGGAGGAAGGGAGGATTGGTCCTCCGGTTCTAGTCTTGTGGGTTTCAAGACTAGGTGTTCCCTCCGGTCTGGAGGAAGAGAGACTTGCGTCTCTGGTTTGCTAGTGACTGGTGTCACTAGTGGTTCCCTCCGGTTGGGAGGAAGAGGGGAGGTTGTTCCCCTGGTCAAGCTGTTTGGCAGCATTTGTTGCAGACTGAGTCTGCTGTGCTAGTGTGACTAGTGGAAGCCTCACTCCGGTTGGGAGTGAGGAGTGGATGTAGGTCTGTTGGACCGAACCACCTAAAAACCCTTTGTGCAGTGGTTTGTCTTCTTTGTGTGTTTGGCGCTAGATGAATGCGTAGGGTCGAGATAGGTTGATCTTCCATATGTGTTCATTTCATTGATGCGCATTCTATATGCTTGACAGTGGTTTTGCGTGTTTGCATGATCTGTCTAATTGCTGCCCACATTAGATGTTTGCTAAGAGCGTACTTCATATTTGTATACAGGTTCAGTAGATGACTGGATTAGTTTTTCTTCAGTTAGTCTTAGTGCTTTTATTCCGCAGTTCTGAGCACTAGTATTTTAATTGGAAGAAAGTTTTTTAAAGGGTATTCATTCACGCCCCCCTCTGAATACATTGCACCGAACACAACATCATTGAGCAGCATGGTTGATGAGATAACAGATTACTTCAAGGTTCACACTTGAATGTTATATGAATCCTTAGTGTTGAATGAACTCATGCTATATATATTGGTTTGCAGGATCAAAGCTATGGTTCATGTTTTGGAAATCAAAGGAGTACATCAATGAAGTTCTTCTTCAAAAAAGGGAGTTACCTTTCTCATTGCATTACATCGACTCTTTCTATGTTTCATACATTTCATCAAATAAGTTTTCAAAGTATTGGATACTCATTATGTGGACTCATGGTCATTTGGTTTTGGCAATTCATGCTTAATGTGTGCTTGAAAGCTGTTTAAGCTAACTCATGTGAACTTTGGTGAAATTAGATTTTATGGTGCTCACATGTGTTGCTTATATGCATGTCAACATGATCACATCTCTAGTTGAGGATTTGATGGATTGAGAATGTATGTTTCCTCCATATGAGATTTCGGTCATGAATTTATAAGACTTTTACATGCCTCTTCTATATGCTCATATTTGCCTAAAATGCATGGCTTAAGAAAGTGATTCTTGTTTGAGAAAGATTGGGCTCCTATGTGCCTGAAGTTGTGATACAGAATGAAGTTTCAATAGCCTTTTATGTATGGTTTTGAATGCACTCCATGCATATTCTTTATAGGGCTTTGAGACTAGTTTAGATGTTTGATTTCATCATGTAAATCTTGGAAGAAATGAGTTGTTAGTGCTCAAGCTTGAATCTCATGTGAACCTTGGTAGATTTGGCTGAATGGTACTCAAAGTGTTCATATGCATCGAGTTCATGGGATTTCACACATGTACTTCATGCATTTAACATATGCATTATTGAGCTAAAGTTCTAATCATTTTTATTATGGTTTTACATGTTAAATTCTTTGTATAATCCCTACAAGATCAAAGGAGTTTGATGCCACAGAGTTTGGAAGGGTTGTAATAGAGTTTGGGGATGAAATGTATTAGTCTAGAATTTACTGTAGCTGGCGGTCGACCGACCCTGTAGCTCCCAAAATTCCCAGAAATGGGAGATTTCAGTCTGTAAAATTTCGGTCGACTGCCAGACCCGTGTAGGTCAACCGAAAAAGACGAAAACCCAAAAACGTGATTCCGAAACCCATCTAAACCAAGTCAACTTGTGCCTAACCCTTACCCCTTTGCCCTTGGGTTGGTGGGAGACCTATTGGGGGTCATTTTGGAGGTTTCTGGAAGGGCTATACTAGTCTTTTGGTGCTTCCTATTAGTATGCATATGAGAGCTATGAATTTCACAAGTCTTAACCCTAACGTGTTCATTTGTTCTATCTTGTAGGTGAAGGAAAGGAGAAAGGAAGGAGAGACTATCGTGGAGAAAATTTGATCTGCATCCAGGAGGATTTGGAGCTCGTGGAAGAAGAAGAAAAGAAGCAGATCGACGAAAGGATCAAGAGGATGTAAGAATCATCTTCATCCGGCTTACCTCCGATCCGAGCATCAAAGAACATCATCATTCGGCCTTGGAAATCAAAGGGGGATCATTTCCATATCTTCTATCTGTTGTTTGTGATGTGTTTCATGATTTACATTCTGGGTTGAGCATGTTTGAATATTTGTTTTGATTTTTCTGGACTAAGATATATTTGTGTGTGTGACCGCCTGTGTATACGGTCGTGTTTGATCGCCTGTTTGCGGTCGTGTGTGTCATTGTGCTGCGTTTGTTACAGCGTGTGTGTGTGTTTGTGATCCGGTCATCGATCATGTTGGAGACTCCGTCTCCATGTGTGTTTGGGGTTGTACCCAGTGTTTGTAGGGTTTACTCTACGTGTGTGTTTTTGGGCGCGTCCCCGTGTGTGTGTGTGCAGGCATCGTCCTATGCGTTGTTGGAGCGTCACCTCCGTGTTGGGGATTCATCCCCATGTGTGTTGGAGTCTTGCTCCGTTTTGGGGAGTTTTCCCCGTGCTAGTTCATCTAGCGAGTGGATCCTTATCGATTTAGTAAGGGGTGGATGTAGGGAGTCCGTCGTGGTCCCGAACCACCTTAAAAATCCCATTGTCTTGTGGTCTGCTTTGTGGGATTGTATGGTTTGATTGTTATATTCCTTTATATGATCGTGTAAGAACGGAGAAGTTGAGAGAATTTAGTTCCTTGTTCAGTTAATTCCTCAATCTTGATAAAACTTGTTAATTCCACTTAGATAGTTTTTAATTTGCCATTTTTATGGGGGGATAATTCAACCCCCCTTCTTGTCCGCTCGCCTACCCGGGACCAACAATTGGTATAAGAGCACGGCTCTAATTCTTGGGTCAAACGACCTTTAGAGTGATCTCTCGGCGAGTTTCATTGAGGATCATGTCTTATGCTTGTTTGTCTTCCCTTGCTCCTTGTTTTGATGGTCACGACTATATTTCTTGGAAAAATAAAATATCTTTCTATCTTGGTGTTGTGCCCCTGTTGTTTTGACGATGACAAAATACCTTAATAATCAGAATAATGCACTATGAGTGTTCAGGTTACTTAACATTTTGTTCACAAGTCTCCTATAACTCCATGATGCGGATTTGTCTTGTTTCCAGTTGATCAATTGAGTTGCTCCATTTCATCATCTTCTAAATATCTAACTACATCAGAAGGTTCATCCTAACCATATCTACCTCTTCTATTGAGAGTTTTGGAAAGCTGGAGGGAAGGATGGGAATCAACTCAAGTGTTGCACCCAAGATAGACAAAACATGCAGTGAAGGTAATGGAAAGTGTGATCTGTATGAAAGGTAAGAAAAGTAGTTAATCCATATCCAAACAAGGTAAGAAATACCTTTCCCTTCTCCTTAAATGTTCATGATTTAATTCCCTTCAATTGGGTCAAGTTACATTGTGTTTTTCTATCTAACCTTAAGTGGGTCGACCCCCCCTGGCAGATGGGTCGACTCCTGTAACAGCAGAAGCTTCATTTTTTGTTGCTGGAACAGATGGGATGACCCATCTGACAAGTGGGTCGACCCCTGTGCATTCACAGCGTCTGTCTTGGCCCTTGTCTCGCAGGTGGGACGTCCCATCTGCCAAGGGGGGTGGACCCCTGTAATAAACAGATTCTGGAAACAGAATCTGTTTGATACATGGGTCGACCCACTTGGTAGATGGGTCGACCCACTTGCTGGTTTACCTATTTTCTCTGAATTACGCAACTAAATTTCTTCTAATAATTTGTGGGCCAAACCTAACATGCTATCCACTTGGTTTGCAATGGGTTTAACTTGTTAACATGTGGATTAGCCTATTAAGCCTTCCTAACACAATATAAGTGCAACTAATCCAATTATTATGTGTTAATCGTAGAAAGTAGTCCAGGACGAGTCATCTGCCATGTCACCCACGATGGGCCAATCATGAAGAGATTCCTTTTCTCTTTCCTCCAGATCAGAGCCCCCTCGTCCAAGATATAAATGCCCAATGATTAGGGCGTTTAGACAACACACGACCTGGAGATAAAAGCAGCCGCACGAGCTTGCGCGAGTTTCATCCGAAGAAATAGGGCAGACGAACCAGTTGGAGAAAAGGCTTCTTCCCTGAAGAAAAGGTCATGATTCTCAGATAGTTCCATCCCTCTACAAGTCCGGGAACCCTTCAGACTGCTGTGATCATCATCCAGGCGTCAACCTCTTTAGCGGTTCTGCTAGCAGCCATCCCAATCTGCAGGATCATCTCACGCCAATACTTGCATCAGAAAGGGGGAGCTCGTCCATAGTTGTTTTGTCTTAGATTTGATCCTTCAATGTATTTCTGATTTCATTTACTGCAGAATTCAGATATTCATGTGTGTGTGTGGTCGGAGATCCTATCTCCGAGTGATGCATGCGTTCATGCTCGGATGTGTGTGTGTGGACTGAGGTCATCGACCTCGTGTGTGTGTGTGTGTGAGTGCTACGGTTGTGTAGCTCATACATAGTGGAATCCTCTCTGTTGAGAGGGGTGGATGTAGGATCGCACCTAGTGCATCCGAACCACCTAAAAATATCCTTGCGTCCTGTGGTTTGATGCTTGTGCGATTGCTTGCCATCTGTCTTGAGGAGTAGTTCGATTTAGTTCTTTTCAGTTTTCAGCTCCTTGATTGAGTGGGTTTATCTAGTCTCTATACCGTATCTCAAACGCTACTGTAGTTCTCTTCTTGTGGTTGGTTGGAATTGTTCTAATTTGCGTGTGGTTGCGAGGAATTATTTTAATCTGTTGGTTTTAGCCTTGTCTAGTATTTTAATTTCCCGGCAATCAATTCACCCCCTCTTGCTTGCCAATTCACTGGGACAACAATTGGTATCAGAGCCTCGGCTCTTTTCTTCTGAACCCCACGGTTCATAGAGTGATCCTTTGAAATGGCAAACAAAGGGATGATGCCCGAAGGGCATTCGATTCATCGACCGCCATTCTTTGACAGGACAAACTACAGTTATTGAAAAAATCGAATGACTGTATTTCTTCGCACTCAAAGTCATGAGACCTGGACCGTTGTCAACAAGGGTCCACATGCTCTACCTCCTGATGAAGGGAAATGGTCTGATGAACACATTAAACATGCTACTGTTAACTTTAATGCTCTGAATATTATCCAGTGCGCCATTCATCCTAACGAGTATGCTCGTGTCTCTATGTGTAACAGTGCTAAAGAAATGTGGGACAAATTGAAGCTGATATATGAAGGGACGTCAGAAGTCAAAGAAACAAAGGCCAATTTGTTGATAAGAGACTATGAGCTATTCCAGATGAAGCCGGAGGAGACCATATCAGAAATGTTCGCAAGACTTGTAGAAATCACAAATGGGCTGAAGGCACTAGGGAAGGACTACTCCAACTCAGAATTGGTTCGCAAGGTGTTGAGATCCTTATCACCGCCGTGGCACACTAAAGCCACGGTGATTGAAGATTCAAAGGACTTGTCAGTGTTGACTTTGGATGAGTTGATTGGGTCACTTATGACCTACGAGATCAATGTCAAGAGAACTGAAGAAGAAGGCAAGAAGAAAAAGACGATTGCACTAAAGGCAAATCCAGAACACATCAGTTCAAGCAATGAGGATTCCACAGAAGATACTGATGAAGAGGAAGACGTTGCAATGCTGACCAGAAAGGTAAGAAGATTTCTGAGAGCAAGAAAGAAGTTTCCAGGAAAATTTAAGAAACCATTCAAGAAACAGCCCAAGTGGAAGACGGAAGGAAGCAAGCTTAAGGATGTAATATGCTATGAATGCAAAAAACCTGGCCACATGCGTGGCGAATGTCCGGAGCTGAAAAAGAGATTTAAGGACAAAGAGAAGAAGCCCAAGGCAATGGTCGCTACTTGGAGCGACGATGAAGAGGACGAAGATGATGAGGATGATGCGGAGCTGGAGGAGCTAATGAAGAGCATGTGTCTAATGGCACATGAGGAAGACTCAGAGGAGGTAAATTCTGACTCAGAAACTCTTACTCCAGAACAGTGGGAGTCTGAATATGTAGCTCTTTATGCCAAGTTTAAGAAGATGAGATCTGAAAATAAACAACTGAAAAGGAAAGTTGAGTCTATGAGTCAAGTTAATGTCTCAAGTGAAAAAGTTGCTGAATTAATCAAGGCTTGTGCAAAAATGAAGGATGAAAATGAAGTCATGCTTGAAAAGATTAAAAGCCATGAGGACATTGAGTTGAAACTCAAAGATGAACTTGAAAATCTAAAGAATACCCAGCTTCACAACTCTGAAAATGAAAGTTGTAGTGAAGAGAAGAATGTTAGAATTCACACTCTTGAAAATGAAAATGAAAAAATGAGGAATGACAATAAAATTTTGAAGGACCAAATCTCAGTGTGTCATGCTAAGTTAGATCAATCCAATCAAAAGATTCTCACCTTAAACCAGGAAATTGACAAGTTAAAAGATGACTTGGCCAGATTTGTTGGAGGAAGGGATAACCTTGAGAAGGTTCTTGGAACAAGAATAAATTTTCAAAAGGAAGGAATCGGTCATGAACCAATTAAGAGAAATCATTTGAAAGTAAGTTTATGACATCTTTTGTGTCCTTTGTTCCCGCTACTAGTGATAAAACTTCCTCGCATGAGAAAATCAAAGATAACTCAGCTAAGCAACAACAAGAATGTTCAGACTCAAGGAAAAGAAACTCAAGAAGAAACAGAATCTTTTGTCATTATTGTGGTCGCATTGGTCATGTCATGTCATATTGCCGTACATTGATTCTAGATGATGAGTTGTTTGCTCGAAAGTCAAGAAATGCTTTCATGAATAAAAAATCTCACAAGCATGGACCCAACTTAGCTTGGGTACCAAAACCTGTTCCTTGAGCTCAAGTTTTGTTGTAGGGATGCCTCAAAGCCGAAGATTCACATTGGTTTCTAGACAGCGGCTGTTCGAGGCACATGACTGGAAACAAAAAGATTTTTGCTGAGTTCAAAGAGAAAGAAGGAGGTCTTGTTGCATTTGGAGGAAGCGACAAAGGTAAGATCGTTGGTATTGGCAAGGTAAGTGTAAATAGCTCCAATACCATCGACAATGTTCTGTTAGTTGATGGACTCAATCACAATCTTCTAAGCATTAGTCAGTTATGTGATAGGGGACACAAAGTAATTTTTGAATCTTCATACTGCACAATTGTAGATAGTCACACTAACGAAATAAAATTTCTAGGCCTTAGGAAAAATAATGTATATACAATTGACTTGAATGAGATTCCATGCAATCACTTGTGTTTAGTTGCTAACGATGCCGACGGTTTTTGGATTTGGCATCGGAGGTTAGGACATGCTAGCCGTAGTGTTATTTCAAAACTGTGCAGAAATGATCTTGTCATAGGACTTCCCAAAATAAAATTAAGTGTAAATAAGGTTTGTGAAGCATGCGCCAAAGGGAAGCAGACTAGAGCTTCATTTAAGTCCAAAAACATCATTTCCACCACTCGCCCCTTGGAGTTATTGCATTTTGATCTATTCGGTCCAACTCGGACTCATAGTTTAGGGGGTAAGTGTTATAGTTTTGTTATTGTTGATGATTGTTCACGCTACACATGGGTTCTATTTCTGAGTAATAAAAGTGATGCTTTGCAGGAATTCCAAGCTTTTTGCAAGAGAGTTCAGAACGAGAAAGGATATATGATTACTGGTTTACGAAGTGATCATGGGCGTGAATTTGACAATGCTAACTTTGATGAATTTTGCAGGAGTGAAGGATACACTCATAATTTCTCTGCACCAAGGACGCCGGAACAAAACGGCATGGTTGAAAGGAAGAACCGCACACTAATAGATATGGCGAGAACTATGTTGAGTGAGCGGAATCTTCCTCGATATTTTTGGGCTGAAGCGGTGAATACGGCATGTCACATTATCAACCGTGCAATGATAAGGCCGTTTGTAAGTAAAACACCCTATGAACTCTACAAAGGTAAGAAACCGAACATCTCATACTTTAAGACCTTTGGGAGTACTTGTTACATATTGAATAATGGTAAGGACGATCTAGAAAAATTTGATGCAAAGAGTGATGTTGGAACTTTCTTAGGTTACTCTAACAATTCACGGGCTTATCGAGTTTTTAATAAAAGAACCTTAGTGATAGAAGAGAGTCCACATGTGATTGTTGATGAGAGTATTTCCAAGAATTCCACTTTATCTAATGAAGAATCAGATTTTTTGCAGGACAAAACTCAAGGGGACACAAAACAAGGAAAACAAGAAGATCCATCCACTTCTGGGACCAAAACTGATAAGAACCATGAAGCTGAGGAAAATAGCACAGAACAATTGAAGGATGCACCTCCAACTCACCCAGATCTGCCTCCCTCATGGAAATATCTTAAGGACCATCCAGCAGAAAACATTCTGGGTAAGGTAGATGAAGGTATAAAAACTCGCTCATCCTTAAAACTCTTGCTTACTCTGAATGCCTTTGCACACACGTCACAAGTTGAACCCAAATGTGTTGATGATGCATTAAAAGATGATTTCTGGGTAATGGCAATGCACGAGGAACTACACCAATTCCAACGGAATGAAGTGTGGAAACTAGTGCCCCGTCCTAATAACCACAACATGATCGGAACGAAATGGGTTTTCCGAAACAAATTAAATGATCAAGGTGTGGTTGTAAGGAACAAGGCCCGTCTTGTGGCCAAGGGATATCGCCAAGAGCTCGGAATCAATTTTGATGAATCATTCGCTCCGATTGCTCGTCTTGAAGCCGTGCGCATCATTCTATCTTTTGCATGCTCAAAAAATTTCAAACTTTATCAAATGGATGTTAAGAGCGCATTTCTAAACGGCTTTATTAAGGAAGAAGTTTTCGTTGAGCAACCTCCGAGTTTTGAGGATTTAAAAAAGCCGGACCATGTGTTCAAACTAGAAAAAGCTTTGTACGGTCTAAAACAAGCCCCAAGGGCTTGGTATGAACGTCTAAGTTCCTTCTTGATTGAACATGGTTTTAAAAGAGGTTCTGTTGATCAGACTTTATTTTCTAAGCATTCTAGAAATGATTTGCTTCTGGTTCAAGTTTATGTGGATGATATCATTTTTCGGTCTACTAATAAGAAACTGTGCAAGGAGTTTTCTGAGTTGATGCAGGCTGAATTCGAGATGAGTCTGATGGGTGAGCTAAATTTTTTCTTGGGGCTGCAAATTCAACATAGGGAGGATGGAATTTTCATCAATCAAAAGAAATACCTACTGGAGCTTCTAAAGAAGTATGACTTTGAGGGTGCGAAGCCTTATGCCACACCGATGTCAACTAGTATAAAGCTGGAGAAGGACTGCAAAGGTAAACAGGTTGAGCAAAAGCTATTCAGAGGTATGATCGGCTCACTCTTATATTTGACAGCAAGTAGGCCTGATATACACTTTGCAGTTTGTCTATGTGCTAGGCATCAAGCTTGTCCTCGTGAGTCTCATTTGAGTGCCGTTAAAAGGATTTTTCGTTATCTTGCTGGTACTCCTGATCTAGGACTATGGTTTCCTCGTAAATGTGATTTTGAACTTGTGGCTTTCACCGATGCCGACTATGCTGGGTGCCTTCTTGATCGTAAAAGCACAAGTGGCACATGCCAATTTCTCGGAGGTTGCCTAGTCTCTTGGGCCTCCAAGAAACAAAATTCTGTGGCATTGTCAACGGCCGAAGCCGAATACATGGCTGCCGGCAGTTGTGGTGCACATGTCCTTTGGATCAAACACCAGCTAGTGGATTATGATGTGTTTCTGAATTGTGTTCCCATCATGTGTGATAATAAAAGTGCAATTGATCTGTCTAAAAATCCAACTCATCACTCAAGGTCTAAACATATAGATATTCGGCATCATTTTTTAAGGGACCATGTAAATAAAAAGGATTTTGAGCTGAAATACATTGAATCTGATAAACAATTAGCGGACATTTTCACAAAACCTCTTAGCAAAGAGAAATTCACTTCCCTAAGAAGAGAACTAGGAATATGCAGAGTGGAGAGCACTTAGATAGACTGGCATTTCTGCATTTTATTCAATCCCTGAATTACTCTTTTTTTTCTCTACCTTCATATCTCATACGTCCATATAAAACTGCATTCACATCACTGCATAAAGCCTTCACAAAACTCCTCATTCCATGCTACTCATAAAGTATTTCTCTGCGTCCAATCACTGCTCACATTATACTACTCATGCATATGCATAATTGTGTGCCACACATTGATCAATAAAACCACTACTAGTATTACTGTCTGAATACATCTTGCCTGAAATAACAAGAATTTGCATTTCCTTCTTCTTTGGGCCTGTTTAGATCTTTTGACTGAAATAAGGTGCAGCTTCAATTAGACTGATGGTCTGGTATATTCCCTGTTTAGACAAATTGGAAAGTCTCGAAAACAAAAATTCCAGATTTTGCTGTGGCATTTCTCACTAGGACCTATCCTTTTCCTTATGCCTACACCAAAGTTTATTGCTTTTGTTGCAATTATTTTACCCTCATAAGGTCCAGTGGGTTATCACCTTGCTATTTGTTGTTTTCCTATTTAATACATTTTTCTGAGATGCCCAATGGGTCGTCCCTTACGGTCAAACCCTCCTCAAATGGCTTTCTCCTTCTTGCCACCGCACCAAAAGCTACCCGGTCAAACACCCATTTGAACCTTTCTTTGACCGGAGCATTATTAAAAAGGGCATCTCCTCCCTCAAACCAGCCGCAAGCCCTTGTACACCGCGAGGCCTTCTCCTTTCCCCTTTTCAGCAAACCATCGAACCGGCGGACATCCCAGCGGCTACCGCCGACCTCTCCTCTCCGGGCATCAACGTCTCTCCTTCCAGCTCCCCACAAAGGTGCAAAGGAACCCTGACTGGTGGAGGGAAGCTCTCGTCCAAGGTCGGCTGCTCACCTACTTCTCAAGGAGAGAAAGACGAGGTTCCTGCGGTTCAAGTCTAGGCTCTTCAAATGGCTCCGCGGACAAAGGCGATGGCTAAGCGTCCAAGGCGTCAGGCTACTAAAAGGGTATCCTCGTATGCTGTTGATCCACCTTCTTCAAGCTCAGAAGATGAAGCTCCGCAGGCAATCCCTATAAAATCTGGACAGAAATCAGAGTTGCGGTCCAAGAGAATTCATGATGAGGTATTGCAAGGCTCTACATTTCATAGTCTCTATCCTCGTCCAATCATGCGTTCCAGGGTAGTGGATCTTGAAGATGTTACCAATTTGGTCCCTGCACTATTTGATTTGCTAAACACCCAAGTAAATTGGATACATTTTATGTCCAAGCATCGGTAATTTTATCCCTCACTTATTCTGCAATTCTATCAAAATATGGTGATAAAGAACAACAAGCTCTACACTGCAGTAAGCAACAAATCTGTCTTGGTTTCATCCGGGCTATTCAGTAAAGTCTTTGGTTTTCCAAGTCATCATACCACCAACATCGCAAATACAAAATTGGATACAGTCTCTGTTTACAAAATTATGATGGGCATTGATGATTCAGTCATCTTAGATACAGATGAGATTCCAAAAACTCTGAACGCAAATGTTTTTCCTCCTGCTCAGCGCATTCTTCATCATCTCTTCACCACCATCATCTATCCCAGGGGAGGCAGTAGGAACAAAGTCAACAAAGTTCATAAATTTTTGTTCCACTGCATTTACAATGGTATTATAGCTGATTTTTCCAGTCTCATGTTCGACTTAATGCTCCTTTGTTATAAAGAAAAGAGACGCAGTCTTCCGTATGGTTCACAGTTAACAGCTGTTTTTAAGTATCTTCGTATCGACTTGGATAAGGAAATCTGTGAAGAGTTATTGGACAAGGATGTCTATACTGCCCAAAGTCTTTGCAACAACATGGGCTACAAGAAAAAATGCCGATGGTCAGTTAGTTCGAAATCTGAACAAGGTCAAAGGAAAACAAGTGGAATCTGAGGAAAGTGGTGACAATGATGAAGATAATGAGCCTGGTGCTTCAGATGATGATGAGCCACCTCCAAGTCCCCCTCCAGCCACTCAAAGCAGTTCTGGACAAGAGCTGTTTGGATCTCGCCTCGATCAAATTGAACACAAGGTGGACAAGCTGACTGAGGATGTGAGTGGACTGAAGCTGCATCATGAGTTGTTCCTACACCAATTTGAATCCATATCGAAGACTCTTGATGCCCAAACCCAAATGCTTCAGCAAATCTGGCATTCTGTTTCAGGACCAACCGACAAGTCTGACTAGGAGTATCTCTTCTGTCAGTTTTTGATGTGAAGCTGCCCATTTTGTTTAAACCTACCTAGCAGCCTCCTTGCTTAACTATGTTATATATTTAGCTGCATGACTGGATGCTTGTGTTCCCATTTTAGAATCTCTCTCCTTGGTCATCTTCTCTCTATCTACCTTTTTGCTTCTTTATCTCTACCGTCTGCTTAGTCTATCTTTGTAAACCTACTCTGCACATCTCCTTTTTGCTCATGACAAAAAGGGGGAGAACTGAATGCAATTTGCTGATAGTCTTTTGTGAACATGTCTAGCTATGCTTTGATGTTCATGTTTTCATATGCTCATAGGGTGATATGTGAAATGCTGTGTTTTTTGAAAACTGGTTTGCTCAAGCTTTTATCATTTTCCTTGTCAATGGTTGAATAATGACAACATGGTTCTTGGCTCTAAATAACTCATTCCTTTAAAAATGATCTTCAAAAATAATCTTGGCTCGTATATATGCGTGGTTGTGATTAAAGTAGAAACTTTCTCAGTTTTACATTTCATAATCTTTCTTTAGTAAGCTCAAATTGCATTAGGCTTTTGTCATCATCAAAAAGGGGGAGATTGTTGTGCCCCTGTTATTTTGACGATGACAAAATACCTTAATAATCAGAATAATGCACTATGAGTGTTCAGGTTACTTACCATTTTGTTCACAAGTCTCCTATAACTCCATGATGCGGATTTGTCTTGTTTCCAGTTGATCAATTGAGCTGCTCCATTTCATCATCTTCTAAATATCTAACTACATCAGAAGGTTCATCCTAACCATATCTACCTCTTCTATTGAGAGTTTTGGAAAGCTGGAGGGAAGGATGGGAATCAACTCAAGTGTTGCACCCAAGATAGACAAAACATGCAGTGAAGGTAATGGAAAGTGTGATCTGTATGAAAGGTAAGAAAAGTAGTTAATCCATATCCAAACAAGGTAAGAAATACCTTTCCCTTCTCCTTAAATGTTCATGATTTAATTCCCTTCAATTGGGTCAAGTTACATTGTGTTTTTCTATCTAACCTTAAGTGGGTCGACCCCCCTGGCAGATGGGTCGACTCCTGTAACAGCAGAAGCTTCATTTTTTGTTGCTGGAACAGATGGGACGACCCATCTGACAAGTGGGTCGACCCTTGTGCGTTCACAGCGTCTGTCTTGGCCCCTATCTCGCAGGTGGGACGTCCCATCTGCCAAGGGGGGTCGACCCCTGTAATAAACAGATTCTGGAAACAGAATCTGTTTGCTACATGGGTCGACCCACTTGGTAGATGGGTCGACCCACTTGTTGGTTTGCCTATTTTCTCCGAATTACGCAACTGAATTTCTTCTAATAATTTGTGGGCCAAACCTAACATGCTATCCACTTGGTTTGCAATGGGTTTAACTTGTTAACATGTGGATTAGCCTATTAAGCCTTCCTAACACAATATAAGTGCAACTAATCTAATTATTATGTGTTAATCGCAGAAAGTAGTCAAAGACGAGTCATCTGCCATGTCACCCACGATGGGCCAATCATGAAGAGATTCCTTTTCTCTTTCCTCCAGATCAGAGCCCCCTCGTCCAAGATATAAATGCCCAATGATTAGGGCGTTTAGACAACACACGACCTGGAGAGAAAAGTAGCCGCACGAGCTTGTGCGAGTTTCATCCGAAGAAATAGGGCGGACGAACCAGTTGGAGAAAAGGCTTCTTCCCTGAAGAAAAGGTCATGATTCTCAGATAGTTCCATCCCTCTACAAGTCTGGGAACCCTTCAGACTGCTGTGATCATCATCCAGGCGTCAACCTCTTCAGCGGTTCTGCTAGCAGCCATCCCAATCTGCAGGATCATCTCACGCCAATACTTGCATCAGAAAGGGGGAGCTCGTCCATAGTTGTTTTGTCTTAGATTTGATCCTTCAATGTATTTCTGATTTCATTTACTGCAGAACTCAGATATTCATGTGTGTGTGTGGTCGGAGATCCTATCTTCGAGTGATGCATGCGTTCATGCTCGGATGTGTGTGTGTGGACTGAGGTCATCGACCTCGTGTCTGTGTGTGTGAGTGCTACGGTTGTGTAGCTCATACATAGTGGAATCCTCTCTGTTGAGAGGGGTGGATGTAGGATCGCACCTAGTGCATCCGAACCACCTAAAAATATCCTTACGTCCTGTGGTTTGATGCTTGTGCGATTGCTTGCCATCTGTCTTGAGGAGTAGTTCGATTTAGTTCTTTTCAGTTTTCAGCTCCTTGATTGAGTGGGTTTATCTAGTCTCTATACCATATCTCAAACGCTGCTGTAGTTCTCTTCTTGTGGTTGGTTGGAATTGTTCTAATTTGCGTGTGGTTGCGAGGAATTATTTTAATCTGTTGGTTTTAGCCTTGTCTAGTATTTTAATTTCCCGGCAATCAATTCACCCCCTCTTGCTTGCCAATTCACTGGGACAACACTTGGTATGAAAGAGTGTGAAATTTGGGAAGTTAAATATAATGGCCCACATAAACTTCCATGAAATGAAAGAGAATGGAGTGCAAAGCATGAAAAGAAAAATGAAATCAATCTTCGAGCTTTGAATTTTATAAGGAATTGTATAGAGTCTAATGTTCTTTCCCAAATCTCCTCTTGCAGGTCAGCCAGAGATCTATGGGATAAACTGGCTATATTTGAAGGAAACCCAGACTATTCCCAAGTGGGTACATGCTTGATGGCTCATGGTGAGGAAAGCTCGAGTCAGGTAAATTCTTATTCTGAAGAACCCTCATTTGAAGAATGGCAATTAGCATGTGCCGATTTGCATGATAGATGCAAAAAATATAAATTTGAAATCAAGAGATTGAAAAAGAAAAATGATGAGAATGCGCATGCTAATTCCTCATGTGAAAATTGTAAAACCTTGCAGTCAAAAATTGAACACCTACAAGAACAAAATGAATGTCTTGAATCAAAAGTTGAATTGTTTTCAGTTGAGATTTCCTGCATGACTGAAGACCTTGAAATGGCTAGGAAATCTAATACATCATTTGAAATTGAAAACAACTGTCATGAGTTGCTTGATCAGAACAAACACTTGTTGTCTAAGATTTCATTACTTGAAGAAATAGAAAAATCTCTTAGAAACAAGTTAGCTTCTTTGTCTGATGATGATAAGTTGTTTGAGAAATTGCTCGATTATGAAATTGAAAGTAAAAGCATCATGGATGAAAATGAAGATCTTAAAAAGAAAAATGGTACTATGTTAATTCAGAATTCCTTGCTTGAGGGAAGATCGAAATGCTTTGATAAGCTTGAAAAAGAAAATTCCTTGTTGAAATCTGAGAATGAATAATTGCTTGTTAAGATTTCAAAGTTTCTTGAAACTGAAAAAGTTCTTAAAAACTTAACTTAAAAACTGCATGCCATGAATGATGAAAACAAGGAAATCTTGAAAGAGAATGAAAACTTGGAATCTGTGAATTGCTTGCTTAGTGAGAAAATCCTTACATGTGAAAAAGAGATAAATGATTTAAAAAATGACTTGTCTGGATTTGTCAAAGGGAATGAGAACTTAGATAAAATGCTAGGTGTCAAGGTGAACTTTCAAAAAGAGGGTCTTGGATACACCCCGGTCAATAAAAAATCTTTTGAAAATAAAATGACAACCTCTTTTGTTCATGCATCCGACATTCCTAGCACCTCCAAAGCTCCTCCTCCCACTTTTTAAAAGAAAACTTCTTAAAATGATTTTGTGAAAAAGAAAAATGTCAACAAAAGGCCTTCCATGTCAAATAGATTTTAAAAATTAAAGTCGAATGTTGAATATTTCTATTGTGGTATGTTTGACCATAAAATAAATGAGTGTAATGCCATGAAAGTGGATGATCAAAATGCATGTAAAGATAAATTCTTTTTTAAAAGAAAGAAAAATATTTCATACTTCTATTGTCACTAATTTGGGCATGTGATGGATAATTGCTTTGTGAAGTAAAAGGATGATTTTCAAGCCATAAATGTTAAGCGTGATTTTCAAAGAATATTCAGAAATGAACATGTCTTTCATACTCAAAAGTTTGCATCCCACAAGAAAAAATGGTTCACAAAAAATCATACAAATAATGGTAACTCTTTCCGTAGACCCACATCACCTTGTTGCTTTCATTGTGAGAAATACAGTCATGTTATGAAAGAATGTTGATTTTTGAAAACTAATGATTTTCATGCTTCTAAAATGAATGCTAGGTCTAATTTTGTTAAATCTAGACCTTTTGAAAATAGAAGAAGGACTATTTTTGAAAACTCTTTTGCTCATCCTAAAAGAAAATCCTTTGCTAAAATTGCCAACCCTCAATACTTTTATTGTGGAAACTATGGACATGTCATTGAGGATTGCAGGATCATGAAGAATGATAATATGATGGCAATAGAAATGACAAAGAAAAATTTTGGAAGAAATGCTTCTAACATCCAAAGACCCAAGAAGGCTTGAGTGCCAAAATCTGACAAATGAGTCGGTTGTGGTGAAGGTTTGTCTTGAGGTAAATAAGAAATGAAAGGGGTTTCAATAAAATGGACCAAGACACACTTAAATGGTAAAACCCCAACTTTGCTTCTTCTTTGTCAAATTGGCATTTCTGATGTTTTCCTTCTGCCACTTTGTTGTATATGAATTGCATCTCCTTACAAGTCACTCCTGCTCTCATTGAATGAATATTTGGTATATCAAATATTGTTATGTGAAATGACAGATTATGTCTGTCAGGAAGCTAACACCATGCGTGAGGTGATCCTTAGATCAAAGTTCTCCGTCTTGTACCAAAATTCAGAAATTGAATTGTTTGGCTAATGAGGAATCATGTCTTTAAAAGAAAATTAATTTGCCTTGAAATTCTGAAATATCATGTGTCTTCAAACTGTTCCTGAAATTCTTTCTTACTTCAAGAAGGTAAAATTTCTGAAATGCAGAATTATTCATTTAACAGATATTGATTCTGAAAACTTCATATGTTACTCTTGTATTCTGCTATGATGAACATGTCTCATTGGTTGAATGAATTTAAAATTTGAGGACTAAGCATGATGTCTTTGCCTATTGAATACTTTTCAATCTGAAATGCATGAGTATCTGAACTTGATTGAGTTTCTGGTATATCAAATGGTGTGTAGTGGAAGGGTGGATTACGTTCACCTAGAAGCTCTCACTATGTGTGAGTTGGGTTTTCAGACCTTTACCTCCACCTCATACTGGAACTTTAAAAATCTGCTTGGCATGTGGATGGCTTTTTAAACTTGTGAAATGTTGTTGAAAATCTGCTTTTAAACAGGTTCTGAAAACAAATGGGTTGCATTGAATGTTTCAAATCTATTTCTGCACCCTACCTTATAAAGCTCATGTGATGAAAAATACTTGTTGTTCATCAGTTGAATGTGAATGCTTTCTTGTGCAATCTGTCATGATCTTCTGAAAAATAAACTCATGCCTCTTATTTTTGAATCTTGCATTGAACTCTCATGTTAATAAGTTGCATGCATTAGAAAATTCATAAAGTGCATTTAGACCATATATCATATTGCATATTTGCATATCATTGCATATTTGTGCATCATATCTATTTGCATATCATATCTACATATCATTCAGGTAGTGCATTTGCTTTCAACATTAGTATCATGTCTCCGGGACCAACAAAAATTGCATTATTTTTTTCATGTTGCATTGCATAATGCATATACTCCCGTTGTGTGCTTACATGTTATTATATGCTAATCACCCCCTTCCTTAAATTTCTAAGACCTCATATTTCTTGCTAAATAATATTGTAAATTGAGTCATCACTAGAGTGCTACATGTCGTATACTCAGGGGGAGTAATCTTTTGTTAAGTGCATCTAGATAGGGGGAGCTGCACTTTTATGTGTTCATAAAATTTTCGGTATACATGTTGAATCAAATTCGCATACTTCATGCACAAAATGTGAAAATGAGTGCTAGAGATAAGGATGTAGGAATTTCCTTTCAACATTCTAGAGATATTAAACTTGTTGCATGAATGTCAAAGAGACAGTTGAGGAAAAAGTTACCTGCCTATTTTTGTAGAAAGAATTTGAAAAGAATGGCAGAGCAATGTTTAGTCTCACTGAGTAAATTGGGCACATGTCACCTGAGACGTGATGTGGTTAACTTCAGAAAGATGTTTTACTATAATATCTCTATTCAAAATGAGGTGAAATAGTTCAGTATTCTGAGTAACCGGAGATTCTGACATGATCTCATTGTGTCTCCTCGCGTAAAAAAGGAAATATTTGAACCTGATCACTCTTGAAAAATTCTGAATATCATGTCATATTGGTTGAGTTGAAAAACTAGTGAAAACTCATTGTGACAGAGCGTAGGCTCCAATACGTTGTTCTCTTAAAATGAAATGCAGTTTGTATAATCTCTCATTGTGTTGATCTGAAAATCTGAATATCCATATGGCTACAATCTATTTTCATGTCATTCACCTACACACATAAAAATTTGATTTAATATGTATTCAAAAATTGATTGACTGCAGTGACTATTGCATAACTCCTCTATGTGATTGCACAATCCCCTAGGTGTTACACATAAGCATCCTAGTTATTTTGACTCTCATGCAATTTTCTTACACCTATTCCCTTCTTCAATTAGTAAGGGGGAGCGGTATTGCATGAATATACATATAAATATCTGCTTGGTTGCATGGTGCATTTCATATCTCATCATTTGTATGCATTTAGCCTCATGCATTCCTAAAGAAAATTTAAAAAATCTAAAAATCATGAAAATCAAAATTTTGTGACCCTCACATAGAAATAATCAACATGGTTTTTGAGTTCAACAATTTGCCTAGTTGGTTTTCATTGCATTGTATGCTTGCATTGAGTTTCATATGCTTGCATTCATAGTGTCATCATATCTGTTTAGTTGCATTACATGCATTCATAGTGTCATCATGTGCTTGCATTAAGTTTTTATGTATTTTTAAAAAATATAAAAAATCAAAAAATTTGAAAATCTAAGAAAATCATTTGATATGCCATCTTGCTGTTGCTTTGCTCTTGCATCTTGTGAAAATCTGCAATGGGTTCTCGACCTTGAATGCCATCATGTTAAACGCTTCATGTTGCATAAATCTTCAACCAATGGTTCATCTCTTTGAGGCCACCCATTTTCAACAATTGGTATCATGTCACATAACCCCCTGTCCTTGCAATAATTGGTATTCACATTGGCATCATCTCTTCCGGCCTAACTTGTCCATACCATGTCAAATAACTCCCTATCTTTTTGTAGATGACAAAAAGGGGGAGAAAAATGTGTTGTGTGTGCTCAATAAAAATGTTGTGTGCTCCGTAAAAATATGTTGTGTGCTCTATGCATGTTGGTTGTGTGCTCAAGGGGGAGAAGAATGTTGGTTGTGTATTCTCGCACACATTATTTTGTCATCATCAAAAAGGGGAAGATTATTGCAAGAGATTGTTATCTCCTAGTGTTTTATTTTAATGATAACTAAATAATTGTGCTTTGTTTGATGTTTGGTTTTAATGATAACAAAACGTTTGTGCTTGGGCTGAATGTCTCATTGAGCATGCCTGTGTATGTTTCATTGAGCAACATGGTTGATGAGATAACAGATTACTTCAGGGTTCACACTCGAAAGTTATATGAATCCTTAGTGTTGAATGAACTCATGCTATATATATTGGTTTGCAGGATCAAAGCTATGGTTCATGTTTTGGAAATCAAAGGAGTGCATCAATGAAGTTCTTCTTCAAAAAAGAGAGTTACCTTTCTCATTGCATTGCATTGACTCTTTCTATGTTTCATACATTTCATCAAATAAGTTTTCAAAGTCTTGGATACTCATTATGTGGACTCATGGTCATTTGTTTTTGGCAATTCATGCTTAATGTGTGCTTGAAAGTTGTTTAAGCTAACTCATGTGAACTTTGGTGAAATTGGATTTTATGGTGCTCACATGTGTTGCTTATATGCATGTCAACATGATCACATCTCTAGTTGAGGATTTGATGGATTGAGAATGTATGTTTCCTCCATATGAGATTTGGGTCATGAATTTATAAGACTTTCTACATGCCTCTTGTATATGCTCATATTTGCCTAAAATGCATGGCTTAAGAAAGTGATTCTTGTTTGAGAAAGATTGGGCTCCTATGTGCCTGAAGTTGTGATACGGAATGAAGTTTCAATAGCCTTTTATGTATGGTTTTGAATGCACTCCATGCATATTCTTTATAGGGCTTTGAGACTAGTTTAGATGTTTGATTTCATCATGCAAATCTTGGAAGAAATGAGTTGTTAGTGCTCAAGCTTGAATCTCATGTGAACCTTGGTAGATTTGGCTGAATGGTACTCAAAGTGTTCATATGCACCGAGTTCATGGGATTTCATACATGTACTTCATGCATTTAACATATGGATTATTGAGCTAAAGTTCTAATCATTTTTATTATGGTTTTGCATGTTAAAATCTTTATGTAATTCCTCCAAGATCAAAGGAGTTTGATGCCACAGAGTTTGGAAGGGTTGCAATGGAGTTTGGGGATGAAATGTATTAGTTTATAATTTACTGTAGCTGGCGCTCGACCGACCCTGTAGCTCCCAAAATTCCCAGAAAAGGGAGATTTCAGTCTGTAAAATTCCGGTCGACTGCCAGACCCGTGTAGGTCGACCTGCAGCGATGAAAACCCAAAAACGTGGTTCCGAAACCCATCTAAACCAAGTCAACATGTGCCTAACCCTTATCCCTTTGCCCTTGGGTTGGTGGGAGACCTATTGGGGGTCATTTTGGAGGTTTCTGGAAGGGCTATACTAGTCTTTTGGTGCTTCCTATTAGTATGCATATAAGAGCTACGAATTTCACAAGTCTTAACCCTAACGTGTTCATTTGTTCTATCTTGTAGGTGAAGGAAAGGAGAAGGAAGGAGAGACTATTGTGGAGAAGATTTGATCTACATCCAGAAGGATTTGGAGCTGGTGGAAGAAGAAGAAAAGAAGCAGATCGACGAAAGGATCAAGAGGATGCAAGAATCGTCTTCATTCAGCTTACCTCCGATCTGAGCATCAAAGAACATCGTCATTCGGCCTTGGAAATCAAAGGGGGATCATTTCCATATCTTCTATATGTTGTTTGTGATGCGTTTCATGATTTACATTCTGGGTGGAGCATGTTTGAATATTTGTTTTGATTTTTTTGAACTAAGAGATATTTGTGTGTGTGACTGCCTATGTATACGGTCGTGTTTGATCGCCTGCGTACGGTCATGTGTGTCATTGTGCTACGTTTGTTGCAGCGTGTGTGTGTGTTTGTGATCCGATCGTCGGATCGTGTTGGAGACTCCGTCTCCGTGTGTGTTTGGGGTTGTACCCCGTGTTTGCAGGGTTTACTCTACGTGTGTGTGTTGGGGCGCGTCCCCGTGTGTGTGTATGCAGGCGTCGTCCTGTGCGTTGTTGGAGCGTCACCTCCGTGTTGGGGATTCATCCCCGTGTGTGTTGGATCCTTGCTCTGTGTTGGGGAGTTTTCCCCGTGCTGGTTCATCCAGCGAGTGGATCCTTACTAGTTTGGTAAGGGGTGGATGTAGGGAGCCCGTCGTGGTCCCGAACCACCTTAAAAATCCCATTGTCTTGTGGTTTGCTTTGTGGGATTGTATGGTTTGATTGTTATATTCCTTTGTATGATCGTGTGAGAACAGAGAGGTTGAGAGAATTTATTTCCTTGTTCAGTTAATTCCTCAATCTCGATAAAACTTGTTAATCCCGCTTGGATATTTTTTAATTTGCCATTTTTATTGGGGACAATTCAACCCTCCCTTCTTGTCCGCTCGCCTACCCGGGACCAACAGTCGAATGACCGGATTTCCATGCCAATCATCTTTTCCAGTACCTCTCTCTTGAGGTTCTGCTTAAAGATTTATACAACGTCCTCCTGATCTGGGGGCCGCTTGCATCTCATTCTGAGGTTCCTCCACCTCCTAATATATTCAAGGGCCGCTTCATCCGACCTTTGTCTTGTTGAGTAAAGTTCAGCCATCGTGACCTCTCTCTCAGTTACATGAAACCTCTCTATGAACTTCTTCTGCATGTCTGGCCAGTCACTGATTGACCCGGCCAGAAGGCTAGAGTACCATTCGAAAGCAAGCCCTGTTAATGAGGACTCGAAGAATTTCAGCAAATACGACTCGTCTGTAGCTACATCACCCATGACGGTCATGTAGTATGCAATAAGTTCCTTCGGGGACCCCTGCCCTTTGAATTTGTCAAATTTTGGTGGCTTGCTAATTCTCGGAGGGAGCCGGTTGGCTGCATGATGCAGTGGGTATGGCACCCGATAAGCATCAAACGTAACATAATAACCTTCACTTCGTTCGGCAAGCTTTAGTTCGATCATCCTTTCTACCATCAATTTGTTCACAGTGGTTGGGTCAACCAGCTCAGGGTAGAAATGTGCTGGATGTAGATATGGAGTGACCAGGGTGGTCGCCTGCGGTGGAGGACGCAGCAACGAAGGTGCCTGGTGCACTTGAGACAGCACTGGCGGCAGCAGTGGCTGAGGTGCACGTTGTTGGGTAGCTGCCTGGCTATGCTCTGCTGGCTGGGGCAGAGTGTACAATGGGGGAAAATCGCACTAGTTGACACCTCCTCGTGATGATTCGGCTTGCATCTCTGGTTGCTTGGATGCTGAGGCTTGTTCTGCCTTCTCATGAAGCTGCTTCTTCAGGAGTTCTATCTCCTGTTGATATTTCTATAGTAGTATCAATGCTGACGGATCCATGGTTGCTGTATTGTGGACGCCTTCAACTGTCTCCCCTGAAGGGCCTTCAGGCGAGGTGGTTAGGAGCACCTTGTCTTCTTCAGTTGTTACTACATTAGCAGTCAATGTAGTGACCCCCTCAGCGAGTACTTGTTTTCCCTTTGCCGCTCTCAGGATTTCCCTCGTGGCTTCAGTCCTTCTGGTATTCGGCCCTGGCCTTTTGGCTAATCAGACCAGCTCCTGGGGCTCCTCAGGTATGCTCCCGTATTTGCTGGCCACTCCGGCCATGCTGCAGGCAAAGACATGCATCCTTTTCCTCTGTCTGTAGACCTTCCTTTTTGTTTGGCTAGGGAAAGTCAGTCTTTCAAACCCAGAAATTCTTCTTTTCTCCTCCCGCCGGGGGAGGGCTTCATCGGCCTTCTACTCTGGGCCGTCTTTATACCCATTGTCATCGACAAATTAGATCATTCCCCTTTCTTCTTCTTCCTCAACTGCCATTGGCACGCAGTCTTCCTCTTCGACTACAGCTGCTTGGAGCAGTCGCTGTTGGCCTAACGAGGGGTTGCCCAGACCCCTGAAGTAACTCCTAACCATATTGGTCATTTCTTCTTGACTCTGTCCTTGGTGGAGGACTGGGGACAACTGTTGACCTCCCACCGGAGGGATATAAGTTAGCCGGGACCTCCCAGCGGGTTGCTCGAATCTTCTCCCTATTGTAGGGATCTTGGCTTGTCGGGCGCAGGCCCTGAAGACAGCACGGCGTGGAGTATCAACAGCCATTTCTTCTCTTCTCGGGGCCAAGCCCCTCTCATTCTTCTTCCTTGCCTTAGCAGACTCGAGTTGTAGCAAACAGGTTCTCCTTGATGGACAGGTTGGGTCCTCTTAGGGACCCACACTTGTTTGAATACCTTCGGCCTCAGGGCCAGCTCTTCTCGACCTTGGCGGCGAGTTTCTTCCGTTTCAGCTCTCCTCCCGGACAGTGCCTGGAAGGAGTTATGGATCGGCACAGCAGGAATCACCCGGTCTGGGATGACTTGGGCATCACGCCCATCCAAAAAGACACGGATGCCCCCAATAAGAATAGACTTGCCAGACGCCGAAAGTCGTCCGGTGATAGGAGTAGCAACTTTCCTTCGGAAGCTTCCTTAGCAGCGACCTCCGGGCTTGTTGTGGCGGATAGGGTGAGCCCCTTGAGCTACATGGTGGACCATGCAACTTGTTCACTGGATTCGGCCTCTTGGCAAGCCTTTGCAGCTTCGGGTGTTGTGAACCTTGGCTTCTCGTTGATGCTCTTCTTAGCTGACTCTAGAGTCTCCACCTCCAGCATATCAGTGAAGGCTACCCCTAAGAAATTGGGGAAGCCGACCACCGGTGGGAAGGTGCCGAAAATGGTCGATACTGCCAGGTACATGTACTCAGCATGGTTGGCCACGATCGTAGGGCCGAAAGTCAAAGCAGCAAAACTAGCAGCCTTCGTTGCTTCCTGTAATCACAGAAACAAGCAATCGATCAGCATTCTTTGGGAGGCCCCCAGGGCCCATTTATCTTGGCAAAGAGATGAAGGGAGACTCGGTACCACCGGGCGTTCCAACTTGTGGGGATGAGATCTTTTTTTGTCATTGGGTTTATTTATTAGGGGTTTTATTATTATTACTTTTTTTAGCGTAGGGCGTGCCAATCACATGCGTGATAAAATTATTGTGCGCTCGATCTGACTTGATCACACGAATGTGAAGTCCGTGTCGAGACCGGAAGTCCATCATACTATAAAGGCTATGACGTTAATTACATCCTCCGGGAAGGAGGAAGACCCTTGATTAATGCCCAAAATAAAGAACCACTGGGGCTGAAACAGATACGGAAACGTAAGCAAATTAAAGGACAAGATCTACACACACATTAAAGCATGTAATGCAATCGTTTTTATTAACTCGACCCCCAGTACACGGCGGAGGACATAGGTCTGAAGACCACCATCATGCGTAGTGAGAGCTTTCAATCAGACCTAATCTGATTTTTCGTAAATCAGTATTTGATATACCGGGAGGCCGTAACAATGACAGGCACACCAAAGATGATAAACATATATATCTGTGTATATGTATATAACTATAGATGCATGAGCAAGCGTGGAGACAGCAAACCCAACAGAGAATTACAAATGAAATTATCACCATTCTCATTACTCATTCACGAGATGGTCATAAGTTAGACACGTTGGAAGGGTAGGCTATCAGCTCAAAGGGAAATTAATTAGTGGGAGCAACAGAAATGATTGGGGATGGCACTCAACTCCCCCCCGGCTAGGAAACCAAGAGAGGGGAACAAATTGAAGTAGGGGGGGTCGGCTCCTCAGACTTAGAGTTGACTCTGTGGGAGGTACGAAAATGAGAGGGAACCTGGAAGTAGGAATGTATGCTAAACTGGCGTGGGGGTGTGTATGAATCTCTAGTCCGGTGTGGGGTTTGAAGGGTTTAATCTGGCGTGAGGGTGTGAGAGGGGAATTAACCCGGCGCGACGGTGTATGTGAAGCTCTAATTTGGCACGGGGTAGAGGAGAGTTTAATTCGGCACGGGGGTTTGAAGGGTTTAATCCAGCCCGGGGTTTGAAGGGTTTAATCCGGCGTGAGGGTGTGAGAGGGGAACTAACCCGGTGAGGCGGTGTATGCGAAGCTCTAATTCGGTGCGGGGTAGAGGAGAGTTTAATCTGGCTTGGGGTTTGAAGGGTTTAATCCGGCGGGGGGTTTGAAGGGTTTAATTCGGCACGGGGTATGAAGGGCGCGCCGGATTAGGCCTCACGTCATTTAAGGGGGATTGAGGAATTTTGGAGTTTAGGAGAGGGGCTAACCCGGCGCCGATTTGGGTGCCGGATTAGGCAACGCCGGATTAGGAGATGGGTTCTTCTGAAATTTATTAGAATAGAGGAAGCTCAGACATTCTTTCATCAGAGTTTTATGGCTCAATTCTGTAGCTCATTCAAACCTGTTAATCACCAGATTTTAGGGCAAAAGTTGATTAATTCAGTTCTGTGCGAGGTTCATACTCAAGCACAAATTGTCCCAGTTCAAGGCAGACCAGCAGACCAAGTGTTTATTGACAGAGTTATGAAAAATACATTAACTCTCATGGGTAGCTTGATTGTTCCTTAATCATCATCAAAATTAGCATATAAGTTTGAGAGTAAAATTGGGCAGCATCTCCCCATGTTCTGAAGGGTCATGGAAGAAAAGTGAAGGCTCACCCACCATATTCCTGGGGTAAGCTCCTAAAAGTCGGGAGTCCAACACGGCGACTGGCGAACCCGAATAGACGAAAAACCCGAGGGCTAGGCTACGAGGGGCACCGATGCTCCGTGGGTTGTTGAAAGATTCAAGGGAAAGCTCGGGCGGGCCAGAGACACCGAGGGCTAGCCTACGAGGGGTTCCATAGACCTACAAGCCACCACAATCCTAGATAGGGGACGTGGGTTTTATTTACTATTGGATCAAGAGATCCATTTATATTCGCCCCCATTGACCCGTTGGGCTCTGCGCCATGGGAAGGCGGGACCCTATGGCCACTGGGTGGTTTAGAGGAAAACTAATCGGTAGAAACGTTTGATGGGGAATGTTCCCCCTCCCTGGCTGGCAAATTGACATTACTGTAAGAAGCATGGTGCTCACAGTGGCACCCTCATATCACCTGTATAACAGAAAGGGGGGAGATGGGTCATACTGACAGACCCTCACCCAATCCCTCTTAGGGTAGAGAAACACAATAATAGACCGTTCAATCGTTAGTAAACCGATAATAAGTTGAGCATAGGGAAGTTAATTGGTCAGCATTTGGGGGGGTTAATTATGAAGGCACATAGACTGCAGAACTCACAGGGAGAGGGCAGCAAATAGATGGAACTACATAAGGCATATACCCGAGCACTTAACAGGCATGATGTGTATAAGAAAGATTCTGACGCTTAAACACGTGATATCTGAACTATGGGAATAGCCATGCCCCGCCCAACTCATGATCTTGAGTAGAGGAGTGATGAGGGAGCCAGTTCTGGCATTAGACAGAGAGGCATATGTAACTCATAAGTATGGGGAAAACATGCAGTTCGATGCGATCAATCACCGAGAAGACCCCAGGGAGGGTGATGGATTTCATGTGGCCCTTGGGCAGCCCAGGGCGATTTCTATGCTAGAACCTAGAAGCCCAAACGATGTCCGATAGTGAATGTAGATAATTGCAACATAAGAAGAGCAATATTCAAATGCAACAGGAACATTCACATCACAATTGGGTTGCCAACAGAAGGCCAACTTGATATATATATATTTGCGAGCACGGCCCGGCATTGTCCCCCGGAAGCCGGCCGTCGAGCATTACAACCCCGTAGTCACAGTGGAAGACAGGGGGGGACAGAATTGACAAAAAAATGAATCAACCAAAGGGGGAAACACTGGGCTCATATCATCACCCTGTACATAGCAAATCACAGAGGGTTTGGGGGAAAAGAGGAGACGGGAAGACAATCAGACTCTCACGACCCACCTTTATTCTTCAATTGAGAAAATAAAGTATCGTAGATGCTGCCTTCTCTCCTCGCTCCGGGGGGCTTTTTCTACAGAAGGTTGGGACGGAGGCCGCTCTGGGGGCTCTCTCACATGGGGTAGCTTTCTTTCTCTCCAATCCTCCTCGAAACTTCTTCCTCTCTCTTCTATTTTTCAACGGACCCTACCATTTTATAGAGGGAATCCCTCTTTGGCTTAATCCGGCGTGGCGAGGAGCACACCAGATTTGACTTTGTGTCACCCATTTTGCGCATCGGATTTAGTGACTCCGGCTGAAGGTCAAGCACGTCGGTTTACATGGCGCCGAATTGATGCCGGTCATGCCATTTTAACGCTTCTCTTTGGCTTTTGTTCGAGTCGAGTCTATCTATGGGTCCCAGACCAGCTTTAGGGGCTATTTTGAACCCATATTACTTCGACCTTGCTGGATTATCATGGGAAAATACCTTGCAGGCCATCAGACTCTTGAATAATGAATTCCGACATAAGCCGAGCTCTTAATTTGGTCACCCATGTTTTCTACTGACATGACTTTCGGCACCGTGATATGTGCTACCAGGTCTGCTCCGTGCATATGTGCGGCATTCTCATCAAGTGGGCCACCACTCAGAGTACTTTCATCATGATTGGGCAGCTTTTCGGCCACTCACGGACCTTTCCGGAAAGAAGACGTACCTGAGTCGGATCCCTTGGGTTTTCTGCTGACATGGCCATCGGCACTTTGTTCTGAGGATCCAGGGATGTTTCTTCACCTTGGGAGGGTTCCTTATCAGGTGGCGGACCACCAGGTATATTCTCATCCTGATTAGACGAAGTATGGGGTTTGTTCGGCACGATCGAGTCGATGCCAGTTTGTTGGGCAGGCAGTATGACATTGCCGGTTTGTTGGGCAGGCAGTATGACATTGCCGGTTTGTTGTAGACTTCTTACGGACATCCCGAGGTGATGAGTTGCAGAGTCTCTAATGCTCCTGTCAGGTAATCTGAGGCTTCAATAGTCCGAGAGGACTCTTCTTTTTTGATTTTCTTCGACTTTTACGCATCAACAGGCCGCATTCTTCTGTCGTTCAGGCATGTTTGCCATCTGATTATATTTTAGGTGCCAACACCTACGCAAACACATGGGAGTAAACTCCCAACCACACACAGGGAACAATTCCCAAATCATACGTGGATATCCACTGCACAAAATGACGCACAAGCGTCAACACAAACACTTAGAGAATCCACTCTCTGAACACCCACACAAGATATTCATTCAGAAATTTATGAAATGTTCAAAAATGAGTACTGTGAGCTCAAGATATAATCTAAAGACTGAAACAAAGAAGATCTCTCAAGTATAAAGCTCCCCCTTCTATAGAAGATTCGATTCTCCTTGATTCATAGACAGATGATCACGAAGTTGCCGTCATCTTGCTCCTTTCATCATTTCGCTCTTCTTTCTCTTCTTCCACGATCTCCAGAAATGCCTTGAAGTAGATCAAAACCCCTTCCCAAGTTCTCCTTTTCTTCTCCTTGGTCTTCTTCTCCTGCAAGATAAAAAAATAAGCACATTAGGGTTCTTATTTCTCAAATTCGGAGTTGAGGTATATATATAAGTTAGAGTGGCCAAAAGACTCATAACACCCTCTCAGAACATGTTAGAAACACCCTCATATGTCTAGGAACCTTTTCGGGATATTATGGTAAAGTTTCAATAGGTTTTCATGTGATTCGCAAATCCCGTTCCGGAAGGGTCGACCCTATGGGTCGACCCCTGAGAATACCTGCACAGGAGTACATCAAACAGAGTTCAGGTCTGGGGGGATCGGCCCTATGGGTCGACCCATACCTGTGCATTCAGTGCACAGATTGGTCAAAATAGCAGCAGTAACACAAGGGGTCTACCCTACCAGATTTGGTTAAAAATCAGCATAACCCCTACAAAAAAACATAAGGAATACCCCATTAGTATAGCATTATAGGGTCGACCCCTGCCAGATTTGGTTAAAAATCAGCATAACCCCTACAAAAAAACATAAGGAATACCCCATTAGTATAACATTAAAATCAATCACTTCAATCCTTATGAAACGTGATTTTTCATCTTGGTATGACCACACATTTCAATCTCCATAACCAAATATCAATTTCAAACTTCATAGCAAAAAGATAAGGAGGTTCAAGCACATTGTAAAGCTGAAAAATCATTCAAATTCCAACACCATGCCAAATTTAAAGGGTGCGTCGATGCATTGACACAATGGAGTTGACGCAATAGCAGTGCCAGCAACAAGACAACTATGATGTTATAAAGATGGCATCGACGCAATTGCCCATCGAGTCGATGCAACAAGGATAGCTCATCAAAATAAAACCAATTCATCACAGAACAATTCAATAATCATTCCAATGATAGCTGCACTTTTGTAACTTTTGTAATCAACAAAAACACTCACTTAGAACATGTTTTAATATTCTACTCACAACCACCCTTGGAGTTATCTACATGATGAAACAAACTCTTAACTCTCATTCGTGAAAACCCAATCAAGCTATTTTCACACAATCCATCTTCCATCAAATCTTTCACTCATATCAAATGAAGCTTAACAAAGTATATTGATTTCATGATGAAGCTCATAAACAACTTGACATGATTACATAGATCAAATGCAGCCTTTTTGGAATTTAAGATGAGTAGTCCATGAGACTCATGCATCACTCACCCACATGCAACAATGCACTCTTGCAAGCATGTTTCCACATCCATTCTCAATCAGTGCAAAGCTTTCTCAAACATGCTTTCTCAAACATACTCCTACGATAAATGCACCACTAAAAAATCTTTTGACAAATAGTAAAGAAATATTTTGTAATCATCAAAATCACACACTCAACAATCTCCCCCATTTTGATGATGACAAAATGTTATGCATTATGGCTCTCTCCCCCTTTGGCATAATCATAAATGGGGATTAACATAGAGAATTCATGATAGCAGCAGAACCATATGACATGAGACTAAAACTAAAAGAAAAACCAAGAGGACAAAACCAAAACATATCAAAAACGGACATAATTAAAACTTATTAAAACTTGTTGCATTGAGAGTGCCATGAACACAAGGTTGGGTGGAGATGAACATTGCAAACATCAACTAAATTTAACAAAACTCAAGTCAACCCAGGCAGTAGAATTTCAAGGCTATTCTCAAAGACTATGCAAATGGAAATTACAAAATGCTATGATCATGAATTATGCACAGAATTACTACCTCTCCACGTTTGTCATTGACAACAAAACCGACGGACAATTGGGTTATTCGAAGTGTGGACATGGAAGACTTAAAGATATGTACAAGTTGTTCAAAGTGATGCAGTTCAAAATATGCACTGTACAAATGCTATAAATGCCAAATGTGCACAATATGACCTCTATCTTTCAAATGCTAAGTTTATGCACATTACTATCTTCAAAAATCGGTGTGCAGTGAAAAAATGATGTATATGTAAATTGAATCATAATAGTTGCAACAGTCAAAGCATGCATGCAGATCTGACATTTTGATTATACAGATGTGAAAGTGTGCAGATTAAGTGAACTTCAATGCCTAAAGCCCATTTAGCAAAAGTGAATAATCAGAGGAGATTATTATAAAATCATGGATTGAATTTTCTTTGTGTTTCAGGTTTTTAGTTTTCTATTAAGAATGCATGAAGTAGATGCCCATGGATGAAATGCAAATATGGACAATATGGACATGCAGAGTGCAAATGGATTGATCATATTGATTGACCCCAAGTAGATAAATGTAGATACATGCAATATAACTCCCCCTATTTATTTAAAGGGATGGGATAGGTGTATGAAAAGTGCAGATGAGTCAGTGTAACCAGGATGCTCATGTGTACACAAAAGAGAGTGTGCAGTTAAATGGAGAAGACATACAGCAGAACATGCAGTCAAACAAATTTTTAGAATACACATCAAATCAAATTATCAATTGTGTGAGTGAATATCATGAGAATGAATTTTAGCCATATGGATAAATAGATTTTCGGTTCAACACAATGAGACACTATACATATTGCACTTCATTTAAGGAGAACAATATATTGGAGGCTACGCTCTGCCCCATTGATTTTTCACACAAAATTTTTCATCTCAAAAATTTTCACCAATTTCACAAGGACAATCTAAATTTTTCTAAGAGTGATCAGGTTCAAATTATCCCTTTTTACGCGAAGAGATACATGGAGCACATGCCAGACTCTCTGGTTACTCAGAATATTGACCATTTCACCTCATATTTAGCAGAGATACTTCAGTACAACACTTTTCAGAAATGAACCACATCATGTCTCAGGTGACGTGCATCCAATTTACTCAGTGAGACTGAGCATTACTCTATCTTTCATTTTCTTTTCGGATTCTTTCTTATAATAGAGGCATGCGGCTTTTTCCTCAACTGCCTCTTCAACATTCAAGCAGCAAGTTTAATTTCTCTAGATTGTTGAAAAGAAATTCCTATATCCTTATGTTTAACACTCATTTTCACATTTGTGCATGATAGTGTACGAATTTGATAACATGTATGCCAGAAATTTTAATGAAAGCATGGTTGTGTAACGCCCCTAAATAAATGCACTTTATTAAAAGATTCCTCCCCCTGAGTGAGTTACAAGAGACACACCGATTGAGACTCAGGTGCAACATTATTTATCAAAGGAGTATACAATTATAGAAGTTTGAAGGACAGGGGTTGAATAGTGATGTGCACAAATACTTGTCGTCAAAAGTCATGCCATAATTTTAAAAATAACCGCACTCACTCACAAAAAAGATATTAAATTAAAGTAGAGTGGTAAGAACGGGTCGATCCCACGGAGAAGAAAAGTTCTTTTAAGCGAGTTAGAAAATTCTTATGTTTTGAAAACCGAGTTTGAGTGAGTTTATGCTAAAGGAAAATAAATTTGCATGGAAATAAACCTATCTAAAGAACATGAGAGGGTTAAAGAAGATAATTTGGAGAGAGATAGAGAGAGAAGAATACAATTGTAAAATATTAAAATTTTATTGCTAAGAAGAGATTATAATGTCTATGAAAGTTAAAAATTACAACTTGAGTAAACTAAGGGAAAATGGAAGAAATAGAGCCAAGAAATTTGAAGAATAGCGCCGCCGTCTCCTTGCCGAGCCTTGGATTGGATCGCCCCGCCTTGGAAGTAGACTTCACCTTGTGAGCACCAAAAGAAGAATCTCGGACAAAGAGATGTGTGAAGAAAAGAGGAGGGAGAGATAGATAGAAGATGAGGAAGGAAGTTAAAAATAATAAAACAGAAATAAAAATAGAGCAAGAGAAAAATTGAAATATCTTTAAATCTAAGAAGAATTGGAAGAGGTGGAAGAAGAGAAAGTTATACCTCACAGGAAGAGGAAGATGTTTCGTGAAGAGTGCAGAGAGAGAATAAGATCATAAGATGGTGAAAATTAGGGAAGAACAAAGGTGGTTTGCGCGATGAACAGTAAATAAAAAAACTAAATTTTGAAAAAGTGATTATAACTTGAAAACTCGAAAGAATTGGAAGAAGAGGTATAAGAATAAAGTCTATATCTAAGAAAAATGAAGAACTTTTATGAAGAGACTCAGATGAAAATAAGAGCGGAAGGGGATAAAAACTTGAGAAGAACAAAGTGCAGAGCCACGGATGAACAGTAAAAAATATAAGATAGAATCTTAAAAAGCTTAAAATAACTTGTAAACATGAGAGAATTAGAGGAAGAGAAAGAAGAAGAAATTAAAGAGCACTTAAAAACAAAGAAGTTTGCAGAAGAAAGCAAATTGAAAGGAAGAACATAAAAGTATGAAAAGAGGTTAAGGAAGGCTAAGATCTTTTTTTCAGTTTGCTCTGGGTGACTTTTTATAGAGTGTAGGGGCTTTCCACGATTAGAGCTTTGGGATTAAGTCAAAATCTGACTTTTTAGGATTAAATCTTGCTCAAACTAGGCCTCTTGCCATCAAAGAGTCCTCCTTGCATCAAAACTTGGAAAGATAACATCCATTGGAGCAACTCAGTTTCGTTTCTACTTCAAACTATAAATGGCGACCACCGTAGTGCCATTAATTCATAAAATAGCGGCTTTTCAAATGGATGTAATTTTTTTCCATATTTTGATATCTCTAGGTTTTCCATATAATTGAATAGATGACTTTCTAGACGGGTGCTCATTCTTTTTTCTATTTTTCATGATTTTACCTTCAGTATTTTATCTTTTCCGTATACAAGGATTGAGCGCCCGCGTAAGCGGTCGCTTATTCTTTAATGAACGACAACACGAACAGCCGCTTGTTCTTTCTGGCTAGAAAAATGGCACCTTCTGCTTAGTCGCATATTCCTAAAATTCCAGAAATTTTCAAATAATTATTGTTCTTGATCCAAAATCGTTATGCAATTTCTTAACTGAATCTCTCATTATCATTTTCACTAAAAAATACTGGCAAAATATACGCAGACTCAAATTATGTGTGAGAATGGAGTGATTCATCTAAATTGCATAATTTCATTCTTTTAATGCTCAAAGATGATACATGTGATGTAAATTATGATATGAAATATAGCACTTATCACATCCCCCAACATACTCATTGCTAGTCCCTTAGTAATGCAAATAAATTAAAATTCAAGACCAACAAGAGTTTACAAAGTTCATACCTTCATATCCAGCTCTCCCTTCACAGAATCAACTAAAGATTAGGAATCCAGAAGTATTAATACACACTAGCCTTAGATTGAAAATTAAGGTACATGATCAAGAATACAAATCAAAGTTCAATAGAACTTGTGTATGTGTAATACTAAATCCACAGCTTAGACAATTGCATCCCCCATTTGTTATTTCAAGTAAGCACTTTTCACCCTGCACCTCTTAATCAGAGCATTTAGCATACTAACTTTTTATCTATCTTATTGCTTTGTCTCTTTTGGGATCTTTTTATTTTTCTACTCACATGATGCTGCACTACCCTTCACTATTTAACGCGAACCTCGACTCTTGTCTTAGGAGAAGCAAGCCCGGTTACGCAGATCAAGGTTCCCTTTTCTATTTGACGCGAACCTCAACACTTGTTCGGTGAAGCAGGCTCGATTACTAAGATTCGGGGCATTTTCCAGGGTATTTTTCTTCTTTTTTTTTCATTGTGCTTTTGCACTTATTTGAAAAATAACATGGCAGAAAGTTATATTAAAAAGATCTCTTCCTCAAGAAGTACAGAGTATCAGACAACATACAAAAAATAGCAGAAGACTTGTCCTACTTGTTTTATTAGCGTGCAAGTGATTTCTTTTTCTAAAGTGCACATGAACTTTAAAGAGATTCTTATATCATTCTTTCATAGCTAGATCGAATAAATTTTCCATCATCCTTCTCTCTAGTCTTTTCTATTCTAGAATCACTTTCAATTTAAGCATGAATCAACAAAACTTAAAATGAGGATTTCCTCTTTTTACTTCATGCAAAAATGTATGACATTATGATCATGCAAGAACTCCTATCAGGCTGTACTATATGCATCATGAAATGAACATTTTCTCTCCCCCAACTTGAATAACATTGTCCTCAATGGCATAAGCAATAGCAAGCAATAGAACAATGTGATAGAGAATACGGTTGGGATGGAATGATATATACAACCTGGTATGCAGGGCGAATGGCTCCATTATTGATATGTGACGGCTCCTTCTCCACTTTACCTGACTACTGAAAATAAACTAAAGCAAAACATCAATTGACAAAAACATTGGGTTACCACCTAGAAGTGCTAAATTTTTCATCTTCAACCAGACGCATGCAAGCTTTATAACCAACGAGTTGGGTTAAGAATGAGCCACCACTTGATCTCATCTTCTTTCAAGTTCCACCATTCGTGCCATGCAAAGATAAGATCATGAAAAAATATATGTGGCCGGAAGATAAGTTGGTTGTTAGCATGATTGATTTTTTCGTGCAACGCACATGCTAACAATTTTTCTTCCGTGGACGTCATGTAAAAATCAACCTTCATTATTTTTGGTTTGGCCAGCATAGCATACCATGATGAGTTTAATAGGCTAAACAGACCGCCCCAGTCAGAAAATGGAAGAGGAATTATCATATCATCAATTATAAAATATTTCTCTTCAAAGTTAAGGTCTTTATAAGTGTTGAAAATATGAATGCATACCTTATTATCTTTCAATTTTTTTTCTACCACCTCAATTTTAGGAATTACATGAATATTTGTGAGGTGAGAATAGATCAGAGGGTGAGGAGCTCCTATCAAATTATCAGTGTCAAGGGGATGAACAATATGAAGAGTGAAAGAAGCATGCTCCTTAACACAATACTCGTGAGACTCAATAGGATCAGATAACTCGGCTAATTGAAGAATGTCTACCGTGAAGTTAAATTTGCCGAGATCATGAAGAAGTAGAAGATCAATACCCTCCCCTTGATCAGAAGATGTCCAATCAAGATAAAACTCATGAAAGGTATCCACCTCCTCCTTTACCCAAGAGAGATCATTAATTGCCTTACTCAATTCATTCTCTACTTGCACATCCTCTTCATCCTTCCCTTGGAACAAGGTCTCCTCAAATTCAAGAAAGGAAGCGAATGGGATTTGATCATTGACTAGCACATTACTTTCTTCTTCTTCACCCCCCCCCAACTTGAGATCATCAACTTCTTTAGAACCCTTCTCATAATGGCAATTAAGCTCATGCTCCTCTAACTCAACTTTTCGATCATCATCATAGTTATAGCTAACTCCCTCAAAAACTTCCTGATAAGACTCCTCCATATTTCCCACATGATCTAAATCGAGAGTGATTTGAGTATTGTGTTCATTGGAAACCATAGGTTGATCATAAAAGCTTTTAGTATTGTCAAATTGTGGAAGTTGGTAATTAGAATTGGCATTAGAGTAGTTAGGCAATTGATCCAATTCTATGCTCTTGATGGTTTCAGCAAGTTGATCTAGTTGGGCTTGATTTTGGACCATGATGAGATGAAATTGATTAATTCTCTTCTCCTGATTAAGAGTTGAGCGTGGATGAGATAGATGTGTAGACTGAGAAGCAAAGTTTAATGGTAAGAAGTTGAATGCTGATCTACTTGATAGTGAGATATTGGAGAGGATGTGGGTTATCCTCCATATTGGGCTTGATCATGAAAGTTACTTGAAGATAGAGCCTAATTTTGAAAGAATTGATGGGGAGGATTTTTGGTGGGGACACCACTGGGTCCACTACCGGGCCCACTACTCGGAGCCGACGCCGCACCGCCACTGCACCGAGCTTATGGCTCGGAGATCCTTCTTGACGACTTGGCTTATGGCTACGGTAGTATATTACGTATTGAGTATATGTATTTGTGTGTATGTATACATATATCCCTACATGTATTTTTTTCTTTCGTCTTATTAGGCTAGTCTAAGTCAAACAAACATGTGTGTTTTGTGTATTTTATTTGGTTAAAACCCCCAAGTCAAAAGTTAGGTATGTAAGCTTGTTTTATTAGGCTAAGGACATATGTGATATTTGTAAAGTTTGAAAGGTGTTGTTACAATAGCCTCCCTCCTATATAAAGGGAGGCCAATGCTTGTTACGTATGATATGATGAATTGAAAAGAAAGATTGTTGTACGTGAGAGAGCTCCTCTCTTGTGCTATCCCCTTCCCTCCTTCTCTTTGTGAGAATCGAGAGTCGCCTGGTGTGAGACCGTCCGGTGTGAGGCCGAGCTGTGTGAGATAGCAGTTATCCGTTCCCATCCTGTTCGCGTCCCGAAGTGCCGTCGATCCATTCCCACGTCACCGCCACGTCAAATTGGTATCAGAGCCTAACAACGGCGTCTCCGTCGTCTCCGGCATCCCCGTCGTCTCCCCTCCTCACTCTTGGTTGCTAGAGTGAAAAAAAAAAAGAAAGAAAGTAAAAAAAAAGAGAGAACATAGAAGCTCACAGTTGATAAAGAAAAGAGAAAGAAAAAAAAGTTGAGAGAAAAAAAAAATTTTAAGCACCGAAACCCCCCTCTGTACTCTATCTGTTTCTCTCTCTCTCTCTATTCTCTCTCTCCCTCACGCTAATCTCTCTCTCTCTCTCTCCCGTGAGTCTCTCTCTCTCTCTCCATTTCTCTCCCTCTGTTTTTCTTCCCCCTGCGTTTCTCTTCCCCTGCAACCTATTCCCCCCCCCGGCTACGGCAAGGCCGCCGCAATCGGCCCCTTCCTCCACCTACGGCCCACGCCGTCGCTTTCGGTCGTCCTCCCCGACGCCGACGAGCCCGCGGCCACCGTCGCCCCGAGCCCCGCCCGCTGCTGCCGGCCACTCGCGGCCACCATCGCCCTCGCCAACGCCTGCGGCCACCGTCGCCCGGCGCCCGCACTTGGGCTGCTCGCACCGCTCGCGCGCCACCCCGTCAGCCTCCGCGTCCGCTCTCGCACCCAGGGACGCACCCGCGCCCACGGCCCACACTCGGCCGCACCCGGTCGTGCCTGCACCCGCGTGCGCAGGTGCCCTGCGCCCGTCGGCCCCTCCCGCGCCTGACCCGCACCCGGCCCGCGCCTGGCGGCACCCACCTTGCCGTTGCCGATGCGCCACCGGCGCCAGCAGACCCCCGAGCCCGCCTCCGCCCGGCTTGGTCACCCCGCACTACGTGAGCCGCCTCCCTTGATTGACCACCAGCCGAAAGGCTTGAAAGAATGAGTGTGGGAAAAGTCAAAAAAAAAAGTGGGTTAAGTGTTGAAAATCAAAAAAGGAAGAAAGGAAGGTTGAAAAGAAGAAAACGTGTGAAAAAAAAGTCAAAAAAGGAGCGGTGAAATTTGAAAAAAAAATACATGTTATATATATATAATATATATGTGGAATATATATAATATTATATATCTGTATATATATCTATATATATTATTTGATTAAAAAAAGAGGTTTAAAATTTTTTTATATAATATATATATTTGAGATATATATAATCCTATATATATCTATATATATATATATATATTTACATCTTTTGACTTATTGATCGTGGCATCCGAAGTCCGCAACAACGGTTGTCCGGTACCCGAGTCGCCGGGTAGCTGACACACAGGTCATAATTTACGAGACGAGGGTACCTCTGAGTCTCCCTGCGTGGAGAATTTGGGCTGATTTGTTACCATGCACGGGAAATTTTAAGCGATTTGTAATAATTAAATCTCCCTGCGTGGAGTGAATGCTTTGTAACCGCTCAAGCTTCGTCGACGCCGTGCGGGCCCGCACGTCCCCGCTCGCCTTCGTCTCCGGTCGGAGTTAGACTTTTCAGTCTAGCTAGGTACGTGCTCCCCTCACTTACTCATTTAGTATCCTTTCAATTGCCGCGCGAAGTGAGAGAGTGCTCGATCCATGCAGCCAGTCTCCCGAGTGCATCGCTGTGGACGGAGAGCGAGAGCTTGTATGCACATATCCTTTAAGGCCCTAGGCTGTCACATTAGGGCACCCTAATTGTCAGGAGGTAGTTTCACAACTACTTCGTCTACAGGAGAGCAACTCTCCCTGACCGGTCCCTTCAAATTGGCCATTTGCCAATTAGCCAACAAAATTCGGGTCTATAGCTTGCTAATTATCGGTCCCAGGACTGCATCATTTAGGTCCGAGGTCGTGCATGCCACGTTGGTCTAGGAATTCATCCGGCCGTCTAGAGCGCCCTTCAACGCTACCCATGGATCAGAAGAGCGTGAGTGCTATGTTGGCTCAGCTCGAGCATAACCTTCTGACCCATTTTGAAGAATCCATATGCCAACTACGAGCAGAGCTAGATGAGAGGATCCGACGTTTAGAGGATCGACTAAAGGGAGAGGAAGGACGAGTGAATGGCCACAGTAATCCCGTAGCCAATCCTAGGGAGGATAGAGAGCAAGCCCGCCCGAATCAGGCTCCCCAAGGAAGAGAGCAAGAGGCCCGTACGCCTCGAGAGAGAGACTACGATGATGAGGATATTATCCTACGGAACGTCAAGATTGACGCTCCGAGTTTTGATGGGTCCCTCAACCCCGCTACATATCTTGATTGGGAGACCGGGATGGATCAATATTTTGACTGGCATCGCCGCATGACACCTGCTACAAGGGTGAGGTTTGCCAAAATGAAACTCCTAGGTCAAGCCAAAACTTACTGGTGTAACGTTGAAAATCTCCTAGCCAGGAGACGGGAGGAGCCTATTAGAACGTAGGAAGAAATGAAGGAGAAATTAAGGGAGAAGTATCTGCCACCTTCCTACCATCAGCGTCTTTTAGACCAATGGCAGAAACTCACCCAAGATAAAAAGTCTGTGGACGAGTACATCACCAAATTTGATGACTTCTTCCTTCGGAGTCGAGTCATGGAGGATGCCTCTGTCACCCTCTCTCGTTTAGGGCTGGCCTACACGAGAGTATTCAGCGGGAATTATTCTTACGGGAGGTTAACACCCTCGAGCACGCCTACCAGGTTGCACGAGATGTTGAGAGGTTTCAAAAGGTGGTCCCACCTCGGGTTCCCATCTACCGCCAACCTGAACCCCGAAACCCCATAGTCCGCTATACTGAAAGAGCTGGCCCCTCCACCTCCTACGTCCCTACTGCTACCCCACTTAGGGCCGTTGCCCCTACTGCTCCTTTCCCAAGGAACCCTTTACCTGCACCCGCTGCTGTGCCTAGGCTGGAGTATACTCCACCAGTTGAGAGGAGAGATGACAAGGGAAAAGGGGTCATCCCTAGCACCTCCCAACCAGCCCCTATCTCAGAGTCGATGCTTCAGGTGTCATAACCTAGGGCATATTGTCACCAATTGCCCCACCCGAGCCTTGGTCATCACCGACCCCCAGTCCATGGAGCTTCCACCTCAGGAAGGAGAAACCCTTGAGAGATATGAGCCTAACCCTGATCTCGTGGCCCAGTTTGAGGAGTTAGATGCAGGGTATGATGGAACGCATGTCGAGTACATGCAAGTGGGAGAAATTGCCGAAAGTTCAAACCAGGGAAGACTAGGTGTAGTTCGCTGCATCCTCGCACACCCACAGGAGGATGACTGGCGTCGAACCTCCATCTTCCAAACCTACATCATGGTCAAAACTCAACCCTGCAAGGTGATCTTTGACAACGGGAGCTGTATCAATGCAGTCTCTTCAGACTTTGTATCCCGTCTAGGTCTACCTACCCATCCTCATCCAAGACCATACAACGTGGCTTGGGTTGACGACACGTCTATCCCAGTTACCACTACATGTGTCATTCCCATCCAGTTCTAGTCCTATCAAGGACAAATCCTATGCGATGTAGTGCCTATGAAGGTCGGGAGCATCATCCTAGGACGGCCATGGATCTACGATGTAGACCTTACTACATTCGGTCGGTCCAATGAGTGTTCCTTCTCCCACAATGGGAAGAGGATTCAGTTGCTCCCAACACCCCCAAAGGTGGCCACGGGAAAGAGTCCTACCTCCACACCCGCTGCATCCCCCAAAATTCAGGAGAATGCCCCAACCCCCACCAAAGGGAAGCTTCCCATTCCCTCCTCTCCTACACCTGTCATATCCATCCCTAAGGCCCCTAAGGTTGACCATGACCCGATTAGGCGCCTTAACTTCATAGGTGTTCGTGAGATGAATAGAGAGGTTGTCGAGGGTGCCCTTATTTGGGCTGTTGTCGTCACCATTACCCCTGAGGAGTCCCAAGTCTCCATCCACCTGAAGTCCAGGCAACCCTGCAGGACTTCCAAGATATCTTCCCGGAAGACTTGCCTTCAACACTCCCTCCCATGCGTGATGTTCAACACGCCATTGATCTTGTCCCTGGGTCCACCCTACCCAACCTTCCCCACTACAGGTTGAACCCCAAGGAGCATGCTGAGCTCCAAAGGATTGTCGAGGACCTTATCCACAAAGGTTTCCTCAGGGTAAGCAAGAGCCCATGTGCGGTCCCTGCCTTGCTCACACCCAAGAAGGATGGCACCTGGCGGATGTGTGTTGACAGTCGCGCCATTAATAAGATCACTGTCAAGTATAGGTTTCCCATTCCCCGTCTTGATGACATGCTTGACATGATGAGTGGAGCCACTATCTTTTCCAAGATTGACTTGAAAAGTGGCTACAAACAGGTCCGGATTCGACCAGGGGACGAGTGGAAGACAGCCTTCAAAACCAAAGAAGGTCTGTATGAGTGGCTCGTCATGCCGTTTGGGCTATCCAATGCCCCCAGCACATTCATGCGGCTTATGACGGAAACCCTTCGACCCCTCATTGGTCGCTTTGTTGTCATCTACTTTGACGATATTCTCATCTATAGCCACAACCCTCAGGACCACATCCATCATTTGAGGAAGTCTGCGAGACTTTGAGGAGAGAAACCCTGTTTGCCAATCTCAAGAAATGTGAATTCATGACAGACCGGGTCACTTTCCTTGGATTTGTGGTTTCTAGTCAAGGAGTGTCTGTGGACCCATCAAAGGTCCGAGCTATAGTAGACTGGCCGGAGCCCCAGAATGTCCATGACGTTCGTAGTTTCCACGGGCTAGCCACCTTCTACAGACGCTTCATCCAGGGATTTAGCACTATTATGGCACCCATTACGGATTGCATCTATAAAGGGGATTTTGAGTGGACCAAAGCCGCCTCCCAGGCTTTTCTTGCCATAAAGGAGCTTATGACCAAAGCCCATGTCCTCTGCCTACCAGACTTTTCCAAAGTCTGTGAGGTTTCCTGTGATGCATCTGGCGTAGGAATAGGCGGGGTGCTTAGCCAGGAGAGCCACCCTGTGGCTTATTTCAGTGAGAAGCTTTCTGATGCAAAGCTTCGATACTCCACATATGATAAGGAGTTTTATGCCGTGGTCCAAGCCCTCAAACACTGGAGACACTATCTCTTACCACAAGAGTTTATCTTATACTCAGACCACGAGGCTTTGAAATTCCTTAGCTCTCAGAAGGGTTTAAACCCTAGGCATGGTCGGTGGGTAGAATTCCTCCAGTCCTTCACCTTTGTCCTAAAACATAAGGCTGGAAAGGACAATAAGGTGGCCGACGCCTTGAGTCGAAGGGTCTCCCTTCTCTCCACTGTTCGGGTAGAGGTCACCGGATTTGACCGCATGAAGGAACTCTATGGAGAGTGTCCTGATTTTGGCCCTGCCTACTCTGCTCTGTCCGCTGGACCCTCGATAGTCTTTTCTGACTATCTACTCCAGGATGGTTTTCTATTTCGAGGGCAGCAACTCTGTGTTCCGAGGACTTCTGTTCAGGACTTCCTGATTTGGGAAATGCATGCTGGAGGCCTTGCTGGTCACTTTGGCCGCAACAAGACCATCCATTCTATGGAGGAGCACTTATATTGGCCTAGCCTGAAGAGAGATGTGGCCAAGATTGTAGCCCAGTGTAGGACATGCACAATGGCCAAACAGGTCAAAAAGAACACTGGTCTCTACACTCCTCTCCTCGTCCCTGATCGACCATGGGTTGATGTGAGCATGGATTTTATCCTTGGGTTACCACGCACTGCTCACAAGCATGATTCCATCTTTTTTGTCGTTGATAGGTTCTCTAAGATGGCCCACTTCATTGCATGTTCCAAAACATCTGATGCATCTAGAGTAGCCCATTTGTTCTTTGATGAAGTCATGCGTCTGCATGGTCTCCCCCAAACCATCGTGTCTGACCGGGATGTCCGGTTCACTAGCTATTTTTGGAAGACACTTTGGCACCTAGTTGGCACCAAACTAAAATTTTCCACTGCCTACCATCCCCAAACTGATGGGCAAACCGAGGTCGTCAATAGGAGCTTAGGTAATCTGTTGAGATGTCTTGTAGGGAACATTCTGGCACTTGGGATCTTCTTTTGCCCAGAGCCAAATTTACATACAACAGCTCCATCAATAGGTCCATAGGCATGAGTCCATTTGAGGTCGTGCATGGCTACAAACCTAGGAAACCTGTAGATCTCATTCACCTTCCCCTCGAGTCTAGAACGTCCAAGTCAGCTGAGAATTTACACAACATGTCAAAAGTCTGCATGAGTCAATTAGCAAGTAAATAAACCTCAGTAATGAGACTTATAAAAAATTGGCTGATTCGCATAGGCGTCACCATGAATTTCAAGAAGGTGACTTGGTTATGGTACGGGTCCGACCCGAATGACTTCCCTCGGGAGCCGTTAAAAAGTTGCAATCCCGTAGTGATGGACCCTTCCCAATTCTGCGGAAGATTGGCTCCAATGCTTATGTTGTGGACTTACCTTTTGAATATGGGATTAGCTCGACCTTTAATGTGGCAGACCTAGTGGCTTACAAGGAACCCACAGTGATTCCTAGTGACCCTTTCGAGCCTTCTCCTCCCATTGAGAGTGAGCCCACCCCTGTGCGTCCCACAGCCTCGAGAGTACCACGTGAGCACATTGAGAGGATACTGGATGAGCAGGTGACCACTACACGGAGCAGGGTGTACCAGTGCTACCTTGTCCGCTGGCGGGACCGTCCACCTTCTGATGATTCCTGGATCAGCCAGGAAGATCTCCAACGCCTCGATCCAGATCTGCTGGAGCACTACCACAGCAGTGTCCCCCCTTACCCGACAGAGTCGAGTTCCAGCCGCCCCGGGAGGGTTGGTGGGGACACCACTGGGTCCACTACCGGGCCCACTACTCGGAGCCGGCGCCACACCGCCACTGCACCGAGCCTATGGCTCGGAGATCCTTCTTGACGACTTGGCTTATGGCTACGGTAGTATATTACGTATTGAGTATATGTATTTATGTGTATGTATACATGTATCCCTACATGTATTTTTTTCTTTCATCTTATTAGGCTAGTCTAAGTCAAACAAACATGTGTGTTTTGTGTATTTTATTTGGTTAAAACCCCCAAGTCAAAAGTTAGGTAAGTAAGCTTGTTTTATTAGGCTAAGGACATATGTGCTATTTGTAAAGTTTGAAAGGTGTGGTTGCAATAGCCTCCCTCCTATATAAAGGGAGGCCAATGCTTGTTACGTATGATATGATGAATTGAAAAGAAAGATTATTGTACGTGAGAGAGCTCCTCTCTTGTGCTATCCCCTTCCCTCCTTCTCTTTGTGAGAATCGAGAGTCGCCCGGTGTGAGACCGTCCGGCGTGAGGCCGAGCTGTGTGAGATAGCAGTTATCCGTTCCCGTCCTGTTCGCGTCCCTAAGTGCCGTCGATCCATTCCCACGTCGCCGCCGCGTCAATTTTGGGCCGGACCTTGATAAGAATCCCAAGAACTATTATGTTGTCCTTCCCCATAAGAATCATAAGAATGTATGGAGGGTTTTTGAGCAATTTGGGCTTGTTCTTGGGCCCATGAATTATAGGGCGCATGAAGAAATTGAGTGGATTGGATATGATCTTGGTTAAAGGAATGAAGTTGGGCCCCCATGAGTGATTGGCTTTCACTGTGGGCCATCCAAGAATATGGGCTTTTGTAATGGGTCGAGCAATTGTGGATGAATGATAAAGGTTGAGTTGGACCATTGGCAATATAATGGGCCAGTCCGGCCCACATTTCATTATGATCATGATAATAAGGTGGAATGGAGGAGTTTAAATTCATAGCCCAAAGAATGGATCAAGAAACATGGGCCAACATGATCACCTCATTAAATTTATGAGCCCACTCAAAGATTGGAATTTTCTCACCCATTTTTTTAAGTTTTTTTCATTGTTTTCAATGCAATGCAAACAACAACTATATGAATAATGCATGTAATATGATGATTTTTTTTTCAAACTTCTAAGGGCAAGCTAACTTCAAGGTGCTTCTTGGTACAACCGGCCCGGCGTCGGTGAGGGAATCTACTAGTGTGGGGACTTATGGAGGTCTTGAAAAAGGAGATTCCAATCCAAAGAGATGGAGTGTTCAATAGAGGGTCCTTCCAATTCCAAAAAAAGTATGCCTAAATTGCCCTTAAGATGGGAGAAAGAGAAGAAGAGAATGATGATGTTTCTTTTTTTTTTCAAATGATGCAAGAATAAGTAACAATGAATCAACTATATGCAATAATGTTTGCAAGAGATATAACTAACATGAGAGCATGATATCATGACAAAGAAAAGTTCTTTTTTCTGTTTTCTATTTTTGGATTTTTTTTTTCAGAGATTTTTTTTATTTTTTTTCAAAAAGAGAGATGGATAAAAGATAAATAACAACTAAAAACACTAAATAAGATGCAACCTACTGAAGGATAAAGCCTAAAATCATGATCTCTCTATTTTTTTTAGTTTTTTAGATTTTTTATAATTTTTTTAGAATTTTTTGAGATTTTTCAGAAATTGGAAAAATAGAACATGTACCTACGCTTACTGACCTTTAGTGACGCTTAATTCTCCGAATTTATAGATTTTCAGAATTCTACTCCCTGTTGTGACAAATACAGACTTTCAGAGACACTTTCTGGCTTTCTGCAACAGTTGATTTTCTGTGAATTTCAGGTCTGAATTTTCCTTTATCTTTGATTATCTAATTTTTTGATTATTTTCTTTTTCCTGTAAAATAAAAATATAAAAATTATTATACAAATATACACATCAAACACAAGAATTTCCAACTACCAAAAATCATTTTCCTCCCCTGCAATGGCGCCAAAAATTGATGTACACGAATACTCATCGACAAAAGCCGTGTCACAATTTTAAAAATAACCGCACTCACTCACTAAAAAGATATTAAATTCAAGTAGAGTGGTAAGAACGGGTCGATCCCATGGAGAAGAAAAGTTCTTTTAAGCGAGTTGGAAAATTCTTATGTTTTGAAAACCGAGTTTGAGTGAGTTTATGCTAAAGGAAAATAAATTTGCATGGAAATAAACCTGTCAAAAGAATATGAGAGGATTAAAGAAGAGAATTTGGAGAGAGATAGAGAGAGAAGAACACAATTGTAAAAGATTAAATTTTTATTGCTAAGAAGAGATTACAATGTCTATGAAAGCTAAAAATTATAACTTGAGTAAACTAAGAGAAAAGGGAAGAAATAGCGCCAAGAAATTTAGAGAATAGCGCCGCCGTCTCCTTGCCGTGCCTTGGATTGAATCGTCCCACCTTGGAAGTAGACGTCACCTTTTGAGCACCGAAAGAAGAATTTTGGCCAAAGGGATGTGTTAAGAAAAGAGGAGGGAGAGATAGATTGAAGATGAGGAAGGGAGTTAAAAATAGTAAAATAGAAATAAAAATAGAGTAAAAGAAAAATTGAAGTATCTTTAAATCTAAGAAGAATTGGAAGAGGTGGAAGAAGAGAAAATTATAGATCAGAGGAAGAGGAAGAAGTTTTGTGAAGAGTGCAGAGAGAGAAGAAGATCATAAGATGGTGAAAATTGGGGAAGAACAGAGGTGGTTTGCACTGATGAACAGTAAAAAAATTTAAATTTTGAAAAAGAGATTATAACTTGAAAACTAGAAAGCATTGGAGGAAGAGGTAGAAGAAGAAAATCTAGATCTAGGAAAAATGAATAACTTTTATGAAGAGACATAGATCAAAAGAAGAGCAGAAGGGGAAGAAAACTTGAGAAGAACAACGTGCAAAGCCGTGGATGAACAGTACAAAATGCAGGATAGAATCTTAAAAAACTTGAAATAACTTTAAAACGGAAGAGAATTAGAGGAAGAGGAAGAAGAAGAAATTAAAGAGCACTTAAAAACAAAGAAGTTTGCATAAGAAAGAAAATCGAAAGGAAGAATAGAAAAGTATGAAGAGAGGCTAAGGAAGGCTAAGATCTTTTTTTCAGTTTGCTCTGGGCAACTTTTTAAGGAGTGCAGGGGCTTTCCACGATTGAAGGTGTTGGCCCGATTAAGAATGCACGCAAGAGGGGGGTGAATTGATTGCGCCCCCTTTTTTCAAAAAACTAAATAGAACCAAATTACTAATGAATAAAAACTAACCTAACAGCAGAACAATGGAATAGATATAGAGCGAATAAGGCGCACGAGACAAGAAATTTATCTTCACTCACCGCAGCCCACACGCATTTGAGAACGGACGATCCAGCAGAGACAATCACACAAATGGCAAACCACAACACGAAGAGTTTTTAGGTGGTTCGGACGCACCTAGTGCAATCCTACGTCCACCCCTCTCAGCCTGAGAGGAATTCACTAAAACGCTGCTAGATGGTAGCAATCAAACCACAATCGGGCACGATGGCCCCACACAGACGTGTTCTCGCACGACGACGAGACACACACACACGGAGAAAATGCTCCGAAATCGTATATGAATGAAAATATAGGAAATTACAAATCCCGGTCCAGATTTGTAATCTATGCTCAAATAAAGGTATGGAAATGAAAGATAGAAAGATCCCCCTTAAATATTCAATGAATCTCTTTGAAAAGAAAGTAGGGTGCGCTAGAAAGTTTATCTACAGAGTGGAAGCCGACTGGTTCTTGCAAGAAACGCAACACCTGGAGAAGACACTCAATGATCAGCACGATCGTGAATTAGATTAGGAGTTGCAGCTCGTTGAAGCATCCTCCAGCGTCCTTCTTCTTCCACCTCTAACTTGATGCGACGCCCCACTCCCTTCCCTGCAAGAATAGAAAGAGATTCTCCCAAAAGATGTTTTTCTCGAATGGAGTTCACATGTATTATATACCAGGTGAAAAGAGATACAAAAGGGCAAGAATACCCATGCAAAAACCTCTCAAAGCCACACCCAAACAAGTGTAGAAACTGTAGGGATATAAAGGTAAAACACCATGGCAATTGGATCATGAAAGTGGGGCTCGAAGCCAAAACCGACAGACCCGATTCGGATGCCCCTCAGAGTCGACACTTGTTCACGGGTGTTCTGCCAGCAAACAAAATAAAAGAACTCAGTCGAAAATGTCGACTCTTAGAGTCGACACTTTTTGCCAAAGCTGTTGTTTGCAACAAAGTCGACCACCAGGCCTGTAAGTGTCGACTCTCAGAGTCGACACTTGTAGCCTACTGCCCCCATGTAGTAGGTTGGGCTACAAGTGTCGACTCTTAGAGTCGACACTTGCAGTGCCAGAACTGAAAATGGCCTCAAGCTATGAAATTAACCCCAAAAACATGAGAGAAGGATCAACCCCAATTTAGCCACATTGGAATGCATTCAAATATAACCTCTTACCATGGATCCAGTGGATAGAGTGCAATTTGAACCTACAATTTTTTGGAAACAAAAAAAATTCCAAAGCAAATTGATCAAGCCTTTGTTCACTTATGATAAATCCACACATGGCTTTCATGAGCTGCCCAAGACAACATGAACTTTCACAGACGTTGACAGCAAACTTCATATATCACAAATATATACTAAGCTCATTGAAAAGCCATCCATGAGACCCAGCAAATTTACTCACATTCATCAAAATAACTGCAATGCAAATTACACAAAACAGCACACATTGTCTTCGTCAAAACATGCCGAGGCACAACAATCTCCCCCTTTTTGACAGAGACAAAACTCCTTGAATTTCATAAATATTTGCATGTATAAGACGAGTCAAACATCACCCATTAAAACAACTATTTAGAAATTTAATAACCAAAGCATTTCTCATCATGTTAACTAAGGCATTTCTCCCCCTTTTTGTCAGAGTCAAATGGGGGTTGGAGGAAATAAGGTCTAATGCCGCATATGTACAGTTTACTCAACGAAGTGTTAAAGGATGCATGGATGATCAAGCAAGTACACATGAACGCATAGTAAGATATAGAAGCAAACAAGTCCCTTAGGGACAGGTTTAGGAAAAATGCTATTGATTGTGGAGCATGATGTTTATGAGCAATATTAAGAAGGTCGTGCTTACAAAGAGATGGTACTGCATTAACCATGAGAGATGACTGATTCATGAAGTACATTCACATAATAGGACCCAAAGTGTATATATGAAAAATTGAGTAATGAAGTTCAAAGTAATATGGATCATCAGAGTTTCCAACGAACACTAAAACGAACCTTTCCTCCATACACTTCCATACACAATGCTTGATTATTGGAAGCTACGTATAACCCCATTTTTTTTAAATCTAAAGGAGTGACTAACCTTTTGACGCAAGTTGTACCCTTTTACTCAGGGGCACTTCCCGGTTACGCAGTTTCGTCACTTATCTTTGTAATGTATATTTTGTCACTTTTTAACTCGAGTTTCCTCCTTTGTCTCAGGGAGGATTCTCGGCTACTCGGTGTCAAATCACACTTATTTTAATTGTGCATTTGTTTCACCTTTCGACACGAGTTTCCTCCTTTATTTCAGGGAGGATTCCTGACTACTCGGATTCGCGTTCCACTAGATCAGATTTTGATGAGGCAAACAACTTTTTCCTCACGAGACATGTGGTTTCTATGTAGAGAATCAAGAGTCCTTTGAAGTGTTGAGTAGAATAGATGTAATCCTTATTATATTGAATCATTTATCTCAAAAAGTGTAAATTATGTGGGTGGTTGTATTGAATGTAAGAAATGAATTAGTCTCACCATAGTTAAGTCTCCCCCTAAGTGTATGCACAGTTATAAGTAAAACCTCCCCCTTAATATGTGCCATGTAATAATCATGTTTAGATCAATGCAATTTTATATAGCTAGGGAAAATGTCATAGGAGGAATCAAAAAAGAGGGGTGATATGTTATATACACTCAAACATGCATTGAGATAACATTTTCACACAGGTTGATTATCGGTACATGGCAGAGAACATAGGTCCGAAGACCACCGTTGCGCATGAGGAAAGCTTCCAGCTGGACATAATCCAACCTTCTGCAATCGTCATTTGATATACCAAAAATCATGGCATTCAAGTACACAAGTTTAAGATATATGAAGTTATGTACATGCGGATGCAAAGGAATAAAGATATGCATGAAGGTTAGGTGTTATTCAGTGTGTTAATGCACATTAAAGAAAAGATTGAATCCTAAATGCAATGGAAAACTCCTTATGTGCAAGAAAGTAAACCAATATGCACAGATGATTTATGAAAGATTTGTGAGTGAAAATATATACACACCAATGCATCAAAAAGATTTTAGATATCTAATTTGCACACACCTAATTCTCTCCTAAGAAAAGCAAATTGATCAGAATTTAAAGGCTTCGTAAAAATATTTGCAAGTTGTTGTTTTGTATCTACAAAAGTTAACTCAAAATGACATTTATTAATGTGATCTCTAATAAAGTGGTGTCTAACTTCTATGTGCTTTGTGTGAGAATGTTGGACAAAATTTTTGGACAAATTTATTGTAGAAGTGTTATCACACATGATGGGAGTGTTTTTCAAGCAAATACTAAAATCTAACAACTGGTGTTGGATCCAGAGTACTTGGGCCGCACAACTGCCTGCAGCCACATATTCAGCTTCAGCAGTTGAGAAAGCCACACAGTGTTGTTTCTTTGAGGCCCATGAAACCAAGTAGCCCCCTAGAAATTGGTAGTGACCGCTTGTGCTCTTACGATCCATTTTGCACCCAGCATAATCAGAATCAGTGTATGCAAGTAAATCAAATGAATTATTTTGAGGATACCACAAACCAAGGTCAAGTGTCCATTCAAATATCTAAAAATTCTCTTTACGGTCGACAAATGAGATTCCCTGGGACAAGATTGATATCTTGCACAGAGACACACACTAAAATGAATGTTAGGCCTGCTAGCAGTAAGATATAACAATGAACCTATCATACCCCTAAAAATCTTTTGATCAACAATATTACCTTTCTCATCTTCCAATTTGAGTGAAGTGGACATTGGTGTAGCAAAAGGTTTGGCATTCTTTATTTGAAACTTTTTCAGAATTTCTTGAGTATACTTCTTATGGTTTATAAAAATACCACCATCCAGTTGCTTTATTTGAAGCCCCAAGAAGAAGTTCAACTCGCCCATCAAGATCATCTCGAACTCTCCTTGTATAAGTTGGACAAAATCATCATTCATTTTAATGTTTGTGGCTCCAAAAATTATATCGTCTACATAAACTTGCACAAGTAAAGCATGTTCATCACAAGTCTTTGTAAACAACGTTTGGTCTATATTACCTCGTTTGAAGCTGTTATCAATCAAAAATGAACTTAAACGATCATACCATGCCCGAGGAGCTTGTTTTAACCTATATAGTGCCTTGTCCAATTTGTAGACGTGGTCCAAAAATTTTTCATCTTTGAAGCCCGACGGTTACTCCACGTATACTTCTTCCTTGATGACTCCGTTGAGGAAGGCACTCTTGACGTCCATTTGAAAAAGCTTGATGTTCCTGTGACATGCATAATCAAGAAGAATTCTTACTGCCTCTAATCTAGCCACAGGAGCGAAAGATTCATCAAAATCAATGCCAAATTCTTGGGAGTAGCCCTTGGCTACCAATCTTGCCTTATTCCTCACAACCACCCCATCTTCACTAAATTTATTTCGGAAAACCCACTTAGTTCTGATTATGGGATGATTATCAGGCCGGGGCATGAGGAACCACACCCGATTCCTTTGGAATTGGTGCAGTTCTTCTTGCATGGTGAGAACCCAGGAATTGTCATTTAGAGCATCTTCTATAGAATTAGGCTCAACATTGGAAAGTAATGCAAGATTATCATGAAGTTCAACTTCCCTGATTGAAGCGCTTGTCCTTATCCCTTCATCCACTCCTCCGATGACCTTATCTAGGGGATGATCTCTGTGTGTGGTCCATTGGCATGGAAGGGCCTGTTGTGTTGACTCCTCTTGTTGTTCTTTCTGCTCATTCTCTTCTTGATTTTGTGCCTCACCTTCATTGCTAGGTTCTCCTATCTCATTCCCACCTTCACCTGAAACAAGAAAGTGTTCATCATCATTAGGCTTTCTTAGAGTAAATTCATCAATTACAACATGAGGACTCTCCTCGACTACAAGTGATCTAGAGTTATACACTCGGTAAGCTCTAGATGTCAATGAATACCCAAGGAAAATCCCTTTATCACTTTTTGCATCAAATTTTTCCAGATTATCCTTACCATTATTCAGAATATAACAGATAGATCCAAATGGCTTGAAATGAGATATATTCGATTTCTTACCTTTGTATAGCTCGTAGGGAGTTTTCTTAAGGATCGGTCTTACCATGGCTCAGTTCGTGATATAGCAAGCAGTGTTGACTGCTTCAACCCATTAATATCGTGGTAGACCATTTTCTGCCAACATGGTGCTCACCATCTCCACGAGCGTTCGATTCTTTCTCTCAACAACTCCATTTTGTTGTGGGGTCCTTGGTGCTGAAAAGTGGTGTTTATACCCCTGCATCCTGCAAAAACCATCAAACTCAGAATTGTCAAATTTCTTTCCATGGTCACTTTGAATTTTCTAAAAATGATAGCCTTTTTCATTTTGAACTCTAATGTAGAAATCAGAAAATTCTTTGAATGCTTCACTTTTGTTAGCCAAGAACAACACCCATGCATATCTAGAGAAATCGTCAACAATGACAAATCCATATAGTTTCACTCCAAGACTGTGAGTCCTGGTGGGACCAAACAAGTGCAAATGAAGTAACTGTAGGGGTTTTTCAGTGGAAACCATGTTCTTGTATTTGAAAGAGACTTTGGTTTGTTTTCCTTTATTACAAGCTTCACAGATTTTTGAAGTTTCAAAATCCAAACAAGGAATACCTCTAACTAAATTATTTCTAGACAATTTTCTAATGACATTAAAACTGGCATGCCCTAAACTGCGATGCCACAACCACACATCATCATTTTTATTTGCAACCAAACACAAATTTTCAGAACCAAGCTCACTAAAATCAACATGATAGGCATTATCACTTCTCACTCCTATGAACTTAATTTCATGAGTGTTTGTATCAATGATGGAACAGTGAGAAGATTCAAAAATGACTTTGTGACCTTTGTCACAAAGTTGACTGATGCTCAACAGATTATGATTCAAACCTCTAACAAGCAAAACATCTTTAATGCAGTGGTTGAGATCCTTACCAACTCTCCCAATATAATATCGATTATTTTACCTCTGTCCTGTCCACCAAAAATTACCGCACCTCCATTTTTGTCTGCCAGGTCTGCAAAAAGTTCTTTATTCCTGTCATGTGCCTGAGCATCCGCTATCCAGGTACCATTTATTTTCTTTTGCCTTCATACAGACCTGCAAGAATAAACATCAAATCTCATTTTGATTTAGGTACCCAAGCAAGCCTGGGTCCCGTAGTGTTAGCATTCACAGTGGTGTGACTGTATTTTCTCAAAAATAAGTCATCATCAAATTTCATAAGCTGGCATATATACATATTATGTCCTATTCTCCCACAGTAAAAATAGGTGGGTCTTTTTCTACCAAAATTGCTTCTTTTAATTACACTCTTAAATGTAGAGGGGAATTGAGAATGAATATTTTGTGTTTTGTGTGTGTGTGTGTGAACACTCTCCATGATTTTGTGAATTTTGATTTTGTATTGAAAAGCATTTTTGTTGCCATGCATGAAACTTGAACTTTTCTCAGCATGATTTTCTTTTGCCTATAAAAAGTTTTCATGAACAATTGTCATCTCATTCAATTCAGTGGTGAGAGATTCAACTTTGTTCTCTACTTCGACCTTGACTTTCTCACACTCACTCATTTTCACTTTTACCTCATCTTGCTCATTTTTCATCATTTCATTCTTCTCTTGAATTTCTTCTTTGAGTTTGTATGCATTTTATTTTTCTACCTCTAAACATGAAATTTCATCTTTAAACAAGGTCAATTTTGATTCAAGAGATTTGATGGGAATCAACATCGGGCACTGACATTTTATTTTTACATTTATGTCCTTTTGTTTCCATTTATATCCTTGGCTAATTGGGTTTGCAATTGTAAGGCATTATAAGCCAATTTGTTAGTCTTTAGGAATCTTTGGATTTCTTTGCAAAAAGGCCTTTGGGTTTCTATGTAATATGCTAGTGAGTCCAGCAGGGTCCCCCACCCTCATTCCCATTGGTCCACCTAGGTCTTAGGGCCCATGTGGGGCTGGTTCAAAGTCCAAGATTGGACTTGGACCAAGGGGGGACAAAATGAAGAAAATTCAATTTTTTCTACCCTTTTTTTCAAAGGGGCGCCCCCTTGTTTGTCCCATATGGGGGAATTGTTTAGTATTTTTATTTACTCCTTTCCCTTTATGCCCCTTTGACCAAGGGCATTAGTGGCCATTTGTCCTAGGTCTAAGGTTTTGTATTTAATGTCTCTTATTGCATTTTGATCTATTTTAATGTGAAAAATTATTGGAAATTTGTGTGAACCTTGCCTTTGGCGCACCCCCCCTCTCCTCCTTGTTCTTGTTCTTCATCCTCTTCCTCTTGATCCAGGGTGTGATGGCCTCAATATTGGAGTGAATCTAATTTCTATCGTCTCCCTGGAGTGTGAAGCTCCACCACCGTTCTTGCCGCCATCGGAGCTGCCAACAAGCCGCCACAAGCCATCGTCCACCCTGCTATCCTGAACTCCAAGATCCAGAACAATAAGCTAAAGAAAAGGTTGCTTCTCCAAGCTCCCAGCTCTGATCGGGCTGAGATATTAAGGAATTGTTCCTCTTTCTGTTAGCTTTCCAACAATATAGATTTTGTGCCATTCCGATCACGTTTGCCCCACCTCCCAGGTCATTCTTCAGACTCCTCACAATCTACCTGGTTGCAGATCTACATGATAGATTCCTGATCCCATATTTTTCCCACCCCTTTAGTCTTCTCCAAAAATTTCAAAAATAATTCTGTACGTCCCCCACATAGTCCTCCTCCACCCACAAATTTTCACAAGCCCTAAATCCACCGCCAAACCCTCAGTCAAAAATTGCCTTTAGACACCTCCCTTTCTGTTCTGCTGGATCTGGTTCCTGATCCAGAAAAGAGTTCTTGGCACAGTCATTTTAATTTTCAATCCGTTCACTTGATGGGCCAAAAATTCTAGTATTTCATAGATTTTCGAGTCCTCTTTCCAACGGTACCAACCATGTCTCAATCAGACACCGGATCTGGGCGTACCGCCTATTTTAGCTGGAGTGCCCCGAGATAGGGCTGCAAAAAGGGGTCACAAGTTAATTCTAGAAGAAATATATCGGGGAAGCTTCAGCGACCGCCGCTCCCAGTGGTCGACCAGGGGTCCTCTGCCAGCGTCCCGGTGAACTGTCGCCTTCAGAAGAGTCCCGGAGATCAACGTCCCTTTGGACGCCCATGCTTGCTGTCCTACCGACCAGCAAATCGCAGAATCGGAGCCGCTACCCATCGCCGCCCGGAACCCGCCGCCTTGCTACCCGTCAACCCAAATTCGATGATCCCGACATATTTTGGGTAGCCCTTTACCTCCCTGCGTGGAGTGGGTAAGAAAATTCACTTCTGTAATTAATTTAATTACTATACCGGGAGTACGAAGTTTGGCCGGGAACATCATCCCCACGCCCGGTAGCATGGAGGTATCGTATTCGCTCCTCACTCGGTATTTTTGCGTATTTTGTATATTCCTATATGCCACTGCATGAGTGATAGGAAAATCTAGCTCGTTATATCACTTCAATCACCGCTGCGAGAGAGAGCGATACCATCCCGTGACCCGATCTGGGCACAAAAGTGAGTGCTGACCACCCTAGCTCGTTGCCGGTTTCTCAACCGCGCACATCCGCACGCCTCCCTCGTTAGGGATGATCGCGAGTTTGCCTAGAGTCCAAGGTTTGCATATCAATTGGCGTCAAGTCGCGTCCCATCCCACATCAAATTAGTATCAGAGCGGTTAGAGTCTAGGGTATTCGGTCCAAGGTGTCACATTGCATCTCTATATCCGATATATCAAAAGGTGTTCCCTGAACGATAGGCTACGCCTATTGGGAAGGTGGCACACTTGCATGAGTGCGATCTTTGGATCAAACCTCCGCCACGTATCGAATATTGGAGTTTAGGTCGTTCTTCACTTCACCTTGGTCGGTGCATTCCAACCCCGTGTCATTTGCATGCCCACTCGTAGAGGTGCCCAATACTCACCACCACCACCACCTATGGCAGATCCCCGAGTCCGTAGTCCCGATGCATCATCGGTGGTAGACATGCTTCGAGATATTATGGGAAAAATGGATGATTTGAGCGCTCGAGTGGATAAGATGGAAGGATTGAGTACGCTAGTGGATGGCCTAGGCGCATGTTTGGAATGAAAGATGAAGGCCTTAGAGGATAGGGCCGTAGAGTTAGACCAGTCTTTTCATGGTCTGGTAGGGAGGGTAGTCGTCCTAGAGAGACCCCCGGTTGAGGTGCATCCCGCGTCGACAAATGGTCAAGCGGAGCCGGTTCAGCCACCTATTGCTCCTAAGGCTCAAGGGGTAGATGATAGGAGGCGCCGAGCCCCTGAGGTGGATGACTATGAGTTCGATAATGAGAATAGGGGCTATGGTTGTGACCGTCAAGTTCAACAGCGGAATCATGATCATGATGAGGATGAGCAGACCCTCAGGACCGTTCGTGCGGATCCTCCAACTTTTGACGGGTCCTTGGACCCGAAGGTCTATCTCAATTGGGAGTCTAGCATGGATCGGTATTTCGATTGGTTCGATATGATGGACCGTCGAAGAGTCTGATTTGCTACCATGAAGCTGATGGGATAGGCTCAGACCTATTGGAAGAACGTAGAGAGCATGTTGTTTCATCGGAAGGAGCCCTAGGTTGAGACATGGGGTGAGTTTCAGGTCAAGCGTCGGCAAAAGTACCTTCCTGCCACATACCATCAGCGACTCATCTATAGGTGGCAGAGTCTCAGTCAGGGAGATCAGTCCGTCTCCGAGTATATCGCTGAATTTGATGAGTATTTTTTGAGATGTGGCGTCTCGGAGGAGAGCACCATGCCCATTTCCCGCTTCCGTCGTGGTCTACGGCCCCACTATTAGTATAAGCTTTTTCGCCGCAATGTGACCAAGTTTGAGGGAGCGTTCGAGTCTACCCAACGGTTGGGCCCCATCCCTCTTCGTAGTGCCGAGCCCCGTAGCGCCTTAGACCCATATCCGAGGGCCCCCATGGCTCGACCTCAGGAGCCCGCCCATCAGGAGCAATTCGCTCCAAGGCCTCGCCCTCCCCCGCCAAGGGATCTACCTCCACCCCAACCACCGGCACCTATTGCTTGCCCCCCGGGACCTATTGCCCATCCTCCGGCACCCATACCTCCTCCCCTATTGCCTACACCCCCTGTCCGTCGGGAGGATAAGGGTAAGGGACCACTTATCGGAGAGACTAGTAGGTCACGACAACAGTGTTATCACTGTCAGGGGTTTGGCCACTTTTCCGGCCAATGTCCCTCTCGTACATCACTAGCCCTAGGGGACAAAAGGGTAGGAGAAACCTCATCATCTAGGTTTGTGTCTATCAACTATGAGGCCGAGCCGGAATTAGCTGATGAATTCTATGAAGAAGATCCGGAAGAACCCATCGACACCCAGGATGAAGCACTCGGATGATGACCACCGAGGGGGTAATGTCACTGCATTAAGTCTAGGGTCATGCATGAGTCTATTTTTCTTATTTGGGTGGTTTGTTAGGAGTCTATGCATGCATTTGTCAAGTGCATGGTGAGTCTACATATGTCGTGTCACGTCCCAAGATTTTAATACAGTAGAAGACAATCTTGGGTAACGCGAACAGCCGACATTGTAATCCTCTTGCAAGCAAGAATAATCAGAGCGCAAGACAATCACACATAAGATGCAATTGCATAATGAATTTACTCAAAAACTTCATCTTTATTTCATATCAAATGATAACAATCCAAGTGCATAAATTTCATTAATCCACTAGACTCAATAAAAAGGAAAATTACATGAACTAGATCTAGACATCATGAACTCCCTAAGTCTTCTCTCAATCTTATGTGACTTTCATTCGCTCTCGGACCCATCACTTGAATAACTCGAATCCGAATCCGAACTACTTGCATCTCCTGAAAAGATTGAAAAGTAGGTAATGAGCACACTTGCCCAGTAGGTATCTTCGCATCAACATGAAGGTAATATTAAAGTGATTAGCATTTTAGCTCTAAAGAATAAGGTAAAACCGTGCGAAATATGGTAAATCGTGTGAATAAACCATAGTAACAAGACATGATCAAGATAAGATAGGATTAAGCAATCATGATCAAGCAAGAATGTAATTATGGCCTTTCATGAACAAGAATGTAACAAGAATGTACTAGAATGTCATGTAACAAGTAAGGATGTACTCTTCACTTAGTAGCAAGTAATTCGTGAATTTCTGTGGATATTTTCACTTCACGAGCCTTGGATATTTCACTTATTTATAAAGAAAGTACTCCCAGCGTAAGACGACGCCAGTAGCATCATACCCCATGGTTTATAATAGTATGTTTCCGACAATCAGCCGAGGGGACTAGCATAGAGCCCTTGAACACAATCAGTGCTCGAAACGCATCTTCAAGTATAAATCAAGCTACTTCTACGTATATAATGATAAAGTTGGCCACGCATGTAATAAGTTCAAAGAATGTTGAAGACCCAATGTCAATAAGAATGCACCGAATATAGAATCATGAGTTCAAGAAATGCATTAATAACTAAGTTATGCCCTGGAGAAAATTTGACAGCGTAACAGTATGTTCTTTATCTTTCATAATTTATCTTAGATGTCTTTGAATAAGGTCATAAGTCCTAGACTATCATTAGTCAATCTAGGTTCATAGGAATATTAACCCTTTGGGTCAAACCTCGGGCTAACAGTACTCAGGAAATTTAGTAGTCTATAACTGGGCCGATATACTGATATGGCGGTCTAGTATTTGGGCCGCTAGAATGGGCTGAATCCAGAAAGAAATCAGTTTGGACTCAGATAACGTGGTGGTCAGATATTGGACCGTTAATGGGCCTTAGCGGTCGACTATTGAATCGTTATTGGACAGAATCAGAAAACATCGGTAGTGCTTTCTAGATAATTAGGCTTTAATTGTATAACTAACTCGGCGTCCTAGTGGGAATCCCAGGCTCGCGGAGAATTACGGAGGCCTTGAAATAAGATTTCCTAGTGCATTGGAAGGAATATCCAAAGGAGAGGTTATCAAGTCCAAGATTGTGTTCCTATAGTGCATAAGTGTAACTAATGGTCATATACCGGGATATATGCCATGTACTTATGAAAATGACTCTATACTTGAGAAAAGATTCATTAAAACAGTGATCAATCGAAACCATGAATCATCTATCCTTTAGCAAACATGTGTTTATTTACAAAAGTATATGATTTTGGCATAAATTAACTTGTGTTAAAAATAATTCCAAGTACAATAAAGACATGAAATCCATGTTATGAGAAAACTCAGAGTAGTAAATGACATTAAAACATGTTGGTATATAGTTAACTAGGCTTTTTTATAAGTTTAATGGGCTATTCTACAACCTGTTTCGGGTTGACAAAAATCAGACAATTGGCGGTATACTATAGAACTGTTACATAAAGTTGGCGGTTTATCGTAAGGCCGCCTGAGGTTCTATAATAGTGAAATCACCAGAATCTCTAATAGTCCATATATTGGCCGCTAATCCTTGTCAAGCGGTTGATCGTAGGGCCGCTAAATAAATATGGCGGTCCATTAATAAGCCGTCAGTCTTGACAGAAAGCTAACAATTTGATGTGACACAACCTCGGACTTAGTCAAACAAGCACATCTAAGCATCCAAATGGGCCTTAATGGGCCACCGCTCTCTTCGTTGCACTCTATTCCTGGGGTGACTATGTGATACCAAGGGTGACTTATGGGAATGGACCCTTGCTGGTAGAGGGCCAGCAAGGCCAAGAATTGATTCCCCAAGGTTGGTTGCCCAATTCGATTGGGGCCGACAAAGTGCACTCGGGCACCGGGTCACACTAACCCACGGCGATCACTCTAAGTCATGGACTTGAGGATCGGGCGCTCCTCACGAATTCAGCGGTGCATGAATCAAATATTGAGAGAGCTACACTAGGTGAGCAAGGAAGAGACACTTACTCGACCGGTTTGAAGAAACCGGTCCCGGTCGGAGACGAGGGCGAGCGGGGAGGCGGTGGTTCCCCACACGCCGCGGCGGTGTCGCTTGACCTGCCAAACCACTTACAAAACTACTCCTCTCGCAGGAGGGGGGATCTTGGGGTAGGGGTTAATATGATACATTCAAACACTACCACCACGCAGGGTGGGGCCTTCAGCCGGCCAAGCGGGGAGGGGTTGGTGGACCGAAACGAAGAGAAATGAGAACTAGGGAAGTTGCAGCTTCAATCTGGAATTCTGGACAGGGGGTCGCTGTGATGGCTATGCCGGGCTTGTCCGGACTCCAAATTGATCGAAACCAGCTCCTGAAGCTTCCTGACTGGAAGAGGTGGACTCCAGAATTTTTGGGGAAGCTCAGACGGTCGGAGGTGGCTGCACCAGCAACAGGAAGTAGCCTCCTCTGTCTGGCCGCAGGTACTGTCTGGACTGTAACAGCAAGTTGCAGAAGTGACTGAGCGCCCTCCCGAGCTCCGATCAGCACGAAACCAGCGGCATCATCTTCGTGGTCGAGGTAGCTTTCAGCAGGAGGTGACGGAGATGCATTCAGAGGTCGAGGATGGCCGGGGCACCCAGAAGAGTGGGTACTGGTCGGAGTAGACAGCAGAAAACAGAACTAGATAGATCGGGGGAGAAAATTCGTAACTTCTTCCTCGGTGGCCGAACGGGGTTCTGTTTCTTGATCTTGAAAGATGACCGGTAGAGGAAGAACTTTGATGAAGGGGCTTCAGCCTGAATCCGCTGGGGTTTGTCGTGGCAGAAGGATCTTCCACGCTCTGGTCCAGGATGAAGACCTCTCTGCGCACTGTTGGGAGAATGGCTCTATCTGGCAGCTCCGAGCTCCGATCGTGTTGATTCCACCTCGCCTGCGAAGTAGACTGAAGGCCTTTCCAGAAAGGTAGGCCACGCCTTCTGAAGAACTAGGATGAATCCGTGGTTGACGCTGCAACAAGGGCTGTTCTGCAGATCTGCACAGCTCCAACCTACTAGAAGAAATGAGAGGGAGATGTGGCTTCTTTGGTGGAGGGAAATGGTAGGAATGACCTAAGGGAGAGTGGGGGCTCTTGTGGGGTGGAGAAGGGAGCTAATGGTGATGGGAATGGGGTGGAGAATGGCTGGAAGCAAGTGCTAGCAGGTGGAGGAGGAAGAGCTACGAATTTGGGGAAGGTGGGTGAGAGGAGAAGGTGAGGGGGGCACAAGTGAGTGGAGGGAAGGGTGGATTTCAAATTCAAAAGGTCTTGGAAGGTGGGTGATTATGTTGGGAAGTGGAGTGCTTGCATTGGAATGGGGTAGATTTGGTTGGAAGGTGGAGGAAGGTGTTGGAATGGGGAGACTTCTACCTAGGAACTAGGGAGTGGAGTAATGGAGGCCATGGGGAAGTGGAGGGCATTAAAGGAGGTGGTTGGAGGTTGGAAGTGGATGGGAGGAGGGAGGAGAGAGAAGGAAATTCGGATTTGGGGTTGGAGGAGAGAGAAAGAGGGGTGAAATAGAGAGATTAAGAGGGGAATGGGTGGGGAATCTCTCCCCTAGGGTCTCTCACCCAAAAACTAGAGGAATCACTCCAATTTGAACTCAAATGGCAAGTTTAACTCAAAAGGATGTAATCATTCATTAACTTCAAATGAGGGGAGTGGGGTCCTATATATAGGCAACCCACTCTTTACAATAAGTCCCTGACAAAATAAACAACTACAAATAACCAAGGGGGTTGGGAGTGCTAATGGGCCTAGTCCAACGAATGGGGCCCAATAGCTTACATTAGACATCATGATGATACCAAACATAGGAAAATAAGTGCTAGACTTAGGGAAATGACTCAAATAAAATGGAAATACATCAAAATGACTCAAAGGAAAACTACAAAATGGATAAGGGGCCTTAATAGAGTGAGGCCCAAACTCAACTAGCTCCCGAATGTGAAGAAGTGGACCCGAGCCAAAGGGAGTCGTGGGTGATGCCTCCATCAAATCCCCTGGGCCGCAAAGAGCTCGACTCCGTCGAGTAAGGGTCCATCCGGCTAAGGTACCGCTCGAGGAGATCTGATCCAATCGCTGTAGGTCCTCCCGACTTACCCATGAGTCTTCCAACGGAGGCCGATCCTTCCACCTGACGAGATAGCGCTCATAGACCTTGCTCCGGGTGGTAGTGACCTGCTCATCCAATATTTGTTCAATGCGATCACGCTGAGCTCTTTTGGCTAGTGGACTCTCCTCTCGGGTGGGTGCTCTCTCAAAGGAGGGAGTGGGCTCGATCTCCTCACTAGGTCTCACCGTGGGGCCCTTGTAAGACACTAAGTCGGCGACATTGAATGTAGGACTTACCCCATAATCCTCGGGGAGATCTAATTCATAAGCATTCGCACCAATACGCCTCAAGACCTGGAAGGGCCCAGTCCCACGTGGTCTCAACTTGGAGTTGGCTCCTGGGGAGAGCCTCTCCGTCCTCACCATCACAAAGTCACCCACTTGGAACTCTAAGTGACGCCGGTGAGAGTCGGCCAACCTTTTATACGCCTCATTTTTTATGCTAATGTGCTTGCGAATTTCCTCATGCAATTTTGTGAGTGCTGACCTTCTAGTGGTTATGGGTGGACCTGGACAACCATATATAGACCATTTATGCCATGATGCCATATGGACCTTGATGAGCCTTGGTGTGCCGGGGCAACCATATGTGGACTTATCATGCAATGTTGTCATGTAGACTTTGGTGGGCTTAGGTGGACCGGGGCAACCATATGTGAATCTATCATGCAAAGTGGTGATGCATGTCGGGGGACCCGGACATCCGTAGATGCCTTTGATATGCTTAAGACCCATGATGAATGAAGGTGGACCACTACATCCAAATTTGGACCACTCATGCTTTCTACTTGACATGTGGGTGATATGAATGAATGGACCCAACATAGTGTTCATGCCAAGGGGTGTGGAAAGCCTAGACACATGCATACTTTTCCCAAAAGTGACTTCCATGTGTATAGGGGTGGGACAACCTTTGAATTCCCATTGGAACGGATCGAATGGATCTAAGAAGGTGGTCATCATGGGGTGGGGCACAACCTTATTACCTAGGGATATGTGGCCCAAGGTCTTGGCTCCCAAGGTGTAACCCGGGTCATGGATGAGATTGGTTTGGCCCAATATGATGGGTGAGGGTAGGAAAGGGTGGGTGGTGGGTAAGATGGTTGGGTTACATGGGGAACTAGACTCCCATAGGAAGGGATCAAAGGGGTCGTAGAAAGGTCTTCCTAGAGGGAGGCACTCTATGTCTTCAAGGTTCCCAAATTGTGAGTCATCCTCCTCCAAGGTAAGTGGGCCAAGTTTTCTAGTGGGTTGGCCGAACAAAGTGTTTGGGATCTTAATGGGTGGGTATAGGAAGGGATCGAAGGGGTCATGGTAAGGGTCACCTAAGGAGAGGAACCCTAGGTCCTTTTGGTCCTCACAACCCCTTGATGGTGGATTCTCCTCCTCTAGTAAAGTGATCGGGCCAAAGTTTTTGGTGGGATGGTCGGCCATGAATGGAGGACTAGGCTTTCTACCCGAGATAAGAAGCTCTAAATCGAGGAGAAGGTTGGGCTCATCGGGTGTAGGGAGGAATAGAAGGAGGTCACTAGTGTAGCAACCAATGGTGCAAATCGAGGTGATAGACCCTATGCATAGGTGTAGGAGGCCAAGGCTCCTAGGTGGTTTGGCCATAGGGGTCAACATGCTAGTGAACTCAATTTGCCATGCTACGCCCTTAAGAAGATCCTCTAAGGTTTCCACTTGGTAGGATGTTTGGATTATGGTGTGATAGGAGTTAATGGGTGCAATGGGAAGGTTTTTCTCCATGGGTGGGTAAACATAGGACACGATGGGGTGAAGTGGTCTCTCCTTTAGCCATCTAGCTAGGGGCCCATCTATGATTATGGTGCTATTTGTGAAGGCTTGTGGCTCTTGGGGGTCCAAGCTAGGGGACATTTGTGATTCTTCCTTACCACGGATATGAACTTGGGTTTCCTCAATGATGGGGATGGGTTCATCTACTCCCATGTGGATGGTTGTGGTCTCCTTTCTCAAGGGAATGGGAAGGTCTATTGGGGGTGGGGTGATGATGGTTGGTGCATGGTGTACCCGGGGTGGTGGGTGATGGGAAACTTTGGCTTGGATAGGGAGGGGAAGTAGTGGAAGCCTAGGACTTTGGACTTTTGGGGTAGGGAGTGGGAGATGGGTTGGTTGGGGTGGCTTGGGTTGATTGGTTTTGGGGGGAATGTCCTTTTTCGGGGACAAGGGAGGGGTGGTGGTGGGGACCAAGGGGTTTTGTGGGGTAGGGGTTTGGTGGGAGCTTCTGGATTGGAGGGTGGTGACAATCATGGGCCTAGGTGGAGGGGTGGACACGGTGTCCACTTGGTTTTGAATGGTGAGGGTTGGTTGAGTGGTGGTCATCATGGAGGGGATTGGGTCGATTAGGGGTCTCTTGCCCTTAGGATCGTTTGGGGTGGAAGTGGGAGCTAAAGGGGCTTGACTAGCGTAGGTTAGGGAAGGGGGTTTTGGTTGGGGTATGGGGGCCCTCATGGGGTTAGGTGGAGAGGTGGATGTTTGGTTTATTAGGGTCTTAAGGGAGAGGACTTCGTTGCGAAGTGTAGTTATGATGGTTGAGAGGTGATTTGTTGGGATTGGTGGGGGTGGAGACCAAAGGTCGGTCTCAAATTGGTCGGGTGAGGATGGAGGAGTGGTAGTGCTCCTCGGGCTTGGGGTGTTCGAGTAGGAGGGTTGGAATATTTTGGGATGTAGATCTTCCTAAGTTCCTTCTTCATATCATCCCACGAAGAAATGGGCTCTTGCCTCCTAACCCTTCTTAATCCCTCTATGTTTGCCCATTTACTCTTGGCTTGACCCCGAAATCGTCCCTTGGCCTTGCGGACTCTCGCGGGTCCATATACCCAAGTCCGTTCAAAATATCTTTCCATGGTAGTTTCCCACCTAAGATAATCACTAGAATGTGATCTGTCAAAGGTAATGTCCCCATCTAGAATGAAATTCAAGGTTGGTGAGTAGGCTAAGTAGTTGGCCATGATGATCGGGGGGATCAATGCAAGGGTCGGATTGATGATGACTCTAATGCAAGAATGCCCTAGGACTTGACTTGATAGAGACAAGTCAAAGACTTGCTCTGATACCACTTGATGTGACACAACCTCGGACTTAGTCAAACAAGCACATCTAAGCATCCAAATGGGCCTTAATGGGCCACCGCTCTCTTCGTTGCACTCTATTCCCGGGGTGACTATGTGATACCAAGGGTGACTTATGGGAATGGACCCTTGCTGGTAGAGGGCCAGCAAGGCCAAGAATTGATTGCCCAAGGTTGGTTGCCCAATTCGATTGGGGCCGACAAAGTGCACTCGGGCACCGGGTCACACTAACCCACGGCGATCACTCTAAGTCATGGACTTGAGGATCGGGCGCTCCTCACGAATTCAGCCGTGCATGAATCAAATATTGAGAGAGCTACACTAGATGAGTAAGGAAGAGACACTTACTCGACCGGTTTGAAGAAATCGGTCCCGGTCGGAGACGAGGGCGAGCGGGGAGGCGGTGGTTCCCCACACGCCGCGGCGGTGTCGCTTGACCTGCCAAACCACTTACAAAACTACTCCTCTCGTAGGAGGGGGGATCTTGGGGTAGGGGTTAATATGATACGTTCAAACACTACCACCACGCAGGGTGGGGCCTTCAGCTGGCCAAGCGGGGAGGGGTTGGTGGACCGAAACGAAGAGAAATGAGAACTAGGGAAGTTGCAGCTTCAATCTGGAATTCTGGACAGGGGGTCGCTGTGATGGCTATGTCGGGCTTGTCCGGACTCCAAATTGATCGAAACCAGCTCCTGAAGCTTCCTGACTGGAAGAGGTGGACTCCAGAATTTTTGGGGAAGCTCAGACGGTCGGAGGTGGCTGCACCAGCAACAGGAAGTAGCCTCCTCTGTCTGGCCGCAGGTACTGTCTGGACTGTAACAGCAAGTTGCAGAAGTGACTGAGCGCCCTCCCGAGCTCCGATCAGCACAAAACCAGTGGCATCATCTTCGTGGTCGAGGTAGCTTTCAGCAGGAGTGACGGAGATGCATTCAGAGGTCGAGGATGGCCGGGGCACCCAGAAGAGTGGGCACTGGTCGGAGTAGACAGCAGAAAACAGAACTAGATAGATCGGGGGAGAAAATTCGTAACTTCTTCCTCCGGTGGCCGAACGGGGTTCTGTTTCTTGATCGTGAAAGATGACCGGTAGAGGAAGAACTTTGATGAAGGGGCTTCAGCCTGAATCCACTGGGGTTTGTCGTGGCAGAAGGATCTTCCACGCTCTGGTCTAGGATGAAGACCTCTCTGCGCACTGTTGGGAGAATGGCTCTATCTGGCAGCTCCAAGCTCCGATCGTGTTGATTCCACCTCGCCTGCGAAGTAGACTGGAAGGCCTTTCCAGAAGGGTAGGCCACGCCTTCTGAAGAACTAGGATGAATCCGTGGTTGACGCTGCAACAAGGGCTGTTCTGCAGATCTGCACAGCTCCAACCTACTAGAAGAAATGAGAGGGAGATGTGGCTTCTTTGGTGGAGGGAAATGGTAGGAATGACCTAAGGGAGAGTGGGGGCTCTTGTGGGGTGGAGAAGGGAGCTAATGGTGATGGGGAATGAGGTGGAGAATGGCTGGAAGCAAGTGCTAGCAGGTGGAGGAGGAAGAGCTACGAATTTGGGGAAGGTGGGTGAGAGGAGAAGGTGAGGGGGACACAAGTGAGTGGAGGGAAGGGTGGATTTCAAATTCAAAAGGTTTTGGAAGGTGGGTGATTATGTTGGGAAGTGGAGTGCTTGCATTGGAATGGGGTAGATTTGGTTGGAAGGTGGAGGAAGGTGTTGGAATGGGGAGACTTCTACCTAGGAACTAGGGAGTGGAGTAATGGAGGCCATGGGGAAGTGGAGGGCATTAAAGGAGGTGGTTGGAGGTTGGAAGTGGATGGGAGGAGGGAGGAGAGAGAAGGAAATTCGGATTTGGGGTTGGAGGAGAGAGAAAGAGGGGTGAAATAGAGAGATTAAGAGGGGAATGGGTGGGGAATCTCTCCCCTAGGGTCTCTCACCCAAAAACTAGAGGAATCACTCCAATTTGAACTCAAATGGCAAGTTTAACTCAAAAGGATGTAATCATTCATTAACTTCAAATGAGGGGAGTGGGGTCCTATATATAGGCAACCCACTCTTTACAATAAGTCCCTGACAAAATAAACAACTACAAATAACCAAGGGGGTTGGGAGTGCTAATGGGCCTAGTCCAACGAATGGGGCCCAATAGCTTACATTAGACATCATGATGATACCAAACATAGGAAAATAAGTGCTAGACTTAGGGAAATGACTCAAATAAAATGGAAATACATCAAAATGACTCAAAGGAAAACTACAAAATGGATAAGGGGCCTTAATAGAGTGAGGCCCAAACTCAACTAGCTCCCGAATGTGAAGAAGTGGACCCGAGCCAAAGGGAGTCGTGGGTGATGCCTCCATCACAATTTAACCAAGTGATAATCCTAGACACATAATGTCTGGAAATCAACTTATATAAACTTCTCCTACCATGATAGAATAAAGGATAGGCTACAATACGCATGGGTTTTCTGTCAATTAACTTATTTAGGCTAAGAATATGCTTGCATGTATACTAGATGCATAAAACATGAAATTCTCTATACACAATGCATGAAATCAAGTAAAACGAGAGGGCTTTTATCCCTAGAATGGTATTTTTTCCGTGCATGAGATGACCTACTTCTGCTAAGGCTTTTAAACTCTGAATTTGATGCTAGAAGTTAGCCCTAGTTCTGCCCCCTTCCAGGGACAAATCAGTAACTTCACGCCCGGATATCTCTTGATCTACTTGACCTAATGACGTGAAATTTTGGAGGGTATGAAGTAGATACTAAGGGGAACAAAAAGTTCTAAAGGCACTATTGCTAAATACCTCGATTTGGTTCCCTAATTCTTTTATCTTCACCGGACTTTTGCTCAGTTTCCTAGGTCGCTAATATGGAACCAGTAACTTTGTAGGCTTCTATCTCCTTGTATGCTTGATCTCCTAGCATGAAATTTTGGGAGATGTTAGTCCTATGCATTAGGAATAAAAACTTCTAAAGAATTTACCCAAAATAATACCTCCTTACCTTGATTCCACGCGAGCCAAATGTAAGCGTCGCGCATGTCAAAACTAAGTTCTATTTATAGGATTTTACTAGGGTTTAAGGATTAGATTGATCCTAGAGTCCTTATTAAATCTTAGATCAACTTTTGAGAGTCCTTAAGATGTTTACTAGTCCTCCCATCTCGACCTCTAAGAGATAAACTATCAAAAATCCAATCTTTTTGCTCTTTCTTCAATTCACGAAACTGACAAGAATTAGCGGTCGCTTAATGGGCCGCTTAATAGAATGTAGCGGTTGCACGATAGACCACTACATATCCTGGGTGCCGATTTTGAAATTCATTTAAACTCTATTTTCATTTTATCCACTTAATTATCTCCATAAGGAGTATTTATCCTTAAATTCTGTGAATAAACTAATTAACCCTCTAGAACATGGGTCTAACTTCATGGGATTGGTCCTTAAATCCTTTGGGCTTCAACTCAATAGGCTAGGTTAATTGATTACTTTATTTGGGCTTTAACAATGATTTATTTTACCCAATATTCATTTATTAGATCATTTGGGCCTTTGATAATTCCAAAAAATTCCTAAATATTCTAGAAATAATTCTTAAAATATTTCGGGGCATTACACCCTCCCCCACTTAAGAGAATTTGGTCCCTAAATTCAATGTATGGATTGTTGAGAGTGTACTTACAGTCAAATAATTTTGGAAATCTTTTGCGAATAGTTTCTTCGATTTCCCATGTTTCTCCTAACTTTGTCCACTAGATTTTGACCACAGGAATAGTCTTATTCCGAAGTTGACGTACCTCCCGTTCTAGGATCCTGATTGGCTTCTGCTCATATGTCAAATCCTTCTTAATCTCCAGATTATCGTAGGTGATGACATGGAAAGGATTAGGAACATATTTCTTGAGCATTGAGACGTGAAATATATCATGAACTTCATATAATTGAGAAGGTAAAGCAATTCTATAAGTGACTTCACCAACTCTTTCAAGAATCTCAAAAGGACCAATAAATCTTGGAGTAAGCTTGCCCTTAATACTAAATCTTCGAATACCCCGATCTGGAGAAACCTTAAGAAATACATGATCTCCTACTTGAAACGCCAAGTCGCGCCTTCGATTGTCAGCATAGGATTTCTGTCTGTCTTGGGCCATTTGAAGTCTTTCTCTAATGAGTTTTATCTTCTCGGTCGTATCCCTAATAATGTCGGGACCGAGAAATTATCTTTCTCCTACCTCATTCCAACAAATAGGTGAACGACAGCTTCTTCCATACAGAGCTGAAAATGTTGCCATCTGTATACTAGCTTGGTAGCTATTGTTGTATGCGAACTCCACTAGAGGCAAGTGATCATGCCAACTTCCTCCAACATCAATAGCACAATCCCTGAGCATATCTTCCACCACTTGATTTGTCCTTTCGGTTTGACCAACTATTTGTGGATTGAATGCCGTGCTAAAGTTTAGTCGGGTCCCTAAAGAATGTTGTAGACCCTTCCAGAATTGTGATGTAAATCGAGGATCTTGGTCAGATATAATGGTGACCGGGACACCATGTAGTTTAACAATTTCTTTCATGTATAATGCTGCGAGAATATCCACAGACCATCTACTTTTAATTGGCAGAAAATGTACAAACTTAGTCAATCGGTCTATGATTACCCATATACCATCGTGTCCTCCTCTTGTTTTAGGTAAACCCATGATGAAATCCATCCCTACACTTTTCCATTTCCATTCGAGAATATTTAAGGGGTGTAATTTACTTGCAGGTTTTAAATGCTCTACCTTTACTTATTGACAAGTGAGACAACGGGACATGAAATCTGTCACTTCTCTTTTCATGTTAGGCCACCAGAAGTATCTTTTGAGATCTTGATATATTTTAGTACCACCAGGATGAATGGTGTACTTGGAATTGTGAGCTTCTTCCAGGATTAGTTTCTTAGTATCAACATGATCCGGTATACAAATTTGACCTTTAAATGGCAACCTTCCATCATTGGCAACAGAGAATTCTGGTCTTTGCTCATTATTGGCTTTAACCTCTAGCAATACTGGATCATTCTCTTGTAGCTTGACCAGATCTTCTATTAATATGGGTTGAGTTTGAATACTGGCTATAAAACAATCTTCCTTCTTCATGTCAACATCTAAATTCAACTGAGCAAATTGGGGAATGAGATTAGTCATACTAATCATAAGACTTGATAGTTTTCCCATTGGCTTTCTGCTGAGTGCATCCGCTACAGCATTAGCTTTGCCAGGATGATATTGAATAGCAAAATCAAAGTCCTTTAGGTATTCCAACCATCTTCTTTGCCTCATATTCAGCTCCTTTTGGGAGAACAAATATTTTAAGATTTTGTGGTCTGAATAAATCGTAAATTTTTCTCCGTATAGGTAGTGACGCCAAATTTTTAAGGCAAATATAATAGCTACCAATTCTAAATCATGCACAGGGTAATTCTCCTCGTGACGCTTCAATTATCTTGAAGAATAACAAATCACCTTCCCATTTTGCATAAGAACGCACCCTAGGCCAATGCCCGATGCATCCGTATAGACTTCAAATCCACCACCCTCAACGGGCAATGATAATATAGGGGCTGTCGTGAGATGTTCCTTAAGAGTTAGGAAACTCTCTTCACAGTCCTTCGACCATACAAAAGGATTTTCTTTTCTTGTAACTCTTGTCAAAGGGACAACAATTTTAGAAAAATCCTTAATAAATCTTCTGTAATAGCCAGCTAGCCCTAAAAGGCTTCTTACTTCTGATACGATTGTTGGTTGGCTCCAATTCTTAACTGCTTCCACTTTAGAAGGATTCACAGCGATACCTTCCTTTGAAATGATATGGCCAAGAAATGAGACTTCCTTAAGCCAGAACTCACATTTACTAAGTTTGGCATAGAGTTTTTGTTCTCTTAGAGTCTGTAAGGTTATTTTCAAATGTTCTTCATGTTCCTCCTTTGTCTTGGAGTAAATAAGAATGTCATCAACATAGACGACTACAAACTGGTCCAGATAAGGCTGGAAAACTTTATTCATGAGTTGCATAACTGCTGTTGGGGCATTAGTTAACCCAAACGGCATTACAACAAACTCATAATGACCATAACAGCTTCAAAAAGTAGTTTTGTATATGTCTTCGTCTTTAATTCTGAGCTGGTGATAACCTGACCTGAGGTCTATCTTGAAAAAATATTCTGCTCCCGAAAGCGATTCAAAGAGCTCATCGATACGCGACAACGGATACTTGTTCTTAATTGTGAGTTGGTTTAGTCACCGGTAGTCGATATAGAGCCTGAGCGATCCATCCTTCTTCTTGACAAAAAGGACTGGCGCACCAAGGGGATGTGCTAAGTTGTATGAATCCCTTGTCCAATAATTCCAGAAGCTACATCTTCAATTCCTTAAGTTCTGTGGGGGACATCCTGCAGGGAGCTATTGAAACAGGTGCTACTCCAAGAATGAGTTCAATGGAAAAGTTTACTTCCCTTTCGGGTGGTAAAATGGGTATATCTGATAGGAATACATCAGGAAACTTCTTTACAATGGGGATGTCTGCTAAGATGATCTCGTTAGACTCGGTAACAGTCACAGAAGCAAGAAAAGCTTCACATCCTTGCGAAATAAGTTTGCAAGCATGAAGAGAAGAAATGATGGTGGAATGTTTCTTATACTTGATACCAAGGAAGAAAAATCTTGGAAGACCTGGTTTGCAAAAGGATATTATCCTATTCCAGCAATTGACATCAGCATCATGATCCACTAGCCAATCTACCCCTAGAATGACATCATAACCTTTCATGTCAAGGCATACTAAGTTTGCGGGGAGATTATGACCTTCTATTATTACCTCACTATTAGGATAGTAATCGGTAAGCTTTGTTCCAGGACCTAAGGGTGTAGTAATAGAAAGGTCCAAAGGTAAGGGAACTGATGAAATTGGTAATGTTTTTAAAAAAGTAGTGGATATAAAGGAATGAGAAGCACTAGTATCAAATAGCACAAATGCCGGACGGGAACAAACTTGAATAGTACCTTCCATAAGTCCGACGTCCCTGGGCGCTTCATCATCTTCTAGAATAGCATTAAGGCGAGCATGCCTCTTACGTCCAGAACCAGATGATTGTTCCTTCATAAGAGGGCAATCTAGCATGCGATGCTCACGGCTGCCACACCTTAAACAAGCGCCGAGGCGCTTCTAGCATTCCTCGGCCGAGTGACCAAACTTTTCACAAAAGGTGCATGCCGCCATGACTTGCTTATCCTCCTCCTCGACTTTCTTATTCTTCTGGGAGCTACTCCCGCTCTCGTTCCTCGACCTCTTCCTGCTATCACGGGGTTTATAGGGCTCCGTAATGCTAAATTTCTCCTTCTTACTATGCCGATCCGACCGTTGGCTTGACTCTTCACTTTTTCCCTTTAATTTTTCAACCTTTTCCAAGGTCCTTTCACAGAGATATGCCCGTTGGACCATCTTCACATAAGTACAGATATTTTGGGTCCTGAGCTGCTGAATAAAACCAGGTCTTAACCCGTCCATAAACCGATTAGCCTTCAATAGGTGAGTACTGGCCAGATGAGTTGCATATGGCGCTAGCTTGGAAAATTGCAGTTCATACTCGGCAACTGTCATCATTCCTTGACGTAGAGAAGCGAACTCCATAGCATTTCTCTCCTTAACATGTTCTGAAAAATACTTGGCATGGAATAAGGTAAGAAAGCCTTCCCATGTGTGTGGTGCATCAGCTGGAGGTGGCGGAACCGACTTCCACCATGTATGTGCATCTTTGTTGAGTTGAAAAGTAGCAAGACGCACTTTTTCCTGGTCTGTACATTGTATGACGTCAAATATACGATTCATTTCATCGATCTAGTTCTCAACCTCGTCTGGGTTCGATAAACCATAGAAACGTGGAGGATTTAAGCTTCAAAAATTGCGATGCAAGTCCCTAGCTCTTGCTCCTGTGCCTGCTTGGGCTATCGTTTGCAATGCCTGAGTGAGGCACGCAACAGTCTGTTGCATACCATCCCAGTCTACGCGATGAGCCATTATAAGAATAAGGTACCTGAGAGATTAACAAGTTGTTAATTCCCATGGAATTTTGAAAGGGATTAATCTAGAGCTAATTTATTATCTTATCCCGGGCTCTACCCAATTCTCACATGGGTGGAGAAATTTCTTCCTTAATTCATATGTATGGGTGCTAAAACCTTTGGACTTATCCTATGACATGACTTTTCTCCCTAAGTACTTGGACTTAGGCTCTGATACCAACTTAGCTGTCACGCCCTGAGCTTTTAATACAGCGGAAGATAATCTCGGGTAACATGAATAGCCGGCATGGTAAGCCTCTTGCAAGCAATAATAATCAGAGCGCAAGACAATCACACATAAGATGCAATTGCATAATGAATTTACTCAAAAACTTCATCTTTATTTCATATCAAATGATAACAATCCAAGTGCATAAATTTCATTAATCCACTAGACTCAATAAAAAGGAAAATTACATGAACTCGATCTAGACATCATGAACTCCCTAAGTCTTCTCTCAATCTTATGTGACTTTCATTCGCGCTCGGACCCATCACTTGAATAGCTCGAATCCGAATCCGAACTACTTGCATCTCCTAAAAAGATTGGAAAGTAGGTAATGAGCACACTTGCCCAGTAGGTATCTTCGCATCAACATGACGGTAATATTAAAGTGATTAGCATTTTAGCTCTAAAGAATAAGGTAAAACCGTGCGAAATATGGTAAATCATGTGAATAAACCATAGTAACAAGACATGATCAAGATAAGATAGGATTGAGCAATCATGATCAAGCAAGAATGTAATTATGGCCTTTCATGAACAAGAATGTAACGACAATGTACTAGAACATCATGTAACAAGTAAGGATGTACTCTTCACTTAGTAGCAAGTAATTCGTGAATTTCTGTGGATATTTTCACTTCACGAGCCTTGGATATTTCACTTATTTATAAAGAAAGTACTCCCAGCGTAAGACGACGCCAGTAGCATCATACCCCATGGTTTATAATAGTATGTTTCCGACAATCAGCCGAGGGGACTAGCATAGAGCCCTTGAACACAATCAGTGCTCGAAACGCATCTTCAAGTATAAATCAAGCTACTTCTACGTATATAATGATAAAGTTGGCCACGCATGTAATAAGTTCAAAGAATGTTGAAGACCCAATGTCAATAAGAATGCACCGAATATAGATTCATGAGTTCACGAAATGCATTAATAACTAAGTTATGCCCTGGAGAAAATTTGACAGCATAACGGTACGTTCTTTATCTTTCATAATTTATCTTAGATGTCTTTGAATATGGTAATAAGTCTTAGACAATCATTAGTCAATCTAGGATCATAGGAATATTAACCCTTTGGGTCAAACCTCGGGCTAACAATACTCAGGAAATTTAGCAGTCTATAACTGGGCTGATATATTGATATGGCGGTCTAGTATTTGGGCCGCTAGAATGGGCTGAATCCAGAAAGAAATCAGTTTGGATTCAGATAACGTGGTGGTCAGATATTGGACCGTTAATGGGCCTTAGCGATCGAGTATTGAATCGTTACTGGACAGAATCAGAAAACATCGGTAGTGCTTTCTAGATAATTAGGCTTTAATTGTATAACTAACTCGGCGTCCTAGTGGGAATCCCAGGCTCGCGGAGAATTACGGAGGCCTTGAAACAAGATTTCCTAGTGCATTGGAAGGAATATCCAAAGGAGAGGTTATCAAGTCCAAGATTGTGTTCCTATAGTGCATAAGTGTAACTAATCGTCATATACTGGGATATATGCCATGTACTTATGAAAATGACTCTATAGTTGAGAAAAGATTAATTAAAACAGTCATCAATGTAAACCATGAATCATCTATCCTTTAGCAAACATGTGTTTATTTACAAAAGTATATGATTTTGGCATAAATTAACTTATGTTAAAAATAATCCCAAGTACAATAAAGACATGAAATCCATGTTATGAAAAAACTCAGATTAGAAAATAACATTAAAATAGGTTGGTATATAGTTAACTAGGCTTATTTATAAGTTTAATGGGCTATTCTACAACCTATTTCGTGTTGACAGAAATCAGAAAATTGGCGGTCTACTATAGAACCATTACATAAAGTTGGCAGTTTATAGTACGGCAGCCTGAGGTTCTATAACAGTGAAATCGCCAGAATCTCTAACGGTCCATATATTGGCCGCTAATCTTTGTCAAGCAGTTGATCGTAGGGCCGCTAAATAAATATGGCGGTCCATTAATAAGTCGTCAGTCTTGACAGAAAACTAACAATTTAACCAAGTGATAATCCAAGACTCATCATGTCTGGAAATCAACATATATGAACTTCTCCTACCATGATAGAACGAAGGATAGGCTACAATATGCATGGGTTTTCTGTCAATTAACAATAAAGTTCCTTTTAACTTATTTAGGCTAAGAATATGCTTGCATGTACACTAGATGCATAAAACATGAAATTCTCTATACACAATGCATGAAATCAAGTAAAACGAGAGGGCTTTTATCCCTAGAATGATATTTTTGCCGTGCATGAGATGACCTACCTCTGCTAAGGCTTTTAAACTCCGAATTTGATGCTAGAAGTGAGCCCTAGTTCTGCACCCTTCTACGGACAAATCAGTAACTTCATGCCCAGATATCTCTTGATCTAGTTGACCAAATGACGTGAAATTTTGGAGGGTATGAAGTAGATACTAAGGGGAACAAAAAGTTCTAAAGGCACTAATGCTAAATACCTCGATTTGGTTCCCTAATTCCTTTATCTTCACCGGACTTTTGTTCAGTTTCTTGGGTCGCTAATATGGAACCAGCAACTTTGTAGGCTTCTATCTCCTTGTATGCTTGATCTCCTAGCACAAAATTTTGGGAGATGTTAGTCCTACGTATTAGGAATAAAAATTACTAAAGAACTTACCAAAAATAATACCTCCTTACCTTGATTCCACGCGAGCCAAATGTAAGGGTCGCGCAGGTCAAAACTAGGTTCTATTTATAGGGTTTTACTAGGGTTTGAGGATTAGATCGATCCTAGAGTCCTTATTAAATCTTAGATCGACTTTTGCGAGTCATTAAGATGTTTACTAGTCCTCCCATCTCGACCTCTAAGAGATAAACTATCAAAAATCCAATCTTTTTGCTCTTTCTTCAATTCACAGAACTGACAAGAATTAGCGGTCGCTTAATGGGTGTTGGCACTCAAAATATGATCCTTCGGTGACCAAGCCGCAAAGACGAGCGATACGGCCCACTGAAGCACAGAAGCCGATGAAGATCAACTTATCACAGACTCCTCAAGTTGATGGAGCCCCTAAGTCGCCTTGAAATGAGCACCGGGGGACTTTACCTCAGGAGAGTCGGAATGAACCCACAACCAACCGGCAGCGCGATCAAGCCTGCCCAATGATCCGGCATCGACCTCGTCATGCCGCTACCCCACATCCGTCGCCCGACCAAGGACGACGGTCTACCCAATGGCTCTTCTAAGGAGGAAAAACGTCCTCGGCCGTCCACAACAAGGGGCCGAAGGTTCTGTCAGCAGAGGGCCCCGATCACCCGACACGGGTTCGGCCCCTCGTCATAATGGGCCCATTAGTGGCCAATTGATCCCCATTCAAGGCGGAATCATCCGGGATGCGACACCGTTTCGCAAGGGAGCCTCGAGCACGAGTCCGTCTCGACCAGAAGCACAGATCACAGTGTCGAAGGCCGTGCCAGTAGGATACCCGTGTGCTCGGGCCAGACACACGCGGAGGTCTGATCAAGGCTGTTCGTCATATCGAGAGCTCCCTCGACACCACGTCAAGGTTTTTCAAAGGCCAGGGCGAAAGGAGCAGTCAACGGAAGCTTCCGGAATCATCTCCGGACCCATCGGCCAAGCTGCGCCAAGCAAACAAGTTAAAACATCGCGTGAAGGAATGTCGGCGCCCCTTAATACGGCACCATCAAACTGGCGCGCCAATTCCATCCCGTCTGCGTCCCGATGCCATCAAGTCCGGCGCGCCCCTTTCCAGGGCACCGGATTAACACAAGGCTACATATAGCCTGCCTTCAAAACCAAAAAAAGGGGAGAGAGCCAGAAAGAAGGCAGGAGGGCAGAGAAGAAAAAAAAGAAAAGAGAGCCAATCGGAGAGGAAGGCCCCGTTCGTCCGAAGAAAAGCTTGGGGGAGAAGTAGGGTTCTCTACGGAGGTCCCTCGCCGTCGTTTTCCTCGCCTGGTACTCGGAATACCGCCGGAGCCGGAGAAGAGAAGCCAGGGATCCGATATTTCATTCAGAAGGAAGGGTCTAGGTGGGTCTCCGTGTTTCTTCCGGTTGAGCCCCTCCCCCATTCTTCTTTGATTTCCTTCCCCTGATACAATGTAAGTGAGGAAGGGGAGGGGCGATGATACGAGCCTGACCTCCCCTTCTCTCACCATTCCCTTTGCTTCTTTTTGCTTTGTCTGTAATTGCTTTCTTCATGAATGCAAACGGCGGCCGAGTGACAACGCCGGCGCCGGAATCTATATTCACTGCATATATGTATGCCTGTGTTGTTCACAGGATGAATGAAGAGCTATTGTGATTGTTGTCGTATCTCTCCCTCTTGCTCTCTAACCCTCCTTCGAGCGTGCATTGGATGGTTTCCCCGATATATATACTCTCGTATAGCCAGTTTCTCCGACGTTGGATATGCCTTCGGGCCATATGAATCATTCGTTCCCCCTCCCCGGGGTTCTCTTTCTTTCGATTCTGATGCAATGGCCGGGCTCGGCATTGAATACTCCATGGGCTCTGCGATCGGAGATGTACTTGTGTGCATATCTCTGTCTGTCTCCGGCAAGGGAAGAAGACCCTTCACCGTCCCCTTTGTGCTCTGCTTCATAGGCCAGAGGGGCAGGGAAGAGTCCTTGGATTGTTCCCGGTTATTCAATGGCAAGCCCCATGTCAGTTTGCTTTCGAATATCATACATATGTATACGTATCCGTGCCCCGGGCTATGTGTTAATCACATGTCATGCTGCTGTTGACCTGCTCAGCCCGTGGGGCTTCATCGTTTTAATAGGTTTCTATGCAATTCATTTGTCCATCTGCCACCGTCAAACGATGTCTCACACTGCTTCCTTCCGTGTCGCTTACATCTTAACGGGAGTATGCTCTGTAGCATCACTCCAGCATCCGGGGAGGGGGACATTCCCCAAATCTTCTCCATCAATCATTTGGCCGTCAGAGGGCTCGTCCACTGATGACGACTGTCCCTGCGGACTATTGGGTGTACAGCAATGGGGCCAAGCCCTACAGTTCAAAACCTACAGTCCTTAATGGACTTAGTAGTGGCCGTGGGTTGTGTTCCCCTCGTAGGCTAGCCCTCGGGGATTCCTTCTCCATATCGGTCGTCCCGATTCTAGTGTTGTGGCGACTCAGGTCGCGTGCCCCTCGTAGGCTAGCCCTCGGGGTTTTCGCTCCCATATCGAGTCGCCTCATGCACTCACTGATGCCCACGGACTCGGTGTCCCTAGCAGGCTAGGCCTCGGGGTTTCCTCTCCGATCGGGTTTTTTCCGGCCGCCGTCGCGCCACCCGGCCCTTAGGGGTTGCTCCACTACGTGAGTACTCCCCGCTTCTCCCCAATAAATCCTCCGGGACGGGGAGATGCTGCCGAAATTTCGGTTTGAATGAGTCTAAACTCGGAACAATCACCGCGCTCGAGTATGAACCTCGCGCGGGCCCGTGACTTGACTTTTTAATGGCTTGGGAATGATCCATTGAATAATCAACTCGATCAATTTCAAAAAAAATCTTCCAAAACATTTTAATAAACCCATAAATAAACCAACGAAACCCCTTTTTTTTAAGAAATTGGGCTGAATCGGCGCCGTTCATACACGGCGCGCCTTAAAACGGCGCGCCCTTCCCGGCGCGCCCCAATCAGGCCGCGCCGATTTAATATACATTCGTTCTTATTTACATACGGTTTCTGGCGCCATTTTAAACCATTTACCTACGTTTCAGGGCGCCGTTTCAAGCATTTTAATCCCTTTCTTCGCAGGCGCTGCACCGATTTCACGCCGAATCATGTCATTGTGTCAATGAACTGAATAAATTAGTCTGTTCAAGCTCGAATTGGTATGCTTCGAATTTAGACCATCATGCCTTGGCCTAAGCATTCACATCGCATTAATGCCTGCCTAGATGTGCGCCCCTCCCTTGGTATATCAAATGACATTGCTGAAAGGTCAGGTTATGCCTGATCAGAGGTCTCGTCATGCGTGAGGGTGGTCTTTGGGCTTAAATCCTTCACCATGTACCAGGGTCTGCCCTAATGAATCATGTGTAGTCAGTCATAGCATCTTGCATGATCACTCGCATGCTCTGCATCCTTTATTCCGGCCTCGATAGCCCATCATCTCGACAACTAATCAAAGGTGTTCCCTCCTTATGGGGGATGTAATTAACGTCATAACCTTTATGGTATGGCGGACTGCTGGTCCCTACCAAACCTCACTTTCACCCGATATGGGTCAGAATGAGCGCATTATGAACTTGTCACTCATGTGACTGGCACGCCTGCGTTGTCAATTGATCACCTGACTACCAGTTAGTCAGTCGGTCGATCGACGCACGAAAAAAGAAAAGGTCACGAACAAGTCTGGCACGCCCGGTGGGACCAGTGTCACCTTTCATCTCTTTGCCGAGATACTTGGGCTTCGAGGCCCTCCCAGGGGCTGCTGATGTTTGGCTTGTTTATTTCTTATAGGAGAACAATGACAACCAATGGGATAACTGGCGTTGACTTCGATCTTTCGATAGTCGCTGAACACGCGCAAGGGTACCTGGCAGTACCCATGGAATTCGGCAGCTTCCCTGCCGCTGTGGGCTTCCCCAACTTTTTGGGGTTAGTCTTTGTAGATATGCTGGAGGTCGAAGCTCCAGAACCTGTCAAGGAAGCTGTGGAAAAAATGGAGACTCTGAGGGTTCCCTGCTGCAAAGACTTGTCTAAAAGTCCGGCCCCGGCCGCTAGCTGTCTGGTGCACCACGTCATATGTGGGACCCACCCCAATGTCATCAACAAACACCCTGGAGGACGCCAGCGTCGCCAGGCTCGCAAGAATGCCGCTGTAATCACCAAAACTCTGTCTCAGTCTGGGAAATCTATGCTAGTCGGGGGTATGCGCGTCTTCCTCGACGGACGCACTGCACGGGTGACCCCGGACCGAGTCATCCCCAACATTCCTATCCACAATGCCTATCAGGCCCTCGTTGGAAGGAGGGCAGAAATAGAAGAAGTCGGCCACTATGGCCAAGGAAGCCCGGCACCCAGGCCGAGGAAGTTTAAACAGGTGTGGGTTCCCAAGCGGACCCGACCTGCCCACCAGCTAACACCCATCCACCGTCATCTTGTGAACGACGAGGCGGAAGTGAGAAGAGAAAGGGGCCTGCCCCCAAAGAAGGAAGAAGAGGTGGTTGCGGATCCTCCGCGCCATAGAAGTTTTCGGGCCGCGGCCCGTCAAGCCAACGTCCCTACTGCGGGATGAAGATTCCAACAACCGGTCGACAGAGCTCAGCTGGCCTATATCCCTCCTGCTGAAGGTCGACAATCACCCCCCGTCCTACGTCAAGAACGGGGTCGAGAAGAGATGACCTGCTTGGTCAGAAATTATTTTCGAGGCTTAGGCAACCCCTCACTCGGACAGCAGCGACTGATGCAGACAGTCGCCACTGAGGAAGACTACTGCCCATCAATGGCAGATGAAGGAAATATGGGAGATAGAATGACGGTGTCGTCAGTCGATGACAACGGATATAATGACGGCTTCGAGATCGAAGCCGATGAAGCCTTCCCCGAGTGGGAAGAAAGAAGAAGGATCTCTGTGTTTGAAAGATTGACCTTCTCGCAGCATGCTAGAAGGATGGTCTATCAACAAAAGGGAAGGATGCAGGTTTTCACCTGCAACATGGCTGGTATATCTAACCAATATGGGGAGCTTCCTGAAGACCCCCAAGAATTGGCTCAATTGGCCGCACGGCCGGGGCCAACTACCAGCAGAACAGAAGCAGCAAGAGAGCTTCTGATGATGGTTAAAGGGAAACAGCCCCAGGTCTATCCCTACTGGGATGACAAGGCCCCCGTCTTGACCGCTAATGTGGTGACGGTAGAAGAAGAAGACGGCGTCCTCCTCAACATCCTGCCTGAGGGTACGTCCGGGGAGACAACAGAGGATATCCCCACCACTATAGACCCATCAGTTCTGATGCTACTACAAAAATATCAACAGGAGATAGACTCTCTAAAGAAGCAGCTGATGGAAAAGACTGAACATTCATCGGCTTCTAAACCACCCGAAGTCCAGGGTGAGTCATCTTGGGGAGCGGCTCGTCGTGACGACCCTTCACCGCTCTATACACTGCCCCAGCCGTCAGAGCCGAGCATGGCAACAGCACAACAGCGGCCGCCACAGCCTCAGCCGCTGCTACCTCCGGTGCTCCCTCAGGTGCACCCGACACCCCCGTTGCTGCGTCCTCCACAGGCGACCACCCTGGTCACCCCATACTTGCAACCGGCACACTTCTATCCAGAACCGGTTGACCCCACGGTCGTGAACCGGATGATGGTGGAGAGGATGATCGAGCTGAAGCTCGCAGAGAAAAGTGAAGGTGACTATGTCGCATTTGATGCCTATCGGGTGCCCTACCCGTAACACCATGCGGCTAAACGACTTCCCTCGGGGGTCAACAAGCCGCCTAAGTTTGACAAATTCAACGGGAAGGGATCCCCGAAAGAGCATATTGCATATTACATGACCGTTATGGGTGATCTGGCCACCGACGAGTCATATTTGCTAAAGTTCTTCGGGTCCTCGCTGACAGGGCTCACATTTGAATGGTACTCTAGCCTCTCGGCCGGGTCAATCAGTGATTGGTCGGATATGCAGAGAAAGTTCAGAGAAAGATTCCATGTCATAGAGAGGGAGGTCACAGTGGCCGAACTCTACTCAACAAAACAAAGGGCAGATGAGACAGCCCTTGATTACATCAAGAGGTGGAGGAACCTCGGAATGAGATGCAAGCGGCCCCCGCATCAGGAGGACGCGGTACAAATATGCAAACAAAACCTCAGGAGGGAGGTCCTGGAGAAAATGATTGGAATGGAAATACGGTCGTTCGACCGGCTGAATAATGTGGTGGCCGAAGTGGAGGCTTTCCTAGCCAAGCCTGTCCCGGCGTCAGCTGCCAGCACAGCCCAGAAAGGCAAGGCTGCGGAACGGCGCCCCACACCTAAAGAAGCGAATGCGCTTGATATCAAGGCGTTCGAACAACAGAAAGAGAAAGGCAAGAAGGCGGCTCCCCCGCAACCTGCGAAAGCTCTAGATGACAAAGAAGGTCCTTCGCTGAGGGACAAAATGAAGAAAGCCTATTCCTTTCCAAAAGACAAGACCCGAGTCCTATTCGACTGGGTAACAGAATACAGCATGGTCACTCTGCCTGAGCCGAGGAGGCCGGAGGACCTGAAAAGAAAAGACAGTCCAAGATTCTGCCCCTACCACCAGATGTTGGGACATCCAATCGAAGACTGTTATGTTTTCAAAGACATCATCGAAGGAATGGTAAAGAAGAATGAAATAGAGCTGGGAGAGTACAAAGTAGACCCTCCTCAGCCACATGAAGCCCCTCTCAGGAGAGCAGCAGTCAACATGATCTCCCTCTACCAGGCCTTACCTGAGGAAATCTCTGAAGCAAGCACACGGAACACCTAAGAAATCCATTTCCTGGAGCCCGTGAAAGAACAGCAGGGGTGGCAGCAGATCCCTGTAAAGCACAAGAAGAAGAGGGCACCTCGCCCGAAAGAGGGGGCACATATCCGTGGCGTTACACCCCGGCCTGCTCCGCCAGTGGTAGCACCCATATGGGTCACTCCACCTACAGCCATCAGAATACATACACCTAACAGGAAGAGGCAGACTCCGCTGCCAGTAATCAAGGAAACCAATCCTGGGGTCCTTCGACTACAACACCTGATTGAAGGGCTAGATGAATATGTGTAGCCCGAATTGAAACCTCTGCTGGTACGGGACCACGTCCTATGGCAAGAGCTAGAACAACTCTCACTCAAACAGGTGGAGGAAGCTGAAGCAACACCCCCTAAAGAGGGCAGCCTGTTCTGGGGGCAGGCACCCGTAGAAACCAAAAAGAAGAGAAAGCAAAAGAAGAAGAAAAGAAAGGCCGCTGAGGCCAATAAAGCACAGGTTGTCTCCTGCAATACGCTATCAGCACTCTTCAACCTATCCGGAGAAGAGGAAGAAGAAGAAATTTGCTTCACATCCCATGCTGGGGGAGGCAAGGTTGTGGCCGTAACTGCTGCACATGCCACTCGGTCGGGCCGAAAATGGGGGCGCCAGCCACCACCCAACCACAACATCATGTTTAGAGGGGAGCAACCCTACAAGACACCTCCGCCGGAAGTTACGGGAGTTCAAATCCCTCCTCCGTCAGGCCTATACAACAAGAGTGGGGGCAAGGCAGTCCCTTCATTCCTTGAATTTATGAAGATGTCAAAGGGGAAACAGCCCTGTCAAGAGGCTAACCCTACACCCGGGGCCATTCACCCGCAGCCAGCGCAATCTACTGAGGATGCAAATGTAGATGGAGCTTGCCCTACAGCAGCTAATAAAGAAGACCCGACAGCCGGTGCCAGCCAAGAGGGTGCCGAGTCCGAGGAAGATGAAGCCGGTCCGTCTGGACCCATAAATCAAAACCTCCCCAAGCCCAGATGGGCTGAAGAGATGAAGCTCTCCAATGTCTGGGCTGGGAGCCGAATAATGAAGTTGCTCAAAAAGCTTCCCGCTCGATTTACGATCTGGGAAATTCTCTCTTTGAGTGAAGAAACTCGACAGGCGATCATCACTACTCTGCAGACGCCTGCTCACTTTGAAGCCTGCATAGCCGAGGCTATACCAGAAGCCAGTATGACCTTCTCTCCGGAAGACATGCTACTACCTACTGCCAGCCACAACAGGCCGCTGTATATGAAAGGGCACCTGAATGGAAGGGAGCTGAACAGAATACTGGTTGATCCCGGTGTAGCAGTCAATATTCTGCCTTATAGAATATACGAGAGGCACCATTTTAATGTGCATCTCGAGAAAGTCGGGGATATGCGTATCGCTGGCTTCAACCAAAAATGTGAGGTTTCAATGGGAGTGGTAGAGTTCACACTGACCTTGGAAGATTTCACTACAACGGTGCAGTTTCATATCATTGACTCTCGCACCTCCTACAAGGCGCTGCTCGGCCGCCCTTGGCTGCATGAAAATATGGTGGTACCCTCCACGCTCCACCAATGCATCAAATACAGCCTCCAGGGGAAGGAGGAGAGGATATTTGATGATATCCACCCATTCGAAGTGTTTGAATGTCACTTGGCGGACGCCAACCTATATACGGGGCCTCCCCGGAAGGTTTTTGAAGCTGAGGCCCCCGTAGGGGCATCGAAGAATAGATCGGGTGACTGTTGGTATCCACCACCACCGCGCGGATATGTCAATCCGAAGGTAGTCTCCCACATCACAGCTTCTGGAGATGTCGGCAGGGTGACACCCCCAGCGTTGTACCCTAAGGCTAAGGGAGTGTAGATCGATCGACAGCACGATCGCATCGGAGTCCCGGCCAGCCTCACCAAGCCAGTCTCCAGCCTCAATGATCCCACTGTCGAACCTTTCAAGGCTTGGGAGGTGACACAAGAAGATGGGCCCATCAGCCTGTTCTATACGGCTGAAGAACATCCCACTCGGGAAGACACAGACTGCAGCCTCCCCGAAGATCTAAGCAACCCGCGGGTTCCTATCCAAGGCCTGGCATTTACAACTGATCGGATGGCCAAGATGTTTCAGAAGCAACACATTCCTCCCGATCAGTCTCAAAAGCGCAAAGAAGCTTTCCAGAAGATGTGGTATCCTACAAATTAGATTACATGGTATTCCTGTTTCAATCGTGTCTGACAGAGATCCCCGTTTTACTTCTCATTTTTGGAAAGGACTACAACATTCGTTGGGGACGAGACTTAACTTTAGTACAGCCTTTCATCCTCAAACGGATGGTCAGACCGAGAGAACCAATCAAGTAGTCAAAGATATGCTAAGAGCATGCATTACTGATTTTGATGGAAACTGGCATGATCACTTGCCTCTGGTCGAATTTGCATACAATAATAGCTACCAAGTTAGTATCCAAATGGCACCTTTCGAAGCCTTATGCGGAAGGAGTTGCCGATCACCCATATGCTGGAGCGAAGTTGGAGAGAAACAACTGTTAGGTCCAGAAATGGTAAGGGACACTACCGAGAAGATACAATTGATCAAAGAAAGACTGCAAGTTGCTCAGTCTAGACAAAAGGCTTATGCTGACACAAGAAGAAGAGATCTTGAATTCCAAGTTGGAGATCATGTATTTCTCAAAATATCACCTGGACGTGGAATACGAAGATTTGGTGTTAAGGGCAAGCTTACACCAAGATTTATCGGACCTTTTGAGATACTAGAAAGAGTTGGCGAGGTTGCTTATCGCATCGCATTGCCACCTCAATTGTCCGAAGTACATAATGTGTTTCACATATCTATGTTGAAGAAGTATGTGCATGATCCATCACATATTATCGAACATGGAGACCTAGTAATCCAGAAGGATCTCACATATGAGCAGAAGCCTATGAAGATCTTAGATCGAGAAGTACGTACCCTAAGGAATAAGGTTATTCCCATGCTAAAAGTACAATGGAATAAGAATTCAGAACATGAAGCTACATGGGAGACCGAGGAATCTATGAGGAAATAATTTCCAGATTTATTTTAGAAGGTGCATACTCTACACTCTCCAAATGTAAATATATGATATGGAATTTGGGGACCAAATTCTTTTTAAGTGGGGGAGGGTGTAGCAACCCTGATAAAATAAAAAGGAATAAATAAATCAAAATAGATTAAAAGATTTATTAAATAAACGAAAGAGCTTGGAAGAAAAATAATTAAACCCTGATGAAAATAGCGCCTCAGATAAAGGCGCTACTTTACAAGAAAACGCCCCTACATAAGGCGTGTTTTTAAGAAAGGACGCCCACACTTCAAGGCGTCAAATTTCAAACGACCAAAATAAATAAAAAGGGCAAGTTTGCATAACGTCCTTTGAGTGGACGCGTTTCAACAATCAACGACGCTTGACAAGGCGTCAATTTAAATTCGACGCCCTTACTTAGGTCGCTAATTCAGTTCGAGTTTCGTTCGACCCAGGAGTCTATCCAGGGTAAGTTGATAACTATGAGAAAGAGTTCGAATGTAGTAATAACTCTATCTTGGAAGTATTACTTCCAATCAAACACTAACCCTATTAGGATTCTAAGGATCCTATAAAAACCCTTGCCGATCGAACCCTAAAGCTATTTGGTCGATCTGCTGCTGCTACGGTACGTAAAGAACATCAGTTCTTATCTCTTTTCTTTCGGTTGCATGAAGAATCACTGATTCTTCATCTTCTTCTCTTCTTACAGGTTGAAGAAGACGAACGTGAGAAGAACAAAGGGTAAGTTCTTCTTTCTTCCACCTTCAGTCAAGTATTATGAAGATAATACTAATGATCGTATATATATGTTCTCTGTAGGAAAGTCATCTTAACCTACTAAAGAACGTGGGTTCTTCATCTGCATCCTCTTACTACCCCTTGCTGCTATTAAGATCGAAAGCTTCAAAAGACTCTATTTATAAACAGAGTATCGTTTTTCCCAGAACCTACATCCGTTCATCTCCAGATCAACTATTAAGGTAGGTTTTCTCAAGCAACGTAGCCCAAACAAATTAAATTCATAGTAACACATCATGCATGTCATGTATATAAGTTTCCTGATGGTTTCTACACGTTTCTGTAATATTTTTGCAAGAGACGCCCGTGTCCAGGGCGCTACTTTAAAGAAACGACCTGCACTAGGTCGTCAATTTCAGATTTGACGCCCTGCCCTGTAGGCGTTAATCTTATGAAAATCACATGTAATTAATAATTGATCCACGTTAAAAAAAATTCAATAGATATGAAATATCCAATCTAATATATATTGCATGACTCGACCTGTGAATTCCTGCTAAATCATGTCTCTTGTCGCTTGGAATTTTATTTCCTGAAATATTGTAAATTCTTGAATTCACGACCCTGTATAGGTCGTCTCTCACTTGACTAACGCCCCTGTTCAGGACGTGAATTGAAAAGTAACGCCCCTGTCCAGGGCGTGTTTTGAGAAAATTCTGAAAATATATACTCTGTAAAAATAGAAGGAAAGAATGGACGACCACTGATTACGTCGTCACATTGTAAATAAACGCCCTTCACCAAGGCGCGTTTTTGGGAAAATACTGAAATATTGAAATCTTGCAAAATGTAAAATAGATAAACGCCCTTACTGAAGGCGTTAATTACTTGAGTAGTGACTTTACTTAAGTCGTTATTTTCCTGTAAAAAAATGTTTTTGCCTGTTTCTGATAACCGATGGTTTCAGTATATCTATATATATGTATATCGGCACTATATCTCCACTCCGTGAGTATAGTCCCACGTTTCATGATGTTTTATCGATCACCCTCAATTCTCATTGACATACAAGCTCTCCATTGGACATTCCGTTCCTTTGGACTAGCGAGTTAGTCATAGAGACCTCCGTAAGACTCCTCGTACCTTGGATTCCCTCAAGGTCGACTGAGCTGGTTGTACCCTAAAAACCCATTACACTATTGAATGCCATGTCACTCTAAAGAAACATGGTATACCGGCCCTTATGATATGCAAAGAGTATATCATGAGAATTCTTAATGGGATGATGATATCATGCCATTTGTTGATGTTCTTGTAGACCTCAATTCTATAATAAGAATGAGGGTATCTTACCTTTGATATATTGTTCATGTGGACCTCAGTTGTCATGGTACCCGAGTTAAGGGAACCTAATTCCACCTAGTTTCATCGATAAATCGTGATTGTACCGTTGTTATTGCCTATCTATGTCCAATGTCGTATTTTTGGACTCCATTCTCTCAAAGTTATCCTACGTGTCTACAAGCTTAAATTGTTGAAATTCCATATTGGCTATATATATATATATACAAGAGTGGATGTCAAATATACATGATAAATGCCTGCGCATATAGGGCCCGATCTGGTCCTGGGAGGAGCACCCGAAAGTACTTGTGCCCATGGGAGTTGAATGATAAGGTATCTGGCATTATACCGAGTGCATGACTAGCTTGATTGGACATTCCACACAAATCTTGTACTTGACTCGTACTTGACTTGACATGAATTGCGTGACCCGAGAAAGGGTAATTACTTACTTGCTTGATACATGATAGCCAAAGTTCTTGACATGACTTGCTAAAAGTACTTGCTTGAATATCTTGTTATCTTTTCTTGAGAGCTCATGACTAGTTCATCTTGCTGTCTTATTGATAAACTCTCTCTCTATCTTGTCGTTTTATACGAGCATGCATAGCTACAGTACATACATGAAAGATGTAATTATTTAAACCTCTTGCTAGCGCTTGAGATATAAACTCCTACTGAGCATTCGCTCACTCCGTGTGTTCCCTACTTTACAGGTAATTCCGACGACGAGGGAAGTCAATCGGATGGGAATGGTCAAGAGTGAAAGAGCTAGAGCTTTTCCAAGTGTCATCTAGTCTTTTTCCTATTTTCTTGAGTCAACTATGTACTTTTCCTTTTTAATTGATAGAGTATTGGATTTGTAATAGTCTATCAATTATGAAATAAAGGATTGGGTTATCTTTCTATTTTGCGCATCTCTGTTTTGGTGTCGAATACACTACTACTCTGATTGACATGATTGATATAAACTCGTCGCGCTCATCCGAGTATCTTCCGCGCTCGGGACGTGACAGTTTTTGTGGTATCAGAGCCTAGGGTATTCAATTCCTAGGAAAACCCAAGTCCAAGGATAAGTTTTAACCTTCAACCAGTGAGATTGGGTAGAACCAAGGGTTAAAGTTAACATAGTATATGAGTCTTTAAATACAAGCCCATATTAATCTAGTTATTGTAATTGTAGGATAATGGCTGCTGAACGTGCTCAATGGCGCAACATGCAGCGTACCCTTCAAGGCATGACTCAAGTGCTGCAACAAGTAGCACAAGGAGGTGGACAACGAGCAGGAAGTCTCCACCAGACTTTCAAGAACATGAACCCACCCAAGTTCACGGGTTCTACTGATCCAGATGACGCTGAACACTGGATTAGGGAGATAGAACGTATATTCCGTGTTATGCAATGCACGGATCAGGATAAAGTTTTATTAGCTACTTTTCAGTTAGAAAGGGATGCTAGATGCTGGTGGGAATCAATAGAGGCTACTATAAATCAAGATCAGGTTTCGTGGGAAGAATTCGTTGAACACTTCAACGCGAAATATTTCTCGGACCGAGTTCAGGAAAAGAAGGCTGCAGAATTCGCTGCATTAAAGCAACGATCTTTGTCAGTGGCCGAGTATGAGGCCCAATTCTCTAGATTGTCTCGGTATGCTAAGCATCTAGTTAGCACCGAGAAAATGAAAGCTAGGAGGTTTCTTAATGGGCTCAGGCCCCAAGCTATTACTCAACTGGCGCCGATGGACATTCAAGTCTACTCGGAGATAGTACGCCGAGCTCAACTATTAGAAGATGCCACGGAACTGTCTGATAGGATTCGTGGTAAGGATAAGAAGGAACAAGTTACAGGTTCGGGTTCCTTTAAACCCAACTTCAAGAAGAGGCCTAGCAATGGAGGTATTCCCTCGCAAGAGCAAAAGTTCAAGAAGACCAAGCCCTTCTCTATCACCACTACCTCTCCAAATACAGTGTGCAAACATTGTGATAAAGCGGGTCATAGAGCAGAAGAATGCTGGAGGAAACTAGGAGCATGTCTCCGTTGTGGGAGTCGTGAGCATCGGATTCCCGATTGCCCATTACTTAACGATCAAGCCGTTGACGGAAAGCGCCCAGTAACCAAGAATGCTCGTCTTCATGCAATCAAGGAGACCGAGCAAGAAGAAGAAGGCGGCTTAGTGGAAGGTACATTGAAAGTTGTTCCAGGAATGCATATGTCTTAATTGATACTGGTGCGTCGCATTCTATTGTTTCTAAGAAATTTGCTGACCCATTACCCCTAGAACCGGAATGGATAAAGTTAGTTTTGTCTACTCCTCTAGATGATGAGACTGATATTACACATCATTACCAAAACTGCGAAGTATTGGTTCAGGGTAGAAATCTCCCTATTGATCTCATATGTTTAGATCTGAAAGAGTATGATGTTATACTAGGGGCGGATTGGTTATCCAAGTATCAGGCAACGGTTGATTGCCGCAATAGTAAGATTACATTCAAGGAATTTCCAGAACTAATATTTACTAGCCCCAAGAGTCGAAGCAAATCCCCTATTATTTCAGCTCTCCGAGCTAGCAAGCTCATCAGGAAAGGATGTGCATCTTTCCTCGCATTTGTCACAGTTAAAGAAGCTAAGGAGATTAAGCTAGAAGACATTCCAGTAGTACAAGAATTTCCGGACGTGTTTCCGGAAGAATTGCCGGGATTACCCCCGCAAAGAGAAGTGGCCTTCACCATTGATTTAGTCCCTGGTGCTGGTCCAGTGTCAAAGGCACCTTATAGGATGTCACCTGCTGAACTCAAGGAGTTAAAGGAGCAATTGATGGAACTCATTAAGAAAGGATTCATTAGACCAAGTACTTCCCCGTGGGGAGCGCCTGTATTATTTGTAAAGAAGAAAGACGGATCCATGAGGTTATGCGTCGACTATCGACAATTGAATCATCTCACTATCAAGAACAAGTATCCACTGCCGAGAATCGATGAATTGTTTGATCAAATTTCAGGATCCATGTACTTTTCCAAAATTGATCTTAGGTCCGGATATCACCAACTAAGAATCAAGGACGAGGATATTCATAAAACCGCATTCAGAAGCAGGTATGGCCATTATGAATTTGTTGTTATGCCTTTCGGACTAACAAATGCCCCTGCTGCCTTTATGCAGTTAATGAATAGTATATTCAGGCCTTATTTGGATCAATTCGTGGTGGTCTTTATTGATGATATATTGATTTATTCCAAGACCAAGGAAGAGCATGAGGAACATTTGAGGATTGCATTACAAATATTAAGGACAAACCAATTATATGCAAAACTTAGCAAGTGTGAATTCTGGCTTGAAGAAGTGACTTTTCTCAGACATGTTATATCAAAGGATGGCTTGTCTGTAGACCCATCAAAGGTTGAAGCTGTAAGGAACTGGGAAAGACCGACCAATGCTAGCGAGATCCGAAGTTTCTTAGGTCTTGCCGGCTATTACAAGCGATTCATCAAGGATTTCTCTAAAATCGCCATGCCACTTACGAGGTTAACTCGCAAGGAGATCCGTTATGAATGGGATGAGGAATGTGAAAGAAGCTTCCAAACTCTCAAGGATCATCTTACTACAGCTCCTATCTTAGCATTGCCAATTGAAGGAGAAAAGTTCGAGGTATACACTGATGCTTCTGGCATTGGCCTCGGGTGTGTTCTAATGCAACAAGGGAAGGTTATAGCCTACTCTTCTCGTCAATTAAAGAAGCATGAAGAGAACTACCCCGTCCATGACTTAGAATTGGTCGCGGTAGTATTTACACTCAAAATATGGAGACATTATCTTTATGGAGTACAGTTTACTGTATACTCCGATCACAAGAGTCTCAAATATCTTTTCTCACAGAAGGAGTTAAATATGAGGCAAAGACGATGGCTGGAATATCTCAAGGACTTCGACTTCAATATACAATATCATCCCGGAAAGGGTAATCATGTAGCAGATGCCCTTAGTCGAAAGCCGAGAGCACTGTTAGCCAATTGTCTGATTCAAGAATGGAAATTGCTGGAACAATTCTCTGAACTCAATATAAGCATGGACACGGACCCTAGATGTGTCACATTATCTCATGTAAGCATACAGTCAGATTTATTGTTTGAAATACAAGCACTTCAGAATGATGATCCTACATTAGTAGAAATCAAGGGCAGATTAGAAGGACAATCGGATTTCCAATTAGCTTCTGATGGAAGATTAATGTTCAAGAATAGAACTTGTATACCGGACTGCCCAGAATTGAAGAAGAAGGTTTTTGATGAAGCTCATAGGTCAAGGTATACGATTCATCCTGGATCTACCAAAATGTACCAAGATGTAAAAAGAAATTTTTGGTGGCCCAACATGAAAAGAGAAATAGCAGACTACGTATCACGCTGTCTCACATGCCAACAAGTCAAGGCGGAACACCAAAAGCCTGCTGGAAAGCTACATCCTCTAGATATCCCTAAATGGAAGTGGGAGGATATTGGTATGGATTTCATCATGGGTTTATCTAAGTCAAAAGGAGGACATGATGGAATATGGGTTATCATTGACCGATTGACTAAATCAGCGCATTTCTTGCCAATCAAGAGTCGATGGTCAGTTGATGTCTTAGCTGCACTATACATCAAGGAAATAGTCAGATTACATGGTATTCCTGTTTCAATCGTGTCTGACAGAGATCCCCGTTTTACTTCTCATTTTTGGAAAGGACTACAACATTCGTTGGGGACGAGACTTAACTTTAGTACAGCCTTTCATCCTCAAACGGATGGTCAGACCGAGAGAACCAATCAAGTAGTCGAAGATATGCTAAGAGCATGCATTACTGATTTTGATGGAAACTGGCATGATCACTTGCCTCTGGTCGAATTTGCATACAATAATAGCTACCAAGTTAGTATCCAAATGGCACCTTTCGAAGCCTTATACGGAAGGAGTTGCCGATCACCCATATGCTGGAGTGAAGTTGGAGAGAAACAACTGTTAGGTCCAGAAATGGTAAGGGACACTACCGAGAAGATACAATTGATCAAAGAAAGACTGCAAGTTGCTCAGTCTAGACAAAAGGCTTATGCTGACACAAGAAGAAGAGATCTTGAATTCCAAGTTGGAGATCATGTATTTCTCAAAATATCGCCTGGACGTGGAATACGAAGATTTGGTGTTAAGGGCAAGCTTACACCAAGATTTATCGGACCTTTTGAGATACTAGAAAGAGTTGGCGAGGTTGCTTATCGCATCGCATTGCCACCTCAATTGTCCGAAGTACATAATGTGTTTCACATATCTATGTTGAAGAAGTATGTGCATGATCCATCACATATTATCGAACATGGAGACCTAGTAATCCAGAAGGATCTCACATATGAGCAGAAGCCTATGAAGATCTTAGATCGAGAAGTACGTACCCTAAGGAATAAGGTTATTCCCATGCTAAAAGTACAATGGAATAAGAATTCAGAACATGAAGCTACATGGGAGACCGAGGAATCTATGAGGAAACAATTTCCTGATTTATTTTAGAAGGTACATACTCTACACTCTCCAAATGTAAATATATGATATGGAATTTGGGGACCAAATTCTTTTTAAGTGGGGGAGGGTGTAGCAACCCTGATAAAATAAAAAGGAATAAATAAATCAAAATAGATTAAAAGATTTATTAAATAAACGAAAGAGCTTGGAAGAAAAATAATTAAACCTTGATGAAAATAACGCCTCAGATAAAGGCGCTACTTTACAAGAAAACGCCCCTACATAAGCCCACACTTCAAGGCGTCAAATTTCAAACGACCAAAATAAATAAAAACGGCAAGTTTGCATAACGTCCTTTGAGTGGACGCGTTTCAACAATCAACGACGCTTGACAAGACGTCAATTTAAATTCGACGCCCTTACTTAGGTCGCTAATTCAGTTCGAGTTTCGTTCGACCCAGGAGTCTATCCAGGGTAAGTTGATAACTATGAGAAAGAGTTCGAATGTAGTAATAACTCTATCTTGGAAGTATTACTTCCAATCAAACACTAACCCTATTAGGATTCTAAGGATCCTATAAAAACCCTTGCCGATCGAACCCTAAAGCTATTTGGTCGATCTGCTGCTGCTACGGTACGTAAAGAACATCAGTTCTTATCTCTTTTCTTTCGGTTGCATGAAGAATCACTGATTCTTCATCTTCTTCTCTTCTTACAGGTTGAAGAAGACGAACGTGAGAAGAACAAAGGGTAAGTTCTTCTTTCTTCCACCTTCAGTCAAGTATTATGAAGATAATACTAATGATCGTATATATATGTTCTCTGTAGGAAAGTCATCTTAACCTACTAAAGAACGTGGGTTCTTCATCTGCATCCTCTTACTACCCCTTGCTGCTATTAAGATCGAAAGCTTCAAAAGACTCTGTTTATAAACAGAGTATCGTTTTTCCCAGAACCTGCATCCGTTCATCTCCAGATCAACTATTAAGGTAGGTTTTCTCAAGCAACGTAGCCCAAACAAATTAAATTCATAGTAACACATCATGCATGTCATGTATATAAGTTTCCTGATGGTTTCTACACGTTTCTGTAATATTTTTGCAAGAGACGCCCGTGTCCAGGGCGCTACTTTAAAGAAACGACCTGCACTAGGTCGTCAATTCAGATTTGACGCCCTGCCCTGTAGGCGCTAATCTCATGAAAATCACATGTAATTAATAATTGATCCACGTTAAAAAAAAAATTCAATAGATATGAAATATCCAATCTAATATATATTGCATGACTCGACCTGTGAATTCCTACTAAATCATGTCTCTTGTCTCTTGGAATTTTATTTCCTGAAATATTGTAAATTCTTGAATTCACGACCCTGTATAGGTCGTCTCTCACTTGACTAACGCCCCTGTTCAGGACGTGAATTGAAAAGTAACGCCCCTGTCCAGGGCGTGTTTTGAGAAAATTCTGAAAATATATACTCTATAAAAATAGAAGGAAAGAATGGACGACCACTGATTACGTCGTCACATTGTAAATAAACGCCCTTCACCAAGGCGCGTTTTTGGGAAAATACTGAAATATTGAAATCTTGCAAAATGTAAAATAGATAAACGCCCTTACTGAAGGCGTTAATTACTTGAGTAGTGACTTTACTTAAGTCGTTATTTTCCTGTAAAAAAATATTTTTGCCTGTTTCTGATAACCGATGGTTTCAGTATATCTATATATATGTATATCGGCACTATATCTCCACTCCGTGAGTATAGTCCCACGTTTCATGATGTTTTATCGATCACCCTCAATTCTCATTGACATACAAGCTCTCCATTGGACATTCCGTTCCTTTGGACTAGCGAGTTAGTCATAGAGACCTCCGTAAGACTCCTCGTACCTTGGATTCCCTCAAGGTCGACTGAGCTGGTTGTACCCTAAAAACCCATTACACTATTGAATGCCATGTCACTCTAAAGAAACATGGTATACCGGCCCTTATGATATGCAAAGAGTATATCATGAGAATTCTTAATGGGATGATGATATCATGCCATTTGTTGATGTTCTTGTAGACCTCAATTCTATAATAAGAATGAGGGTATCTTACCTTTGATATATTGTTCATGTGGACCTCAGTTGTCATGGTACCCGAGTTAAGGGAACCTAATTCCACCTAGTTTCATCGATAAATCGTGATTGTACCGTTGTTATTGCCTATCTATGTCCAATGTCGTATTTTTGGACTCCATTCTCTCAAAGTTATCCTACGTGTCTACAAGTTTAAATTGTTGAAATTCCATATTGGCTATATATATATATACAAGAGTGGATGTCAAATATACATGATAAATGCTTACGCATATAGGGCCCGATCTGGTCCTGGGAGGAGCACCCGAAAGTACTTGTGCCCATGGGAGTTGAATGATAAGGTATCTGGCATTATACCGAGTGCATGACTAGCTTGATTGGACATTCCACACAAATCTTGTACTTGACTCGTACTTGACTTGACATGAATTGCGTGACCCGAGAAAGGGTAATTACTTGCTTGCTTGATACATGATAGCCAAAGTTCTTGACATGACTTGCTAAAAGTACTTGCTTGAATATCTTGTTATCTTTTCTTGAGAGCTCATGACTAGTTCATCTTGCTGTCTTATTGATAAACTCTCTCTCTATCTTGTCGTTTTATACGAGCATGCATAGCTATAGTACATACATGAAAGATGTAATTATTTAAACCCCTTGCTAGAGCTTGAGATATAAACTCCTACTGAGCATTCGCTCACTCCGTGTGTTCCCTACTTTACAGGTAATTCCGACGACGAGGGAAGTCAATCGGATGGGAATGGTCAAGAGTGAAAGAGCTAGAGCTTTTCCAAGTGTCATCTAGTCTTTTTCCTATTTTCTTGAGTCAACTATGTACTTTTCTTTTTTAATTGAATAGAGTATTGGATTTGTAATAGTCTATCCATTATGAAATAAAGGATTGGGTTATCTTTCTATTTTGCGCATCTCTGTTTTGGTGTCGAATACACTACTACTCTGATTGACATGATTGATATAAACTCGTCGCGCTCATCCGAGTATCTTCCGCGCTCGGGGCGTGACAGGAGCTGTACATCCAACTGCTGCTAGAGTACCGGGATTGCTTCGCCTGGACTTACAAAGAGATGCCAGGTCTAAGCCCCGCTGTCTCACAACATGAGCTAACAATTAGCCCAGAGGCCGAGCCAGTGAAGCAACCACCACGGCGCATGAGGCCGGAGCTCATCACCCAAATTTGTGCTGAAGTCGACAAGCTCATTGACGTGGGATTTGTTGAAGAAAACCAGTACACCACGTGGCTGGCAAACATCATCCCCGTAAAAAAGAAGAATGGACAGATCCGGATATGTGTCGACTTCCGGGATCTGAATAAAGCCTACCCCAAGGATGACTTTCCGGTGCCAATAACCGAGGTCATGATTGATGCTACAACCGGCCATGAAGCCTTGTCATTCATGGATGGGTCTTCCGGTTATAATCAGATTTGGATCACGGAGCATGACCAAGTCCATACTACTTTCCAAACCCCTAAAGGCATTTATCATTACAAGAGAATGCCGTTAGGACTGAAGAATGCTGGCGCAACCTATCAGCGCGCAATGACCAAAATCTTTGACGAGTTGCTCTACCACAAGGTCGAATGCTACATAGATGACCTGGTGGTCAAAACCAGAAGAAAGGAAGATCATCTGCAAGACCTCCGGATTATTTTTCAGAGGCTGAGGCAGCATGAGCTAAAGATGAACCCCATGAAATGTGCGTTCGGAGTGTCGAGCGGAAAATTCTTGGGTTTCATCGTCCGATATCGGGGAATTGAGATAGACCCCGCAAAGATCAAAGTAATTCAGGAGTTACCTCCGCCAAGGAACATCTCCGAGCTGAGATCACTACAGGGCCGCTTAGCTTATATCCGGCGGTTCATTTCCAATTTGTCAGGGCGATGCCAGCCCTTCCACAAGCTAATGATGAAAGATGTCCCCTTTTATTGGGATGAAGATTGCCGGGCAGCCTTTGACAAGCTAAAAGACTACCTGAAAACTCCTCCAGTGCTGGGCGCACCGGTGAAAGGACGACCATTGATACTATATATAGTAGATACACATAATTCTCTGGGGGCAATGCTGGCCCAGAATAATGAAGAAGGGAAAGAGCAAGCCCTCTATTACCTTAGTCGGAGACTGGTCAGAACTGAAGAGAAATATACTTATATTGAGAAGATCTGTCTGGCGCTGGTCTTCGCAGTTAAGAAGCTCCGGCACTATATGTTGTCGCATGAAATCAGCTTGGTGTCCAAAGAGGATCCCCTGAAGTACATCATGTCTCAACCGGCACTTAAAGGCCGCCTGGGCAAATGGGCGGTAATCCTTATGGAGTTTGATATCTCCTACGTGCCGGGCAAGGCCGTCAAGGGCCAAGCTATTGCAGACTTCTTCGCTGAGCACCCAGTGCCCGGGGATTGCCCGTTGGAGCCGGAGCTTCCTGAAGATGAAACCCTAGAAGCCGTGCAAGTACAGCCCTTTCTATGGCAGCTATACTTTGATGGCGCTTCCAGAATTGACACCTCTGCCACCGGATCATCCAGGGTCAGAGCAGGAGTAGGCATAGTCTTGAAATCCCCAGAAGGAGAAGTGGTGCATACATCCTGTTCCATAAACAAGCAATGCACAAATAATGAAGCGGAATATGAAGCCCTGATAATCGGGTTGCAAATTGCTCTGTCCATGGGAATTCAGATGCTGGAAGCATTCGGAGACTCCATGCTAGTTATAAAATAGCTGGAAGGAGAGTTCGATGTGCGAAAGCAAGAGCTCCTCCCCTATCACCAGTTGGCAACTTGCCTGATGTCAAGATTTTACTTCATCAGCATCAAGCACATCAATCGTGGCCGGAATACTCAGGCAGACACCCTAGCTAAGCTGGCCAGTTCATTGGCGGTCCCGCCAGACACAAGCCTGAATATAACAGTGATCAACCGCCGACAGGTCCCCAGCGTAACAGAGGTCCTAGCCAACGAACAAGAGATGGAAGTAGCAGTCATCGAAGGGGTTCAGCAGCCCGATTGGCGAGAGCATCTCCTACGCTGGTTTCAACACCAGCAACTTCCAAAAGAAAAGGAACAGAGAATGAAGCTCCTGAGGATCAAGGATTCTTACGAGATGCGAAGCGGGACCTTGTTCCGAATTATGGCAGATGCCCGAAGGAAAGTCCTACTCCGTTGCTTGTCTTCAGCAGAAGCGGGACAGGTGATGCAGGAGGTCCATGTAGGATCAGCTGGAGCACACCAGGCTGGCCCGAAGATGAAAATTGAGATAAAGAAACTGGGTTACTATTGGCCCACTATATTTGATGATTGCTGCAGGTTTGCCAAAGCTTGTCAGAAGTGTCAAGAACACGCTAATGTGGCAAGGAGACCTCCAGTGCCATTGCATCCCACCCTACCAAGCTGGCCGTTTGCTCAGTGGGGCACGGACGTAGTAGAGCCGCTACCAGCATCTTCATCAGGGTACAGATACATCTTAGCAGCTACAGATTACTTCTCCAGATGGGCGGAGGTGGTAGCACTAAGAGATGTGACGGGAGAACTAGTTGCAAGGTTCTTCTGGCAGAATGTGATATTTCGGTTCGGGATCCCCAGCCGAATCATCTCTGATAATGGCAGTCATTTTAGGAACCAGAAGGTTTATCGGCTGGCCGACAAATATAAAATCGACTGGAGGACATCGTCCCCCTACAACCCTCAGGCCAATGGACTCGCAGAAGACTTTAATAAGACATTATGTACATTGCTGGCAAAGACTGTCAAGTCTAATAAAAAAGATTGGGAAGAAAGGATGTACGGAGCACTTTGGGCCTATCCTACTGTCTACATGACCCCAACCGGTTGTTCACCTTTCTCCCTCGTCTATGGGTCGGAAGCTGTAGTGCCCATTGAACTTGAAGTTCCTTCATTGCGAGTTGCCATCTAGCACAGACTAGTCAGTGGTGAGCAGACTAATGTAGAAAGAAGATTGGAGGAGCTCGCTGAGCTCGAAGGAAAATGCCTCCGGGCATAGCAAAACATCCAACTCTACCAAGCTCGCATGGCCCGTGCTTTTGACAAGCTAGTCAAGGGTCGAGAATTCAAGAAAGGAGACCTGGTAATGGTCAAAAGAAGAGAAGTGATGGCCTCTAACCCCAAAGGGAAGCTGGTCGAAAACTGGGTCAGGCCGTATATCATCCGCCGAGTATATGAAGGGGGTGCCTACGTCCTTGTAGACCACAAAGGAGTCATTCAGTTCTCTCCCCTCAATGGAAATCACATTAAGCTGTATCATGCAGCGTAGCCGACATGTCCCGAGTGACCGGTCGGAGCTAACCTCTCCTTGGTTAGTGGCATTTCCCCCTAATCGAGCTACCTTCCCCTGGTTAGTGGCTCTTCGCCCTAATCGAGCTATCCTTACCTTGGTCTAGTGGCATTCCGCTCTAATCGAGCTACCTCCCCTTGGTCTAGCTGCATTCCGCTCCGATCAAGCTACCCTTTCCTTGGTCTAGCGGCATTCCGCTCCGATCAAGCTACCCTTTCCTTAGTTAGTGGCATTTCGCCCTAATCGAGCTACCTTTTCCTTGGTTTAGTGGCACTCCGCCCTAACCAAGCTAACTTTTCCTTAGTTTAGTGGCACTCCGCCCTAACCGAGCTACCTTTTCCTTGGTTTAGTGGCACTCCGCCCTAACCGAGCTACCTTCCCCTTGGTTTAGTGGCACTTCGCCCTAACCGAGCTACCTTTTCCTTAGTTTAGTGGCACTCCGCCCTAACCGAGCTACCTTTTCCTTGGTTTAGTGGCACTCCGCCCTAACCGAGCTACCCTCCTCCTTGGTTAGTGGCATTTCACCCTAATCGAGCTACCTTCTCCGGGTTTAGTGGCACTCTGCCCTAACCAAGCTACCTTTTCCTTGGTTTAGTGGCACTCCGCCCTAACCGAGCTACCTTCCCTTGGTCCAGTGGCATTCCGCCCTGATCAAGCTACCCTCTCCTCGGTCTAGTGGCATTCCGCCCTGATCAAGCTTCCAAAAGAATACGCCACACCACCATTACGAGCCTTACGTTCGGATTGGCACGAAAGCCCTTCCTTGCGTTAGCATTATCTCCCCGCTAATGAATAAACCCGTGTCGGCTGAAGACTTTGTGCCCTAGCTGGCATTCTCACATTGTTGCTACTACAAGCCATCTACTGTCGACCAGGAGTCGAACATCACACTTCGACCTGCCACCCTATACATATCAAAAAAAAAAAGAAAAGAAAATGGGGTTAAAAATAGAGATACCCCGCCAGACATGCTCCTATATTAGGACAAGTGCAAAAAATGGCTATAACCCAGCTGTGGCGAAAACCCGAAGGGGCGCTGCAGGCAAAATCGGGTACCCCGCCGCGTGAAAACCCGAAAGGGCGCGCGGGCAAAAGCAAGAGGGGGCTGGCTCCGGTGAAAACCCGAAAGGGCGCTTGAGTCAGTAAAGTGGTAATTTCCAAATTCCTCTCCTATTCCCCACCCAATGAAACTCCGAAAGGGACAATCATCAAAGTCCCACTGGAAATTCTTTAACAAACCCACGTTCGACCCTCGTCATCATCGGTGAGATCGGTCGATCTCTACCCCTTAACTTGGACCTTACGTCCCTATTGATAATCTCATCTTTGCTTCGGCATGTGACCCATGTTGATGAATAAACCCATGGTCGACTCTCGTCATCATCGGCAAGATCGGTCGATCTCTACCCCTAAAACTTGGACCTTCCGTCCTTGCTAATAAACCCACCTTTGTTTCGGTGATAACCTATGCAGATTAATAAACCCACATTCGACCCTCGTCATCATCGGCGAGACCGGTCGATCTTTACCCCTAACTCGGATCTTATATCCTTGTTAATAGACCATATCCTTCGCTTCGACATCTAGCCGGTGTCGACAAACCGAAGCAGGATCCAATCCTCGTCATCATCGACAAGGACAGCCAACATTTTCGTGGTCCAGTCCTTTTGCATCTCGAATTCAAAAAAGAAAAGAAAGAAAAGAAAATGTGATTAAAAATAGAGATACCCCGCCAGACTTGCTCCCATATCAGGACAAGTGCAAAAATGGCTATAACCCAGCTGTGGCGAAAACCCGAAAGGGCGTCGCAGGCAAAATTGGGTACCCTGCCGCGTGAAAACCAGAAAGGGCGCGCAGGCAAAAGCAAGAGGGGGCTGGCCTCGGTGAAAACCCGAAAGGGCACTTAGGTCAGTAATGTGAATAAAAAATTGAATGATGAATAGTGATGATTCATTCTCTGTCCGGAAGACCCCTTACGAGGTCGACGGGGAATTTTCATCCGATATCCCACTTATACACCCTTTCCGGTCTTTTGTCATCATCGGCAAGACCGTCTACCCTTTCGACCCTTGTCATCATCGGCAAGACCGGTCGCTACCCTTTCCGGTCTTTTATCATCATCGGCAAGACCGTCTACCCTTTCGACCCTTGTCACCATCGGCAAGACCGGTCGCTACCATTTCCGATCTTTTGTCATCATTGGCAAGACCGTCTACCCTTTCGACCCTTGTCACCATCGGCAAGATCGGTCGCTACCCTTTCCGATCTTTTGTCATCATCGATAAGACCGTCTACCCTTTCGACCCTTGTCACCATCGGCAAGATCGGTCGCTACCCTTTCCGGTCTTTTGTCATCATCGACAAGACCGTCTACCCTTTCGACCCTTGTCACCATCGGCAAGACCGGTCGCTACCCTTTCCGGTCTTTTGTCATCATCGGCAAGACCGTCTGCCCTTTCGACCCTTGTCACCATCGGTAAGATCGGTTGCTACCCTTTCCGGTCTTTTGTCATCATCGGCAAGACCGTCTACCCTTTCAACCCTTATCACTATCGGCAAGACCGGTCGCTACCCTTTCTGGTCTTTTGTCATCATCGGCAAGACCGTCTACCCTTTCGACCCTTGTCACCATCGGCAAGACCGGTCGCTACCCTTTCCGGTCTTTTGTCATCATCGGTAAGACCGTCTACCCTTTCGACCCTTGTCACCATCGGCAAGATCGGTCGCTACCCTTTCTGGTCTTTTGTCATCGACAAGACCGTCTACCCTTTCGACCCTTGTCACCATCGGCAAGACCGGTCGCTACCCTTTCCGGTCTTTTGTCATCATCGACAAGACCGTCTACCCTTTCGACCCTTGTCACCATTGGCAAGACCGGTTGCTACTCTACCCGGTCTTTTGTCATCATCGTCAAGACCATCTACCCTTTCGACCCTTGTCACCATCGGTAAGATCGGTCGCTACCCTTTCTGGTCTTTTGTCATCATCGGCAAGACCGTCTACCCTTCTCGACCCTTGTCACCATCGGCAAGATCGATCGCTGCCCCTTTCCGGTTCTTGTCACCATCGGCAGAGCCATCTACCCTTTTGACCCTCGCCACCATCAGCGAGTCCGGTCAACTACCCTCTAACCCGGGCTTTCCGCCCTCGTTGATCAACAAAGCACCATTGCATCAACACTTTGACATGTGTCGATGGTTGTAACACACCTTCCGTCATCATCAGCAAGGTTCATTAGGCACATCCGCCTATGCTGCATGCTCCGGGAACGGCTACACCGCGGTGGAGCGAACACCTCACCCCTTCCCAGAAGGCGTGAGCGCTCTCCTTGGCCACCGGCTCGTATCCCCGGGTTCGGACGATCGGCCAAAAAAAAAAAGAAGAGAAAAGAGAAGGAAAAAGGAGAAGGAGTCGTGTTTGGAGCGACAGACAAAGATGTTTTCATTAATAAGAATCGCCAGAGTACATCTGTGCCCGGGGCATCCCCAGGGATACATGAGTTATGAAGGCAAAAAGAGGTAGAACTCCATGCGAGGAGAAAAGAAAAGCAAAGCTACGACAAAGGGCGCCGGAAGATATCTGCCAACTCCAAAAGGCCCAGCGAGGGGTATTGGGTCAATTCCTGCAAACGGGCCTCGGTGGCTGTCAGCTGCAATAACCTCTCATCTAGCGAGGCAAGTTGTCCTTCGGCCAGGTCAGCTTCTTCCGTTGTCCGGACCTCTAGGTGCTCGCCTTCCTGCAGCTCGGCTTCAACCTTAGCAAGTTCCGCGTGTAACTCTTCTATCCGTGCCGTGAGGAGCAGCCGACGTTCCGAGATATCACCGGCAACGTTTCTCAGCTGTCCCACGGTCACTCTCAATGAAGTGACGGCAATGTGGCAATCCGCCCTCTCCAGCTTCACAGCAGTCAGCTGATCAGAAACCTCTCGACTGAGGAACTCCCGCCTGTTGGCGTGCTTTAACAACATTACAACCCGCGGGGTCCAATCATCCATTGGGCAGCCGAATGCTAAAAGCGATCGGGAGAGGTGATCTATCAAGCTTCTCAGCTGCATATAAGTCAGGCTCGAGAAGCTAACATGGCCCGCTGGAGATTCTCCAGAGACTGCCACACCAAGTCACCGGAGAATTGTAGGCCCAATGGCGAAGTCTCGGGGAGCTGAAAGTCTACCCTGCTATCTACCTCGGCCCAGATGTCATCGGCCACCCCGAGGGACGTCAACGGCATAGTCTGCACAACACCCACACCCGGCCAGTCTGCACAACGCCCACACCCGGCCCGACTATTGCAGCTGCAGCAACTAAAGGGGCCTCCATAATGGCAACTTCCTTGCCCACCCTCTGAGGTGAGGCTACAACAGCTGTATCGGCAACGGAAGGCGCTCGTTCCTCTTGAGAAGTCTCATCGGCCGCTAAAGGAGGAGAGCCCTCTATGACCGACAAGGCTTTGATGACATCGGCCTCATCTGCAATAATTTCTCCCGCTTCTATGTCCGGAAGGCCACTTGGCGACGACAATGATTCTGCGTCGGCCACCAAGGCTGGAGCCCTTGCAACCTCAGTCGGAGTGCCGACTTTGGCAGGCACGCCGGGCTCCTTTGAGGCCGCTACAGCAGCATAGGTCCGTGGAAGCCGTAGGGCAATGGGCCGCACAACAGGTGGGGAGGCTGACTGACCCATATCCACGTCTGGGAGGGGTATGCGGATCATTATAGCTGGCGGTACCACCTCAGCCTGCATTGCATATATATACATCAGCCAGCTGGCTTGAAAATAGAAAAAAGTGCCGCGGACAGGAGTCGGAACATTTCCTACCTCGACTGGCACTATATTTAGGCCTCCAAAAGTGGCCTCTAAAGACTCCAGTCCTCCCTCCGCAGCCGAATACGATGGCCCGTGCTCGGCCCCCAGTAGTCTTGGAGGGCTAAATGTTAAAATGTCGCTCTCGTAAGCTGAGGAAGCCCCGACGTCCTCAGCCTCGGTGTCGACCATCGGGAACCCCTCGTCATCACCGGAGCCGCCACCATAATCAACTTGTTCAGAGGAGGATGATTCTTCTGCCTGTTCTCGGACCTCTCGCACCTAAGCGGGAACCGTGCTGCTAGGAGGAGGCCCTCTATCCAGAACCTCCTCAGCGGTCCCCGCCTCGGGAGCATCCATCGGCGGAATATCCGGGGGCTGGCCCCTTGGAAGTCCTTGCTCTCCGATGGCAACCCCTGCCGTGGCACTGACCTCGGGGAGCAACGTGGGTCGAACACCGACTGGAATTGAAAGATAATAAACAGTCAAGACCCGACTGAAACCACAATATTCCGCTAAGTTCTATGGGCATGCTGTAAATTACCTTCTATTTCTCGATGGGGTGTCGGTGAATGCAAGTCACCCTCAGCGAAGGCCGAGGGGGCTTCCTCCTCTCTCTCCCCAGCAACAGCTCTGGTTGCCGCCTCCAACCCAACAATGGCAGAGGTAGTGCCAGCAGCTACTGAAAGGAAGGATGATCAACCAGGGCGGCGGAAATAAACAAACAAGCCATGCAAGAATAAGAAGTCACCTTCGCCCTCAGGCCCTTGCGTCCAGGCGGCCTCGAATTCGGAGAATGACGGAACCCGAGGAAGGGGAACTGTAGACTCCTCTTCAGCAGCCTTCCTCCGACGTGCCCTAGTAGCGCGAGACTCTGCCCTTTTGGCCTTCTTGGCTCTACTGATAGCCTCCCTCACTTGGGACCTGGTCTGCTTCCGCGAGTCCCCAGGGGGTAATGGTGTCGTAGTCGGAGCTGGTTCTGGAATATTAAAATATGAAGGCTTCTGCGCCTTAGATATCAACTCCCTACAGTGTCGGGTCACCTCCATAGAAAGGTGAGCTGCAAAAGCACATAAGTGAGAAGATGCACACTGACTATAGAAGAAGCAGCTTCTGGGTTGAAAAAGGAAAACAAGCATTACCTGGCAGCCCTGTATATCGAGGACTAAGCGGCTAGTAAAGCAATACTGGCGCCTTGTCCCGGGAAGCCGCCTCGTGGATAAGCCAGCACACATCACCAATTGTTTCACTTTTCTCCGCCAGTTGAGCCAAGTCTTCATGGCCACAGGATGACAAGTGATGATATAAGCTCAAGTGGTCGAATCCCCATCCGTCGACATACTTGAAAGATATGAGGAGCTGATGGTCCCGGATGGCTTCTAGTGGACCAGAAATTGAAAGCCCATGAGAATGAAGCATGGCGAATATCCAGGGGGTGCTGGAGTATAAGTCAGCCCGTCTATCTTCCCTCCTGATGAATGTCCGATAGGGATGAAAGCGGTCAGCTTCTGGGCGCCAACCCGCCACTGTAGGAAGAGGTTCTTCCACCGGAAGGGGGATCGTCTGAAGAGTGACCCGGTCACTGCTAACCCGGCACAGCCCCCAGAGAGTCTTGATATAATCATCCCTCTGGATCTCTGGCATCTTCGGGTCGGCTCGGGACGACTTGCCCTTCGCAGCTTTCCTGGCCTCTAGATATGCCATCACCTCGGTGTTGGACCAGGACTTCGGCTTCTTCAAATAGGATGGATCAACATCCAGAACAGGCTCCCGCTGAAAATCTAAGAAACGACATTCGACACTATGCCAACAGTCTTTCCGGAAGTTCCGATAGAAGCCCGTTCGTGCATTCCACCACTTGATGAAGTCTGGAGTCACTCGGGGCAGACGGGCCGGGGTTGGCACCCTGAATGATACGTCCTCCCGACGATAGAAGTAGTCCCACCATGCGCCGGCTTCATCCGTAGTCGTCTGACCCGCCCGATGTCTATTCGACAGATTGAACCGGGCTGAAGAAGAAGGAATTTACTGGTCGTACCCAAAATTCCGGCCAAAACGAAAGGGATAATACGGCTCCAGCCACAGTAAGCCGCTCTTCCTGAAGATAAGAACACTCGGGCGAATAGACAGCGCCCAATCGACCAGTTCCGGCTCCAAGATGGGCCTTGTGCTCTTGAACCCAGTCAGCTGATGAATAAATTCCTCTGTCTCAAATAATCGGCATTGCCGCATCCTGTTGACAAGAGGGCTAGAGCTGGCAGCCAAGCTCCAAAAGTGCAGAACGCCAGGGGAATCGGTTGGATCTGTAGTCAACCTCCCCCGAATAGCAAAAAGCTGATCCGCCAGTGAGGATGGTTCAGCACTGGCAAATTCGATCATCTGCGGCAAAGGACGATCTGACTGCATCGACCGGGGAGCTGCTTCTGGAAACAGAGTGCAGACCCAAGCGTTAATGAAGTGGATGGGACCAACTATCCGTGAATTCCTGGGGATGCGCGACTTGTGCAAATCCCCCAACATTTTATATATGAGGCATAGAGTCACAGGGCACAGGGATAGCTTCATCCCCCAAGCCATTAAATAGGCAGGGTACATGGCCTCCGATCTGATTACTGTCTCATCCCCTTGAGGGAGGGCGAATGAACAAAGACAATATGTCAGATACGTAGCGCAATGTGTGACTGCGTCAACTCCTGTGGGATTCAGGCCCTCTCGTCGCCCTCCCCCTGAAACGGCAGGGTATGTCGCTTGACGTCGAGCCCTCTTCTTCCTCTTCACCGCGGTTGGAACCACCATGGGGAAGTCCTCGTACTGCTGCTCCCCACCGAAGAAATACTGAAGCCACGTGCCCATCCGCACGCGTCTCTTTTCGCCAGGCTTCCGTGCCTCCCGCGAGTCAAGCGTCAGGCGCAGCAGGGTGCGATATGCCTTCATGAGGTAGCGGTAGGCGAAGTCCGTGAAATATCTGCCTTCGCCGTCGGTCTGGTCTTTCAGCCAGTCTGGAAAACAAACCTCCTCATACGGCTCCCCATCTATCGGTAAGCCGCTCAGCTGAGAAAGGCTCCATAGGTCCAATGAAGTCTCACCTTCTGCAGTATAAAAAGTGTTGTACTCTGGGCAGAAGACTTCAATCATCCCGCAGCACAGACCTCGGGAGATCGGGTACCTGTACCGGGAAGCATATACACTCTGGTATACACCAGCATGCACCAGGATGGGGGCGTACTGCCGTAACACAAAGTCTGTGAATTCAACTGCCCCTGGTCTGAAGGCATGAGCATCGGTGGCTTTGAGCTCTCCAAACCACCCCACTGAAATCTGATGTTTGAACCGGACCGCCAAGCAGTCTAAAAGAAAAGTTTCATCTCGGTATCCCCAATGAAGCGGGGCGAGGAATAAACCATACACGGGCTTCTCCCTGTCGACACGCCCGACGGCTTCACTCCAGTGAGCCGGTGTATACTGCGGTGCTCTCGTCAGCATCCCGGCCTCGGGAGATAACTCCTGAACTCCGAGCACGGCTCTCCACTTTCTGGGCTCACCCGGGACATATATAGGCATGCCATGAGTGACTGACTCGGTCAAACTGTCTCTCTCCACCAGTAGGGCTCCCTCGGCTCAACGAACGAGAATTAAATCGCGCTTCCCTCCAAGGTTGAAGCGCTCAAGGAACGCCATCAGATGCTTGTCCTTGGGATGGTCCAGTCTGACGCCATCCCTTCGATCATACTTGAAGTGGTTGCCGTCAAGAATCAATAAGCGGCCAGTGTCGACGGTGTCGGTCTCCGAGTCCGAGGACTCAGCAACCACAGCTATCCGTCGAGGCCCCCGATCAAGGGAATGGACATTTGCCCATGTCACGGCGACCCGTGATGCAGAGGAAGAAGAGCCGGAGGCCATGTTATCTTCAAAATAATGCCCAGAAAAGAACAAACAAAGTCAGAAATCAGTTGATCAAAGTAATATTTCTGACAAAATTTCGGCAGCATCTCCCCAGCTCGGGGTTTTGCCAAAAGAAAAGTGGAAGCCATCCAAAAAGTGAGCAGCTCCTAAAAGCAGCCAGAGGCGCTAAGCCAAGGCTAAATGGGACACCCGAGGAATCTAGCTCCGAGGACAAGTCCTACAAGGAGCCTCTCGGGGCCCGAAGAATGGGTTCGGAACCCGAACGGAATATCACTCAACTCACCCGCTCAAGGGGCGAAATCGCCCAAACCCAGAGACCACTCGGCGCCGCGGAGGGAAAAGAAAGGGAGGAGAGAGAAAGAATTCTCACAAATGAAAAGTTGTGAAGAAAAATTGAAGAAGAAAACAATATATAGGGGGGGCTCCACCTGTGTTAAAATGGTGCGCCGTGAAGGCCACGCCGTTTCAACCTTCAAAGCCAAGGGGCGCGCCGGATTTGTCGGCCCTGTTTTAACATCTGGATGAAGGGCGCGCCGTTTTAAACAGTGCCATTCAAGCTTCTTACCGCGCCGGATTAACGATCGAAGTCGGAATTAAGTACCGTTTCGAGCTTCCGTCACCGAACGAAGCTCATCCGTAGGTACTGCTGCACTCCTGCCTCGCTTGCACCACCCACGTCTGGGGGGCATTTGTTGGCACTCAAAATATGATCCTTCGGTGACCAAGCCGCAAAGACGAGTGATACGGCCCACTGAAGCACAGAAGCCGATGAAGATCAACTTATCAAAGACTCCTCAAGTTGATGGAGCCCCTAAGTCGCCTTGAAATGAGCATCGGGGGACTTTACCTCAGGAGAGTGGGAATGAACCCACAACCAACCGGCAGCGCGATCAAGCCTGCCCAATGATCCGGCATCGACCTCGTCATGCCGCTACCCCACATCCGTCGCCCGACCAAGGACGACGGTCTACCCAATGGCTCTTCTAAGGAGGAAAAACGTCCTCGGTGTAGACACGCCGTTCTTGACATTACAGTGAGTAAATCTCATATTACACTATGATACCCCAAGGCGGCCTTCACATTTTTAATTACTCTGGTGATTTCCTATTTTTCTGAATTTTTTTAACATTTTTCTGAATTTTTCCGTGAAAAATCTTGGAGGTGTCCAGGAGACTGGACGCCTCCATAAATTCATATATATATAAAATAATAAAAATAATAGAAAAATCAAAAAATCATGGAGGCATCCAGGCGCATGGACGCCTCCATAAATAAAAATAATTAAAAAATCAAAAAAATCATGGAGGCGTCCAGGAGACTGGACGCCTCCATCAATGGAAAAAAAATGAAAAAAATAATAAAATAATATATATATATATATATATATATATATATATATATATATATATATATATATATATATATATATATATATTCTTGAAGGCGTCCAGGAGACTGGACACCTCCATCAATCGGCTCACGGGCGACCCCCGACCATCGACTGACCGTTGCTCAGTCTGTCGCCTGAAGAAAAGCCAAGATATGGAGGCGTCCACGCCCCTGGACGCCTCCATCATTCGGCTCACGGGCGACCCCCGGCCATCGACTGACCGTTACTCAGTCTGTCATTTGAAAAGAATCCAAATCATGGAGGCGTCCAGGCCCCTGGACGCCTCCATCATTCAGCTCATGGGCGTCCCTGACCACTGCCCGACCGTTGCTCGGCCTGTCGTTTGAAAAGAATCCAAATTATGGAGGCATCCAGGACCCTGGACGCCTCCATCATTCAGCTCACGGGCACCCCTGATCCCCGACTATCCGTTGGCTGGCTTGTAGTTTGAGAGGAATCCAATATCATGGAGGCATCCAGGCCACTGGACGCCTCCATCATCCAGGTCACGGGTGCCCCTGGCCACTGACTATCCGTCAGCCGGTCGGATTGTCGTTTAAAGAAGATCCAAGTGATGGAGGCGTCCAGGCCCCTGGACGCCTCCATCCTCCAGAGCTCTATAAATAGAGGCCTACCCCCCTCAGTCCAAGGGTCGAAAAAAGAGAGCCGATAGGCTGCCGAATTCTATTTCTAACCCGCCGGTGTTTTGTAGGGGGGGGGGAAGTTCTGCCGGATTCTTGGGTGCCCGTGCTCGCGGGAGGAAGGCCGCCTTCGCCCATCGCGCTCCCGCGTCGTCCTTGCACTGCCGAAGCTCCGCCGGGCCTCGCCATCGACCATCCAATAAGCCATTCTTCTCTCTTCTTTCCTAGTTATCTTGCATTCATCATATCATATCTTCCACCCCCCCCCCTTTTTATGAGGGAGTCTCTTCCCGTTCTTACGTTGGCATAATCGCAATTCATCATAAGCATTTTCCTCCTACTCGTGTCCGAGAGGGGTTTTAAAAGACAACACCAACCAGGTGTGTCCTGCCATCATTTCATTACTTGCATCGTTAGAATTGAATACTGCACCTTCGTCTTTCTGATCCACTCATTACTTGTTTGTCATTGTTTTGCAAGGGTAATTAAAGAAAGCCCTCTCCGTCGGCCGGCCGAAGGGGGAGGAAGAAGCAACCCGCCATTTCCCGCTCTGGACGATTCACGGTCTCCGTGCCTCGTACAAGGTACATGCGATCATTTCTTTTCATTGAGGTAACCCCTCTGGCGATCACATCCCTTTAGCATCCTACGTATGCTCTTTTCTCTATTGGCACATTTCATGCCCCGTATTAGCCTTTAGTCACATCGAGTTTTCATTTTCTTCTCTTTTAAGTGGATCCCTACTCGGCAATCCACAGATTGACGATCACGGTGGGACTTTCTTTTTACTTTTTTGGGTTACCTTTGAACTCTCGGCACCCACGTGTGCCTCCCTTCTCTCGGCACCCGCGTGTGCCCCTCCCTATTGCGCCCACGTGCGCTACATCATTTCCCTCATGCACAACGTGCACTCCCCCGGTCCTTTGTGATTACTTCGAGGTCTGTGTTATCTCGGCACCCACGTGTGCCCCTCCACTCGGCACCCACGTGTGCTCCCTCCACTTGGCACCCTCGTGTGTCCCCCTTCTTATTACGCCCGCGTGCGCTGTGTCATCCCCTTCGTGCACCACATGCACGCCCCTTAGTCCCCTCTTTTGTCATTTTTAAGTATGTGTTGTCTTGGAAAGTAGAACGGCTATATCTTCCTCTACCTGTTTATTGTTGTTATATTCTTGTTATATCACTGCTATACATCCGTTATATTTGTGTGCTTATTTCTGCTCCATCTGTGTGTTACATATCTTTTATCCAGCACCGCATTTCATGCATTTACCCCCTTTTCTTTCCTTTTTTTACTCTTTTCTAAGGATCACCCTCTCTCGGTGAAGGAAGGACTCTCCGTTCGGGAATTCCTCTCGACGGACTAGAATCTCCTCCACTGGGACCTCCGTAAGTCCCCGACATCGAAGAATCTCCTCTTCGTTCACTGGGCTGGTTGTACCATTGAAGTTCCCCGGAGTTAGTCATCCCATTCGTGGTGAGACGAGAGACCCTAGCTGACACGGCGGTGAAACAAAAATAAACTAGGGTCCCTATTTTGTGTGAACTTCGGATCTCGCTAAAAGCACAAAAAAAAATCATCAAAATCAAAACACAAAAAAAGGCGTAAAGGCATCCACTTGTTTGATAATCTCTGCTACCTACTTGCTAGTGTATGTTTTTGCGTTCTGAAAAAACTGTGAGCATGGCTCACGAGTCTTTTGAGGAGAACCACCCTAGTCGTGGTTTGTCAGCCGACCCGCGAGTCTATGCTATGGACTCGGGTCCTTCTCATGAGCCCTCGCATGAGGTACAGGTTATTGCCGGGGACATGTCCCCACCACAGGATATCTCTTCCTTACTGGGCGTCCTCGCCAACACGGAGCTTACCTCTGAACAGCTCCGGGCCTTCCAGGCCATTCTGAAGGGGAAATCTATTTCCCCCACGCCCCAGGAATCAACTCCGGCCATCGCACCTCTCCAAGAGTCCGTGCAGGCCATTCCATCTCCTTCATTGGCGCAATCCATCCAGTCTCCCTCGCTTCAAGGACAAGTGAGCCAACAACCACCCTCATTCCAGTTCCCGTCACAATCTCAAACTCCCGTTGTTCCCCACATACTGCTTCAGCCGGGGCCGACTGTCGGCGGTCCGGTAGCTCCCTCTCATTCGGGGTTTCCCCCTCAAGTCTCTGGGAGACAGTTTCTCCCCCAGTGGCAAGTACCACCTTCACCTCCAGAGGAGCTCGCCCAATCGCTCCTCAATAGGTTCAATCGCATGGACGAGCAGTTTCAAAATCTGAGAAGGATGGTGGACGTGAAAGCCACCCCGGAGGTTGCTTTGCCAATCCTTCCCGTCATTCATCTTCCTCCCTCCGAAATGCCCACGTACCGCAGATACAATGGTACCGGCAACCCCTTCATTCACCTCAAGGATTTCATGTATGAGTCCTCCTATTGGCAAAACGATCAGAGGTCCCAAGCATACCTCTTTCGGAGATCATTGGATGGTCCCGCGCTAGAGTGGTTCTATTCTTTGGAGCCCCGCGAGGCCGAGAATTTTGAAATAGTCTAGAGAAGGTTCTTGCAGAAATATAGGGATAGGGTCGGTCCCTCACTCTCCATTACCGACCTAGTGGCCGAAAAGATGAAGCCCGACGAAGATTTTGTCCGCTATGCTGATAGATGGAGGTCTCTGGCGGAAAGAATAAGGGATACCCTCTCCGAGCCCGAACAAGTGAAGATGATTCTGTCTAATGCAACCCCACAGTTCAGACACGTCCTGGCCATGAATAAACTTACTACAATGGAGGAACTCTATGAAAGGGCCCGGTACATCCAAACCCAGTTAAAAGACTCCCCCATTATGAACATGTTTGAGTCACCGAAGCCCAAAGTGGTCAGAAAGACAGGCGCTGGTGTCCCGGGCGGAGCCACAGAAGGGGTCGTGACAAATGAGCAAGTGGGTGCGGTCAACAATGCCAACTATGCAGTCAACCCAAGGCCTCCACAAATGCCCCGACTTCCCCTCCAACCAGGTCCTTTCCCTCTTCGTCCTCCACCCCAAAATAATCCACCCCAGGATAATATGCCTCCATTACGTCAACCCCAGCAACAACAACCACAACCTCAGCAACAACAACCACCGCTTCAGTACAACCAAGTTCCACCCCCGGGGAACTATGGTCCCCAACAGCAACAAAGGAGGCCGGTCGGTCCCAAGAGAGCCTACTATCCACCATTGCCAGAAACCTTAGCAGACATTTTTAATGCCCTCATGGCATCAAACCAGCTCGCCCTACCCAGAGAAAGACCCGTGTGGCCCCCGAATGTTGATACCTCCAAATACTGCATCTACCACAGGCAGCCAGGACACACAGTAGATTACTGCTTCCATTTCAAAGATTACATCCACGATATGAATGATAAACATCAAATAGATTGGGATGAAATGAGACGATATGTCGCCGCTCTCAAGGCTAGGAGACCTCCTCATAGGCCACAGCAGCAGTTACAACAGCAGCAGCAGCAGCAACCACAACAACAACAACAGCCTCAGCAGGCCCCACAACAACAGCCCAACATGGGCATAATCCAGAATCCATTACCGGAGCACCAATAGCCTGATCATCAGGTTAACCCCATCTCCTCCTTCCCGGAAGTCGGAAGAGAGCAGGTGTGGCACCCGAAAAGTACCTCCATTCTTTCTACCGCCAATCTATCATCACGCAACACCCTTGCCTTGCCCGGGTAGCACCTCTCTCTCATCAACCCGCGTCAGTATCGCCTTCACCATTTCCACTACCATTACGCCCTCTCATCCGTACCCCGATCCCCTATCAACCGACACTCTCCACTACGCCTTCACACCCTCTCATCTTCTCCCACTCCCCCACTTTACCATCCGCCTCTACCACATTTACCCCTACGCCTTCTAAACCCCTTATCATCCGTCAACCACACATAACCCCGTCTTTCTCCACCATATCACCACTAATGCCTTCAAAACCACTCATTACCCATCACCCACCTCAAAATCATTGCCCGCTTCAAGCCCTACCCACTTCTACTTCATCTCCACCTCCACCTTCCAGACCCCTTATCCTTCATAATCCGCACGATATCCCCTCTACCTCCACCATGCCTTCACCTAACAAACCCCTCATCAGAATCCCTGCTCCCGTCATCACCCCTGCTTCATCAACCATTCCTCCACCACTACCCCTCAAATCCCTGTTAAAACCCACTGCTACCCCCACAGAGGTACAAAAGCCGCAGGCAATGGTGCTCCGGAGTGGAAGGATTTTCCACAGGGTGTTCCCCCACAACAGTCAGAATCCTGAGCAATCTCAGCCAGAGAAGGATGATGGAGAACAACCAGAAAGAGCTATCCCTGGAACACAGTATGATCTATTGAAACACTTGGACAAGACGCCTGCTCGGATCTCCATCCTGGAGCTACTTCAAAGATCCACATCCCACCAGGCAGCCTTAATGGAGTACCTTCAAAGGGTCATGGTGAATGAGGACCTCCCTGTAGAAAAGATCTCTACCGTCCTGACCCCAACGGACACACAACCGGCCATCATGTTCCACAACTACGAGCTCGCTCCCAAGGAAGCTCGAAAATATGCACTGTGCATTTCAATAAAAATTAATGGGGTATCCATAAACCCGTGTCTTGTGGACACGGGTGCGTCCATAAATGTGATCTCCATGGACACCCTTCAGTTGTGTGGGGTCAACGAGGAACAAATAAGACCTTCCTCGATCACGGTCACGGCTTATGACAATAGCAAAAGGCCGCCGCAGGGGATGATTATTCTGAAGGCAGAACTAGGCCCCATGTCAATTCCCACGGAATTCCATGTCCTCGACATGGACCCCACATTCAAGGCTATACTGGGTCGCCCTTACATCGAAGCCATGGACGCTGTGCCTTCCACCAACCATCAGTGCCTGAAGTTTCCTTACAATGGGAGGATTATTAAAGTGGTCAGTACACCTGTCCTTCACACAGTGGATGCTATCAACACCTCTCTGCCCTCTGTTTGGCCGTCTCATCGGCCCATATTGTCACTACTGGACGTACGTGATTCATCTCACGTTCCACTAGCACCAAAGGAGCCGGTCAGGACAACCGCAACATCATATCTCCCTTTTCACTCCAAAGGGTGGGAGATTATGAGGAACATCGGCTACCAACAGGGTAAAGGTCTGGGCGCACAGTTACAGGGTAGGCTCAAACCGCCAAAGGAAATTAGGCCGAACCGCAGGTTTGGCCTAGGCTTCAAAGGACCGTTCAAGGCGGATTGGAAGCCCCTTACATGGACTCTATCAAACCACTTCAACAGAGGGCCCGTTGTTCAGATGGGAGATTACCCACGAGAAGCATATGGGAGATCACATGCTGTATATTTGGCTGAAAAATGTCCGAGGATCACCAAAAGAGGCAAGATCAAAGATCCGAAATGCGAGTGGAACAAATGGTTCGACATACGGGACATTTCCGTTGCACTGGAAAGGATGTTCTCGTCTCCGCAGCTTGAAGGACCACCATTGATCTCGAAATACCAGAGAATATTACCACTCTTGCCAAGGATCCAAACTACCCTCGTCCTCGCCAGAAGGACCCTGTCATCGACGGATCTTCATCCGTCCTCAACATTGCCATCGACGGCTCATTAGCCGCCATCTTCTCCATCCACTCGTCTCAGCCTTTGCTGATATCGTCTTCCTGGGCCAGACAATTATCTGATGATCTTCCCAGATCCCCTTCTCTGCTTACATACCTACGCGGGCTTCTCAACCCGCGCCAGGTCTTCAACCATGATCTGCTCTATGAGCCTCACAATTCTCTAGCCATAACCACTTTTCTCTCTCCTCCAATCTCTTTTCACTGCTTTGTCATTAAAAATGAAAACGAAAAAAAAACGTCAATTTTCAAACTCCCCAACAACACATCTTCGTTGAGGAAACCTCCTACATCTCCCACGGGTGCGTACCGCCCTGCGGACCACCCGTCCAAGGTCCGATGAGCGACCTTTTCTACCCCTCCTCTGAGGGGTCTTCTCCTGTACATTCTACACCATCCCCTTCGTCTTCCTCTTCTTCTGTAAATATTGTCAGTCAATCTAGGAATGATAGGCCAAGGGTAGTACCTAGGAAGAAATCCAAGGGTAGGCAAATCCCTCGTCGATTCCTTCTGGATTTAGTCGCCAGGTGTCAGGCCCTTCTTGCCATCCCCCAGTTGTTGGAAAATCCCATCCAGCTACCGAAATAGAATGTGAGGGCGACTGTGCATTTGATGAAGGGTATGGAGTCTACGAGATCACGGATGAAGAATGCCCCACTAAGATGAGGGTGAAGAATATGAGGATGCGGCAGGCGCATATGCTAGTGGAATGGGGAGATTCGACGAGCCGTCAACCGCCGTAGTAGAATCCACCAAAGAAGTCAACTTGGGAACTGAGGAAGACCTTAGGATCATCCTCATAAGTGACAACCTACCACCCTCTGAAGAAGAGACATTAATTGAGGTTCTCAAGGAATATAAGGACACGTTTGCATGGAGCTACGAGGATATGCCGGGTCTAGATTCAACCTTGGTCGAACACCGTTTAACCCTAAAACAAGGGTCCGTCTCGGTAAAACAAAGGTTGAGGCGTTTCCACCCTCAGATGGCTTTGAAAATGAAAGAAGAGGTCGATAAGCTCCACAAAGCCAGGTTCATTAGAGTCGTTCTTTATCCTCAATGGGTGGCGAACATTGTCCCGGTCATGAAGAAAGATGGGAAAGTCAGGATTTGTATCGACTTCCGGGACCTTAACCGCGTGTGTCCAAAAGATGATTTTCCCTTACCTCACATTGATGTGTTGATTGATAACACGGCAGGCTACGAAACCCTCTCATTCATGGATAGATTTTCAGGATACAATCAAATTATTTTGGCAGAAGAGGACCAGGAAAAGACGTCATTCACTACCCCTTGGGGAACATATTGTTACGTGGTCATGCCGTTCGGATTAAAGAATGTTGGAGCTACTTACCAAAGAGCGATGATGGCCATATTTCATGACATGATGCACATATATCTGGAAGTGTATGTGGATGACTTATTGGTGAAATCAAGGACCAGGATGGAACATCCAGAAGTTTTGGCTAAGGTCTTGCAGAGGTCAAGGGAGTTCCAATTGAAAATGAACCCGAAAAAGTGTGTGTTTGGTGTGTCATCGGGTAAATTGCTGGGGTTCATTGTGAGTAAAAGAGGGATCGAGATAGATCCCGACAAAGCCAAGGCTATCAGGGATATGCCGCCTCCCAAGAATTTGAGGGAAGTCCGAGGTTTAATCGGGAGGTTGCAGTTTATTCGTCGGTTTGTGTCCCAACATTCACAAAGGTGTAGACCTCTCTACGAGTTGACCAAGCCAGGAGTAGAATTCCACTGGAATTCTAAATGTCAGAAAGCTTTTGAAGGGTTGAAAGAATATCTGGCTAGTCCACCCGTTCTCATTCCACCTAAACCAGAAAAACCTCTGATCCTTTACGTCTCAGTCTTGGATGACTCCGTGGGAGCCGTCCTCGCACAAGCTGATGAAGAAGGCAAGGAACGGGCAACCTATTACTTGTCCAAACTTCTCAATCCCTGTGAGCAGAAGTACACCGTCATGGAGAAAACCTGTGCTGCCCTCGTTTGGGTAGTGCAGAAATTAAAGCACTACTTCTTGGCTCATGAGGTCCACTTGATTGCTCGAATGAATCCTATCAAATTCCTTCTGGAGAAATCCATCCTTACGGATAGGCTAGCACGCTGGCAAAGTTTTCTCTCTCAGTTCGACATCACCTACATCCAGCAAAAGGCGATTAAAGGCTATGCCATAGCCGAGCATCTCGCTCACCATCCTCTTCCCAAGTTCGATCCCGTCCAATCAGAGTTTCCAGATGAGGAACTAATGTCGTCAACCAATCAGATGAGCCAATGTGGACGCTATATTTTGATGGAGCTCTGAATTCTCAAGGGAGAGGAATCGGCGTCGCCCTCCTGTCGCCTGAAGGCCTCACATTCCCATTGGCATACCAGCTCAAATTTCCAGTTACCAACAATATAGCCGAATATGAAGCTCTTCTAGCTGGCCTAGAACTCGCTCATTCTTTTCGTATCACTGAGTTGCGAGTCGTAGGTGATAGTCAACTCATCCTTCGCCAGGTGCTCACTAAATATCGCACTCGCGATCCCAAACTCAAGCCATACCAAGAACTCACTGCTGCCTTTGCCAAACTGTTCACCAAACTGATCTTTGTTCATGTCCCTCGTCATCAGAATATTCTCACCGATGCCCTCGCCTCGTTGGCATCATCCATAAGGTTCCCTCTAGGAAGATGGTTTGAGTCCATTTCCATCTACAAACTTCACGCCCCTGCAATCGATGATGCTTCCTACGTAAATATCAAAGACAGGATAGCAAGGAAGATCCTGCAGGAAGATATCCTTGAAAAGAGGGAAATCATGTTGGCAGAGGCTGAAGAAGAACTGGCTGATGAAGAGAAACCATGGTTCTATGAAATCGTCAAATACTGCCAAGATCAGTCTTATCCTGAAGGGGCCACCACAGAGGACAAGAAAGCCATAAGAAGGGTGGCTCAGAAATATACTTTGGTTGGAGGTCTACTCTATAGGAGGAGCCTTACTGGTATTCTGTTAAGATGTCTTGGTGACGATGAGGTTTGGAAATGTGTAGAGGAGACGCACTCGGGTGTGTGCGGTGGCCACGTGAATAGTCAGATGCTCGCCAAGAAGATCATTCGGCAAGGCTTTTACTGGCCCACTATGGAAGAGGATTGTGCTGTCTATGTCCGTAGGTGTGTCAAGTGTCAACTTCACGCCGATAAAATCCATTCACCATCTTCCTCACTTCATCCAATATCCTCCCCGTGGCCTTTCTCCATGTGGGCATTCGACATCATTGGTCCCCTAGGTGATCCAATTCCCTCACCAAGCAGAAATCTTTCATCCTTACTGCGACGGAATACTTCACCAAATGGGCCGAAGCTAAGCTTACGCGGAAATCAAGGCGTCAACAGTCTGCAAGTTCATCATGAAGAACATCCTCGCCAGATTCGGCGTCCCAAGCACAATCGTCACCGACAATGGGCCACAGTTCATTTCTCAGGACCTACAGGACCTCTGCAAAAGGTACGCAATTGCATTGCATCATTCATCGCCTTATTACCCACAAGGTAACGGCCAAGCGGAGGCCACCAATAAAACATTGCTCAAAATCATCAAAAAAACCTGCGAGTCTAGTAAGTTTTCAGACTGGCCAGAAAAACTTATCGAAGCCCTATGGGCCTATCGCACTTCAATCCGTACCCCCACCGGGCAGACTCCATTTGCCCTTACTTATGGTATGGAAGCGGTAGTCCCGTACGAAACTCTGATCCCTTCTCTCAGGGTACAATTGGACGAGGAATTTCCCCTCGACGATCGTCGTAATTCACTCCTCGCCCAGTTGGAACTCTTGGATGAGAAGCGGCTGGCCGCTACCGAACACGCGCGTGTGTATCAAAATAGACTCGCTCGCTTTTACCAAAAGAAAGTCGTTGAGAGAAAATTCAAAGTCGGTGAGATGGTCGTAAAAAGAATTTTTGTCAAACCTGGAGGGCCGCGTTCTAAGCTCCAACCCAATTGGGAAGGACCATTTGTAATTCAAGCCATATACCCTGGCAACGCCTACAAGCTAGTCAACGCCGAAGGGACCGAGTTATCCCACCCTTGGAATGGGCTTTATCTTAAGAAATACTACCCTTAGCACAAAACAAAACAAAATGATGAAAAGATAAAAAACATCAAAAACAAAGAAATATTGAAAACCACTAAAAATATGGAAAATTCAAAATGCCAATGCCTGGTGGTCACCATGTAGTCAAGTCACTGCATCTAACCTTCATGATAGGATAGGGCCCATTAAGGCTTGGTAGGCACCGGGTCTTGGTTTGCCAGAACCGTGGAGATCCCTGTCCGGCCACGTCGGCCTATGCTCGCTCGAAGGAAGCTAACATGTGCTCACTTATGTATTTTATTCAAAAAAAGTCGGTAGCATCACCTACGGTGGGAATCCACCCAGAAGATCTCCGGAAGCTGTAATCTTTATTCTCTTCTCTTCGACCAAATGAGACAGTCGGCGCCCTTAAAACGCTGAGCATGAGAAACCGAAACTCGAACCCCAAAGGCAAGAGTAGGATCCATTTCCTCGAGCATCGATCAGAGCACGAGAAGAGGGCAGTGTCCCCGCAGGCATACGAAAAGGGAGTCCACAAACGTCAAACGACTATATCTCCCTCACAAAAAGAAATACAAAATCAAAATCAAGAGAAAAGCCTGGTCGTGACCGTGCCTGTTGCGATAAACGGAACCCCTCAAAGCAAAAGTATGAATCCACAAAAGGGGCCGTGGAATGTAAATGCTCGAGATTTGGTCCGAAGTTGTCCGAAAGGAAAGAGTTAATGGGCCCTTATTCGCTCGCCGGGTTAACGGCTTTGCCGGTCCTCTCAGGAGGTTTATCCCCTACACTCTTCCTTCTCCCTCTAAAGATGAAGGTTCGATGGAGTTTCTGAAGGGTGAAAACTGCCCAGGGTCTGCGACCTTATTTTAATATACACATTTGGTTGCCTACTTTGAAAAGCAAAAGCTATCGCTGCGAAGGAGTCTCCGTGTTTCTGGCTGGTCAAGACCCCTGTTTACCACTTTGATGTCTTCTTGTTTAACCTCGGGCTTATGCCAATGCAAGCGCGTCACCTATGGGTGCGACGGCGTCTGATTCCGGGTCAGCGTCGCGCGATTGGTCATTGGGGTTCCAGGGTGTTCCATCATATACCATCTAGAGTTGTGAGGAAACAGACCCGGGTCGGGTAAATCTCTTACCTCAAACACCTTTTGGGTGAATCCCTGTGGTCGGAAGCGACTGGGAGCCTAAGCATGGCATGACAGTATTGTCATCAGGGTAACTCTTAGCCGGCGGGATCATCATTCGAGGGGTCTAGAGGCCCAAATCAACCTAGATGTGCACTTAGGATACCTGGGAGGTTATAAGAAACCCCTGTTCTCACGTAGGTTAGGTGCCATTTGGGTGCTTGCCTGGCGTTAGCAACAAAAAAATTGAAATGATAAAAACAACAAAAAAGAAAAAAAAGAAAATGTACATATTTGCAAACAAAAATGTTTTTTATGATAAAACAAAAAAAATACCAAATATAAAAAAGAAAAAAAATTAATTTTGCATGATTGCATTTGCATGCAGCATCTCACTTTTAATACCGCTTGCATTCGTGTGCTTGACTATCGCATTTATCATCACCGCATCTTTCCCTTGCCTTCGCTAAATAAAGGCTTGGCCCCTTGACCAGTTATCAAGGATGGTCACAGTGACCATTTGCTTATTGAGCAAGGGGCCAAGTCAGAACAGAAATTCTGATTTGTTTGTTTCAGTGATGTGTGCAGGGATTCGGGCAACAGAAGCAAAGGTGAAAACCAAACAAACCGAACCTTGTATTTTATTCCAAAAAAACTAAAAAAATACATCAAGTTCCACTTTCTCTCTCTACATTACTTGTCCCACCACTCTCCGGGCAAAACGCCCTCAAGGGTGCTACCCAGCTATGAAAAGCGATACTTCTACCGCTCTATACACCTCCTGCCATTCCCACACCCCGACGTTGATCCGTGGGAGCAGCAAAGGAGCTACTGACACGAAAGCCACGCTCTCGTGCTCTTCGGTAGCGTTCCTCACCATCTCTGAGCCATTGTTCAGCGAGGCCAAGGCTGGTTTGGAGTTCGAACAACTGGGCCTCCATGGCCCTTCGTTCCTCCCTTTCAGCCAATCTATCGGCTCTTTCTCTTTCTCTGACCCTCTCTTTCTCCGCCCGCTCTCTCTCCCAGTCTTCCCTCTCCAACTGGAGAGTGATCCTCAACTCCATTGCATCCCTGGAAGAGTCATCAGGATGACGCCACAGTTCCTCCTCCAGATCTTCTATTCTAGCCTCCTGCTGCGTAACATGGGCAAGTGCCTCTTGTATCTCCTTTTCCTTCCAGATATACCATCTCAGATATGTGGCAAGGCATAAACAAGGAGAACTCAACACTGAAACTCTTACATGAATAGAGAGCATTCCTTCTGCCTCCGTGGCACGCTGCATAGCCCGAGCAAGTTGCTCGTGAAGCAAATCAAGTTCTGAGGTAGGCATCCATAAGCTGGAAGAGACGCCACCTACTCCCATCACTGACGAAGCCGCATCGATCTGGGCGCGCTATAACCACATGGGATGACAATTAGCGGCCGAGCACCATCAATCTAGGGTTTTAATTAGGAGTGCGCATTGTGCATGCACCTACCGAAGCGCTCAAGGCTCCACGGGTGTCGCCCAATTGTTGCTCTGTTTCTGCCAGGCGTGATCGCAAGTCCGCTATCATGGTATCACGCACATCCTATAACCATAGGAGTCAGCATCCACAGAGAGGAGAGGAGGAAAGGAGAAAAGAGGAAAAATGAGACCCACCTCCACAAGTCCCCGGGGTTGGAGCCGCTCTGCGTACATTATCTTATACAGACGCAGATAGTCTTCACTATCCTGCACATGTGATTCCACGATTGTGCCACCTCGTTGCCAGTCTTCATACTGTTCGGGGAACCGCACACCCCAATCAACGCAAGTTGCCGGTCCCCGTGTCTTTCTTCCAACGCGAGGTGGCGTAGTCATCTCACAATTGTCATCTCACGATCTGCCTCTTGGGACAGACCCGTAAACAAGTGCGCTAGCATGGCAGCTCCCCAGGCATACTGTCCTACTTTTTCAAGGTCTGATAGTAGCTCCAGGAAACGACAATGGATGCCGTCTCCTTTCGATCTCAGTATCAATCTTCCCAGGAAAAAGAGGAGAAATCTCCTCAAATCCATATTGGATCTCTCCCAATTATCAAAATCTGTGCAATACACAGCACGGCATCCCCTTTCCATCCTCTCCATGAATTCTTCCGAGGACTCGTCATCCCGTTGACGAGTATCAGTGAGCCCTAATGCCCCCACGATAGATGCTCTGGCCAGTGACATGTTCTTTCGGCCGTCTAACTCCAACCCCAGTAGCTTCTGGGCGCCTTCCTGGTAGTCCGCATAGGTGACTCCGGTCACTGCCTCACCATCCACTTTGAGGCTCGTGATTCGGACCACATCTTCTAGACTGGGCACCATGTGTCCCCAGGGCATCAAGAATGCCTGACTCACTGGGTCCCATCTTTCGCGCAAGGCTTGGATGAGGACCGGGTCGAGCTTAATCGACTCAATCTGGAGAAAGGCACCGAATCCCATCACGTCTAGCCTGGCCTTTTGAAAATCCGGAAGACCCCGATATGCTGCCGCTACTAATTCCCATGGAACATGCGATTTCATCATACTCTGCGCATGCACGGGGAATGGAGAAGGGTTTTGTCAAAGGAAAGAAAGAAGGAAAGAAAGGAAGAAAGGAAGAATTAGAAAAGGGGGAAGAAAGCTCAGCTTACGAGTTACGATCGGGTCCTCTCGCTGAACTGCCCTTCGAGGTCCGAGAATTTCCTGGAACTACTACCGCTGGATCTGCTTCTCTTTGAGGAGTGGGAAGATTCGCCCTCCATCCGAAATTCTGAGTTCCTCCTAGCACTCTTCGAGTTGGCCCTCGATGTCCCTGGGAGGATGAAAGAGGCAGGCATTTATAGCAATAGGAGAAGTGCGGGTCAAGGTTGCCTCCAACGATAACCCCCACAATAGGGCGCCTCCCCTGCGGTCCCATGAGTCACTTCACCACCTCCATAAGGTGATGGATCGGACGGTGTAAAATGATGACCTGCTCCCTGTGGCGCCCTGTCATAACGTGGAGGTCATCTGCAAAGTTTGAAAAATCATCCGGGAGAAGAGGTCTGAGCTGTCATCATTGACCTTGACGACAGATTCCCGTGAAAGAATAGTCCCAGCAAGATGCCATCCTCCGTCTAGGGGCAGGATGTCGCCAGACACATCACATGGGAATAGTGCAAAGGAGAAGAAGCGTAGGGAAGAAGGAACGCACAAGAAAACAAACAAGCAATAGAAAATCAAATCATTCATAAGTCTACATGAGCTGCCACAAACATCATGATCATAGAGAGGAGGCGGGTCCACTGACTCGCCAACTCTCGATATCATCCTCACGCTCATCCCTCTAGGCGTCCCTCTCCTCTCCCCCGAGGTGGGGATCCCTCGGAAGCCACTCGGACCCCGGTGCGGCACCCGCCTCGCCTCGTGGCACCTACTCCACAGCGGTGGCTCGCTGCTCCTCCCCTGGCGTGGCGAGGAAGCAACCAGCAGAAAAGCGTCCAGACCGGCGAAGTAGTGCCCCGAGCTCTCCCGCTCTCTCGTAGCGCGTCTCCATCGCTCCTAACCTTTGCGCCATGACCTGAAGGCCTAGCTGGAGCTCCCTCACTTGGGCCTCCAAGGCCTTCCTCTCGGCCTGGTCTCGCTGTCGCTCGGCCCTTCCCTCCTCTCTCTCTCTCTTCGCCTCCCTCATCGTCACCTGGAGAAGGACCCGTAGCTCCAGAATGTCTGGAGAGGGCCTCCCGTCACCTCGGCGCTGCAACTCTGCCACGGCTGTGGCCCAGGCATCACGCTTCTCTTCAGCACGGACCGCGCGGGCCACCGCACTGGCAAGCTGCTCCTGGAGGGAAGCGATCTCCAGAAAAAGAGCCTGAGGGTTGGAAGACGATCCCCCAGCCATCCCTACCATTGTTTCCTGCTGAGCACATGAAAACAGATAGACGACAGCCATCGGTTAAATTCTGGAATTTCATGGCGAGAATAAAAATTTTGGGGCCCTACTGTCACCTCTGTCCGTCTCCCAGGCTGAAGAGCCCCCACACAGTCCCCCCTTCGCTGCTGTAGGAGGCCGCCACTACCCTGCACCGGTACGCCACCTTGTTGTCCAGGGGTGCGCCGGTCCTCGAGCTTCCCCTTGCCGCGACTCTCTTTCCTGACGCGGCCCGGCTCATCCGCGCTCGCCCACTCGTCAGCCAAGCCCGGGATTCTTGCCGCACCCTGCATCAAAGAGGGAGGTCCCCTGTCAGTTAACGAGAACGCGTCCCCTGTCAAGGATGCGCCCATCATGTGAGTGCCGCCCTTGCCAAGCCCCTTCCACTCCCACACCACGCACTCCGAATTCAAAACAAGTCATAGAGGGAGAAATCGAAGCACTCACCGAGCCGCGTTCGCCTCCTTCCTTGCCGTCGGGCCCCTCGGGTCCCACGAGTGCTCTAAAAGGCCCTTCCACTTCCATTGATGCCTCACCGTGCTCGTGCACATCCCTCCTCGGGCGAGGAGTCCCTCGACCCTCTCTCCCTTCACCACGATCTAGCCCACCGAACTCCATCGGTCGAGGAGGGAAGAAGACGAAGATAAGCGAGCGAATCTCGGCGGGGGGCGGGCTCGTTTGCGGGTGACGCACGGAAGAAGAAAGGCCGCCTCGCGTTTTAGATTTGGATTCAAAGATAAGACGCGTCCCGGCGCCTGGACGCGCCCAAAAGGGGAAGAAAAGAAACATGATCCCTCTATGCAAAGCGATCGTCCCACTCAGATGACCCTCAAGGTCGGAAAGTTGCCTGATCCCGCCACTAGGTCTGCCCCTCTTCATAACGCGGGAAGACTCTCCTTCCATTCTGAAATCCCTAGATTCCCCTCTCCTTCTCCTCCTGAACATTCAAAACTCCCCTTGGTACATTTGAGTAAACTAACCTAAGGGAGGTACTTATAGGAAAGGAGAGGTGCTACGGGACGGAACATGTCACATCAGTGGTCAAGTTGTCAGTATTTTGTCTGATATCCTTGTACTGCGGTGCAATGCTGTTATATTTCTGTTGCTGCTTTCTGATGTATTTAATCTATGATGGTCTGTGCAGGTTTTGCTAACGGACGCCTTTGCCCTATCTTATGTGCCATCCTTCAGTGTTTGGTTCCCCGTGTCAAGCATCATACTATATGATATTTACGCTATTAGAACACGTCAAGGACCTTGCGACCCGAACGGATCTGGGATTTGAGTTCCCCTTCAACAAAAACAGTGATGATTCCAGAAGAATTTGGGTTGTACGGATAGGCCATTAACTGGTGACAGTATGGGGACGACGGTTCCATTCAGTGAGTTGGTGCGTGGATAAACGTGCCCCAGCTCAGTATCAACTCACCGGATCGGTATCCTGACCCGTTCTTAACAAGTTGACAATATTATCCTTGGCTATTTTCTATTTTAGTTTGTTTTAAATTTTTCTTTAAACCCAGCATGCATTCATGTAGGACTTTGATTCCATTGTGGAAAATCATTCAAAGTAATTCGATTGCGAAGGTCACTGTGCTTAAATTCTTATAATATGAGATATTCCATTCTGAATGAAGTACTGAGTTTCCTTGAGACAGCCCAACGCTGTTCTTCCAAAGGAGACCCTTGTTTGGATTGATCCTCAAATATTCCTTTACTTTTACTCCATTTGACCCATCTTGGCCGTAGCACTCCCACATTGGCTGGTAACCGCTCCCAAGGTGAAACCTGCAGGTTTACGACCCAGGTACTTCCACACAGAGAAGTTGGTCCCTTTTTCTACTCGTGCCTGAGCGCACATTTTCTCCTTCCTTGTTTGATTTCCGTCCAAACAATTGTTGAATTCGAAAGACCTTCTCCCAGGTCGTCTCGTTGAAAACTCTGAAAACATTCCAAAAATCGTAATGTTGAAAGCGTGTCTCATCACACCTTGGCATCTACTTTTCAGTCCATTCTCACTCCATTCCACTTCACTTCAATGCCATTCCACTACGTGCCACTCCCTTGCAAAGCAGACGCCAAGGCGGGGCAGCTGTAGACACGCCGTTCTTGACATTACAGTGAGTAAATCTCATATTACACTATGATACCCCAAGGCGGCCTTCACATTTTTAATTACTATGGTGATTTCCTATTTTTCTGAATTTTTTTAACATTTTTCTGAATTTTTTCGTGAAAAATCTTGGAGGTGTCCAGGAGACTGGACGCCTCCATAAATTCATATATATAAAAAATAATAAAAATAATAGAAAAATCAAAAAATCATGGAGGCGTCCAGGCGCATGGACGCCTCCATAAATAAAAATAATTAAAAAATCAAAAAAAAATCATGGAGGCGTCCAGGAGGCTGGACGCCTCCATCAATGGCAAAAAAAATGAAAAAAATAATAAAATAATAAATAATATATATATATATATTCTTGAAGGCATCTAGGAGACTGGACGCCTCTATCAATCGGCTCACGGGCGACCCCCGACCATCGACTAACCGTTGCTCAATCTGTCGCCTGAAGAAAAGCCAAGATATGGAGGCGTCCACGCCCCTGGACGCCTCCATCATTCGGCTCACGGGCGACCCCCGACCATCGACTGACCGTTACTCAGTCTGTCATTTGAAAAGAATCTAAATCATGGAGGCGTCCAGGCCCCTGGACGCCTCCGTCATTCGGCTCACGGGCGACCCCCGGCCATCGACTGACCGTTACTCAGTCTGTCGTTGGAAAAGAATCCAAATCATGGAGGCGTCCAGGCCCCTGGACGCCTCCATCATTCAGCTCACGGGCATCCCTGACCACTGCCCGACCATTGCTCGGCCTGTCGTTTGAAAAGAATCCAAATTATGGAGGCCTCCATGCCCCTGGACGCCTCCATCATTCAGCTCACGGGCACCCCTGATCCCCGACTATCCGTTGGCTGGCTTGTAGTTTGAGAGGAATCCAATATCATGGAGGCGTCTAGGCCCCTGGACGCCTCCATCATCCAGGTCACGGGTGCCCCTGGCCACTGACTATCCGTCAGCCGGTCAGATTGTCGTTTAAAGAAGATCCAAGTGATGGAGGCGTCCAGGCCCCTGGACGCCTCCATCCTCCAGAGCTCTATAAATAGAGGCCTACCCCCCTCAGTCCAAGGGTCGAAAAAAGAGAGCCGATAGGCTGCCGAATTCTATTTCTAACCCGCGGGTGTTTTGTAGGGGGGGGGGGGAAGTTCTGCCGGATTCCTGGGTGCCCGTGCTCGCGGGAGGAAGGCCGCCTTCGCCCATCGCGCTCCCGCGTCGTCCTTGCGCTGCCGAAGCTCCGCCGGGCCTCGCCATCGACCATCCAATAAGCCATTCTCCTCTCTTCTTTCCTAGTTATCTTGCATTCATCATATCATATCTTCCACCCCCCCCCTTTTTATGAGGGAGTCTCTTCCCGTTCTTACGTTGGCATAATCGCAATTCATCATAAGCATTTTCCTCCTACTCGTGTCTGAGAGGGGTTTTAAAAGACAACACCAACCAGGTGTGTGTCCTGCCATCATTTCATTACTTGCATCGTTAGAATTGAATACTGCACCTTCGTCTTTCTGATCCACTCGTTACTTGTTTGTCGTTATTTTGCAAGGGTAATTAAAGAAAGCCCTCTCCGTCGGCCGGCCGAAGGGGGAGGAAGAAGCAACCCGCCATTTCCCGCTCTCGACAATTCACGGTCTCCGTGCCTCGTACAAGGTACACGCGATCATTTCTTTTCATTGAGGTAACCCCTCTAGCGATCACATCCCTTTAGCATCCTACGTATGCTCTTTTCTCTATTGGCACGTTTCATGCCCCGTATTAGCCTTTAGTCACATCGAGTTTTCATTTTCTCCTCTTTTAAGTGGATCCCTACTCGGCAATCCACACTCGGGCGTCCACAACAAGGGGCCGAAGGTTCTATCAGTAGAGGGCCCCGATCACCCGACACGGGTTCGGCCCCTCGTCATAATGGGCCCATTAGTGGCCAATTGATCACCATTCAAGGCGGAATCATCCGGGATGCGACACCGTTTCGCAAGGGAGCCTCGAGCACGAGTCCGTCACGACCAGAAGCACAGATCACAGTGTCGAAGGCCGTGCCAGCAGGATACCCATGTGCTCGGGCCAGACACACGCGGAGGTCTGATCAAGGCCGTTCGTCATATCGAGAGCTCCCTCGACACCACGTCAAGGTTTTTCAAAGGCCAGGGTGAAAGGAGCAGTAAACGGAAGCTTCCGGAATCATCTCCAGACCCATCGGCCAAGCTGCGCCAAGCAAACAAGTTAAAACGGCGCGTGAAGGAATGTCAGCGCCCCTTAATACGGCGCCATCAAACCGGCGCGCCAATTCCATCCCGTCTGCGTCCCGGCGCCATCAAGTCCGGCGTGCCCCTTTCCAGGGCGCCGGATTAACACATGGCTACATATAGCCTGCCTTCGAAACCAAAAAAAGGGGAGAGAGCCAGAAAGAAGGCAAGAGGGTAGAGAAGAAAAAAAAGAAAAGAGAGCCAATCAGAGAGGAAGGCCCCGTTCGTCCGAAGAAAAGCTTGGGGGAGAAGTAGGGTTCTCTACGGAGGTCCCTCGCCGTCGTTTTCCTCGCCTGGTACTCGGAATACTGCCGGAGCCGGAGAAGAGAAGCCAGGGATCCGATATTTCATTCGGAAGGAAGGGTCTAGGTGGGTCTCCGTGTTTCTTCAGGTTGAGCCCCTCCCCCATTCTTCTTTGATTTCCTTCCCCTGATACAATGTAAGTGAGGAAGGGGAGGGGCGATGATACGAGCCTGACCTCCCTTCTCTCACCATTCCCTTTGCTTCTTTTTGCTTCGTCTGTAATCGCTTTCTTCATGAATGCAAACGGCGGCCAAGTGACAACGACGGCGCCAGAATCTATATTCTCTGCATATATGTATGCTCTGTTGTTCACGGGATGAATGAAGAGCTATTGTGATTGTTGTCGTATCTCTCCCTCTTGCACTCTAACCCTCCTTCGAGCGTGCATTGGATGGTTTCCCCGATATATATACTCTCGTATGGCCGATTTCTCTGACGTTGGATATGCCTTCGGGTCATATGAATCATTCGTTCCCCCTCCCCGGGGTTCTCTTTCTTTCGATTCTGATGCAATGGCCGGGCTCGGCATTGAATACTCCATGGGCTCTGCGATCGGAGATGTACTTGTGTGCATATCTCTGTCTGTCTCCGCCAAGGGAAGAAGACCCTTCACCGTCCCCTTTGTGCTCTGCTTCATAGGCCAGAGGGGCGGGAAGAGTCCTTGGATTGTTCCCTGTTATTCAATGGCGAGCCCCATGTCGGTTTGCTTTCGAATATCATACATATGTATACATATCCGTGCCCCGGGCTATGTGTTAATCACATGTCATGCTGCTGTTGACCTGCTCAGCCCGTGGGGCTTCATCATTTTAATAGGTTTCTATGCAATTCATTTGTCCATCTGCCGCCGTCAAACGATGTCTCACACTGCTTCCTTCTGTGTCGCCTACATCTTAACGGGAGTATGCTCTGTAGCATCACTCCAGCATCCGGGGAGGGGGACATTCCCCAAATCTTCTCCATCAATCATTTGGCCGTCAGAGGGCTCGTCCACTGATGACGACTGTCCCTACGGACTATTGGGTGTACAGCAATGGGGCCAAGCCCTACAGTTCAAAACCTACAGTCCTTAATGGACTTAGTAGTGGCCGTGGGTTGTGTTCCCCTCGTAGGCTAGCCCTCGGGGATTCCTTCTCCATATCGGTCGTCCCGATTCTAGTGTTGTGGTGACTCGGGTCGCGTGCCCCTCGTAGGCTAGCCCTCGGGGTTTTCGCTCCCATATCTAGTCGCCTCATGCACTCACTGATGCCCACGGACTCGGTGCCCCTAGCAGGCTAGGCCTCGGGGTTTCTTCTCCGATCAGGTTTTTGCCGGCCGCCGTCCCGCCACTCGGCCCTTAGGGGTTGCTCCACTACGTGAGTACTCCCCGCTTCTCCCCAGTAAATCCTCCGGGACGTGGAGATGCTGCCGAAATTCCGGTTTGAACGAGTCTAAACTCGGAACAATCGTCGCGCTCGAGTATGAACCTCGCGCGGGCCCGTGACTTGACTTTTTGATGGCTTGGGAATGATCCATTGAATAATCAACTCGATCAATTTCAAAAAAAATCTTCCAAAACATTTTAATAAACCCATAAATAAACCAACGAAACCCCTTTTTTTTTAAGAAATTGGGCTGAATCGGCGGTGTTCATACACGGCGCGCCTTAAAACGGCGCGCCCTTCCCGGCGGGCCCCAATCAGGCCGCGCCCTTCCCGGCGCGCCCCAATTAGGCCGCGCCGATTTAATATACATTTGTTCTTATTTACATACGATTTCTGGCGCCGTTTTAAACCATTTACCTACGTTTCAGGGCGCCGTTTCAAGCATTTTAATCCCTTTCTTCGCAGGCGCTGCATCGGTTTCACGCCGAATCATGTCATTGTGTCAATGAACTGAATAAATTAGTCTGTTCAAGCTCGAATTGGTATGCTTCTAATCTGGACCATCATGCCTTGGCCCAAGCATTCACATCGCATTAATGCCTGCCTAGATGTGCGCCCCTCCCTTGGTATATCAAATGACGTTGCTGAAAGGTCAGGTTATGCCTGATCGGAGGTCTCGTCATGCGTGAGGGTGGTCTTTGGGCTTAAATCCTCCGCCATGTACCAGGGTCCGCCCTAATGAATCGTGTGTAGTCAGTCATAGCATCTTGCATGATCACTCGCATGCTCTGCATCCTTTATTCCGGCCTCGATAGCCCATCATCTCGGCAACTAATCAAAGGTGTTCCCTCCTCGTGGGGGATGTAATTAACGTCATAACCTTTATGGTATGGCGGACTGCTGGTCCCGACCGAACCTCACTTTCACCCGATATGGGTCAGAATGAGCGCATTATGAACTTGTCACTCATGTGACTGGCACGCCTGCGTTGTCAATTGATCACCTGACTACCAGTTAGTCAGTCGGTCGATCGACGCGCGAAAAAAGAAAAGGTCGCGAACAATGGGCCACTTAATAGAATGTAGCGATTGCACGATAGACCGCTACAGATCATGGGCACCGATTTTGAAAGTCATTCAAACTCTATTTTCATTTTATCCACTTAATTATCTCCATAAGGAGTATTTATCCTTAAATTCTGTGAATAAACTAATTAACCCTCTAGAACATGGGCCTAACTTCATGGGCTTGGTCCTTAAATCCTTTGGGCTTCAACTCAATAGGCTAAGTTAATTGATTACTTTATTTGGGCTTTAACAATGATTTATTTGACCCAATATTCATTTATTAATTCATTTGGGCCTTTGATAATTCTAGAAAATTCCCAAATTTTCCAGAAATAATTCTTAAAATATTTCGGGGCATTACATGTCGAGTCGAGTCGGTCTTATGCAAGCTCGCAGATGTCAGTCTCTTACGAGTGTGAGGCAAGTCGGATCTAATACGTATATTATAGACTTGCCAGAATATAGGATCAACTCTACGTCCATGTCTCGAATCTAGTCACCCATAGGGACCCAACGGTGATTCCTAGTGAGTCTTCGAGTCGCCTCCTCCCCTTTGAGAGTGACCCTACCCCGGAGTGTCCACCACTAGCCTCGTTCCTACAGTAGCATGTGCATATCGAATATATACGGGATGAGCAGGTGACGGTTACTTGGAGTGGAGCGTACCCGTGTTACCTGGTACGGTGACAGATGCGCCGGAGCTACTCGAGCAGTCACACCCCTTACTCGACGGGGTCAAGTTCTTCCCACCCGGGAATAATTGATGGGAATCAACACCGGGCACTAACATTTTGTTTTTACATTTGTGTCCTTTTGTTTCCATTTATATACTTGGCTAATTGGGTTTACAATTGTAAGGCATTATAAGCTAATTTGTTAGTCTTTAAGAATCTCTGGGTTTCTTTGTAAAAAGGTCTTTGGGTTTCTATGTAATATGCCAGTGGGTCCAGCAGGGTCCCCCACCCTCTTTCCATTGGTCCACCTAGGTCTTAGAGCCCATGTTGGGCTGGTTCAAAGTCCAAGATTGGACTTAGACCAAGGGGGGACAAAATGAAGAAAATTTAATTTTTTCTACCCTTTTTTTCAAAGGGGCGCCCCCTTGTTTGTCCCATATGGGGGAATTGTTTAGTATTTTCATTTCCTTCTTTCCCTTTATGCCCCTTTAACCAAGGGCATTAGTGGTCATTTATCTTAGGTCTAGGGTTTAGTATTTAATGTCTCTTATTGCATTTTGATCAATTTTAATGTGAAAATTTATTGGAAATTTGTGTGAACCATGCCTTGGGCGCACCCCCTCTCTCCTCCTTGTTCTTGTTCTTCTTGTTCTTCATCTTCTTCCTCTTGATCAAGGTGTAAAGCCCTCAATATTGGAGTGAATCTAATTTCTATCTCCTCCCTGGAGTGTGAAGCTCTACCACCGCCGTTCATGCCGCCATCGGAGCCGCCAACAAGCCGCCACAAGCCACCGTCTACCCTGCTGTCCTGAACTCCGAGATTCAGAACAACAAGCTAAAGAAAAGGTTGGTTCTCCAAGCTCCTAGCTCTGATCGAGCTGAGATTTTGAGGGATTGTTCCCCTTTTTGTTAGCTTTCTATCAATATAAATTTGGTGCCATTCCGATCCCGTTTGCCCTACCTCCCATATCATTCTTCAGACCCCTCGCAATCTGCCTGGTTACAGATCTACAGGATAGATTTTTGATCCTGTATTTTTTCCACCCCCTTAGTCTTCTCCAAAAATTCTAAAAATAATTCTGTACGTCCCCCACGTAGTCCTACTCCACCCATAAATTCTCACAAGCCCTAAATCCACCTCCAACCCCTCAGTCAAAAATCACCTTTAGACACCTCCCTTTCTGTTCTACTGGATCTGGATCCTGAGCCAGAAAAGGGTCCGTGACACAGTCATTTTAATTTTCACTCCGTTCACTTTATGGGCTGAAAATTTTAGTATGTCCTAGATTTTTGAGTCATCTTTCCAACGGTACCAACCACGTCTTGATCCGACACCGGATCTGAGCGTACCGGCCGTTTTCGTTGGAGTGCGCAAGACTGTCAAGATCTGTCCCGAGACATGCCTGCAAAAAGGGGTCACAAGTTAATTCCAAAAGAAATATATCGGGGAAGCTTCAGCGACCACTGCTCCCAATGGTCGACCAGGGGTCCTCTTCCAGCATCCCGGTGAACCGCCGCCTTCAGAAGAGTCCCGGAGATCGACGTCCCTTTGGACGCCCGTGCATGCTGTCCTACCGGCCAGCAAATCACAGAATCGGAACTACTGCCCGTCGCCGCCCGGAACCCACCGCCTTGCTACCCGTCAACCCAAATTCGGTGCTCCCGACATATTTTGTGTGTCCCTTTACCTCCCTGCGTGGAGTGGGTAAGAAAATTGACTTCTGTAATTAATTTAATTACTGTACCAGGAGTACGAAGTTTCGCCGAGAATGTCTTCCCCACACTCGGTAGCGTGGAGGTATCGTATTCGCTCCTCGCTCAACATTTTTACTTATTTCGTATATTCCTATATGCCACTGCATGAGTGATAGGAAAATCGAGCTCGTTATATCATTTCAATCACTGCTGCGAGAAAGAGCGATACCGTCCCGTGACCCGATCTGGGCACGAAAGTGAGTGCTGACCACCCTAGCTCGTTGTCGGTTTCTCAACCGCGCACATCCGCACGGTTCCTTCATTAGGGACGATCACGAGTTTGCCCAGACTCCAAGGATTACATATCAATTGGTGTCAAGTCGCGTCCCGTCCTGCATCAAGATTCATTTGCATTTTTGAATTTCTGAGCTTGAATTTAAAACAAGCTACACTTCTCACAAGGATTGGATGAATGAACAATTTCATGAATTCTCTTCTTCAAATTTTTATTTTCAGATATAATCCTTTTGTATTTCTGATACATATCTTCATATGCTAACTGCCATTGATCATTTGTAATAGAGTCGGAATCAGAAATTACATGTTCATTGTCCTCCTGTGCCATGAGACACAAATTTCACAATTTCCTCAATGTCTTCTTCTTCTTCTGAAGTAGGCTCATCCTCATCTTCATCACTCCAAGTGGCCTTCATGGCCATTGGATTTTTTCCTTTGTCCTTCTTGGCCTTCTTCTACAGCTCGGGACATTCACCTCTCATGTGCCCCACCTTCTTGCACTCATAACACATAATTTCAGCTGGTTTGGATGGTTCATTTTTTTGCTTGAATTGCCTTTTTCCTTTCCTAAACTTTCCACCAAACCCTCTTCTTTGGCACAGAAACTACCTGACCTTTCTTGTAAGCATGGCGACTTCTTCATCATCTATGTTGTCCATGGAATCCTCTTGGCTTAAGATTGGGTCTGGGTTTGCTTTCAAAGCTATTGACTTCTTCTTCTTTGTGTCATCTTCCATCCTCTTGATATTTATCTCATAGGCCATTAAAGACCCAATGAGTTCATCCAATGAAAGTGTTGAGAGGTCCTTTGAGTCTTCAATCACTGTTGCCTTAGTGTGCTAGTTTGATGACAATGACCTCAGCACTTTTCTAACAAGATCAATGTCCTTGAATTCCTTTCCGAGTTACTTTAACCCATTAGTACTTTCCAGAAGACGTGCAAACATTTCAGAGATGGTTTCTTCATCCTTCATATGAAACAACTCATAATCTCGGATAAGAAGATTGGCCTCCGTCTCCTTGACCTCCGAAGTGCCTTCATAAATCAACCTTAGCTTATCCCACATTTCTTTTACGCTCCTGCACATAGACACACGAGCATATTCAGTCGAGTGAATAGCACACTGAATAATATTTAAAGCATTGAAATTCAAAGTGAACTTCTTAACATGTTCTTCATTCCACTTCTCCTCATCTTCCGACAAAGTATGCGGACCCTTGCTAACAACGGTCCCTATTTCATGGCTTTTAGCACAAAGAAAATCATCATTCTATGTTTTCAATAACTGTAATTATTTCCATCAAAATAGGGAGGCCTGTGTATTGAATGCCCTTCGGGCATCAACCCCTTGTTGGCCATTCCTAACTGATCACTCCAAATCGTGAGGTTTCAAAATAACATAGAGCCGAGGCTCTGATACCAATTGTTGGCCCGATTAAGAATGTAAGCAAGAGGGGGGTGAATTGATTGTGCCCCCTTTTTTCAAAAAACTAAATAGAACCAAATTACTAGATGAATAAAAACTAACATAACAGCAGAACAATGGAATAGATATAGAGCGAATAAGGCGCACGAGACAAGAACTTTCTCTTCACTCACTGTAGCCCACACGCATTTGAGAATGGGCGATCCAACAGAGACAATCACACAAATGGCAAACCACAACACGAAGAGTTTTAGGTGGTTTAGACGCACCTAGTGCAGTCCTACGTCCACCCCTCTCAGTCTGAGAGTATTTGACTAAAATGCTGCTCAATGGCAGCAATCAAACCACAACCGGGCACGATGGCCCCACACACACGTGTTCTCGCACGACGACGAGAGACACACACACGGAGACAGTGCTCCGAAACCGTATATGAATGAAAAATATAGAAAATTACAAAGCCCAGTCCATATTTGTAATCTATGCTCAAATAAAGGTATGGAAATGAAAGATAGAAAGATCCCCCATAAATATTCAACGAATCTCTCGAACAGAAAGTAGGGTGTGCTGGAAAGTTTATCCGTGGAGTGGAAGCCGACTAGTTCTTGCCTGGAGAAGATACGCAATGATCGGCACGATTGTCAATCAGATTAGGAGTTACAGCTCATTGAAGCATCCTCCAGCGTCCTTCTTCTTCCACCTCCAACTTGATGCGACGCCCCACTCCCTTCCCTGCAAGAATAGAAAGAGATTAGCCAAAAAGATGTTTTTCTCGAATGGAATTCACATGTATTATATACTAGGTGAAAAGAGATACAAAAGGACAAGAATACCCATGCAAAAGCCTCTCAAAGTCACACCCAAACAAGTGTAGAAACCCTAGGGATAGAAAGGTAAAACACCATGGCAACTGGATCATGGAAAGTGGGGCTCGAAGCCAAAGCCTCTCAGAGTCGACACTTGTTCGTGGGTGTTCTGCTAGCAAATAAAATAAAAGAACTCAGCCGAAAGTGTCGACTCTTAGAGTCGACACTTTTTTGCAAAGCTACTGTTTGCAACAAAGTCGACCACCAGGCCTGTAAGTGTCGACTCTTAGACTTGACACTTGCAGCCTATTGCCCCCATGCAGCAGGCTAGGCTACAAGTGTCGACTCTTAGAGTCGACACTTGCAGTGCCAGAACTGAAAATGGCCTCAAGCTATGAAATTAACCCCAAAAACATGAGAGAAGGATCAACCCCAATTTAGCCACATTGAAATGCATTCAAATATAACCTCTTACCATGGATCCAGTGGATAGAGAGCAATTTGAACTTGCAATTTTTTGGAAACAAAAAAAATCCAAAGCAAATTGATCAAGCCTTTGTTCACTTATGATAAATCCACACATGACTTTCTTGAGCTACCCAAGACAACATGAACTTTCACAGACATTGACAGCAAACTTCATATATCACGAATATATACTAAGTTCATCGAAAAGCCATCCATGAGACCCAGCAAATTTACTCACATTCATCAAAATATATGTAATGCAAATTACACAAAATAGCACACATTGTCTTCGTCAAAACACACCGAGGCACAATAGGAGGCTTTGGGATCAAGTCAAAATCTGACTTTTTAGCATCAAATCTTGCTCAAACTAGGCCTCTTGCCATCAAAGAATCCTCCTTGCATCAAAACTTGGAAGGATAACTTCCATTAGAGTAACTCGGTTCCGTTTCTGCTTCAAACTGTAAATGGCGACCACCGTAGTGCCATTAATTCATAAAATAGTGACTTTTCAAACGGGCGTAATTTTTTTCCATCATCATCATCAGAGCCTTATCCCAATTATTTGGGGTCGACTACATGAATCCTGTTCCGCCAAAGATTTCTATCAAGTACAATATTCTTATTTAAACCCAAGAAACTAATGTCCTTCCTAATAACATCGCACCATCTCATTTTGGCCTTCCTCGAGCTCTTTTACTAGCATCCACTAAGATTCGGTCACATCTTTTAACCGGCGCTGAGTTAGGGCGACGAAACACATGTCCAAACAACCTTAGTCTATTTTCTCTCATTTTACTATCAATTGGGGCTATCCCTAAGTCCTTACGGATGCGCTCATTCCTAATCTTGTCCTTCTTAGTCTTGCCATACATCCATCTCAACATCCTCATCTCTGCTACACACATTTTGTGAATGTGTTCCTTTCGTACTGCCCAACACTCGGTACCATATAACAAAGCAGGTCTCACAGCCGTTCTATAAATTTCTATCAGGCGTAATTTTTTCCATATTTTGAGATTTCTGGCTTTTCCATATAATTGAATATACGACTTTCTGGACGGGTGCTCATTTCTTTTTCTATTTTTCTTGATTTTTTCTTCAGTATTTTGTCTTTTCCGTACACAAGGATTGAGCGCCCGCGTAAGCGGTCGCCTATTCTTCAATGAACAACAACACGAACAGCCGCATGTTCTTTCTGGCTTGAAAAATGGCGCCTTCTGCTTAGTTGCATATTCTTGAAATTTCAAAAAATTTCAAATAATCATTGTTCTTGATCCAAAATAGTTATGCAATTTCTTAACTGAATCTCTCATTATCATTTTCACTAAAAAATGCTGGCAAAATATATGCAGACTCAAATTATGTGTGAGAATGGAGTTATTCATCTAAATTGTATAATTTTGTTCTTTTAATGCTCAAAGATGATACATGTGATGCAAATTATGATATGAAATATAGCACTTATCAAATAGTATATATTAACATGAAAGCACACAGTGGGAACATGCAATATGCAATGCACAAAGCAACATGTGAATATCATGCCACATAAATCCAAAATGCAAGTGTTCAGATTTCACTGGAATGATTTAAATGCAACTAATGTAGATATTCTAGTGCTGTTCTAAATGCATGGCTAAAATGCAGAACAGTAACACCATGATGGAGGGTCGACCGTTGGAGTCGACACCTTCAGTGCAGATAGTCATAAATTGAAGTTCCATTTCAAAAATTTGGCATTATCAAGCATCAATTTTTAGAGAATATTAAGCAATTTAGCTTGAGCAGTTAGCATGAGATATACTTCCAAGAAAATTAGTCCGAATCACAATTGTAGGTCATTCAGCCAATAACTCTCCCTCACTATGTGCATCATTGGACATTTTGACTAAAAAACACATTATAAACTTCAATTTGAAAACGGCTTTCAAAGCTCACCCTCAATAGGCAACAAATGATCAGCAGCACACAAAATCACACGAACATCAAATTTAGCACCACTTGAACATGCATTTCGTCTATGTGCAAGGAAGACTATTGTAAACATTCCAAGCAAAAATTAGAAGCAACCTCTTCCTGAATACATGCATGACTCAGATAAACTTGAAACTGAGATGATTAATGTATTAAACAAAAATTTTGAGGTTCTGAAATCATGATCAAGCTGATAATCAAATGAGCAAGTTGGCGAGGGTCAACCCTTCCTTCGTTGGGGGGTCGACCCCTTTTGAAGGCATTTCTGTTTTGCCCCGAATGCTGAGAAGCACATGGATAAGAGCCATAGAACAACATTATCAACCAAAAGAAAGTGAAACAACAACAATTTCAAACTCTTTAGCTAGCATCTCCCCTTTAACAAATGCATGAATTTCAGAAAACTCAATGAGGGTTTTGAAAGAAGGGTGTGTAGCCTTTGACCTTTATGAGAATGTAGTGTGCAAGAGATAATCAAAAACATGCAATGCAGCCCATGAGACATCGGGGCTAGCTCACAAATGAGCATGGAGTGAGGTCTAAACAAGACAACATTCAGAAAAAGTTCAGAAACATATTTTTAAGATTAAAACTGCTCAGTTGAAAATATTCATTCACAAACTAGTCATTTGTTTTTCAAGTTCTAGTACGAGGCAGAGGTGAAGGTCCGAAGACCCGACTCACACATAGTGAGAGCTTCCAGGTGAACGTAATCCACCATTCTACTACACACCATTTGAGATACCAAATATTCAGTTAATCTATAATGTGCTCACACAAATTGTATTGAAAAATATTCAATTTCCATGATGACCTCATACACACTTCTCAATTTCATTCATGACTTTTCAGCCAATTTGACACTTTCTACACAACTAAAGAAAATCAAAAACTATTCAAAGTTTCAAATACAATACCTATCATAAGAACACTGACATCTAGACCAAAAGCTTCAAACAAAAACTTAATTTTCTCACCTTTGCCTTGAGAGACCTTTATTTATCAACATTTCTTCATTGGTCTCAAGGCACCTCTGCAACAAGGTTCTCATTTAACAGTTTTGGGTACCCAAATCTTCTTGGGTCCAGGATGGTTAACATGAGTATTCAATTTTTTAAAGCATTCATTTTATCAAGTTTCATCCAACTGTAATTATCCATGAAATGACCAAATTCACCATAGTAATGACAATGTGCATGCTGACTCATTTTCTTTGTATGAGCAAGAGTGGTGAATTTCTATGTATAGACAAGAGGTCTACCATTTTGAGCATGAAACTTATTTTTCCCCTTCAACAACCAACAATCTTTCAACATGTGACGAAATTTCCCACAGTGATAACAAGAACAAGATTTTCTATTTGAAGACTATTTTCATCTACTTGGGGTAATAGTTCTTTTGCATGATTCTAAATCATCCTTTTTCATAACAAAATAGCCATTCATCATATGCCTAGTCTGTCCACAGTAAAAACAACTCAACCTTGAAAATTTTGGAACATGAGCATGATTCATGTGACTTTTATGAGCATCAATTCTATTGGTCCTAGGTTGAGCCTGAGAATTAGACTTTGATTTTTCAACAGAAGAGCCATTTGAGATGTTGGAGGAACATGATGCATGCACAAAAGATGTTTGCATTTTCAGACCAAAGGCTTCCTTGTTAGTGGGATCATACCCTAGTCCTTCCCGCTGGAAATTCACATTGGTCCCCAAGATTTTATCAAGATTGTTTTTCCCTTTGACAAATTTGGACAATGAGTTATTCAATTCATCGACTTACTTTTCAAGTGATAAAATATGTAGCTCATAAGAAGCAATCTCATTTTCACAGGAAATGACCATTTCATTCAATGTGTCATTGATGGTTTTGTGGCTTTCTATTTCCTGTTTCAGCTGATTTGCATTTGCATATTCTACATTGACAATAGTGGATTTTCCTTTTTCTAGAATGAGCAGTCTTTCAGACATGGCGTTGTTTAACTGTTTCAGCTTTTCATTTTCTTTTTCAAGCTTATCATTCATAATCAATTCATTACTAAGATCATGGTTGACAGAATCTGATTCAACTTATTTCTTAGCTCATTCTCAGTTTTCTTCATTTGATTAATTTCAAACAAGAGAGCTACATTTTCACTCCTTAAACATGCAATCGTTTCTTTGTAATTTTCAATGTCAATCATGCACGTCTCATTTAATTCCTCAAACTCAGCACATTTTTCACAAAGGGAGTCATGAATGGTGTTTTTAGTTTTCTTCCTTAGTTTTCTATTTTCTGACGTAATTTTCTTATATCTACTCGACAACTCTTCATAAGCATCAAGTACTTCAAATGACATTTCATCAGATGCAGTGTCAGAGTTTACCTCAGAGGTAGTTTGATAATTATATTGCTCGGACACTTCGCTCAAGGTATCCAACTTGTCGGCCATGAAACATAGGCCATTGGTCTTTTCCTCTTGAGCCTTGATCAAGTAATCCATGAGCTCTTTTGCCGTCCTACAAGAAGAGACAAATGGAAACATGTTAGTGTCTACGACAGCTTGCAATAAACTTAGGACTGTTATATTATCATGGTGCATTAGTTTTTCTTCTTCAGACCACATGGTCTCATCTAGAGGCAGTTTGTTAGGACCATGATAAATTAACTTCCAGAGGTTAGGATTAAGAGAATTAATTAGCCCACACATTTTGCCTAACCATGAAGAGAAATCAGATCCTTTAAAAATAGGCAAGCAATTCATCGATATATGTCCAACAGAAAAATTCTTGATTGTAAATTACACTGGGATCTCTCTGTAGATCGTTAGATTTAGGGACAACAGAGCCTCACTCTGATACCAATTGTTGGGTCTCGTAGTGCAAGAAGATGGATCTAGAGGGGGGGTGAATAGATCCCTCTCAAAATTTAAGTCCAATTTAGAACACAAATGACACACAACGGAAACTTAATAGACGCCTAATATCTGATGATGTATATTCAGATTAGCATGAGACCGTTCTAAGACTATGTAGAGATGTTCACTCAAACGGTAGATAGATAGACTGAACTAAACGGTGTGTGTGTGTGAAACTGAGACCGAAGTGAAGCACAGTAATGATACCATCTTGTGAATGAGGGTAGAAGATATGGAGCAATCACACAAGCATTCACAGTGACACAAAGACTTTTAAGGTGGTTTAGGACCACATCGGGCTCCCTACATCCACCCCTTACTCAACTGAGTGAGGCTTTACTGCTGGAAAACTAGCACGGGGATAAATCCCCACACATACATGGAGCCAAGCTCCAACACACACACGCAGGGCGACGCCTACACAAACACATGGGAGTAAACTCTCAACCACACACGGGGAACAATCCCCAAATCACACACGGATATCCACCGCACAAAACGACGAACAAGCATCAACACAAACACTCAGAGAATCCACTCTTTGAACACCCACACAAGATATTCGTTCAAAAATTTATGAAATGTTTACAAATGAGTACTATGAGCTCAATATATAATCTAAAGACTGAAACAAAGAAGATCTCTCAAGTATAAAGCTCCCCCTTCTCTAGAAGATCCGGTTCTTCTTGATTCGTAGACAGATGATCACGAAGTCACCATCATCTTGCTCCTTTCATCATTCCGCTCTTCTTTCTCTTCTTCCACGATCTCCAGAAATGCCTTAAAGTAGATCAAAACCCCTTCCCAAGTTTTCCTTTTCTCTTCCTTGGTCTTCTTCTCCTCCAAGATAGAAAAATAAGCACATTAGGGTTTTTATCTCTCAAATTTTGAATTGAGGTATATATCTAAGTTAGAGTGGCCAAAAGACTCATAAAACCCTCCTAGAACATGTTAGAAACACCCTAATATGTCTAGGAACCTTTTTGGGTTATTATGGTAAAGTTTCAAAAGGTTTTCAATGGGTTTTCACGTGATTCGTAAATCCCGTTCCGGAAGGGTCGGCCCTATGGGTCGACCCCAGAGAATACTTGCACAGGAGTACATCTCAAATAGAGTTCAGGTCTAGGGGGGTCGACCCGATGGGTCGACCCCTGTGTATTCAGTGCACAGATTGGTCAAAACAGCAACAGGAACACAGTGGGTCAACTTTGACCGTAGTAGGAACACAGTGGGTTGACCCTATTCGTCGACCCCTGTCAGATTTGGTTAAAAATCAGCATAACCCCTGCAAAAAAACATAAGGAATACCCCATTAGTATAGCATTAAAATTAATGACTTCAATCTTTATGAAACATGATTTTTCATCTTGGTATGACCACACATTTCAATCTCCATAACCAAATATCAATTTCAAACTTCATAGCAAGAAGATAAGGAGGTTCAAGCACATTGTAAACCTTAAAAACCATTCAAACACAAACACCAGGCCAAATTTAAAGGGTGCGTCAATGCATTGACTCAATGGAGTCGACACAATAGCAGTGTCAGCAACAAGATAACTATGATGTCAAAAAGATGGCGTCGACGCAATTGCCCATCGAGTCGACGCAACAAGGATAGCTCATCAAAATAAAACCAATTCATCACAGGACAATTCAACAATCATTCCAATGATAATTGCACTTTTGTAACTTTTGTAATCAACAAAAACACCCACTTAGAACATGTTTTAAGGTTCTACTTACAACCACCCTTGGAGTTATCTGCATGATGAAACAAACTCTTAAGTCTCATTCATGAAAAGCCAATCAAACTATTTTCACACAATCCATCTTCCATCAAATCTTTCCCTCATATCAAATGAAGCTTAACAAAGTATATTGATTTCATGATGAAGCTCATAAACATCTTGACATGATTACATAGATCAAAAGTAGCCTTCTTGGAATTTAAGATGAGTAGTCCATGAGACTCATGCATGACTCACCCATATGCAACAATGCATTCTTGCAAGCTTGTTTCCACATCCATTCTCAATTAGTGCAAAGCTTTCTCAAACATGCTTTCTCAGACATACTCCTACGAAAAATGCACCACTAAAAAATCTTTTAACAAATAGTAAATAAACATTTTGTAATCACCAAAATCACACACTCAACATACATGAATCAAAATTTATGATCTTTCCTCAACCTTCTCCTATGACCAGTGTAACAATGCTTCCCACTAGCATCCAACCACATGGAACATGTATCTTTATTGTAAACTGGGCAAGCTAGTCGCCCTTTAGTGCTCCAACCTGACATGTATGCATATGCAGGGAAGTCATTAATAGTCCATAACAATGCAGCTCGCATGCTGAACATTTCACCCTTTGAAGCATCAAATGTATCCACCCCATGCCACAAAAACTTGTAATTCTTCAATGAGTGGCTGTAGATAAACATCAATATCATTGCGAGGCCCCTTTGGACTAGGAATTAGTAAGGATAAGATTACATTTGGACCTTTCATGCATTGCCAAGGTGGAAGATTATAAGGCACTAGAAGAACCGACCAAGTACTATGACTAACACTCATGGTACTAAAAGGGTTGAACCCATCACTTGCTAACCCAAGACGTACATTCTGACTCTCCTTTCCAAAGTCAGCAATAGTATCTAGACATTTCCAGCATGGTGAATTTACCGGATGTCTTAAAATGCCATCTTCCTCACGATTTTCTTCGTGCCATCGCATATTTACTGCAACACGAGAGCACATGTACAACCTTTGTAGCCTTGGTGATGGGAATCAACACCAGGCACTGACATTTTATTTTTGCATTTGTGTCCTTTTGTTTACATTTATATCCTTGGCTAATTTGGTTTGTAATTGTAAGGCATTATAAGTCAATTTGTTAGTCTTTAGGAATCTTTGGGTTTATGTAATATGCCAGTGGGTCCAGCAGGGTCCCCCACCCTCTTTCCTATTGGTACACCTAGGTCCTAGGGCCCATGTGGGGCTGGTTCAAAGTCCAAGATTGGACTTGGACCAAGGGGGACAAAATGAAGAAAATTTAATTTTTTTCTACCCTTTTTTTCAAAGGGGCACCCCCTTGTTTGTCCCATATGAGGGAATTACTTAGTATATTTTATTTCCCCTTCCCTATATGCCCCTTTGACCAAGGGCATTAGAGGTCATTTGGCTAGGTCTAGGGTTTTAGTATTTAATGTCTCTTGTTGTATTTTAATCAATTTTAATGAGAAAAATTACATGAATTTTGTGTGAATGAGCCTAGGGGTGCACCTCCCTCTCTCCCTTCTTGCTAGTTCTTCATCTTCTTCCTCTTGATCCAGGGTGTGAAGCCCTCAATATTGGAGTGAATCTAATTTATATCTCCTCTCTGGAGTGTGAAGCTCCACCACCGTCGTTCGTGCCGCCATCGGAGCCGCCAACAAGCCGCCACAAGCCACCACCCCCCTACTGTCCTGAACTCCGAGTTCCAGAACAGCAAGCTAAAGAAAATTTCGATTCTCCCAGCTCCCAACTCTGATCGAGCTGAGATTTTGAGAGATTGTTCCTCTTTAAGTTAGCTTTCCAGCCATATAGATTTTGTGCCGTTCCAATCCGATTTGCCCCACCTCCCAGGTCATTCTTCATACCCCTCGCAATCTGCCTGGTTGTAGATCAGCAAGATAGATGCCTGATCCCGTATTTTTCCCACCCCCTTAGTCTTCTCCAAAAATAATTATGTACATCCCGCACGTAGTCCTCCTCCACCCATAATTTTCACAAGCCCTAAATCCACAGCCAACCCTTCAGTCAAAAATCACCTTTAGACACCTCCCTTTCTGTTCTACTGGATCTGGATCTGAGCCAGAAAAGAGTCTGTGGCACAATCATTTTAATTTTTAATTCATTCACTTTATGGGCCTGCAATTCCAGTATGCCATTGATTTTTGAGTCCTCTTTCCAATGGTATCAACCGCGTCTCGATCCGACACCGGATCTGGGCGTAGCGGCCGTTTTCATCGAGTGCGTAAGATTGTCCATATCTATCCCGAGATAGGCCTGGAAAAAGGGGTCACAAGTTAATTCCAGAAGAAATATATCGGGGAAGCTTCAGCGACCGCCGCTCCCAATGGTCGACCAGGGGTCCTCTGGCAGCGTCTCGGTGAACCGCCGCCTTCAGAAGAGTCCCGGAGATTGATGTCCCTTTGGACACCCGTGCTTGCTATCCTGCCGGCCAGCAAATCGCAGAATCAGAGCCGCTACCCGCCGCCGCCCGGAACCCACCGCCTTGCTGCCCGTCAACCCAAATTCGGAGCTCCCGGCTTATTTGTGTAGCCCTTTACCTCCCTACGTGGAGTGGGCAGTAAAATCCTTGCTGTAATTAATTTTTACCATTGTACTGGGAGTTACGAAGTTTGGCCGGAAACGTCGTCCCCATGCCCGGTAGCGTGGAGGTATCGTGTTGCTTACTTCGTATATTTCTTTATGCCGCTGCATGAGTGATAAGAAATTCTAGCTCGCTATATCATTTCAATCACCGCTATGAGACAGAGGGAGACCGTCCCGTGACCCGATCTAGGCACGAAAGTGAGAGTTGACCACCCTACGTGAATCAACTGCACATGTCCGCACGTTTCCCTCGCTAGAGACGATCACAAGTTTGCCTAGAGTCCAAGGATCACATATCAATTGGCGTCGATTCGCGTCCGTCCCACATCAAATTGGTATCAGAGTCGGTTGAGTCTAGGTAGTCTATCGCAGCATGGTCTAAGTCTGTCTAAGGTGTCACATTGCATCTCTATATCCGGTATATCAAAAGGTGTTCCCGAACGATAGGCTATGCCTATTGGGAAGGTGGCACACTTGCATGAGTGCGATCTTCGGATCAAACCTCCGCCACGTACCGAATATTGGAGTTTAGGTCATCCTTCACTTCGCCTTGGTCGGTGCATTCCAACCCCGTGTCATTTGCATGCCCACTCGTAGAGGTACCCAATACTCACCACCACTACCACCTATGGCAGATCCCTGAGTCCCTAGTCCCGATGCGTCATCGGTGGTCGACATGTTTCAAGCTATTATGGGAAAAATGGATGATTTGAGCGCTCGAGTGGATAAGATGGAAGGATTGAGTACGCGAGCGGATGGCCTAGGCACACGTTTGGAAGGAAGGATGAAGGCCTTAGAGGATAGGGCCATAGAGTTGGACCAATCTTTTCATGGTCTTGTAGGGAGGGTAGCCATCCTAGAGAGACCCCCGGTTGAAGCGCATCCTGCGTCGACAAATGGTCAACCGGAGCCGGTTCAGCCACCTATTGCTCCTAGGGCTCAAGGGGTAGATGATAGGAGGCGCCGAGCCCCTGAGGTGGATGACTACGAGTCCGATAATGAGAATAGGGGCTATGGTCGTGACTGTCAAGTTAAACGGCAGAATCGTGATCATGATGAGGATGAGCGGACTCTCAGGACCGTTCGTGTAGATCCTGCCACTTTTGATGGGTCCTTGGACCCGAAGGTCTATCTAGATTGGGAGATCGGCATGGATCGGTATTTCGATTGGTTCGATATGACGGACCGTCGAAGAGTCCGATTCGCTACCATGAAGCTGATAGGACAGGCTCAGACCTATTGGAAGAATGTAGAGAGCATGTTGTTTCATCGGTAGGAGTCCCAGGTTGAGACATGGGGTGAGATGAAGGTCAAGTTTTGGCAAAAGTACCTTCTTGCCACATACCGTCAGCGACTCATCGATCGGTGGCAGAGTCTCAGTCAGAGAGATCGATCTGTCTCCGAGTATATCGCTGAATTTGATGAGTATTTTTTGCGATGTGGCATCTCGGAGGAGAGCACCATGCCCATTTCCCGCTTCCATCGTGGTCTGCGACCCCACTATCAGTATGAGCTTTTTCGTCACAATGTGACCAAGTTGGAAGACGCGTATCAGGTTGCTCTCGAGATGGAGCAGTTTGAGGGAGAGTTCGAGTCTACCCAATGGTTGGGTCCCATCCCTCTTCGTATTGCCGAGCCCCGTAGCTCCTTAGGCCCATATCCTAGGGCCCCCATGGCTCGACCTCAGGAGCCCGCCCGTCAGGAGCAATTCGCTCCAAGGCCTCGCCCTCCCCCGCCATGGGATCTACCCCCACCCCAACCACCGGCACCCATCGCCCACCCCCGGGACCTATTGCCCTTCCTCTGGCACCCACACCTCCTCCCCTGTTGCCTACACCCCCTATCCGTCGGGAGGATAAGGGTAAGGGACCACTTATCGGAGAGACTAGTAGGTAACGACTGCAGTGTTATCACTATCAGGGGTTTGGCCACTTTGCCAGTCAATGTCCCTCTCGTACATCACTAGCCCTAGGGGACAAAAGGGTTGGTGATGCCTCACCATCTGGGTTTGTGTCTGTCAACTATGAGGCCGAGCTGGAATTAGCTGATGAATTCTATGAAGAAGATCCGGAAGAACCCATCGACACCTAGGATGTAGCACTGAGATGATAACCACCTAGGGGTGATGTCACCGCATTAAGTCTAAAGTCATGCATGAGTCTGTTTTTCTTCTTTGTGTGGTTTGTTTGTGTAGTTCGTTAGGAGTCTAAGCATGCATTTGTCAAGTGCTTGGTGGGTCTACATATGTCCAGTCGAGTCGGTCTTATGCAAGCTCGCAGATGTGAGTCTCTTACGAGTGTGAGGCAAGTCGGATCTAATGCGTACGTTGTAGACTTTCCGAAATATGGGATCAGCTCTACATCTATGTCTCGGATCTAGTCACCCACAGGGACCCAATCATGATTCCTAGTGAGTCTTCGAGCCGCCTCCTCCCCTTTGAGAGTGACCCCACCCCGGAGTGTCCACCACTAGCCTCGTTCTTACAATAGCATGTGCATATCGAATATATATGGGATGAGCAGGTGACGGTTACTTGGAGTGGAGCGTACCCGCACTACCTGGTACGGTGACGGATTCGTCGGAGCTACTCGAGCAGTCGCACACCATACTCGACAGGGTTGAGTTCTTCCCACCCGGAAAGAATTGATGGGAATCAACACTGGGCACTGACATTTTCTTTTTAAATTTGTGTCCTTTTGTTTACATTTATATCCTTGGCTAATTGGGTTTGCAATTGTAAGACATTATAAGCCAAATTTGTTAGTCTATAGGAATCTTTGGGTTTCTTTGTAAAAAGGCCTTTGGGTTTCTATGTAATATGCCTGTGGGTCCAGCAGGGTCCCCCACCCTCTTTCCCATTGGTCCACCTAGGTCCAAGGGCCCATGTGTGGCTGGTTCAAAGTCTAAGATTGGACTTGGACCAAGGGGGACAAAATGAAGAAAATTCAATTTTTTCTACCCTTTTGTTCAAAGGGGCGCCCCCTTGTTTGTCCCATATGGGGAAATTGTTTAGTATATTTTATTTCCCCTTCCCTTATATGCCCCTTTGACCAAGGGCTTTAGAGGTCATTTGGCTAGGTCTAGGGTTTTAGTATTTAATGTCTCTTTTTGTATTTTGATCAATTTTAATGAGAAAAATTACATGAATTTTGTGTGAATGAGCTTAGGGGCGCACCTACCTCTCTCCCTTCTTGCTAGTTCTTCATCTTCTTCCTCTTGATCCAGGGTGTGAAGCCCTCAATATTGGAGTGAATCCAATTTCTATCTTCTCTCTGGAGTGTGAAGCTCCACCACCATCATTCGTGCCGCCATCGGAGCCGCCAACAAGCCGCCACAAGCCACCACCCCCCTGCTGTCCTGAACTCTGAGTTCCAGAACAGCAAGCTAAAGAAAAGGTCAGTTCTCCCAACTCCCAACTCTAATCGTGCTGAGATTTTGAGAGATTGTTCCTCTTTGAGTTAGGTTTCCAGAAATATAGATTTTGTGCCGTTCCGATCCGGTTTGCCACACCTCCTAGGTCGTTCTTCATACCCCTCGCAATCTGCCTGGTTGCAGATCTGCAGGATAGATCCCTGATCTCGTATTCCCCCCTAGTCTTCTCCAAAATTCCAAAAATAATTCTGTACGTCCCCCACATAGTCCGCCTCCACCCATAATTTTCACAAGCCCTAAATCCACCGCCAACCACTCAGTCAAAAATCACCTTTAGACACCTCCCTTTCTGTTTTGCTGGATCTGGATCATGAGCCAGAAAAGAATCTGTGGCACAGTTGTTTTAATTTTTAATCCATTCACTTGATGGGCCTGAAATTCTAGTATGTCTTATATTTTTGAATGCTCTTTCCAACGGTATCAACCGCGTCTTGAGCCGACACCGGATCTGGGTGTACCGGCCGTTTTCGTGGAAGTGCGCAAGACTGTCCAGTTCTATCCCAAGACAGGCCTACAAAAAGGGGTCACAAGTTAATTCCAGAAGAAATATATCGGGGAAGCTTCAGGGACCGCCGCTCCCAGTGGTCGACCAGGGGTCCTCTGCCAGAGTTTTGTTGAACCATCGCCTTCAGAAGAGTCTCGGAGATTGACGTCCCTTTGGACGCACGTGCTTGCTGTCCTACCAGCCAGTAAATCGCAGAATCGGCGCCGCTGCCCGCCGCCACCCGGAACCTACCGCCTTGCTGCTCGTCAACCCAAATTCAGAGCTCCCAGCTTATTTGTGTAGCCCTTTACCTCCCTGCGTGCTGTGGGCAGTAAAATCCTTACTGTAATTATTTTTTACCATTGTACCGAGAGTTACGAAAATTGGTCAGGAACGTCATCCCCACGCCTGGTAGCATGGAGGTATCGTGTTCACTCCTTACTCGACATTTTTGCTTACTTCATATATTTCTTTATGCCGCTGCATGAGTGATAGAAAATTCTAGCTCGTTATATCATTTCAATCACCGCTGCGAGAGAAAGCGAGACCGTCCCGTGACCCGATCCGGGCACGAAAGTGAGAGTTGACCATCGTAGCTCTTTGTCGGTTTCTCAACCGCGCACGTCCGCACGCTTCCCTCTCTAGGGACGATCGTGAGTTTGCCTAGATTCCAAGGATCGCATATCGATTGGCGTTGATTCGCATCCCGTCCCGCATCACTTGGTGTCAATGGGAAGTGACGAAGGACTTTCTTAGCCACCTTCTTAATCTCTCCAGACTCTTCACAGTCTTTTATAGTTCTCCACCGAGATTCCCCAAATTTAGGACATGAGTCCAAATTCTTTTTCTCTTTCCAAAATAAGACACAATCATTTGGGCATGCATCAATTTTATGATAGCCATATCCCAATTCTCTAATAATCCTCTTTGTTTCATAAAATGAGTTGGGCAAATTCTCCCCCTCAGGAAGGACCTCCTTAAGTAACTTAAACAACATATCAAAACTCTTCCATGTCGAACCACCTAGACATTTAATATTGAACAATCTGATTATGAAAGAAAGTTTGTTAAATTTCTTGCATCCAAAATATAATGGTTGTTCAACATCTTGAAGTAGCTTATAAAAGTGGTAGGACTTGTCATCAGCCTGACTTATGAGATCATTTGAAGCACCATCTTCTTGTAGAGGAGCATTAGGCAATCCAAATGCATCAAGTAGCATTTCATGGATAGATTCATCATGATTGACAAATGCATGTGCATCATGAGTATATAATGACTTACGAGAAGTTTCTCCTTCCCCATGGAATTGCCAAAAATGCTTATCTTTTATAACTCCATAGAAATATAAGTGCTCTCTTACAATCTGTTTAGTCCCTTTGTGAATACAGGTGCATTTGGTACAGGAACATTTAGTGACTCCATCAGCTGGCAAATTTCTAAGAGCAAACTCAACAAATTCATCTATCCCATCATAGTACTCTCTTGCATTCCCATAATATTGTAAACATATATGAAAATATAAATATTAGAGCTTCTAAGTATGAAGTGCACGATGAATGGAAAACTCTAATATTTACCTTGGCTTGTCCATCTAACTATAATCCATATTTACCCACCTTGAACTTAATTAAATCTGAATACTAAGAAAGATAACAATTAAAGTCACAACTTAAACATTGAAGTAAGAAACTATGAAATAATTAAACAAATATGGAAGGTATTTGAGGTGGGAATCAAATGTTAGGACTGTACATGACACAAACAATTGTATATGTTGATTCTTTTCCCTTTTTTTAACTTTTAGTTGCAAGCTGGTCATGTGAGCCAACAATTGTTGTTCTCTACGCCCAAGGAGAGTTTGCCGGCTCTATCCAACTAGAAGGAGTTTGTATGAGATAGGATAGTTGAACTTCGTTTTTCAATAACCTAACGTGTCACACTTCTAGCTGTAATATGTTGATTATGTCTGGGTAACAATTTATGAACATAGAAGCACCCTCTTGTCACTGGTGGTTAGGGTGTGAGAGACTTGTAGAATTTATGTTATTAGCAGTTCAATTCTTACCACATATTTTTTTAATCTTTTATCTTTGAAAGTTGAAAGATCACAAAATTTTATAAGATCTAATGCTCTTCTCTCTAAGTACTTGAATTAAGAAACAAAAATTTAAAAAGTACTAAAATCTAGTGGCATAATGTCAAATATATCACCAATTCTTACAAATTATTTCTGCTTTAAGTGATAAGCTCAGTGGTGAGGACACTAGAGTAAGAGTTCGGCTCGACTCAGCGAGCTGTCGATACAGGACACGTAGCATGACTCGGTCGACGTCGACATCTTTGTGACTGGGGGACAGTCTGGAGTCTCCACTGGAGCCTTGATATTTTAGTACGTATTTTATATGTATTTGGTTTATATTTGGGTTGTATTTGGTGTGTATTTATATTTTAGGTTTAATATTGGGTCAATGGGAGAATATTGACCAAATATTTGTATTTTGGGTTTATTATGGTCCAAGGGAATATCATATGGTCCAAGGGGGATAAAATAACCAAGCTTCTTTTGTTGACTTGGAGAGAGGGGCCCCCCCTCTCTTGTCCCCTTGTGGGAATTGTTTATTCCCATTTTATCTCACTTCCCCATTATGCCCCCTTAACCAAGGGTATCTTAAGTCATTAGCCTAGGTCTAGGGTTTAGTATAAGATCTCTCCTGTGTCATTTTGATGGAAAATTAATGAAGAAATATTGTGAAAAGCCATGGGCGCACCCCCTCTCTCTCTCTTGTTCTTGCTAGTTCTTCTTCCTCTTCCTCCATGCTGCATCAGATCTAGGGCTAAAACCCAAATATTTCTGAGTGATCTTCCTCTCCTTCTCTTCCACTGTCTGCTGTAATCGACCACCGCCGCCGCCACTGCCGTCCGTGCCGCCGTTGAGCAACCACAACCCGACTTCCACCCTGCTATCTTAAATTTCGGGATTCCTGGATAGAAGTTCAGTAAAAAGGTTGGTACCGAAGATCCGACCGTCAGATTGTCTTTATATTTTTAGGGCATATTCCCTTCGTACACCTCCACCTCCAGTTCAAGTTTTGTGTCGATCCGTCGCCGTTAACCCCTCTCCCAGTAACTTAGTTCCCCCTCGCACAGTCTGCCTGTGTGCAGATCTGCAGGAGAGTCACCTGGTATTCTATTTTTCCCGCCCCCAAACCTTTTCATAAAATTACAAAAAATTGTGTGCGTGTTACCCACTTTCCCCCTCTCACCCAAAAAAATCCCAAGTCCTAGATCCACGATTTCACCTTCGATCAAACCCCAAACTCAAGCAGAACCCGATCTGTCCTGCCAGATCTCTTTTTTGAGCTAGAACCAACCACGGTGTTGCAGAGGTTTTCATATCCAATCTAACCGTTGGATGGCCCAGAGTTTATGTCAAAGACCTCTGAGTGCTCTTTGCAATGGCGCTAATTTCGCCACGATCCGACACCGAATCTGGTCGTGGCGGTAGTTTTCATGGAAGCGCGCAGTCCTGCTCCAAACCTGGCCAGCAAGGAAGGTGACCGTACAATTCCCTTGGAAAATACGACGGAGTAGAATCAGCGATCGCCACTCTCGGGGGTCGACCAGGGACCCTCGCCATCCTCCTGGTGAGCCACCGCCTTCAAAAGGTCCCCGGAGGTTGACGTCCCTTTGGATGCCACTGCTCGCTGTCCTACCGGCCAACAAATTGCAGATCCGAAGCCGCTACCCGCCACTGCCCGAAACCCGCCACATTGCTGCCCGCCAACCCAAGTTCGGTGCTCTCGGCATCATTATGTAGCCCTTTACCTCCCTACGTGGAGTGGGCAATAAAAATCACTACTACAATTAAATTTTACTACTGTACTGGGAGTTACGGATCTTGGCCGGGACGTCTTCCCTACGCCCCGAGCGTGGAGGTACACTCGCCTCCCTAGTTGTCTTATTTGCTTAGTTAGTATAAGTTCTATATGCTGATGCATGTGAGTAGTTTATTTCCTAGCTAGTTAAAATTTAGTCACCGCTGTGAGAGTGAATGCGAGACCCGTCCCGTGACTCATTCCGAGCACGAGAGTGAGCTGACAACCCGAGACTCAATGTCGGTTTCTCAACCATGCAGATCGACACGTTTCCCTCACTGGGGATGATCGTGAGTGAGTACTTCTTGTTTGGGGCACGTTCGCCTCTTCAGGAACCACGTTAGTGTTGTGCCCCCTCTATGTTGATGATGTTGACACTTGCTTTATTTCATTGGCAACACCATTGTTTTGATTGATTGGCAACTGCTTTTGATTTGATGAAATTGCTCTATCAGATTGACTATGTGTTCTTTGCATTTAATACACTACTGTCTGCATTTCTTACTGTCATGAGTCTATACACTGGAAACTCTCATGTCGATTGAGTCTATACATCGTCCATTTTGGATAAAGCCCACACACTGCATTTAAATTGAATTGGTTAAGTGTGTACAGCGTCAACGCATCATGTTACAGCGTCAACGCACTTCATTGGAAGTGTGTACAGCGTCAACGCATGAAGTCTGTACATCAGTCTTAATATTCTAAAGTCTGTACAGCCGTTGGCCTTGAACCTCAGAGTCTGTACACTGAATCGCCAACTTCTTTGCAGCCCATACATCGCTCAAAGTCTGTACAGAGTCCAGCGTCTCAGTTAGCGTCTCATGCATTTGAGCAAAGTCTGTACATCGGTCTGTCAGCAAGTCTGAACATCGTCCGTCTTTGTAAGCGTCTCATGCATTGGGTTAAGTCTGTACATCATTCAATATCTAGAGCTTCATGAAGTCTGTACATCAGACTGTTACAGCAAGTCTGTACATTGTCTCTTCCTTAGCGTCTTGATATTTGAAGTCTGGACATTGGTCTTCAAACTCAAAGTCTGCACATTGTCTTCGAAACCAAAGTCTATACAATGGTCTTCACACTTGAAGTCCATACATTCGATGTGCAGAGTTGATGTCTATACTGTGTCTTATGCTGATCAAGTCTACACAATGGTAGGTGGCAAGTCTGTACACTGGCCTCAGCTTTTCAAGTCTACACATTGGCCTCCTTGCATAAAGTATATACGCTGAACTGTTTGGCAAGTCTATACATCGGCCCTTGTCTTCGATGTCTGTACAGCCCTTTAGCTTGCTCAAGTCCATACATTGGCTTCAAGACTTTCAAGTCGATACACTGTAGTCTTCACATTCTTTTGCATTACATGAAGTCCATACAGTGGGTAAAGTCTGTACGTTGCATTCTGCCTTCACAAGTCTATACAACGAAGTATATACACTGCAATGTACATACTCAAATCTTCTGACTTCATTCTTGCTGCTGAGGGGAACAGGGTCGACACTGTGTGCTTAAAGCGTCCACGCATCAGTTGACGAAGCCTTCACGATATATTCCACTGCGTCAACGCCACAAGCAAGCAGCTTCGACGCAGCAGTTGAAGAAGCATTCATCTTCAGAAGCTATTCCACTACGTCAACGCCACAATTGAGCAGCGTCGACGCAGCAGCTAAAGAGACGATGTCACGCCCCGAGAGCGGAAGATACCTGGAGACGCGTGACGAGTTTATATCAATCATGTCAATAAGAGTATTAGTGTATTCGACACCAAAATCAGAGATGCGCAAAAGTAAAGATAACCCAAATCCTTTATTCCTTCATAAGAATATGTCTATTACAAACCTTTGAAGTACTGACTAAAATAAAGGAAAAATACAAGGTTGACTCAAGAAAACATGAAAAAGTCTAGATAACACGGAAGAAGCTCTATCTCTTTCACTCTTGATTTTCCCATCCATTTGAGTTCCCTCATCGTCGGACTTACCTGAAAAGTAGGGAAACACTAGGTGAGCGAACGCTCAGTAGGAAATTATATCTCAAGAACTAGCAATGGGTTTAAGTAATTACATCTTTCATGAATGCACTATAGCTATGCATGCTCACATAAAACGACAAGATAGAGAGAGTGTATAACAATAAGATAGCGACGAGAACTAGTCATGAACTTTCAAGAACTTATATCAAAAGATATCAAGATATTCAAGCAAGTGTATTCATCATGTCATGTTGGAATTTGGCTATCACGTTCAAGCACGCAAGTATGAAATTACCCTTTTTCGGGTCACACAAGTCATGTAATATCAAGTCAAGTATAAGTACAAGATTTGTGGAATGTTCAATCAAGCTAGTCATGCACTTCGGTATAATGCCAATACCGTGATCAATCAACTCCCATGGGCACAAGTACTTTCGGGTGCTCCTCCCAGGACCAGATCGGGCCCTATATGCGCAGGCATTAATCATGTATTTTAACATCCACTTTTATGTATAGCCAATATGGAATTTCAAGAATAAAGCTTGTAGACATGTAGGGTAAACTTGGATAGAGTAGAGTCCAAAAAATATGACACTTGACATAGAATGGTGATAATAACGGTACAATCACGATTATTGATAAAACTAGGTGGAATTGGTTCCCTAACTTGGGTACCATGACAAGCAAGTATGGACACTCTTTATATAGAATTGAGGTCCACATGAACAGCACATCAATGGCAAGACGTCCTCATTCTTAATGTAGAATTGAGGTCCACAAGAACATCATGTTGAATATAGAATTGGGGTTTACAAGAACAGCATCAAATGGTATGATAACCTCATCCCATTAAGAGAATTCTCATGATACACACTTTGCATAACATGAGGGCTGGTATACCATGTTTCTATAGAGTGACATGGCAAAATAGTGTAATGGGTTTTTATGGTACAACCAGCTCAGTCGGCCTTGAGGGAATCCAAGGCTCGAGGAGTCTTATGGAGGTCTCTATGACTAACTCGCTAGTCCAAAGGAACGGAATGTCCAATGGAGAGCTTGTATGTCAATGAGAGTTAAGGGGGTAACGTTAAAACATCATGAAACATGGGACTATATTCACGGACTGGAATATAGTGCCGATATATATATATATATATATATATAAAACCCTTCGGTTGACAGTAATCAGTGTAAAACAGTAATACAGAAAATAGCGACTTAAACACAGCAGTCGTCCATTCTTTATTTCTATTTTACCAAAATTTCCAATATTATGGAATTTAACAAAAACGCGCCCTGGTCAGGGGCGTTACCTTTCCATTTGCGCCCTAATCTGGGGCGTCGGTTCAATAAGAAACGCCTTTGTGCAGGTCGTTAATTCAATAATTTTCCAAATTTTAGATATTTAAAATTTCAAGAAATAGGTACATGGTCAGGACCAGAAAAATAGCAGGATTCAATCAGGATGAACATGCATTAAATTAGGTTCATGGTTTCATAGATATAGAATTTCAAACATGGGTAATTATCCATTTATATGAAATTGACGACTCCTGGGTAGGGCGTCAAAACAAGAATTAGCGCCCTGGTGTGGGTCGCTTATTTTAAGTTAGCGCCCTGGTCAAGGGCGTTGCTTTGAAAATTGCATAGAAACAGTTGAAACCACAATAAAACTATATGCATGGAGGATCGATGATATTATTAAAGATATTAAGCTAGTTTGGGCTACGTTCTTGAGAAAACCTACCCTTATGAAGATTTTGACCGATGAACGGATGAAGGTTTAATAATAACAATGCTCTGATCTTCCGGAATCAGAGGAAGATTATAAGGAAAAACTCCTCCGACAATCGGTAGTTTGAAGAAGATGTAGACGATGATGAAGACCCTTCGTTCTTCAGTACGTCAACCTACAGAACACATGAAGAATATTAGTATCCTTCATGACTAAGAATTATGGACAGAGGAAGAAAATGGTACGAAGAACCACCTGTTCTTCACGCAGCAGCAATAGCTTTAGGGATTGATCGGACAGGGTTATTTATAGGATTTTGGGCATCCTAATAGAGTTAGAATTTGATTAAGGGTAGTATTCCCTTGATAGAGTCCTTACTATATTCTACCCTCGACGTAGTTATCCATAACTTGCTCTGGATAGACTCTTGGGTCGAACGAAACTCGAACTGAATTAACGGCTTAAGCGAGGGCGTCAAATTTAAATTGACGCCTTGTCTAGCGTCGTTACTTATGTAAAACGCGCCCAAGTAGAGGGCGTTTCATTTCCTTTCCTAAAATTTATCTTTCGTCGTTTGAAATTTGACGCCCTATTGTCTAGGCATCCATTTTAAATTAACGCCTTATACAGAGGCGTTTCCTTTTGAATCAGCGCCTTGATAAAAGGCGTTATTTTCCTCTTGATCAATGATTTACTCATTTAGGCTCTTTATCATTTCTTTACTTATCTTTTATTTTAATTTGATTTATTTAAAAATCTTGTTTTTATCAGGGTTGCTACAGACGAGGCTAATGGCTACTGGAATGCCTCACTGCGTTAACGCCATTGATTGACAGCGTCGACGCAGCAAGTCAGATTGCTGACCTTGAGTAAGTGAACGAAGAACTCTATACATCGGACTGAAGAAGCTAATGAGGGGCACGCGATCCCAGGTACCTGGCTCGTGATCCGAGAAGGACAAGGTATCCAGATGAGGACACGTGCACTAACACTCCATTGGATGCTGCCACGTGGTCTAAATTGCTGGGCGAGAAACGTGGAGAGCACACGCCTGCTGCTGTTGTTACTATATAAACAAGCCTTCTTCCACAGAAGAAGTGGGATCGAAAGAAAAGAAGAGAAAGTCTATACAGCAGTGAGCCTTCGATCCACAGAGAGAAAAGAGAGAAGAAGAAGATACATAGAAGAAGAAGAAATAGAGAAGAAGAAGAAAAATAGAGAGGAAGAGATCGAGAGAGATTGAGTTGAGAGAGAGCTGATTGAGAGTGAGAGTGAGAGAGTATGTATCTCAGTCTCGTGGTTCAAAACCAGTGCTGAGCTTTGCTCTTAGAGCTATATTGTTTTTGAGCTTTTCTGTTTTCATTTTGATTCTGTCTTTCATTTCCGAATACTATTTCTTCAAGCTGTGTGTCAGCGGTCTTGCAGTGGTAGTCTCCACTGGACGGGTTAAGCTGTATTTCCCCAGTGTTTGCAGAGGATCAGATCCTCTGGTCGGCAAGCTGTAGTGCCCACCGAAGCTATGTATCAGTGGATTGTATGGCCAAGCTGTAAAGCTATGCTGCGCAGCAGGAAGCCATACTCGGTTGAGTGTGGGGTGGACGTAGGTCGTTGACCGAACCACCTAAAAATTGTGTGTGCAGTGTGTTTGTATTTTTGTGTGATCTATGTGCGATGGGAATTTCTTACTTAGCTTATTTGATTGCATCGCTTATGCTCATGTCTAGCTTTCGACCTTTTGTTTAGCATCTTTTGTTTAGCTTAACTGATGTTTGCCTAAATTTCGCTTTAGAACTTGCAGTAGTTTTAAATTAGGCAAGTTGATCTATTCACCCCCCTCTAGATCCACACTCTGTGGAGATAGACTGCGTCCATCTAACCCAACACTTGGTATCAGAGCCTAACTCTTCTACAGGGACTCATCGCCTGAAGAGAATAGGCAGAGATGGATGCTCGAGGGATGACTGCCGAAGGTCACTCAACAACGAAGCCCCCATTCTTTGATGGATCAAACTACGCATACTGGAAGAACCGTATGCAAGTGTTCCTCAGGGCTAAGGATTATGAGATTTGGAAGATTGTCAGCAAGGGACCTTATGAGCTGTCCCCGAATGAAGATGTATGGACCAAGGAGGAGATCAGAAGGTCCACGCTGAATTGGAGTGCTATTAATGCTATCCAGTGCGCTCTGCATCCTACCGAATTCTTCCGTGTATCTGCTTGCAAATCAGCTAAGGAGATGTGGGATGCGCTGGAAGTAATTCATGAAGGTACATCTCAAGTAAGAGAGCAGAAGGCCAATCTTCTTGTATCTGAGTATGAAGCCTTCAAGATGAAGCAGAACGAGTCCATCAGCGAAATGTACGCTCGACTGACTATCATACACAATGGCCTCAGAGGTTTTGGGAAACCTCAGGTAGAGTATGATGTAGTGAGGAAAATTCTGCGCTCCCTGACTCCCAATTGGCGCACCAAAGCAACAGTGATGGAGGAGTCAAGGGACCTGCGTAATACTAGAGCTGATGAGCTGATTGGCTCACTAATGGCATATGAGATAAACATGCCAAGGACAGATGAAGCCGAGAGGAAGAAGAAGCCGATAGCGCTGAAGGCTAGTTCCAGCAAATCAACAAAATCCAGCTCCAGCAGCTCTTCATAGTCAGAGGAGAGCCTAAATGAAGAAGAAGATGTGACTCGATCTGAGATAGCCATGATGACTAGAGAGTTCAGGCGATTTCTCAGAAAGGGAGTAGGACGGTTCGGCCAGAAGAAATACAGTGGTGGCCGAAAGGATAAAAGGTATAAATCTAAACCTGCAAAGAAAGATGAAGCTAATGTCTGTTATCAATGCAGGAAACCAGGGCATCTGAAAATTGACTGTCCAGACAATCAGAAACATAAGGACAGGTCAAAGAAGAAAATCAAGAAGGGAAGAGCTATGATCACCGCATGGAGTGATGAAGATGAAGGCTCTTTCAGCAACAGCTTAGATAGTGAAGCCGAATCTGAACAGCCCATTTGCCTTATGGCAACAAGCTCTGAAGATAGAGAGGAGGACACAGATGAGGTAATCACTAGATTTGAAAACTTCACAATTGCTGATTGGGTAGATGCTTATCATGACATAGCTGATAGAGCTGATGATATTAGAAAAGAGAATAGGCATCTTAGAAGAAAAATCAACTCCATGCAAAATGATAAAACTTTATCTGATAAAATTGCATGTTTGGAATCTGAGATTGATGAATTGAAACTCATATGCTCTGAAGAAGATGAAATCAAAAATGAGTTAAAAGCTTCTAAGGAAGAGAATCTAAGGCTTGAAAATGAAATTGATGAATGGAAGCTGAAGATTCAAAAATGTGAAAGTGAAGTAAAAATCATCTCTGAAAAATATGAAGCTGTCCTCAATGTCAACAATGAGCTGAAAAAGGCTATTGATGAACTTCAGAAAGACAATGAGGATAAAATGAAAACCATTGAGAAAATGACCCGAGGAACAGATAACTTAAATGCTTTGTTAGGGTCAAAGGTTAATTTCAGAAAAGATGGCCTAGGATTTAATTCTAGTGCAACAAAATCATTCGGGATGAAAACAATTTCATTTGTTACTCAAAAGGAAAAGGGACCTCTAATTAGCATGAACTCAACAAATTTAATGAACAAAACTGCTAATCTGAAAAAGACCAGTGCTGAGGAGAAGGGTAAACAAAAACTCAGTGAGCCTAGTAGAGCTAGCACATCTAAGCAGAATCCTAGGGCTTAGACTCAGGTTAGGGGTCAACCTACACAGTCCAGTAAACCCCAGGTCAAGGTAACCCAGTCTCCACCAACACCTCCACCTCTTAAGAAGACCCAATACAAACCTGTGTATAGGTCAGCAGGGTCCAAAGTACAAGGGAGACAGGGTGCTGCTAGGAGTCAACCCAATTATTTTTATCAACCCAGAGCTCAGACCCACTATAATGCACAGCCAACCTACTTCAATAGGTCAAAGTGGTCTAGAACTTAGGGTAGGTTTACAGGTCTTGCATACCAGGGTGCTCAAAATCAAAGACCTTACAGTGGAAATTGGGTCAATGGGTATGGTCACTGGACATCTAGAAACCAATATTTCTATAGCCAGCCCAGGAACTACTATGGCCAAAACTTTGTGAACACACCCTGGCCAAGGCATTGGCACAAAAATAACAATAATGTCAATAATCATGCTGCTGCCAATGAGAAAAAGAAAAATAAAAAGAAAAGGAACAACAACAGAAGAAAATATGCAGGATCCACTTAACAAAATTCATTTAAACAAATGTGGATTCCGAAACATTTGCTTTCCTATTTTGCTTCTAGTTCATTTACATTGGAGCCCAATCAGTCTTGGGTTCCAAACTTCTCTACCTAATTGTGTATGCAGGTATGCCTGGCAGCCAAGAACAACTTGTGGTACATGGATAGCGGCTGCTCCAGACATATGACAGGAGATAAGGCCAAATTTTACATACTGACTGAGAAAGTAGAAGGCCTTGTCACCTTTGGAAGCAACACAAAGGGTAGGATTATCGGATCAGGTAAGGTAGGTAAGTGTTCTACCTGCTGCATTGATGATGTTATGCTGGTTGAAGGGTTAGCCTATAATCTACTTAGCATCAGCCAGTTATGTGATAAAGGTTACAATGTTCTATTTAATTCTCAATGCTGCAAGGTTTTTGAACCTGATTCTGATATTGTCAAATTTTCTAGAAAAAGAATAAATAATACTTACATGATAAATTTAGATAAAATTCAACACACTAACCTTTGCCTTACTGCCAGTAGAGAAGACATAGCATTTTTATGGCATCGTAGGTTAGGTCATGCTAGCTACACTGTTTTGCACAAATTAAATAAGCATGGCATGGTTAGAGGACTTCCTGAAGTCTCATTCAAGAAAGAAAATAAAATCTGTGATGCATGCACTCAATCAAAGATAACTAGACAATCATTTAAGTCTAGAACTGAAAATCTGTCTTCCAAACCCTATGAGCTGATACATATGGACCTCTTTGGGCCAACTAGATCTGTCAGCCTATCAGGGAGGAGGTATGGGTTTGTCATGGTAGATGACTTTTCTAGGTATACTTGGGTTTATTTCTTATCTAATAAGAGTGATGCTTTCTCAGAATTTCAGGAGTTCTATGTTAAAACAAATCATAAAATTTAAAACATTTTGTCTGATCATGGAGGTGAGTTTGAAAACTCACAATTTGATGAATTCTGCAGGTCAAATGGAATCAACCACAGGTATTCCTCACCAAGGACACCTGAGCAGAATGGAGTTGTGGAGAGAAGGAACAGAACCCTAGTGGAAATGGGTCGTACACTCCTTGTCGAAGGTGGTCTACCAAGGAAATTTTGGGCTGAAGCAGTGAACACTGCCTGTTATGTAATTAACAGAGACATGGTAAGACCTTCTACCCAGCAAACACCATATGAGATATTAAAAGGTAAGAAACTTTATATTGCTCACTTCAAGATTTTTGGTTGTAAATGTTTCAATCACATAAATGATAAAAAGGACCTTGATAAATTTGAACCTAAAGGAGAATCAGGAATTTTTCTTGGCTATTCTGAAAACACCCGAGCATACAGAGTGTACAATCTGAACTCTAAAACTGTTGAAGAATCTCCACACATAGTTTTTGATGAATCCTTGGCAAATTCTAATGTTGGTCAATGTAGGAATGAAAACAATGGTGAAATTCTGAAGGAAGGAGATCCTGCAGACAAATCCGAGGATGAAGAAGAACATAAAGAGCTTAATGAAGAGGAGTCTACAGTTCAGGGGGAGGTAAATCAAGTTCATGATGGTCCAATTACAAATATTAGATATCTCAAGGATCATCCTGTAGATAATGTTATTGGAAATCTGCATGACCCCCCTAGGACTAGAGGCCACTTAAGAATCCAACATGAACTAAATGCTTATGCTTTTGTATCAAACATAGAACCCAAGTCCATTGACTGTGCTCTCCAAGATGTGCATTGGATTAATGCCATGCATAAGGAGCTCAATCAGTTTGACAGGAATAAGGTGTGGCATTTGGTTCCACCTCCTGATCATGAAACAGTCATAGGGACTAAATGGTTATTTAGAAATAAAACTGATGAAGCGGGGAATGTTATTAAAAATAAAGCCAGACTTGTAGCTCAGGGGTACAATCAGGAATTTGGAATAGACTTTGAAGAGTCTTTTGCCCTTGTAGTTAGGTTAGAAGCAATAAGAATTTTATTGGCTTATGCATGTTCCCTAGGAATAAATCTTCAGCAGATGGATGTGAAATCTGCTTTTCTAAATGGGGAAATTAATGAGGATGTCTATGTGAGACAGCCTCCTGGGTTTGAATGTTTAGATTTCCCTAATCATGTTTACAAGCTCAATAAAGCTGTCTATGGTTTAAAGCAAGCTCCTAGAGCTTGGTATGACAGGTTGAGTAAATTTCTCACCAACAAGAACTTCACAAGAGGTATAGTTGATCAAACATTGTTTACCAAGGTAAGCCATCCAGATATTCTTATCATTCAGATTTATGTGGATGACATTGTGTTTGGGTCAACTAACCCCAAATTGTGTGAGGAATTCTCTCAAATAATGACTGATGAATTTGAAATGAGCTCAATGGGTGAGCTCAAACTATTTCTTGGACTGCAGGTTACACAAACAGAAGATGGCATCTTCATCTCTCAGTCCAAGTATGTAAAGAACTTATTGAAGAAGTACAAAATAGACAACCTCAAGGAAATAGCTACTCCAATGGGTACATCAACCAGTTTGGATGAAGATTCTAAAGGTAAACCTGTGGACCAAAGGCTATACAGAGGTATGATCGGATCTCTTCTCTATCTTACCGCATCTAGGCCTGATATACAATTTGCTGTGTGTTTATGCTCTAGATTTTAGGCATGTCCTAAAGAAAATCACTTTAAAGCTGTGAAAAGGATTTTTAGGTATTTACTAGACACCCAAAACTAGGTCTCTGCTATCCTGCTAAGTGCGAGTTAGAGCTTCTAGCCTACACTGATGCAGACTATGCTGGGTGTCGAGTAGATAGAAAAAGCACTAGTGGCTACTGTCAATTCCTTGGTGGCTGTTTAGTGTCTTGGGCATCTAAGAAGCAACACACTGTAGCATTATCCACAACTGAAGCTGAGTATGTTGCAGCATGTAATTGTGCAGCCCAAGTACTTTGGATTAAGCACCAACTGACTGACTATCAGATAAATCTGGGATGCATTCCACTTTTATGTGATAATAATAGTGCTATATGCCTTGCTAAAAATCCTGTTCACCATTCTAGGACTAAGCATATAGAGATAAAACATCATTTTCTTAGAGATGCTGTAAATAAAAAGGAGATTGAAATGAATTTCATAGAAACTGAAAAATAAATTGCTGATATTTTTACTAAGCCTCTTGGGAATGAAAATTTTAAGTTTCTTAGAAGAGAACTTGGCTTATGTAAATTTCAGCATGATGAATGAGTGTTTAATTGCTGTGAATAAAATCTCTGATGTGGACTTGTTTTTGATTGCTTGGATAAATCATGTGGATGTGAATGTGGATGTAGAACTATCCTGTATTGCATATATTCAGGGGGAGTTTGTCGAGTCTTTGCATGTCCTTGCATATCATTCATTCATGACCTATGCATAAACTCTCTCTCAATTAATTCTTGCCATGTTGCATGCATATAGACAAGGGGAGTATTGCTAGAAATTCAGAGTGGTTTCAACTTTCTTGAAGTCATTCAACCTTTAACTCTGAATACTTGTCTCTGACATTATGGCAATCTGTTAGTCAGTTCTGATTTCTAAGCAGTAGAAAATGGACTTCTTCATTTATAAGAATTTGAAGTGTTCAAAGACTGATGTAATGGTTTAAATCTTATAATGGTTGGAGTTTAAATATTGCAATCAGTATATAAGTAAGTTGAAAATTGATAAAACTCTCAACCTCTTTCTTATTTCATGTCAGACAAAGCTAATCATATCTGAAATCTAAAAACTCATCTGAAATCATGTTAGAGAGGTTAAGTATGTGTATTGTTCTTGAACAAGTCATTCTGAAACATAAAAAGGACAGCTAAGAAAGCTATTGAAAATATTGAAAATCATTGAAAATTAATATTGGCAGAGCAATGACTGATAAATCACTGAGAAACTGAGTGATCCATCAAAGAAGTGGACAACACTCATGTCATGAAGTGTATCAGCTATCTCTATTTAAAATGTTCAAAATAGTAGGCTGGTTTCACTGAGTACCTGGAGGTAACTGGCGTCTGATAAACGTGTACCCTCACACAAAAAGGTGTAACTCAGTTCTGTTGAATTTGATCATAGGCAGAATGGTCCATCTTGTTGAGTATCTAGGGGTATTGGCGTCTTATAAACGTATACCCTTACGCAGAAAGACTTATGGTACCTAAATGCTAAAAATGATCTAATATTGATAATGCTGCTCCTTCAAAAGAAAAGTTCATGAGTGTCAATTTGTTTAGTTTCAATACATGACTTGACTTCTCTCAATATTTTTTTTTATGAGACTATGAAAGTAAGATATTATGAAACTGAATCTTTCATACAAATATGATTATGGTTTATGTTTTATCATGCATAGTGAACTTATCTATTGCTTGTAGTGCATGAACTCCAAAGTTTATCATCTTTAAACCAGAACTCTTTCTGACAGCAGTTTCTAACTTCATATGACTGAAGACTCTATACTTTAGAATGCTTATTCATGAACTACCTATTCAGAATGCCAGTCAGTTCTTCTCTTGATTCCTCCATTGTATTTAATTTTTCCCTCCTCTTTGTTGATGGCAAAGGGGGAGAATATTGTCTAGGGGATGTCTAGTGGGAGAATACATATCTGTTTCAATTCTGAATTCATTCCAAGGGACAGTTTGAGGCAGTGAGTTGCATGCCTTCATAGCATCTGCATGTCAATCTGCATAACACATCATGTCTTTCATCAAACATATATCTATATGACAGGATGTTGCTATTCTACTTCATATGGGGTTGCCATCATCAAAAATGGGGAGATTATTGTGACCCCTCTATGTTGATGATGTTGACACTTGCTTTATTTCATTGGCAACACCATTGTTTTGATTGATTGACAACTGCTTTTGATTTGATGAAATTGCTCTATCAGATTGACTATGTGTTCTTTGCATTTAATACACTGCTGTCTGCATTTCTTACTGTCATGAGTCTATACACTGGAAACTCTCATGTCGATTGAGTCTATACATCGTCCATTTTGGATAAAGTCCACACACTGCATTTAAATTGAATTGGTTAAGTGTGTACAGCGTTAATGCATCATGTTACAGCGTCAACGCACTTCATTGGAAGTGTGTACAGCGTCAACGCATGAAGTCTATACATCAGTCTTAATATTCTAAAGTCTGTATAGCCGTTGGCCTTGAACCTCAGAGTCTGTACACTGAATCGCCAACTTCTTTGCAGCCCACACATCGCTCAAAGTCTGTACAGAGTCCAGCGTCTCAGTTAGCGTCTCATGCATTTGAGCAAAGTCTGTACATCGGTCTGTCAGCAAGTCTGAACATCGTCCGTCTCTGTTAGCGTCTCAGGCATTGGGCTAAGTCTGTACAGCATTCAATATCTAGAGCTTCATGAAGTCTGTACATCAGACTGTTACAGCAAGTCTGTACATTGTCCGTATTCCTTAGCGTCTTGATATTTGAAGTCTGGACATTGGTCTTCAAACTCAAAGTCTGCACATTGTCTTCGAAACCAGAGTCTATACAATGGTCTTCACACTTGAAGTCCATACATTCGATGTGCAGAGTTGATGTCTATACTGTGTCTTATGCTGATCAAGTCTACACAATGGTAGGTGGCAAGTCTGTACACTGGCCTCAGCTTTTCAAGTCTACGCATTGGCCTCCTTGCATAAAGTATATACACTGAACTGTTTGGCAAGTCTATACATCGGCCCTTGTCTTCAATGTCTGTACAGCCCTTTAGCTTGCTCAAGTCCATACATTGGCTTCAAGACTTTCAAGTCGATACACTGTAGTCTTCACATTCGTTTGCATTACATGAAGTCCATACAGTGGGTAAAGTCTGTACGTTGCATTCTGCCTTCACAAGTCTATACAACGAAGTATATACACTGCAATGTACATACTCAAATCTTCTGACTTCATTCTTGCTGCTAAAGGGAACAGGGTCGACGCTGTGTGCTTAAAGCATCCACGCATCAGTTGACGAAGCCTTCACGATATATTCCACTGCGTCAACGCCACAAGCAAGCAGCGTCGACGCAGCAGTTGAAGAAGCATTCATCTTCACAGGCTATTCCACTACGTCAACGCCACAATTGAGCAGCGTCGACGCAGCAGCTAAAGAGACGAGGCTAATGGCTACTGGAATGCCTCACTGCGTTAACGCCATTGATTGACAGCATCGACGCAGCAAGTCAGATTGCTGACCTTGAGTAAGTGAATGGAGAACTCTATACATCGGACTGAAGAGCTAATGAGGGGCACGTGATCCCAGGTACCTGGCTCGTGATCCGAGAAGGACAAGGTATCCAGATGAGGACACGTGCACTGACACTCCATTGGATGCTGCCACGTGGTCCAAATTGCTGGGCGGGAAACGTGGAGAGCACACGCCTGCTGCTGTTGTTACTATATAAACAAGCCTTCTTCCACAGAAGAAGTGGGATCGAAAGAAAAGAAGAGAAAGTCTATATAGCAGTGAGCCTTCGATCCACAGAGAGAAAAGAGAGAAGAAGAAGATACAGAGAAGAAGAAGAAATAGAGAAGAAGAAGAAAAAGAGAGAGGAAGAGATCGAGAGAGATTGAGTTGAGAGAGAGCTGATTGAGAGTGAGAGTGAGAGAGTATGTATCTCAGTCTCGTGGTTCAAAACTAGAGCTGAGCTTTGCTCTTAGAGCTATATTATTTTTGAGCTTTTCTATTTTCATTTTGATTATGTCTTTCATTTCTGAATACTATTTCTTCAAGTTGTGTGTCAGCGGTCTTGCAGTGGTAGTCTCCACTGGACGGGTTAAGCTGTATTTCCCCAGCGGTTGCAGAGGATCAGATCCTCTGGTCGGCAAGCTGTAGTGCCCAGTGAAGCTGTGTATCAGCGGATTGTTTGGCCAAGCTGTAAATCCCAGCGGACGCAAGCTGTGCTGCGCAGCAGGAAGCCATACTCGGTTGAGTGTGGGGTGGACGTAGATCGTTGACCGAACCACCTAAAAATTATGTGTGCAGTGTGTTTGTGTTTTTGTGTGATCTGTGTGCGATGGGAATTTCTTGCTTAGCTTATTTGATTGCATCGCTTATGCTCATGTCTAGCTTTCGACCTTTTGTTTAGCATCTTTTGTTTAGCTTAACTGATGTTTGCCTAAATTCCGCTTTAGAACTTGCAGTAGTTTTAAATTAGGCAAGTTGATCTATTCACCCCCCTCTAGATCCACACTCTGTGGAGATAGACTGCGTCCATCTAACCCAACAGTTAGGTGCCGAGCCATTAGTGTCGTTGCTGGTCGCGTCATCATTTTAGTCGCGTCGTCTCATAGAGTCCAAGGTTCGCATCTAATTGGTCTCAAGTCCGAGTCGAGTCTCATGTCATCCCGCATCACTCAGTTGGTTGTGTGTTGAACAAATGTTACTCGTGTAGTAGCTACATAAGGAATGTGCATTAATATAAGCTCTAAGATTTCAAGTTGTATCCTATTTCTTGACTCTCAAATTGTTCTTGCAACCATCCAAGGGTTGTCCTATTCTTCTTGAAGCAAAGATGCAAAGTCTAATCTATGCAGTGGAGAAGAGGTTTGACTGCTTTGTTGAGATTTTGGGGGGGTTACCGCTTGGGGACATTCTATTATTAAGTTTTAGAGTCAAATATGAACATTTATTGGTGGATCAACATGAGATGCAAGTAAATCTGTGTTGCCCCTACTATCAATTGAATTATAACATGGACTGATAATTTAACCGTCATGTATTTGTTTCTATTAATTTTTAAAGATAAGGATAAAGTTGCCATGTACAAAGATAAGGTAAAAATAGTCCTATTTTAAGGAAAGGATTAGAACATAGCCACATCAGCAGTCATGCAATAGAAATCCCCCTGACTAGCCATTGACATCCCCAGATCTTAGTCCTCAAATTAAAGAGGATTTAGCATATGAAGTGTCAATTGGGTGAATGATCTTTCGGAGCTTGGAGTCCATTAACGGCTTTGTAGTCATCCAGCCCCTATATTGAAATTAGATGGAGCTAAAGATGGTATTCTCCATAGTTGGATTTGCTACATGGGACCTATCATCTTGATTTTGATATCAATGGGCTCATGTTGGATTGGCTACATTGATTCTCTGCCATTGTACTAAACCAAAATCAGTGGTGCAAATTCCACCATCGATGGTAACTTTTTCTCATGATGTCCTTCAGACAAACAACATACTCAAACATTCAATTTTATAAAATGAAGTAACCACATGGCAAAGTATAAAGTCGAATAATCAAACACAATACATTTTCTATCTTATTGTTTTCGAAAACAAGAGAATTGTTTTTCAAAGTCTTGAAGCAAGTGCTAGGATGCCAATGTAGAGAGAGGGTCGACCATCATTAAAATCATGAGGACCAATGTATTTGCTCCTTTTACGAAAGTTCTTCCTTTTCTCAAGATCTCCAACTTCTTCTTCTTCAACATCTTTTAATTCTCTTTAGTTTTAAAGTTATTTCAATTCTTCTCTTGCTCTATTTTTATTACTTTTTCACTGTTTATTGTTCTTCCTCTCTCCCGTAACCTCTTAATCTCCCTCCTCTCTCTCTTTTCATGTTTCGAACGGCACACACATACACATATTTTGCTTTTAAATTCCTCTTCTTCCTCTTCTCTATCTTCCTCTCCCGTCTCTATATTCTTCTAAACTCCCAAGGCGGATCTTCTTCTTCGGTGCTCTCATGGTGTTCATCTCCAAGGCGGGGTGACCCACTCAAAGGCTCGGCAAGGAGGAGACGGTGGCGTTCACCACAATCTCTTGGCTCTAGTTTTTCTCTTGTTGCTCTTAATTTATCATTAGTTGTAATCTCCACTTTCATAGACGTTATACTTTCATTTTCTAGTAATAAATTTTCATTTGTGCAATTGTTCTTTTCTCTCTCCACTTATTCCAAATTTCTCTTCTTAACCCTCTAATATTCGTAGATGGATTTAATTTTATTCATGCAATCTTAAGTTTTAATTTCCAAAAACTCACTCAAAACTTGATTTTAAAATACAAGGGTTTTCCAACTTGCTTAAAAATGAAAATATTCCTCCTCGTAGGATCGACCCATATTCATCACTCTACTTAGATTTAAAATTCTTTTTAGTGAGTGAGTGCGGTTAAATATTTTAAAATTGAGCACGACATTTTAACGACGAGTGTTTGTGAGCATCAGCCTGCGAGCGAGTCAATGCAGCCGTCAGGGTGCGTCGACTCATTCACTGGTCGGTCGTCCCAATCTTGAGTTCAGTCGACTGAACCCAGAAGAAAATGCAGCTTTATTTTTTGTTTGGTTCGTTTCACTTGGATTTAAAGGAAATCTGATTTCAGTTGGCATTCGTCTTCTTGGTTTCAATGGTCTTAGATTCCATTCTCTCACTTTATTTTATGCACATGAGCAAAAGTGGGCAATTTGCATATGGATGCATGCATGGAGGTAGAGGGAGCTAGCAGAGCGTTCTGGACATGGGGTGCGTCGACGCACTATGCGTAGTGCGTCGACACTCCCCAGCCAGCAAGAGTTATATGGGAATTTGATTCAGGATATTCAAGGTTGATTTCGGCTTTCGACACATGTAGGGGAATACATGTAATTTGTGGCATGCATAGATGATCTTGGCAAGCCAAATGCATATGGCATGCAAGGATTTGATTGGGTTTTCATGCAGGATGACCCTTGGTACATGGCAGTGTTCCTGACTCACACATAGTAAGGGTCTGCATCCGAATGTAGTCTGGATTTCCTCCACACACTATTTGATATACCCAAGAGGGCCTGGCATGTAGGCAATTAGGGGTGAAGGATGCACGAAGGCTCATCTTGAATTCATGAATCAATGCACTTGCATGCACCAGGATATGTATTGGGATGCAATCACCGTGCGGAAGGGCAGAACGTAGGTGAGTCCTGAATTCTATTTGAGCTTTTATGGAGCCTTAAATACTCAAGTGCAAAAATGCAGGTCGCATGGGAATGCTTGTGTAGAAGCTCTCTTTTTTTTGTTTGATCTAGGCATATGACCCCATGTTCATCACTTCTATCTTGTTCATCTTTTTTGTTTTCAGCAATTTTCTGGAATTATGTTAATCATGATGTTCCTTTTGACTGTTGCACATCAATGCACACTGAATTTTTGTTCTTGTTCAGTGATCTGCTCATAGAGACATTGAGTTCAATCAATCTGACATTCCCTTTTTGTTATTAGTCTTTGTCACGCCCGGATGCAGAAAATCGGAACGTAGCAGTTATAATCACTCATGACAATCAAAGCAAATAACGTAATTAAATAAATACGCAGAATAAGGGAAAATAGGGTTACGCAATTAACTGCCAACACCATTAATCAAAACAACTGGTTCAAGTTTGCTGACTACATACACGTAGACCCAAGTTGAAGTGACTAAAACTAAATTACAACTCTTGCTACTGAACATAATGACACAACTCTAACACAATCTATACTAAGACCGCCATCCGGCAGACTTCTAATTGGCTCGCTCGTAGATGTTCACTCTTGCCCGTCCCCATCAGTTTGCGTATCCTCGTCAAAGCTACCTGAAAAGGGGAAAAATTGGGTGAGCGAACGCTCAGTAGATTCTAACAGGCAGTGTATAAGTGATTAACCAATTTAAGCATGTTACTGCATGAAACATTGAGAATAAAATAAACATGAGTAACAGTGACTATGGTCAAAATAAAGAAAAGGAAAGGGAAGGAACGATTGGAAGGAATAACATGGAAATAACATTGTATAGTAGTATTTCATGAATTGGCCGAAGCAAGCATGAAGTTATAGCAAGTCAGGCAGAGTCACAGTTTCATATAGAAATGAATGTCATAGACAACACGCTAGCAAGTACTCGGTGCAATACCACACCTTGTCATTACAAACTCTCCGAGGCACTAGTACTTTCGGGCGCTCCTCCCAGGACTAGACCGGGCCCTTTATGATGCGTTGGAACTGATTGACGGATCCAAAATCCCAAGTAACAATCTAGACATTCATTGGAATCGGCCAAGAATTCCAAGGTTAAGTTCATGTAACTTATCACTAAGACCAATTGGGAAAATTCCAAATAAATTTGGATAAAAGTCATCGGAACATGACTTTGGAATCAAGGTTCAAAATCAACAATCATGTAAGAGAATATATTACAGCCCAAGGCTACCCTTGACACGACTACCATAGCACACACGAACACAAAAAAAAATGGTTTCAAGAACATGGTTGCGGTCAAGCAAAAACTACTTTAAGGAAGAAACGGTCTAGACTGAACCGCTCCCGGACGGTTTAAGGAACAGGCCGACATCGACCCCGCTGGTCAATAGGTCGACGCATAAGAGGAACAAGATAAAAATGGTCCACCTGGGGCCGCTAAAAGAGGGTTGCGGTCCAAGAGAGACTGCTAAGAGTCTAGGTCCAGCAAAAGGTGGTTCAATCGACTTGGAACAGGTTCCCAATCTACCTGAGGCATGGTTGGACCGAACCAGGGTTCAGCCCGCATATCGCAGGTGGATTAAGGAAGCTTAGGTCAACTTGAACAGGGTTAGGTCGACTTGAAATAAGGATAAGTCGACCTGGCAAACTGGCACAAGGCCAGGTCAGAAAACATTTGGCAGTCACGACAAGGCCGCTAACTGACGGTAGTAGTCCCAAAAGGGTCGCTTTCTGGTCGAACGGGGCAGAACAGTCCCGAACTCGGGCTACCCAAAATGCGAGCTTGGGATTTCTACTAGTACGTCGGACAAGTTGTACCACCAAAGCCTGAACCACAGCCCATGCAAAGGGCTTGGTTAAGATATGCCAAATTCCACCAAGTATACAAATGGAACCTAACCATACATGTCCTCCAATTATATCTTCTAAATCGTCCACACTAACAATCCATCCTTCTCCCCCAAAAGGGGATTTTAGTAAATAACCAAATATAACACTTGGGCTAAGGGTCAAGTTGGTAACCCTGCGTCGACGCACCCTGGCCCAGTGTGCTAAAAACAAAAGGGGAAAGATGGCCCAAACATGAAAAGGCCCAACTGAAACACACAAATGCCCCCCACCCGCAGGCATCATGAACGAGGGACAAGGGTGCGGGGCCTGCGGGTGCAGTTTCCAACTCAACAGGCAGTTGATATCGGGGCAAAACATCTTCGGCTTCACGTGAACGATTTTGGCCGCGAACTATATCGCCTAGCCCTGACCGAGAGTCAGGCACAAATCAAGATGATATCGTCGATATTGGGTCTATACCGACGCAAAGATATCTAGTTTATCTGGTTTATTTGGAAGGTCTTAGCCATTGGATTGTATTGATCATCATGGTGGGACGGATGTGTTGGTCCTGCCTGAGAGACAGGTGCCAACCTGAGTGGTATCATCAGCACTGGGTTCATACCGACACAAGGAATTAGAATTAGTCGGCTTAGATGAAAGGTTTAAGCCGGGTCCCTCGGCTAAGACCTTGAAAGGCCATAGATAGCGAGTTAAGTGGTTCATCGGTACTGGGACTGTACCGACGCAAGGAATTAGATTTATCCGGCTTAGATGAAAGGTTTAAGCTGGGCCCCTCAGCTAAGCCCTCGAAAAGGCCATAGACACCGAGTTAAGTGGTTCATCGGTACTGGGACTATGCCAACGCAAGGAGTTTAGGTTTCTCCGACTTAGACGAAAGGTCTAGGTCGTACCCCTCTGCTAAGACCCCGGAAAATCATGGGTGCCGGGTTAAAAACATTAAGGAATCGTTTCCTTCATCTACTTTTTTTTCTTTTTTCTTTCTTCTCTTTTTTTCTTTTTTTCTTTTTGTTCTTTTTTTTTAGGATCATAGTGGGACCAAGTTATAAAGGTATAGTAGTATCGTTGATATTGGGTTTATGTCAACGTAAAGTGATTGGTTATATCTGGCTTAGACAGAAGGTCTAGGCCATTATCCTAGGCTGAGACAGAAAGTCGCGGGCGCCGGGTTGATGGTATCATCGACGATGGGACTGTACCGACGCAAGGGAATTGGGTTTCTTCGACTTGGATGAAAGGTATAGGTCGTACCCTTCGGTTAAGACCCCGAAAGGCCATGGGCACCGAGTTAAGTGGTTCATCGGTACTGGGATTGCACCGACTCAAGGAGTTCGGGTTTCTCCTACTTAAACGAAAGGTCTAGGTCGTACCCCCTTGGCTAAGACCTCGGAAGGCCATGGGCGCCGAGTTAAGTGATTCATCGATACTGGGATCTCACCGACGCAAGGAGTTTGGGTTTCTCTGACTTAGATGGAAGGTCTAGGTCATATCCCCTCGACTAAGACCTCGGAAGGCCATGGGAGCCGAGTTAAGTGGTTCATCGATGCTGGGACCGCACCGACGTAAGGAATTCGGGTTTCTCCGACTTAGACAAAAGGTCTAGGTCATACCCCTCGCTTAAGACCCTGAAAGGCCATGGGTACCGAGTTAAGTGGTTCATCGATGCTTGGATTGCATCGACGCAAGGAAATTGGGTTAAACAACTTGGCCTAGATGGAGAGTCATGATGCCAAGGCAGAGTGATTCTCAGCTTAGACAAAAGGTCATGACGCCGAACGACTTGGCTTATAGGGAGGGTCATGACGACAAGGTAAAATAATTCTCGGCATAGACACAAGGTCATGATGCCAAATGACTTGGCTTAGACGGAGGGTCATGACGCCGAATGACTTGGCTTAGACGGAGGGTCATGACGCCAAGGTAGAATAATTCTCGGCTTAGACACAAGGTCATGACACCGAGAAACTTAGCTTAGATGGTGTGTCATGACGCCAAGGTATAATAATTCTCGGCTTAGACAAAGGTTATGTCGCCAAACGACTTGGCTTAGATGGTGTGTCATGACGCCAAGGTAGAATAATGCTTGGCTTAGACACAAGGTCATGGCGCTGGATAACTTGGTCTAGAAGGTATGTCATGATGCCAAGGGTGAAACATCTATCAGCTTGGACGTAATGTCATGACGCCGAGGGACTTGGCTTAGATAGAAGGTCATGACGCCAAGAGCAAAGTGAACGTCGGCTTAGACAAAAGTCATGACGCCGAACTGTCATCGGTACTGGGATTGTACGGATGTAAGAAGGTCGGGTTTCTCCGACTTAGACAAAAGGTATAGGTCATAACCCTCGGCTAAGACCCCGAAAGGATATGGGTGCCGAGTGAAGGACGAGAGCAGAGCTTGCAGGTGTGGCTTGCTCGAGAGCGTTATGTATCTACTATCATTTATCGTTTCCATCATCATTTGTTTTCTTATATCCTCATCATCATTTTTTTATCATTATCATTTCATTTTCTTTATCATTTTCTTTTTTATCATCATCATTTCATTTTCATTTTTTTATCATTATTTTCATTTTTATCATCATTATTTCATTTTCATTTTATTTTATTTCATTTTTTATCATTATTTTCTTTTTTATCATCATCATTTTCTTTTTATCATCATCATTTCATTTTTAATTTTTTTATCATCATTTTATTTTTATCATCATCATTTCATTTTCATTTTTTCATTTTTTTATCATTTATTCACCCAAGCATGCAAGCATCATTGATAGCGGGCATAAAATAGATACATAGTATATCTCCTCTATTGAGAATAGGATAAGGGCAGCGCCCATAATTCATAGACAGGGTAGTCCCACGAAGCACAACTAAAGGGGATGTGCAAGCGTGGAGAGGTTATCACGTAGCCTATGTGCATAGTTCAAATCACAATCTACACCCAAGACAATTTCTCCATAGTGTGAAAGTGCTGGTATGTAAGCAGTGAACCCTAAACATAGGGATATGTAGACGTTCTAAGTAATACTGGAGGATTACTCTATCACCTACACATACATTTCAGGTTATCGGCTTTCGGTAGCTTCACATATCCCCCCCCCTTTTTATTTTGAATTCTGGACTTCACCGTTCGACGTGAGTTTTCTCATTTGTTTCAGTAGATATTCTTAGCTACTAAGATTCATCCTTATAGTAATTTTATTACAGAATCTGCTTCACCATTTCGCGCGAGTCTCCTCATTTGTTTTAGTGGGGATTCCCAACTATTAGGATTCGCATTCCATATATTCATCATTTTTTCTTTTTCTTTTCCTTTTTTTGTGCCAAGGGGGCAGATAGCTTTTTTCTCACAATTACCTTTCATGTGAGTATACGGATTCGAGTATCCATAGAGTGTTAGGAAGAAATTCCAAAATCCTTATGGTTATAAGTCATTGATCACATTGTGTGCAAAGTGTGGGGGTTTTACCCCGGGTGTATTTTATGAGTTACGCTAACAACATAGCTACGACTATTTCCCCTCGACATATGCACTCACCGAAATTGGCTTTTCTCCCTTACTGTATGCCGTGGCGCACACATATCTAAAATTGGAGCAGCATTATTTATAGGTAATCATTCAAGCAAGGGGAGCACGCATTCAAAATCAAACTCACGCAAGAGTGTTTTCTCTCTCTCTTTTGTATATATGTATATTTCCATCTCTTTTTAAAGGGCTAGACATAAGCACCCTCAAGTTGTTTATTCTTGGGTTTGTTGGCTTGGACGAAAGGTCGTGACGCCGAGTTAACGATATTATCGGTACTGGGATTGTACCGACATAAGGAGATTGGATTTCTTTGACTTAGACGGAAGGTCTAAGTCGTACCCCTTGGCTAAGACCTCGAAAGGACATGGGTACCAAGTCGATGTAGAACGGATGTTGACTCGAGGAAATGTTGAAACCAACGAACCTGGCTCAGACGGGAGGTCTGGGTCCAGGGGAGGAAATTTATTGGCTTAGACGGAAGGTCATGATGCCGAACAACTTGGCCTAGACGGAAGGTCATGATGCCAAGGAGGAATATTTATTGGCTTAGACGAAAGGTTATGACGCCGAACAACTTGGCTTAGACAGTGCATCATGACGCCAAGATAGAACATCTGCCAGTTTAGATAAAATGTCGTGACGCCAAAAGACTTGGCCTAGACAGTATGTCATGATGCCAGCCAACATGGCTTAGACGGTGTGTCGTGGCGCCAAGGTAAAATATACGTCGGCTTAGACAAAGTCATGTCGTTGAACAACTTGTCCTAGACGGTACGTCATGATGCCAAGGGCAAGATTAAAAGTCGACTTAGACAAGAAGTCATGTCACTGAGTAAATTTAACATCTTTGGATATGGTTGAGCACATTTTTATATTTGACATCATTGAGCATTGTTTTGAATATCTTGGACATCTTTGAATATTCGTTGAACACTTTTGGGTGTCGTTGAACATACTTGAATATTTGCCGACCTGGGCACCGAATATCTTGAACATCTATGAATATTCACCGACCTGAATGCCAGTAGTTGAATGTCTAGGATATCTTTGAATATTTGTCTGCCTGGATGCCGACGATTGAGCTTCTTGAATATCTTTGGATATTTGTTGGCCTGGATGCCGACAATTGAGCTTCTGGTATTTTTTTGGTTATTTGTCAGCTTGAATGCCGACCATTGAACATCTTGAATATCTTCAGATATTGGTCAGCCTAGATGGCAATGATTGAACATCTTTGGATATTTGTCAGCCTCGATGCCAACGGTTGAATATTTTGGATATCTTTGAACATTTGTCGGGCCAGATGCCGACGATTGAACATCTTTAATATCTGTCGTCCCAACTGCCGCTGGTTGAACATCTTGAATATTTCTAAATATTTTTCGGGCTGGATGCCGACGATTGAACATCTTGAATATTTGTCAGCCCAGATGCCGATGGTTGAACATCTTGAATATTTTTTGAATATTTGTCGGGCTTGATGCCGACGATTGAACATCTTCAATATTTGTCGACCTAGACACCGACGATTGAGCTTCTTGAATATCTTTGGTTTGCATCTTTATAGGGCATCTTCTGGGGGAGTATCTCTCAAGGAGATTTTAGCTTCATCATCTGGTTGTCGGCTTTGACATTGGCCGACTTTGCTTTTCTGCCTTTATTCAACTTTAACAAGTGTTGACGGCATATCACAATATAGAGTGGTAACTTCTTTATCTTCGGATTTTTATCTTCTTTTGTTTCAATATTTTCCCCCAGAATAGGGCACTTATTTGTATCTTGCATTTCTTTCAGCTTTCCTCCACAGCCCAAGGAGCTTGAGACGCCCTTCAGAGCACATTATTCTTCAGCTGATGTTGTGAGGCCATGTTGATCGTCCTCTTAAAGCTGGGCATCTGGTGAGGGCACGGTGGGTCCACTCTGTACTCACCCATTTATACTTCACCTTCTTGGATCAGGCTTTCAATAACATCCTTGAACATATAACAATCTTCAATGGAATGCCCCCTCTGTTTGTGATAAGGACAGAATTGAGGGTCATCTTTCCATCTGACATCATTTGGCCTTTTAGGCTTCGGGAGGACGACCTTGTCGTGCTCGCGGGCCCACTCAAACAACATTGGGTTCTGTCCTTCAAGAAGGAGTAAGGTTTCATCATCTTGGCTCGCAACGAGGGTTGTTGCTTGGCAGGTTCAGTTGCAGAAGAGCTTGTCGCCTCCTTCGTCTTCTCCCTTTGCTTCTCGAAGGCTATGAAATCGGTAATATGAGCTTCTTCTTGTGCCAACTGCACGCTAGTTGGCTTGCTTCTCCGATCTGGGGTGGTCGCGGTCGGGCAATATTTTGCCAAAAAGGCCTCAATACGACCGCGATATAATTCAGTCGATCGAAGGATTTGACTTTGATACCAGCCATCCTTGTCAGGATTTCAGACTTCAAATTTCACCTACATAATTGGACAACGTCTTCACAGTTCGGCGGATGTCAGCATCTTGCATAGAGATTTCCCCATCGTTTGATATAGTCCAGGGCGAACACTTTATCCTTTTGCTTGATCTTATATAATTTTGCTTTGGTGACTTCACCCTCAACCGTCTTCATTCCAGCTGTTTGTTCCACGCTTGGCTTATTCATCAGTGTCGGAACTACCAGATTCGGGTGTTGGTCAGCTGGTTCTAAACCTATCCTCCCCAATTTTCTTGTCATCACTTCAACTTCTTGCATTGTCTAGTGTAAATCTGCCATTGGAGTAGGACTAGGTTGGGAGGAGCCAGGAATGCTGCCTCCCGTGTTGATTTTAGGTGGAGCCAGCGGCACCCTAGTATCATTATCGGATGCATTCGGTCCTTCTGTTGGCCCAGAGAGATGGCGGATAAGAAGGGGGGTTGAATTGTCCCCTTGCCGAGATGGTGGATTTTAAAAACTTTCTTAGCTAAACACAATGGAGTTAAAATAAACTACGTTGATTAACTAATATTCAAGTGAGATTAAAGATATTCTCTCCAGCTTTCCGATCTCAATCGAATAGTTAAAGCAACTATCAAGAGAATTACGCTCAACACGGATAACGGAGGTAGAAGTGTGTGACAGTGTAGTGAATTAAAAACCTATATAGTGTACTTGTGAAGGAAGATAGAAGAAATGACAATCACACAGGCAATCACATACGACACAAGGATTTTAAGGTGGTTCGGGACCACGACGGGCTCCCTATGTCCACCCCTCACCCAACCGGGTGAGGCTTCACTACACGCTACCAAAGTAGCAACACGGGGACGAACCCCAACCACACACATACTGCTTCTGCAGCAATGTCCACACACGGGGACAAGCCCCAACACGCTGCCACCGCAGCACACACACACACACACGTTCGGGGATCACACCCCGGACACTTAGACCACGCGGAGACACAGCTCCGCCCACACACAATGATGTATCGAGTTTAGCATGGCACAAAGGATATTCAATAAACACAACAAAATTGATCTATGATCAAATGAGGAGAGTAGAAATAAATGACTAAAGATTCTCCCTCAAATCCTCAATGAACCCAATAGAGAGGATAGACGGGTGCGCTGAACGCTTTTGTTCACGAAGTGGAAGCTGGCCGAAACCGCAGGAACCGCTCTGGTAAAATGTGTGTCAGTGGAACGAGTCTTGTTGATGGCGTCCTCCTTGTCTTCCTCTTTCTTCAAGGTGCGCAGCACCTCCTCCTTGTTCACAAAGCCCCTTGCAAAAAGATGGAACACATTAGCTTTTCTCTATTTCAAAAGATGAAAATCGTAGCAATACATGGAGCAGAAAAGTAGTAAACAAAAGATCAAGATATGATCTCAAGGGCATCTAGATATAGAATGAAGCATGATAAACATCTCAAATGAACAAGGGACAGATATAGAGATTTTCCCTTTTTGCAAGCTCCTTTGATCTCCAGGTTGATGTGAGCAGTTGCTTGCGATGAAGACGTCTTCAGATTCGTCGCTTCATTCCGCTTGCAACTCTCTTCATTAACGATCTTCGAATCTCGACGGAAGTAGATCAGATTTAGCTTGAAAGCCCTCTCCAGCTCCTTTCTCTTTTTCCTGCAAGAATAGAGCGATGTTAGCCCTTGGGAGATGTTTTTCATCCCCAAATTCGCATCATAAATATAGGGCAACAAATAGAGGCACAAAAGACCATAAACCCCATACATATACCCTCTCAAAACCACACACAACCAAGGGTAGAAACCCTAGGGGTAATGGGGTAAAAGGGCAAGCCAATCGGACCTATAAACCCATGGTTTGAAACCAAATTCGGAAACCTAATCCGGACGTAGCAGAAAAAGTGTCGACCTCTAGGGTCGACACTCGTATCAATGAGTTCTGCCAAAAATAGAAAATCCAGAACCTAGTCAAAAGTGTCGACCCATGGGGTCGACCTTTTTTCCACAAGGTTCTGTCCTGAGACGAAATCAGGACCCGTGGTAAAAAGTGTCGACCCATGGGGTCGACCTTTTTTACCGGAGGTTCTGTTTTAGTTAAAACAGCATAACCCAATACAAAGTGTCTACCCCATGGGTCGACACTTTTCCTCATAGAGGAAAAGTTCATTAAAACACATTTGAAACTTCACGAAACGAGGAACATGGTATCAAGATCAATCAAAATGCACTTACAACTCAGATTGACATATTCAAAACCTGATTTCAACATCGATCAATCCATTCACATTAAAAACCAATTAATCAGACATTCTTACCATGGCCTTGAGTATTTGAATGAAAAACCCCACAACGAACCTGAATTTTCCAGATTTGAACATATCTACAGTTCTGAACCACTAGCAATCAATCCATATCAATCCATGCATATTGAGATACACTTTATCAAATCTTTTCACCATTGGCATATGAGTTTTGATAGAAATCTCACAATAATTGTGTCTTTTCCAGCTTTGAACCAATGCCAATCTAACCACTTGGAGATCGACCTCCAATTGTGTTCTTACCATTATTTCTAGGATTTAAACGTTGTTTCCTCATCGATCCTGCACAATACATATTCTCATTAATTTCAATCTCCAGCTCATCAAATGAAATTCTCAAGTCAACCCATATCTAATTACTCAACCATTGCATCCATTAAAACTAGAACAAGTCAAGTGACCTTCTCATTCACTAAGTTCATTCAACAATGTTAAGTCCTAACTAAGGTCACTTAGTCAAGATTTAACATGTTAGTCCAAACATCCATTCAGAACCTGAAATTCATCAAGATAAAACTTCAAGTCAATTCAAAGCAAGTCAATAAGCCGTATATTTAGAACATAATTTTATCAACCAATCATGTTATCAATCAAAGCCCACATTAATCAAAATATACATGCAGTTCAAGGCAAAAAACCAATCAATAAGCAAAGTTCAGATCCATGTTCGACCATGCTTCATAACATGGTGAGAATTAAGGCTCAAGGAGCCATGAGTCGACCCATGGGGTCGACCCATCCCAAGGGAATGGTAAACAGGTTTAGCAGTCCAATGCATAGCTATTCAAGTTCAATCCAATCATAGATAGGGGCATTCCTAAGCAAGCTGACAAACCACTATCACTTAACAATTATGAAAAGCAAGCATGAAGTCATATGCAATATAACCAATCTTCCCACATTGAAATGCAGTCAATATAAGTCCAAAAATATGAAAGGGCTTTTAACCCCAATCAAGACACTATAAACGAAATCACATGAAGGCTCCAACTCCTCATGCACAGGACGCATGAGTCGACTTCATAAATGTATTCAGGAAGGACCTTTGAATTTCAACCTACAAAACAAGATATCATCATGTTAGCTTGTTTATCACGAAGATGCCATTAAGCATAAAACACATAATATATTAGAATCATCAAAATCATTGTCAAAGACAACGAGGGGGCGCACAGAACCCAACAATCTCCCCCTTTTTGATGATGACAATATATTGTGGCCACTCAAATTTCTCTCACCCTTTGGCATTATCAAAAAGATGGGGGACTCAGGAGTAATTGTGAAGTTTTCAAAAATGAGTGAGACAAGAGCGCACGAACCCTGCAATTAACCTCCCATGAAGGGAAGGTGTATAAGCTAATAAGCAAGCAACAGTTTGGAGTTTGATGTACAATCAGCAGATGTGTGAGATATGTGCAAATGCTCAATTTTTGTAATTTTTACTATATATAAGACTAATTATGCACAAGTTGTGTAAAGAAACTATGCTATATGCAAAATGTTAGACTAAGCTATGCACAAAGTGCATTGTGCTCAAAAGCACGTTATTCTCCCCCAATTGTCAAGAACAAAAACCAACTGGCAACGGGTTATTTAACCTGTTATCTACAAGTATAACCTATGGATGCAACCTATGGAATGAGATATGAGATGATCAAACGGATAAAGCATTCAGGCACTCAAGCATGCATAACAAGTTATAGACTCATGCAAGTCCCTTCGGAACGGGTGTAAGGATAATGCAATTGATCGTTGAACATGAAGTGCATGAGCAATACTAAGAAGGTCGTGCTTACATAAATATGGTACTACATTAATCATGAAGACGACTGATTCATAAAGGACATTCAAACAATCAAACCCACGATGTATAAGTGAAGATTGAGCAATGAAGTTCAAGTCAATATGGAAAATCAGATTTTCTAAAGAACACTAAAAGGAACTTCTCATCCATACACTTTCATGCACAATGCTCGAATATTGGTAGCTACGTATGACCCCAATTTTTAATTGCTAAAAAATGGTGTGACTAACCTTTTGACACGAGTCATGCCCTTTGTTTCAGGGGTAATTCCCGGTTACTCAGTTTCGTCACTTTTTATGATGTGGATAAGACACTTTTCGACGCGAGTTGTACCCTTTGTCTCAGGGGCACTTCCCGGCTACTTGGTGGCAAATCACACTTATTTTCATATGGATTAGTTTCTCCTTTCGACGCGAGTTTTCTCTTTTATTTCAGGGGAGATTCCCGGCTACTCGGATCCACGTTCCACTTATACAATTTTTGAAGGGGTAAACAGCTTTTTCCTCACGAGACATGTGATTTCTATGTAGAGAATCAATAGTCCTCAAAAGTGTAGAGTAGAAAATAGTAGTCCTTATTAGATTGAATCATTATCTCAGAAAGGTGTATTTTATGTGGGTGGTTGTATTGAATGTAAAAGAGGAATTAGCTTTCTCACAGTAATGTCTCTCCCTAAATGTATGCACGGTTATAAAAAATCTCTCCTTAATATATGCCATGTAACAAACATGACTAAATCAATGCAATTTCATTTAGCAAGGGATGAGTCATAGAAGGAGTCAAAAAGTGGTTGTATATTATATACATTCAAATAAGCACTGAATTGACGTTTTCAAGCAAGTTGATTACCGGTACGTGGCGGAGAACGTAGGTCCGAAGACCACCATCACGCGTGAAGAAAGTTTCCAGTTGGACATGATCCAACCTTCCACAATCATCATTTGATATATCGGATAATCATGGCATTCAAGCACACGAGTATGAAGTATATGCAAGTATATGCATGTAACTTGAAAGATGATTGAAAAATTATTCCTATTCACAAGTATGCAAGGATGTGCATGAAAGTAAGTATGTAACCTGTGTATGCATAAGTGAACTATGTATGCACATGTGAACCGTTATTTACAAGAAGTGATTAAAAGTATGAAAACTTTTATGTTCAAACTGAAGGATTCAAGAACTGAATTGTTATTTACAAGATGTAAAACAGAGAGTGTGAAAGACTCTATGCACAGTGTAAAGCGTTCAAAACCAAATTTTTATTTGGGAAGCAAAAGAGAAGGTGTGTATTAAAACAAACTATGTATATCCAAAGTAAAGCATTTAAAAAAATAGACGTACTCACAAAATGTGAGATTGCTCCAAACATAAGTTTTTACCTTTGTAGGTCTTTGAAAGTGAACCTAGGCAAATTGATTTTCAATTCCAAGCCAATTTTCTTTCTCACCTTGAGAGCCCTTTTTTCATTATCAATCCTTGGTCTCAAGGCGCCTCTACAAAATAAATTCTCATTTTGGTGATTTGGGTACCCAAGTCATCTTGGGTCCCGAGGGGTTAGTTCTTACATGAACAGATGAATTCTTATTTTTCCTAGCAAACCATTCATCATCGGCCCTCATCATGGTACAATCATTCATTAAGTGTCCATTCAGGCCACAGTAATGACAATGAGATGATTTTCTTTTCATGAAAGACCACGCATCATCATTTCTCTTTTACTTGGTGCATGATTGTGTTTGACAGATGAAGTTTTCTCATGCACACAAGAGGATTCAACAACATGTTTTTGTTTTTTAATTCGTTTATCACACAATTGCAAAGATTCATTTAAACTCTTGATTTCATTTTGTAGATTCAAGATTTACAAGTTAGAGTTAGCAACCTCTTGTTCACATGAAGCAATCTTCTCATTCAACAAGAAATTAATAGTTTTATGACTTTCAATTTCTTGTTCAAGAATATGCAGTTTGTCACAATCATTATCAATCACACATTTTTCTTTTTCAAATTTTTTAAGACTTTTCAATTCTCCTTCAAGCAGTGAAATTTGAATCAACAAAGTATTGTTTTCATTTTGGAGCTTTTCAAATGAATTTTTGGTCATGGAAGTGTGTTCAAGTTCTTTCATTTGAAAACTCACGTTATCATTAACAATTTCATTCATGGCTTTGTTGGATTCAAATTTATCATTTAAATTCCTAAAGCTTTCTATTTCCTTCCTTAATTCCTTCAGGTTTTCAGATTTGTCAATAGACAATGATTTCTCTTTTTCAAGAGTAAGCAGTTTTTCAGACATGGCTGTGTTCAACATTTTTAGCTTCTCATTATCTTCTCTTATTTGTTGGAGTTCTGAAATTTTAGCCAATAGAGTTTTGTTTTCAGTTTTTAAACATGAAGTGGTTTCTTTATGCATATCGACTTCAAGCAATAGACTTCCAGTCAACTTCCTAAGCTCATAACATTCAGTATATGGTGAGTTAATGTCACAAGCATTTTCAATTTCAAAGCACTTTACACATGAAGAGTTAACATGTGAAACATTATCAAGTTTCCTTTTCATTTTTCCGTTATCAGATTTTAGTGCTTTGTATATATCAACTAGTTCATCGTAAGCATTTAGCAATTCATCATAACTCAATTCATCTTCTTCCTCAGAATCAGAGTTAGAATTTACCTTCAAACTCTCCTCACTTTGACACTCAATTTCATTGTTTGCAACCAAGCAGTCACCGTCGTTGCAACTTCCTTTTTGGGCTTTGATCAGCCCGTCCCAAATTTCTTTGGTTGTCCTACAAGATAAGACAAATGGAAATTGATTAGTATCCAAGATAGCCTTAAGAGCATTCAAAATAAAAAATTATCCAAATTCATTTTCTTATGTTCATCAGTCCACCTCAATTCATTTTTGGGTAAGACATGTGGACCATGAGAGATTAAGCTCATGAGTTTTGGATCAAAACCACAAATCCAAACACAAAACTTTCCTATCCAAGAAGCATAATCAAAACCATTGTAAATAGGAATAGAATTCAAGTTAGCCATCATGAAAATGATCTTTACTCCTAGACCGTGAGGTCCGTTAAAAAATCAGAGACTGGTCTCTGATACCAATTGTTGGCCTAGAGAGATGGCGGACAAGAAGGGGGGTTGAATTGTCCCCTTGTCGAGATGGCGGATTTTAAAAATTTTCTTAGCTAAACACAATCAAGTTAAAATAAACTGTGTTGATTAACTAATACTCAAGTGAGATTAAAGATATTCTCTCAAGCTTTCCAATCTCACTCAAATAGTTAAAGCAACTATCAAGAGAATTACGCTCAACACAGATAACAGAGGTAGCAGTGTGTGACAGTGTAGTGAATTAAAAACCTATATAGTGTACCTGTGAAGGAAGATAGAAGAAATGACAATCACACAGGCAATCACATACGACACAAGGATTTTAAGGTGGTTCGGGATCACGACGGGCTCCCTACGTCCACCCCTCACCCAACCGGGTAAGGCTTCACTACACGCTACCAAAGTAGCAACACGGGGACGAACCCCAACCACACACACACTGCTTCCGCAGCAATGTCCACACACGGGGACAAGCCCCAACACGTTGCCACTGTAGCACACACACACACACACGTGTTCGGGGATCACACCCCGGACACTTAGACCACGCGGAGACACAGCTCCGCCCACACACAATGATGTATCGAGTTTAGCATGGCACAAAGGATATTCAATAAACACAATAAAATTGATCTATGATCAAATGAGGAGAGTAGAAATGAATGACTAAAGATTCTCCCTTAAATCCTCAATGAACCCAATAGAGAGGATAGACGGGTGCACTGAACGCTTTTGTTCACGAAGTGGAAGCTGGCCGAAACCGTAGGAACTGCTATGGTAAAATGTGTGTCAGTGGAACGAGTCTTGTTGAAGGCATCCTCCTTGTCTTCCTCTTTCTTCAAGGTGCGCAACACCTCCTACTTGTTCACAAAGCCCCTTGCAAAAAGATGGAACACATTAGCTTTTCTCTATTTCAAAAGATGAAAATCACAGCAATACATGGAGCAGAAAAGTAGTAAACAAAAGATCAAGATATGATCTCAAGGGCATCCAGATATAGAATGAAGCATGATAAATATCTCAAATGAACAAGGGACAGATATAGAGATTTTCCCTTTTTGCAAGCTCCTTTGATCTTCAGGTTGTTGTGAGCAGTTGCTTGCGATGAAGACGTCTTCAGATTCGTCGCTTCATTCCGCTTGCAACTCTCTTCATCAACGATCTTTGAATCTCGACGGAAGTAGATCAGATTTAGCTTGAAAGCCCTCTCCAGCTCCTTTCTCCTTTTCCTACAAGAATAGAACGATGTTAGCCCTTGGGAGATGTTTTTCATCCCCAAATTCGCATCATACATATAGGGCAGCAAATAGAAGCACAAAAGACCATAAACCCCATGCATATACCCTCTCAAAACCACACCCAACCAAGGGTAGAAACCCTAAGGGTAATGGGGTAAAAGGGCAAACCAATCGGACCTATAAACCCATGGTTTGAAACCAAATCCGGAAACCTGATCCGGACGTAGCAGAAAAAGTGTCGACCTCTAGGGTCGACACTCGTATCAATGAGTTCTGCCAAAAATAGAAAATCCAGAACCTAGTCAAAAGTGTCGACCCATGGGGTCGACCTTTTTTCCACAAGGTTCTGTCCTGAGATGAAATCAGGACCCATGGTAAAATGTGTCGACCCATGGGGTCGACCTTTTTTACCGGAGGTTCTGTTTTAGTTAAAACAGCATAACCCAATACAAAGTGGCGACCCCATGTTTTCCTGACATAGGAAAAGTTCATTAAAACACATTTGAAACTTCACGAAACGAGGAACATGGTATCAAGATAAATCAAAATGCACTTACAACTCATATTGACATATTCAAAACCTGATTTCAACATTGATCAATCCATTCACACTAAAAACCAATTAATCAGACATTCTTACCATGGCCTTGAGTATATGAATGAAAAACTCCACAACGAACCTGGATTTTCCAGATTTGAACATATCTACAGTTCTGAACCACTAGCAATCAATCCATATCAATCCATGCATATTGAGATACACTTTATCAAATCTTCTCACAATTGGCATATGAGCTTCGATAGAAATCTCACAATAATTGTGTCTTTTCCAGCTTTGAACCAATGCCAATCTAACCACTTGAAGATCGACCTCCAATTGTGTTCTTACCATTATTTCTATGATTTGAACGTTGTTTCCTCATCGATCCTGCACAATACATATTCTCATTAATTTCAATCTCCAGCTCATCAAATGAAATTCTCAAGTCAACCCATATCTAATTACTCAACCAATGCATCCATTAAAACTAGAACAAATCAAGTGACCTTCTCATTCACTAAGTTCATTCAACAATGTTAAGTCCTAACTAAGGTCACTTAGTCAAGATTTAACATGTTAGTCCAAACATCCATTCAGAACCTGAAATTCATCAAGATAAAACTTCAAGTCAATTCAAAGCAAGTCAATAAGCCGTATATTTAGAACATAATTTTATCAACCAATCATGTTATCAATCAAAGCCCACATTAATCAAAATATACATGCAGTTCAAGGCAAAAAACCAATCAATAAGCAAAGTTCTGATCCATGTTCGACCATGCTTCATAACAAGGTGAGAATTAAGGCTCAAGGAGCCATGAGTCGACCCATGGGGTCACCCATCCCAAGGGAATGGTAAACAGGTTTAGCAGTCCAATGCATAGCTATTCAAGTTCAATCCAATCATAGATAGGGGCATTCCTAATCAAGCTGAGAACCCACTATCACTTAACAATTATGAAAAGCAAGCATGAAGTCATATGCAATATAACTAATCTTCCCACATTGAAATGCAGTCAATATAAGTCCAAAAACATGAAAGGGCTTTTAACCCCAATCAAGACACTATAAACGAAATCACATGAAGGCTCCAACTCCTCATGCACAGTACGCATGAGTCGACTTCATAAATGTATTCAGGAAGGACCTTTGAATTTCAACCTACAAAACAAGATATCATCATGTTAGCTTGTTTATCACGAAGATGCCATTAAGCATAAAACACACAATATATTAGAATCATCAAAACCATTGTCAAAGATAACGAGAGGGCGCACAGAACCCAACACCTTCAGAACTTAAGATTCTTGCTTCCACACCCGTACGTAAGGAAGTGTGATGGCACATATCTTCGTCAGGAAATAGAGGATGCCTCGAGTTCTCCCAGGATTTATCAACATGACTAGAGGTAGAAGCTTTGGGTTGATCCACCCTTGTCAGCGCGAAGCACATTTCTTCATCTTCTTCTTTTTCAGCCTCTTGGCTCGTGTCGAACAAGACCGACAGTGTATTACTAGAGAGGACAATGCCTCCTTTTTTATCTTTTCCCTTCTTCTTCTTCTTCCCCTCTGTGGCCGGCATCTACCCCGCAACGGGCCATCTGGTGCTCTTGGCACCCTTGATTTCTCTTCTGCATCTTGTATCGGGTTTTAGAATTTGAAGTATTCCCGTGGGATATATGCATAGGCGTGGGTTGTACAAGCTCCCGGCACACCTTCGGGCAATCGCCGATATATAGATATCGTGTTGATCGCCTTTTCCAATTCGGGCATTTCGTGGGGTTTTGGAGGATCAACCTTGTAATCACCTATCTATAGTTCGCCCTTCTTGATCAGGCCTTGAATTATATCTTTGAATATATGGCAATCCTCACTGGGATGCCCAATCATTCGATGGTAAGAGTAGAAACGGGGATCACCCCTTCTATTGGCATCATCTGCCCTCTTCGTCTTTGGGAGAGTGATCTTGTTGTATTTAATGGCCCACTCGAACAAGGTTCGAGTTGATAGGATCGGTGCGCTGGATTCAGAGGGGGGGTGAATGAATCCCACCCTTAAAAACTTTTCGCTCAATAAAAACTAGAACAAGATAGACAAGCTGGGTAACTAATCAGAATCTCTTTTGAACCGAAGAACAAACATCTATCTCGCGCCTAAACAATCAAATAGCGGAAGCGGAAGAAGGTAATCAACCTACTGCAAGATAGCAATATGAACGCTCAGACAATCTGTGAAAGGTGGTAGAAGATATGGAGCTAACGCACAAGGCAAACCACTGCACATATAATTTTTTAGGTGGTTCGGTCCTCCAGACCTACATCCACCCCTCACTCCCAACCGGAGTGAGGCTTCCACTAGCACAAGCTAGAAACTGTAGACTCAGTCTGCGAACAGAATGCTGCCACACAGCTTGACCAGGGGAACAACCTCCCCTCTTCCTCCACACCGGAGGGACACCCCAAGTGACTCCCAGCCACTTGGAAACCAGAGACCGAAGTCTCTCTTCCTCCAGACCAGGAGGGTACACACCAGTGACTCCCCGTCACCAGTAAACCAGAGGTCACAGACCTCTCTTCCTCTAGACTAGGAGGGACCCGACCTCTATCCAGAGAATCGGAAGAACAAAGATAACCAAATGAAAAAAGAAAACTAAAAAAGGAAAAATACACAGCGATCAGAAAGCTGTAAAGAAAGATAACATAGATGTGGCTCCCATGGAGCTGACTGGCCTGAATTTGATCCACGGTCCAGTAGACAGATCTTCAGTCGAGACTTCTTTCTTCTTCTCCACGAACTCTCACTCTCTCTCTTCTCCTTCTCTTTTTCTCTTTCTTTTTCTGACACTCGATCGTGCAGGCTCTCTCTATCTCTTCTTTTCTCTTCTTCTTCTTTTTCCTCTTCTACTGCTCTCTGCCTCACTTCTTCTTCGCTCCCAGTCTCGATCAGCCCTCTTCTATTCTTATCTTTTTTTCTTCAGATGGAGGAAGGCTTCTATTTATGGCAGCAGCAACTAGGGCGTGTGCTCTCCACATTTCCCGCCCTAAGAATTCAGACCACGTGGCAGCATCCAGCAGGCTGTCAGTACACGTGTCATCATCTGGGCACTCCCCTTATCCTTGGATCACGTGCCTTCATTAGGCTTCACGAAGGTGCCTGTCAGACAGAGAATCACATTATCAGTTTAAGTATATGCATTACAGTGTATTGACTTCGCTATATAGACTTGTGAAGGCGAATGCATTGTACAGACTTCATGAATGGGAATGCAATGTATAGACTTCAGACTGTATGGACTTGTGAACTTGAATGCGATGTACAGACTCTGAAGAACAGCAGCCAATGTATAGACTTAGGCAATGTATAGACTTGCCAGTGTATGAACTTGATGAGCATTCAGCAATGTGCAGACTTCGACAAATACAACGTGCAGCAGTGTGTAGACTTGAATCACTAGATGCATGATGTACAGGCTTCAACTCAATGTATAGACTTCACGACTGATGAATGCAATGCACTGAACAATGTATGGACTTAACGATGTGCAGACTTGCCAAGATAAATGAGCGATGTACATACTTGTGCAAGCAAAGTCTGTATAGACTTAGTCAGCAGACTAGCTCGATGTACATACTTGCTCGTTGTTCAGACATCATGGACGATGTACAGACATGCAAAGAGAAAGGCTGTACATACTTGATGAGCGATGCAAGGCAAAGGAATGTATATACTTCCAATGTATAGACTTGCCAACTGAGCGATGTATAGTCTTGAACAATGAAGCTATGTACAGACTTGATCAAGGCAAGGCAATCGAGTGTATAGACTTTCAATGTATAGACTTGCCAAAGGGTCGATGTACAGACTTGAACAAGGCAAAGTCTGTACAGACTTTGAGGTTCACAATGTATGGACTTTGGCAACACAACGGCTGTACAGACTTCCACTCAACTGCGATGTATAGACTTGTCAAGGGAAACAACGGTAAAGCTATCAGTGTATAGACTTTGAGTGCAATGTCGGTAAAGCTACCAATGTATAGACTTGCAAGTCGAACTGGTGGCTGTACAGACTTCACCTCGAGCTTCTACAGTGCAGTGTATAGGCTTAGAATCATATGAACATGGCGCTGTACAGACTTTGAGTGGGAGTCCAATATGCAGACTTGCCACCGACTAATGTATTGACTTAATGGTTGTGAGACGATGGCCAAGACAATGCACAGACGGATGTATAGACTTAAGATGAGTGCATGAACAGTCGGATGTACAGACTTCACTTGAAATAGTCTGATGTATAGACTTGGGCTGAATGCATGAACAGGCCGTTGTACAGACTTGTAAAGCTTGAAGGCCAATGTAATGTATAGACTTACATGAGACGCTCAATGAGACGCTCAGTGTTTAGACTTATGCTGTGCAGACTTTGACTCAAATGTGCATATGAGACGCTGAACAAGACGATGCACAATGTATAGACATTAAGTGCAATGCAGAGGGCTGTACAAACTTGGATGAATGAACAAGCATGAATGTATAGACTTTGAAAGACACTGCATGAACAATCCAATGTACATACTTCCAAATGAAGTGATGAACGACACAATGTATAGACTTGGCCCCTTAACGAATGTACAGACTTGGCTTCGTGCTTGCTATAGGACAAGGTCTAGACTTGATGCAACTTCAAAGCACAATGTGCAGACTTTAGCAATGTAACTCAATGTACACACTTCATGAGACGATGGATGTACACACTTCAGCTAAGCAAGCTATAGTGAATGTATGGACTTTATGAAGACGATGCATGAGACGCGAACTATGTACAGACTTGGTGTGCCGTGCATGAACAGTGCAATGTAATGGCTTGCGTGAATGCAACAACAATGTTCAGACTTGGAAGCCGATGTGTAGACTTGCTGAGATGCAAGGCAACACAGACACTGGCTGTATAGACTTGCATTCACACAACAGTGTATGGACTTCGAATGCCTGCCTGCATGCGATGTACAGACTTCAGTTCAAGCCAACCGAAGAGTGTATAGATTTTATGAACCCATATGCCAAGACCAATGTACAGGCTTGAAGAGGATGCAAGCAGTGTATAGACTTAGTCTAGGAGGGGTCGACCCACATTTGCATGTAGTGTACTGACTGTATGCTCAATGCAATTGTGCTAACTCTGTTATTTGAATGCATCGACCAGATGTCAGATAAATATAGTGGAATGACATTCACAAGCACACATTCACAAATCCATGAACACATATGAATGCACTTAAATGAATCAACAAGGTCTTTCATGCACACATGCATATGGTGACTTATAGTGTTTGCTATCATCAAAACCAATCATCAAGACCACAGGGGCACAACACGAGTCCTATCCCCGAGGAAGGCATATAGTTTCTTCATCTTATTCTGTAGGGAAGGACCCTCTTGATGTCCAACTAGTTTAGCAGGAGGAGGGTTAAATAATCCTTTACCCCTTTTCACCTTGAAGTCGACAGTGAGAACTGCCTTGAGTGCCGGCCATTCATTAGTTCGCCTGATCCCCTGGCTTGGGGCAGCAGGAGTAGAGGGGTATCTTGCCAAAAAGGTATCAATTTCTGCCACGACCCTATTCAAATGGTCGAAGGACTTAATTTTAGTTCCAATTATTCATTCGAGGATCTCCCGCTTCAGATTTTGCTTCTCTGGACTACATCCTCCTGATGTGGCGGGCGCCTACATCTCATGCTGAGGCTTCACCATCTATTGATGTATTCCAAGGCCGTTTCATCGTTCTTCTTCCTGGAAGCATAGAGTTCGGTCACGGCGACTTCCCTTTTGGGGACAGGAACCATTCCGGAACTTTCTTTGCATATCCGGCCAGTCGTTGATGGACCCCGTCGGCAAGTTTGAGTACCAATCAAAGGCGAGCCCCGTGAGTGAGGACCCGAAGAACCTGAGTAAGTAGGACTCGTCAGTCGCCAAATCGCCCATCACGTTGATGTAATAGGCTATATGTTCCTTCGGCGAACCCTTCCCATTGAATTTGTCAAACTTCGGTGGCTTGTTGACGTCGGCAGGTAATCTTTTGGCCGCATGATGGACAAGGTAAGGCACCCTGTACACATTGAAAGGAGCATAATCATCATTGCCCCTATCGGCCAACTTCTTCTCGATTATTTGTTCTATCATTATCTCGCTTACATCTAGGTTCACAAGACTTGGTCAAAAGTGTGCTTGCTGCATCTGCGGTGCTGCCGGCACTATCACTTGAGGTATAGCAGCAATCCCCTGATGTCGAGGGGTAGGTGTGTTATCAGGGTCATGCCCCCAGTGTTATTGAGTTCCGGCTGAGAAGCCGTTATATGAGGTGAAGCCTCAAATTCATCGGTGCCTCACAGTGAGGCTTCATGAGAGACCCAGACCCACTTGGAGGCTGAAGCATGCCTAGTCAGCTCGCTGAGTTGCCTCTTTAGCATTTCTTTCTCTTGTTTGTATTCTTGGAGCAATAGCATCATTCTTGCTGGATCGGGCATAGAGGAACTGGGAGCATGGCCTCCCCCTTCCATTGGGATTTCTGGAGAGGGCGCGGGCCTCTCGCCATCTTCTTCGATGGTAATTACATTCACGGCCATTAAGACCATATCTAAATTAGTTTCACCGATAGGGGCTTGTATTGGTTTGATTGTAGCTTCTCTTCTTCTGGTGACAGGACCTGGCCCTTCAGAGAGCCTGATCACCTCATCACGACCTTTGGGTGGAGACCCATAGTGACCGATCACTCCAGCTGCATTGCAGGTAAATATCTGAAGCTGCCCGCTTCTTCGGATCATCCTTCTGGTTGGCTGGCCAAGGAGAGTCAATCTATCGAGCACTGAGCTCGTCGGTGTAGTATCTTCATAGCTAGGGGGAGGCCCGTAGCAGCTCGATCCAGCATCCTTCATTTTCTCCGAGTGAACTTGCTGTTCCTGGCCTTCGCTTACAGCATTTACAGCTTCCAGGGGTTGTTGTGCCCCCAACGAGGTGTATTCGAGGCCGAGGGGGTACCCCCGCATAGCCCAAGCAATATCACTTCGCCTTTCAGTAGGGTAGATCATAGATTGTGGCACTCTGACTTGTGCCGGTGATTTGTAGGCGAGGCGGCTTTGTCTAGTTGTCCTGCCATGTTTTCTATCATGTGTATAGGTATTTGCCTGTCGAACGGAGGCTAGGAATGCTGGTTTACGAGACGCCTAGATTGGCATCTTGATCCTTTCTTCTTTATCTTATTCTTTCATTGTAGGTTTGCCAGTTGTGACAGGCCTCAGTAGTGTTAGAGCCGGGGCCCAAGCCCGCTTGGGCACCCAAATCTTCTTACATCTGGTTGGTTTTAGGGCCAACCCCGCATTTGACTTGGACTTGACACAGTCTATTTTTCGTTGGGCCAGCGCTTGGAAGGAGTTGCCCACCGGCACGGCTGGGATCAACCTGTCGGGCGTGATCTTGGCCTGCTGGCCGTTCAGGAAAACTCGGACACCTCCGATAAGTATGGATTTGCCCAAAGTGCAGAGCCAGCTTTGTAGTGTACCAACGTCCTTCTTGGCCGCCCTCCTGGTAGTCGATGTGCTCCTATTACTATTTGGGGTGCGGTGGTGAGTGTGGCGGACATAGGAGCCCACCGCTTTGATATTCTTTGGTGTCATCGTTGCAGTGGCGACCGTCTTCATCTCCTGGACGTCCAGGAGCGACATGAAGGCTACCCCCAAGAAGTTGGGGAAGCTAACAACCTGAGGGAAATTGTCGAATTGGATCCGCACAGCTAGGTAGCCATGCTCAGCATGGTTGGCGATCATGAGCGATCCAAACGTGACTACCATCGTGCTCATCGAAATTCAACTTCTTCCCCCTGCAATTTTAAAATTGAGGAGGTTAGAATTTTAGGAAGAGGTGAAAAGATGAAAGGCAGTTCTGGTCCGACCGGGCATGCCAACTTGTGGACGCACTTTTTTAATCTCATGTATCGTTTTATCTTTTATCAGTTTATTAAGTGCGAGGGCATGCCAGTCACCTACGTGACAGTGTGTTCAGGCTCCGAGACTGGAGTGGTCCGAAGCCTGGGGTGCGCGCCGTCTAACTAATCAGACGATTATGGGTATCGGGTTGGGACTAGAACCCACCGTGCCATAAAGGTCACGACGTTAATTACATCCTATCGGAGAAGGGAAAACCTCTGATTAATCGCCAAGATAAGGGGCCTTATGGCCTAAAAATAAATTTCTATGAAATGAGTGAAAGATATGTTAAAGAGCATCAAGATCCCCCATATTAAGGTGCAAAAGGGTGTTTAAATCATGCTGGTCGTATGTTGACCATTTCATATTCGGACTAACGTCCAGGTTGAAGACGTCCCGAGTATATATGCAATACTGAGACAAATGTATGCCGAGATATGTCAAATTTAATATTTGGATGATAAAGAAATTTGGGGTAGACCCCAATTTGTGCCGAGGCACGAAAGTTTAATATCTGAAGAAGTGAGGGAATTTGGTTAAATCCCGGTAAAAATGGTTTAAACCCAGTGGGTTATCGGCCTGAGGCAAAGTCACGCGACGACCATAATGGGGGGGTAACCCCTAGGGTCAAGCATGTCTCGTGTATGCACCATTGATATTCCTGGCACCAAGGGTAAATGGAGAAGTACCCCAGATAATATGCCATTAAAATCTTTTAAAGAGGGTATTCTTATGACATTTTTTATCATTATCATGATTTTTATCATTATTATCATTATTTTATCATTTTACATTTCATTATTTATCATTTCTTTGATCTCGCGGCATTTGAACAACAAACTAGTTGACTTATCCTGAGTGTATCGACGCACCATGGCAAAGAGCGCGGGTGAGAGCTGCTGCAGGTGGACACAGTGCAAAGGAGAGACCATGCTGGTCGCACGCTACGTTGTCGTAGGGGTGCACTGCATCGACGTAACACACCAGAAGCTCAACCAAACGGGGCACTGTGTTGACCCAGCGCAAAGGCTGGGTCGACACAGGCTCTTGCAACAACGGCCCGGGGATGCCCTACGTCGACGCAAGGCCAAGCCTACGTCGGCACACTCCCTCTCTTGTCTTCTTTTCCCCACATTCTTCTTTGCTTTTCAGCAGATTTGGGGTTTCAATTTATCATCTTCACGAATTTTTATTTTTTGTTTATTTCATCCTTTTCATCCTTATCTTCATTTCCCCTTTCTCTTATCATTATTTCTTTTTCTTCCTTGGCTTTTCTTGTTTTACCTTATGTATCTTATTCTTTGCTTGCATTTTAAGGAAATTTGATTTCCATTTCATACATCTCTTATTTCATTCACTTCCCTTTCAATTATTACTTTTTTTTTGAGCTTTTGTGGTTTCTGTTTGTATTTTGTTGTTGTTTTATCTTTTTTTTTGAAATGGGGAGTTTGGTCGACCGAAAATTTAGTTCGGCCTCCCAGGGATGGGGGCCTGCTGAAAGGGTCGACCTCAGCAGCATGGAGCATCCACCCCATGGCGAATCGGTCGACCAAAAATTAAATTCGGTCGATCGATCCTCTCAGAAGTGGAGAGGCCTGCGAGTGGGTCGACACAACCGTCAGGGTGCGTTGACTCATTCATTGGTCGATCGACTGAATCTTGAGTTCGGTCGACCGAACCCTACAGTAAATGCAACTTTATTTTTTGTTTGGTTCATTTCACTTGGATTTAAAATAAGTCTAATTTCAGTTGGCATTCGTCTTCTTGGTTTCAACTGTCTTAGATTCCATTCTCTCACTTTATTTCCTGCACATGAGCAGAAGTGGGCAATATGCATATGGATGCATGCATAGAGCCAGAGGGAGCTGGCTGAGCGTCCTAGACATGGGGTGCGTCGACGCACTATGCGCAGTGCGTCGACGCACTCCCCAACCATCAAGAGTTATATGGGAATTTGATTCGGGTATTCAAGGTTGATTTCGACTTTTGACACGTGTAAGGGAATACATGCAATTTGTGGGATGCATGAATGATCTTGACAAGCCAAATGCATATGGCACACACGGATTTGATTGGGTTTTCATGAAGGATGACCCTTGGTACATGGCGGAGTTCTTGACTAACACATAGTGAGGGTCTCCATCCGAATGTAGTCTAGATTTCCTCCACACACCATTTGATATACCCAAGAGGGCCTGGCATGCAGGCAATTAGGGGTGAAGGATGCACGAAGGCTCATCTTGAATTCATGAATCAATGCACTTGTGTGCACCAGGATATGTATTAGGATGCAATTGCTGTGCGGAAGGGCAGAACATAGGTGAGTCATGAGTTCTATCAGAGCTTTTATGGAGCCTTAAATACTCAAGGGCGAAAATGCAGGTCGCATAGGAATGCTTGTGTAGAAGCTCTCTTTTTTGTTGTTTGATCTAGGCATCTGACCCTATGTTCATAACTTCTATCTGACCCCATGTTCAATCTGGAATTTTGTTAATCATGATGTTCCTTTTGATTGTTGCACATCAGTGCACACTGAATTTCTATTCTTGTTCAGTGATCTGCTCATAGAGACATTGAGTTCAGTCAATCTGCCATTCCATTTTTGTTATTAGTCTTCAAGTTGCCTGGCGAAAATCTGGCAGCAACTCCCCTAGACCCGGAGTCTTTGAGGGGTTTAATCGGGTACACATCCATGAAGAGAACTCCGAGATGGCCCCAAAATAAGAAAGGTGCGCTCGGAAGCGGCAACACCTGAGGATGCGCATGGAAGCGGCAACATCCTATAATCCAAATCGGGCACAGACACCCTGAGGGCTAGCCTACGAGGGGCTCCAATGACCCGAGGTCCGTCACAATCCCGATCCCGAGACGTGGGTTTACATTATCTCCCCGTTACATGGCTATCAATATTCACTCTTGTTAAAGAGATCGTCCGGGGACCACGCTATGAGGAAGCGAGTCCCTGACGACCCGAGAGCGATCAAGACTCTGGAAACTGAAGTTTGGAAAGAAAACAGTCAATTTGGGATTAAATCCCATGTTTCTCACCCCTTCGGCATCTTGGCCATGAAATTGGTCCAAATCCCAAAGCGTGGTTTTGAGAGAGATATCGGTATAACTTCAAAATGAAGGAAGAAAACCATGCGGGTGCCCAATGGTGGGCAACCTAGAGCCACACCTAGGGGTATGAATGAGCAGCGGGGCGGTGGTCACCGATCTGACAGGTACATCACTATATAGAAGCCATATTTTTTTAAAACTACAGAGGAAATCACCATGTCTGTTACGAGGAAAGAAAGAGCTAAACAACTACGGAACATCAAGCATACGGGGGGAAGACATAAGCTTATATAACGAAGTTGAAGAATATCAGGGTCAAGCCCTGTATTTCTTTTATTTCTAGAAGTGTAACTACATCTAGGCTATTCAAAGCCTTGCAAATCACAAAGAGATAAAAGAGAAGGAAATACAAAGAAACCCACCCTTCTACGGATGGCTCTCAAACTCTCCCACTCCCTCTTTCCCAATGTACCTAGGAAAGGATTTTCTTAAAAAAAGGTGGGCTTTAACGGCTTCCAAAGTGGTTCCAGAAGAAGCATAATTCTCCACCAGGGGTGTGCCATTATAGGGGAATAGAGCCCCCTATTCGGAGGGTAAGCTCCCCGCCTTTCTTTCCCTTTTTTTTGCTTTTCTTGTTCGTTGCGGTTGATGCCATGGCTGTCGCTGCTGCTTCGCAGGAGAGGGCACCGTACAGGGGAGCCGCGCGGCTGGCCGACCGAGTGGGTGAGGGAAGCCCCTCTCCCTGCACGAGATGGGCCACGCCACTAGGGGGTATTCATCGGCGTGTGCATGGGAGGTCTTCGAGCATTCAATGCTCATATGAGGAAGGAAAACATGGGAATAGTAGCAAGAAATCACGATGAGGGACATAGACACGGGTGTACTGTGTGTGGGATTTTCCTCCTAGTTCTCTTTTTTCTTTTTTGAAAATCACTCTCCCTTTTTCTTTGGCCCCTCTTTATTCTCCAATTGCGTACATGCCCCTCCCACATTTGGCCCATCTCAAATTTGGCCCATTCTTTCTTCTTCTTCTTCTTCTTTGTGTTTTAGTTGGGCTTTTTCATGTTTGGGCCGTCTTTCCCCTTTTTTTTAAGCACACTAGGCTAGGGTGTGTCAACGCAGAGCCTTACTGCGTCGACGCATCCTTTGTCAGCGCCATCATTATACTTTTTTTAACGCCAATAGGTAATCAAAAGAAAATAAAAGAAGTCCAACCGTGATCGCCAAAAGATGTGAACGACGTCACAGGACTGAGAAGTGGTGGGAACCAAGACCGCAAGAGTTGCTCTCTGCAAGTTTTAATGGAAAATAAATGGAAATAAATCAAAAATCACGTGTGAGTGCGTGTGTGATTGCCAGGGGTCGAAGACCCCAAATATAGAAAGAATAAGTGATCACGCTTTTACCTTGGATGCGGGAGATTTGTGTGGGTTTTTTCTTTCTCTTCTCTCAGCCAACCGATGAAGAGAGCCTTCTTTTGATTACCCTTGCAAGAAAGTGAACAAACACCAAATATGGATTAGAAACAAAGTAGTGTAATATCGATCCCTTGAGATGAAAGCAATGAAATCATGAACAAATACACATCTTGTTGGTGTTGTTTTAAACCCCTTTAGGATGCAAAGGGTAGGAAAATAATATGATGAATGAAGATTTGTGCAAGAGTTTCACTTAAAGGATAATAGCAAACGATGATGGACGATGCATGCAGGACTATAAGGATAAACGAGAAAAGAAGATAGGGTGATAAAAAGCTTATTGGTGGTGCCAATGACGGGCTCCGAGGAGAGCGCTAAGGTCGCGAGGACGTCGTGCACGTGCAGGGGATGAGGAGATCACCTTCTCTCAAAAGATCAAAGACTCGAAATTTCAGTAGAGTGACCCCTAAACCCAAAAATAAAACCTCACGAACTCAGAGAGATTTGTCCAGGGTTTCCTCATGCCCTTGATGAGGATTCAAAGCCCTTTGTTTATGGGAGGGGGTGCCCTACTTATAGGAAAATTGTCAAAGAAGGCGTCTTGGGAGGGGGACGCCTTCATTAGAACACGTCCCCCTACCAAGATGCATCCACCTCTATCAAAATAAATTTTTTTATTAAAGATGTCTTGGGAAGGGGACACCTTATTTAAAGGAGTCTCTAGGAGAGGACGTGCCCATTCTCCTCTTAGTGCCAGACACGGCGCCGAACGACAACGCACGTGTTGAAAATGTGGGATTTCGATGCCTAACCTTGACTTCATAGTCGCGTCTAGTCAGTGGGTTGCTTTCTGGCAATTTTTCATAGAAAATGACGTTTTCAATGTCAAACTTTGACTCAAGAAGGTGTCTTTTGTCAGTGACATGTTTAAAATACGTGTCCACCTAAGTGGACACCTCAAATAGGAGGCAATTTTCAAATTTGTTAAGAATGCATCATGGGTGGGGGACGCGTCTTTAAAGAGGCGTCCACCCTCCCAGACGCGTTTATGATCATCCCCGAAAACTCATAAAAATGATGAGAAATCAAAAAAATGAGGGAAATTACTCAAATAAATCAATGATGAGAGCCACTTTGGGGCATCGTAGTGTGATATGAGATTTGCTCAATATAATGTAAAAAATGCATGTCTACAGATACATCTTAAACGGGCATCTAGGGCATTCTACGGTGCATGCCGTATAGTATAAGTGGATGAAAATGCAATGATGTACATGAAAGTCCAATAGAAAGTAAAGGGAGAGTCTAGAGATTCTCGTTGAATAGCAAGAGGCGGTCAACTATCTGGCCATTCTGGAGAGGTGGGCTGCCAAGTCGTTGGTCGTCCTTTGTGGAGTCTATCGGCTCTAACGATTGGCAATGGACTCCCTCTGGGTGCAATTCTAGACCTCTCTCGGCCCTCACCTCATGTCTGGGGGGAAGAGAGGAAGGGAACTCATAGAAGCCTACCGTGGAACCAAGCTCCCAAACCTGGCACCTGGTAGTTCCAATCCCTAAGGCGCTAACTCTCAAAAACTCTAACCCTAGGCGCTAGGTTCTAAGGGTTTCTTTTATGCAGAGGGACATTTCCCACTCTTGAAATTAGTTTAAAAATCATCCTTCATCTTCGTGAAGGGTTTTTAGCCAATCCGAGCATCCCAACATGGCTCCCCCTCGCCTCTACCATGCGAGCAGTGGCTGCCCAGAGTGGGAGGAGTCACGGGAGTGGTTCTCGAAGTAGTAGAGATCATGGGACGTGGGTTTGACAAGTGGTTACTGGAACAACTAGAAGGCGGCTAGATACCTAGATGTTTTCATCAGGTAGGCAGGTAGATACCTGGCTTTCTTCTAGGATAGACGACCAAAGACCTGGCCTCCTTCCAAGATAGGTGATCATTGGTCTGGCCATGTCAAGCCTGATGGGCGGCCATTGACCTAGCCACCCAGCTCGTGGACTTGGCCCATTTATGAAGGACTTTGGGCCCAATTAGGTTATTGGGCAAGACTTGAATACTTGAAAGGTCAAAACATCAGAAAAAATAATGTCACTCTTATGAAGGCTAAATTATAGTTTACAAGATGTCCAAAATTAGATGTCTACGATGGGCTGATAGTAGAAGGAGGGCTAGGCCGAGGTCTAGTGCAAGAGTTGTATTAGCATGCCTAGGACTACTGCGAATCCCTCCCCTGGGGATCTCTGGGGAGTTAGGTCATCGTCTACGATACGTGGCTGGGGGCCTTCTTGCCGATGAAGCTGGGAGCGTTGCCCTAAGGCAGTCATCCAAGCCAGTAAGATGACCTTACTGAGCTTCTCCTCTGAGCCGACCATGGTGGCTAGAGCCTTGAGAGGATTTGCCCAGCTTCCCTTGCAAGACAAAAGTCCTCATTGAGGTGGGGGTGCCCCGGGAGAACCCTCTGATGCTTAAATCAGTATACGAGTGAGAGGAAGGACGGATAGCTCTTAGGAGTGGTGGACGTGTAGGGCATGCTGGAGCAACTTGGCGGGAGAGGAGGAGGAGAAGGGTCATTGCTGGGATGGCATTGCCCCTGTTTCTATATGTGTTCCCTAGTTATAGGAGACCATAGAGACCCCTTATATAGACTATGAAGTTCATCTAGGTTGATAAGGTTGTGCCCTTGAAAAGACCACATGTTGCAGCGCGTCAGCTAGAGCGGTGATGATTATGAGATGGGAGTGGATCACAGCATCGAACAAGGCACTGATCTATTGGCATCAACCAGATACGATAGCATTTTTAATTATTAAAACCATGCAAACGGACTAGGTATGGTGAGTTAAAGGACACATGGCCAAAAGTGGTGATACGCATACGTCACTTGCCCCCCATCCCTTGGCGCGATGCGTGACATGTGATTTAGGTCAAGGGTGATGATTTGCAAAGTGGTGGTTTTGATTTTCAATGGATAGATATAAGTGACATATAGATGGAGCGATCAAAAAATGCTGTGAAAATTAAAATTTCTAAAATCACTCGGACATCAATAAGGGACCATTGCTTTTGTTCATGGATCATCTACGATGCACAAAACAAAACTAGAGTTTCATTTGTTATACCTTGGGTAAGATTCAGATCGTACAACTAACTAAAAATCCAGATCGTATGTGGATATGAGGTGCAAATGTGCTCACCCTCTAGATGTATCCTCCTAGGCTAGCATGCCATGATATAAAGAAATAATGCAAAGATAATAGAAGAATATTATAGAGATGATGAAAGAGAAACCCCTAGGCTACTCCCTAACTGAGGAAGGACGAAGTAAGGATTCCATAATCTACATGATCTTGCCAACCTCAAATGTTGCATCCTCCTTGAGCCCTAGACTCAAGGGGTCTATTTATAGGGGAGGAGGGACCCTAATTTAGAGTTGGAAGATAACCTCTAGAAAATAGAGTCCTAAAAGGATAAATCCATAAAAGATAAGTTGGAAAATATTTCTAGGATGGGTAAGAACCTATTTGGATTGAAACCATCTAGAGGAAACACCCAAATTAGGACTCAAGGTTGATCATGTTCGGAAGAAATGGGTTCTGGGTGGTCCACTTGAAATAATGAGAACGTGGTCTATCGCACGACCGTGACTTGATGAGAACGTGAGCGCGCGATACACTACTTTCATGCTGAGTCCACTAGAATGTGGATTTTTATGAAATTCAGACTTCCAAGGCCTAATTGGTTAAAAAAGGGATTGAATGGGCTCACACTGGGCTAGAGAAATTGTTCAAAAAATAACCAATTTGGGGCATTATCAATAATAATAAGAGAATGGGTTCAACTTGTGGGCCAAAAACCGGTGTCTATAGATGCCCCTCCTTTATATTCACTTTGCAGGGGAGCTAGTGGAGATGAATCAAAGGTGACGTGAAATGAAAATGAAGCAGAGATGAAGCAAAGTGGACTGATAAGCGGGTACCAAGGTAAAAAGTCACCCGTCACGACCGACAAGTGATAAGAATTATCTAAAAAACTCCGAACTAACCACAAGGATAAGCTAGCACAGATGACTCCTGTCTAGAATGACAAAAAAAGAAAACTAAAAGATAAGATAAAAATGATCAACCTCTTACTCAGAGAGGCACCTTAGCACTGATTGGTTGTAGGTTTCACTCATTAGTGGAGTTGTTGCTAGCCCAGCAAAAGAACATCGCCATCATGCGTTTCACAAATAAAGAGTTCATCGAAAGGAAAGGAATAACTGAAATAAATTGAATTAAATGGAAGGAATTAGAGGAGGAAAATTTTCAGATAGGGACCACATTGACCAACTAGACCGAGCAACTAGAACAGAGAAGACTTTTAAATTCGGAGATGAATGGCTATCTCTTATTCAAGATGTAAAGCTCAATTGACATTTGCTAGAGAGAAACTTCTAGCGAATCATGAGCACTGAATGCTCAAAAATGACATGATGTATGCTGGGCTAAAAGAAAAGAAATCATAAAACCAATTATGCAAAGAAGAAGAAAATATAGAAAATAATCACGGATAATATTGCTAGACCAAACGAATTAGGGTCAAGAATCTTTTCATAACTACGACACACAAATAGAATCCATCTTCCCCTGATTCATTCAACCTAACGACCTATCTGATGATTGACCGTGTGCACCTAGATTATCACTATGTTTGTTAAAGGAGAACTCAGATCCCAGTACACATGGAGAATTAGCCGGTCCTTGAGATGATATAATAAAATAGATACAATATAGTAATGCAAAGGAATAGGGATAAGAGATATTTACCTGCTTACTTGAGAAGTGCAAACTTGCTATTTTTTTGGATTTTCATAAATAATAGAAAGGCAAGAGACAATATATAAAGACTAAATAGATTACAGACTAACTGATAGAAACTATTCAACATCACACACAAAAACACGGTGAGGACTACAATTCGATAAAAATGTGGTAGACAACCAGAGATGAACGCAGTTACTGAGAGCACCGTGATAAGAACATGGTCTTTATGTTGACTACGACCAGAACGTGCAACTTTTTTTCAAATAAAGACATATAAATTATATTTAAAACATAAGGTAGTGCACTTCAGTCAAAATCGATGATCGAAATGAAGGATAGAATGGCCAGGTTCACAAACATAGTGGGAGCTCTCATGGAGTCATATGATGAGGAGGGAATGATTAGAGACTGAGCAGGACAGGTGAGAAAAGAAATTTTAGATTTGAGTCATGGTTGGGACTAAAGAAGTGAGGCAAATCAGAAAATGTGAGCAGAATTGAGGCAAAACTAGTGAGATGATGAGGAATTTGAGAAAGCAATGTTGAGAACCTATCCTACTCACTTAACAAAGAAATTAGATATGTTCACAAAATAAATAACAAATGCATAAAAATAAATGAGATTGGATTTTTTGAGATTTTATGAATTTTTTTGATTTTTTTGGACTTTTGGAGTTTAAATTTTTTATTTTTTTGGAAAATTTTGACATGAAAGTAGAGACACTAGATTTTGCTAACTGTTGTAGATCTTATTCAAAATCCACTAAGATTTTAAAAAGAATTAATATAGAAAAAGAAAAAGAAAGAAGAGGATGGGAGCATGCGTGGATGCTAGAAATGAGTGTGATGTGATCGCCAAAGACTCGCGGGCCTCAAAGGAATATAACAATAAGAATAAAGGAGGGATCGCGAATAAATACCTTTGAAGTGCGGGGAGATGTGAGTGCCACCTTCTCTTCCAATCGGCCGGCTAATGAAGAGAGTTTTTCCTTTAAGATTACCCTTGCAAAACAAAGAGAAAACCAACAATTAATTGAATTAGAAATCAAGTGAGTGTAGTGTCAAATGCTTAATATAAATGAATATGAAATCATGGATATGAACACACCTTGTTGGTGTTGGCCTTTAAAACCCCTATGCAAAGGGTAAGGAAAATTATGATGTGATGAGAGGGAGGGTGCAAGTGTTGCACTAAGGAGGATCTCAACATGGTTGAGATAAAAATAAATAAAAGAGGGAAGAAGTATGATGCATGCAATGCCAATTAACTAAAGAGATAATAAGAGAAAGGGGGAGGAAAGCTTAGTGATTTCTCCAATTAGGGGCTTCAAAGATCTCCAAGGGAGGAAGATGCTCCAAGGGATGTAGCATTAAGAGCATGGGAGACTACTCCTTTGGCTCTCGGTCTAGCAACACCTCTCCTTAGATCAATTGTCTAGCCTCAACAACAAGGGAGACGGGGGTCCTATTTATAGAGGTCAAATTCGGAGTTTAACTCCATGGAAAATTGGAAATCAAGTTTTATTTGGATTTGGATAGAGATATTCAATGGCCAAGTGTCCTCTCACCTTAGAAAGCCATAGGAACCCTTTCCCAAGTGGAAAATGAGCTTAGAATGGGAAAAGAATGAGGTTCTGTAGGATTCAGAACTCTATAAGAATTCACGTCAGATATAGAACTCGCCAATTAATTAACGTCTGCTCGGAGAGGAGCCAATTGGAATTTAAATATGAAAAGTTTAGAAAATTTTAAAATTAGAAAAGAATTCACGTCTTGGGTTCCAGACGCTAATTAGCAATAAATACAAATTTTGGATAGAGTTAAAATCCTAAAATATAGAAATGGAATTCACGTCTTGGGGGTCAGACGCCAATTAAAGAATTAACGCCTTTATAGAAAGGCATGGATTCAAGAATAATACGAATTCGGCTCGAAATGTGAAGAAAATAATTTGCGGCCAACACCCCGGATGCCAATTAAAAAATTAACGGCCTTCTAAAGTGAGGTGGATTCAAAATATTATGAATTAACTCGAAAAGATATGAAAATTGAAATTCACATCTTAGGGGGTGGACGCCAATTTAAAATTAGTGAAAATTTATTTAATTCTTGAGAAAATTAGCGTCCGCTAGCGCCGGCGCTATTTCTTCTTACGCAGTCGGTGAGGCGACCGCGACCTTAAGGACACAGTCACCCAAGTGACCCCGTTTAGGCCGGGCCCCATTTTTATTATTTATTTTCTTTTTTAAAAAAATAGCATCTTTTAGGAATGCAGTCGCCTCTGAGACCGCGACCTGAAGGATGAGGTCGCCTAGGCAACCACGTTCAGCCTGAGCTCCCCTTTTTATTTTTTTTATACTTTTGAAAATGGCATCTTCTGTGGTGGACGCAAATTAAAATTCACATCCACTTGGTCGGACGTGATTTAAAAAAGCCCTGAAAAATTAGAGAAAAATCCCATAAAAATCAGGAAAAATAGAAAAAAAAATTGAGGGAAGCTGAATAATCAAGAAAAATGATAAAATCACTCAAATAAGTCGATTTGAGGGTTAATTTGGGGCATTGCAAGGTAATATGAGATGTACTCAAAATGGTGTTAATTTGGGTGTGTCTACAACAGTAACATTAAAGTTATTTTAAACTAGTAACTTGGGGTCCTTGTTCTTTCCCCTTTCGCTAAAGATTGCCCAGAACGCGATGTGCATTTATGTGTGGCACCCTATAGCCAGCTGTCTCTAGTTAACGGCGTCCCTCCTAAGGTCATATTCGGGAGACAACCTAATTTTTGAGGGAGAAATCGAAGAAATATTGGGGATAAACTTAATGTAGGTTTAGAGAGTGTTAGGTTCAACTTCCTTTCATAACACTACCCCGAGTGATTCGATCTATTGTGTTGAGACATTTTATCTTTTTTTCAAACCTATTTTTTTATTTGGGCATGCATACGGCTGGACTCATAACATCTCGCGGGGAACTATATGGTCACACTTGCCATACCCTTCTTTCTTTTCTTGTGTGCATTGATGATCCCATTTAATTGATTTTGACTATTATTTTTTGAGGTTACTGTTCTATTTGAGACTTCCTCTTGTCGATGAGTGCTTAAATTGGTTGTCTTGCCTATTTAACCCTTGCCCTACACCTGGGTCAAGTGGATAGGAGAAAAAAGTCCTTCGTGCCCCTTGGGTATGGTCCGAATAGTAACAATGTTTTCTAAAGTGGTCAACTAAGATTGCCAAGAAGTGTGTGTATCTGTGCTAAGGGTTGCCCTTAATGATTGGAGAGGGAATTTTGGACTCTGAGTGCAGAGTTTTCATAGCCTAAGTGCTGCAGCAACGAACTTAAACTTGACCTTAGGACAAGAGTTCTAGACTACTACTTACAATTATATTTTAGACACCTCCATTTGTAACCATGCACAGATGTAAATGAGAAGATGAAAGTACATTCTTACATAAATAAATTACCTTGTAACCCTTTGTCATAGATTTCCTGAAGCATTTCGTGATCCTGAAGCAACTTTGATCATCATGGCACTTGCACTTCTTGGTTTCAATGCTCGTAGGATATGATAGAAAAGGATAAGGGTAACAAAGATCTAAGGTAGCTCACCATGATGGAGTGGTGACAAAATAGACTTAGACTAATAAGGAAAAAGAGTAAGAGGCGAGGGCTTGAACTCCCTTGGGAGGATGTAAAACCTTGAGTACATAAAAAGGTCTACAGAAGAAGCAGATATCCAAGGGGATTAGGAAGGACTAAAACCTTAAAAATAGCAAGAGAAAGGGTAGAGACCCTGATCAGATGGCATAGGAGGAGTTGAGTGACTAGAATTTGGAGATTCCAGAGCAATACGAGGATCGAAGGCCCTGGAGGGGTAGGTGGATCAAATGGTGATTTAACAGAATCCAAAGGATCCAAAGGAAAAGGATTATTGAATGGTGATTTAAATTTGGAAAGATCCAGAGGCTCTTGAAGAAAAGGAATATAAGAGTCCATAGATCCCAGAGGAGAGGGTGAACTTGGCCCAGATTTAGAATATGAGAGTTTCCTTCTCAAGGGGTAGATGGCCCATGGGAAGGAATTGAACAACATAAGTGATGACAGAGTAGAACCAGATGGAGATGGAGAAATGACGCATCCTTCAACCCAAAACCCTTTGTTCTTTCATCTTGGCTTGTGCTTCTTCCTTTCCTTGGAAGAAGTCCTATTGCGAAGTGGCTGCCTAACCATCACTATAACATCCAGGCTTCTTGGCTTTATGTGCCCCCTTAGGTAGCAGGCCCAAATAGCAGATGGCCTTGCTCTTCTTTGATACCACATAATCTCTTTGTCAACTGGCTTAGTCGATGTGTTTCCTATCCATAGATTCTCAATTGATAAATCCTTAGTGCTAACAACATTCCTTCGATAGTTTGGAATAAACAACAACTTCCTCGATGAGTAAGCAATACTGTCCATGGGGTTTATCCTTTGGCATGAGAAGCATCAGATTTGGCAATTCCACCTAGTAGCCAAGCATGAAAATCAACTCCCTTAACAAATGAGGAATGCAAGCTTGTGGGAGATTAATTGTTGGGTCCCTTTGGTGTGTGTTGTACTCAGACAATTTCCCAGCAAAATATTAAGAAATAAGGGTTAAGGAATTACCCTGAACACCTTTAAGGTGTGGGCTACTCGGCCCCTCCTATGGCTCACTGGGCCCAACCAAGGGTCCCAACTAGCTAGCCGTGATCCACGATGACGTTAGCAATTGATTGGGGGTTAGCCTTGATCACTCAGCTTGTGGGTTTAACCGCGTTCTATACGGCCACCCGGGCCAACCCGGGCCAAGATGCCTCCATCCAGACTTCTAAGGTCAAAAGGGGGACCTATCTCGGTCAACCACAGGCTTTAGAATCCCATAGCACCCGTATGCGGCCCATGCACGCGTGTCGGGAATTTTCCCGAACACCTTATGGGCGTGCATGTCTCAACTATTCTACAGCAAGCCAGGGGTCAACCAGTGATAAGTGTCGCATTTCATATCATAAGTTGCAGCACTTTCATCACTTTTGAGCATTTAATGAGCATAGTTGTGCATTAATATGGCAAAAATCTCATTCTCACCATTAATTTGAGTTTTCATTATTTTATCATTATTTTGAGTTAAAATAGCAATGTAAGAAATATTTAAGAAAATGCACAATGCTTATAGTGAAGAATATTGATTATTTTAAAATTTCTAAAAATCTCAGAATTTGCGTCAAAGCAAAAGGGCGCTCATTTAAGAATGAACGGCAACTGTAGTAGACGCCATTTCTGAAGTAGATTGTGAAAAGAAGAACTTGCAGTTGAATGGAAGGGCGCTTATTAAAATGTGTGACCGAGTAAACAGGCGCCCATTCATTTGATGAAAATAGAAAAAAGGAAAAGACCTGAAAAAAAGGGAGAGTAATGAACAACAGCTCACTCGGGCGCTAATTCATTGGAGAAGAATGAGCGGCCGACCAAGCAGGCACTCATTCTATTATACGGAAAATCAGAAGAAAAATCATGAAAAATGAAAAAAGGAATGAGCAGCTGTTTGGTGAGTCACTAATTCCTTAATTTATGGAAAAAGAAAAAATATCAAAAAAGAGGAAATGAAGAATGGGCAGCCGGCTATTCAGTCGCACAAAGGAATGTGCGCCCACTGCCCCAGTCGCCATTTTCACAAGAGGCAGAAACGGAAATGGAACGCCCCGATCGCAATTATCTTCCTATATTTGGACTTATCTCCTCTTGTTTGAGGGAAGGAGGACTCTAAACGTGACAAGATGCCTACTTTTATCAAGCCTTGATCCTGGAAATTGGATTCAAGCCTAATCCAGAAGGTCACGATCGTGGGAAGTTTTGCACAGTATAAAAGCCACCCAAGAGCAAACCGAAGGGGATGTTAGCCGTATTCTTAGCCTATTTTTCATTCTCTTCTGTTCATCTTGTTAAGTTGCTTTCTTCTACAAACTTCTGCGTTTTTAAGTTCTCTACAATTTCTTATTCTTCCTCTTCCTCTAATTCTCTCCCGGTTTCAAGTTATTTCAAGTTTTCTAAGGTTCAGTTATGTGTTTTGCACTGTTCATCCGTGCAGACCCACCTCTGTTCCTCCTCGTTTTTCACCATCTTCCTCACGTTTTCTCCCTCTGCGCTCTTCACAAAACTTCTTCCTCTCTTTCGATCTTCAAATTTCTATTTTCCATATCTTCTAATTCTTCTTATATTTAAAACTATTCTTCTTCTTCTCACGCTCTATTTTTAAACTTGTTTTTACTGTGTTTTTTATAACTCCACCGTACCCCCACTTCCTCTCTCTGTTCATCTTCTTTCAAAACACACTCATGCACACACATGTCTTTTAATTGTTTTTAAAATCTCCATCTTCTATCTATCTCTTCCTCCTCTATTCATCTAAACATCCCAAGGCGGAGATTCTTCCTTCGGCCTTCTCAAGGCGGCATCTACTTCCAAAGCGGGACGATCTCTTCCAAGGCTCGGCAAGGAGACGGCGGCTCTATTCTTCAAATTTCTTAGCTCTATTTCTTCCTTATTCCCTTAGTTTACTCAAGTTTTAATTTTTGGCTTTCATAGACATTGTAATCTTTTCTTAGCAATAAAAAATCATCTTTTGTAATTGTGTTTTGTTAGTTCTTTTTCTCTCTATCTCCTTCTAAATTCTCTTCTCAACCCTCTCATATTCTTTAGATAGGATTATTTCCAAGCAAATTTATTTTCCTTTAGCATAAACTCACTCAAATTCGGTTTTCAAAATATAAGAAATTTTCTAACTTGCTTAAAAGAAAATTTCTTCTCCATGGGATCGACCCGTTCTTACCACTCTACATATATTTAATATCTTTTTAGTGAGTGAGTGCGGTTATTTTTGAAATTACGACATGACTTTTGATGACGAGTATTAGTGCACATTAATTTTTGGCGTTGTTGTCGGAGATGAAAATGATTTTTTATATTTGGATATTCTTGTGTTTGGTGTGTATATTTGTATATTAATTTTTCTACTTTTATTTTGTAGAAAAAATAAAAAAATCAGAAAATCAAAGAAAAGGAAATTCAGACTTGAAATTCACAGAAAATCAACTATTGTAGAAAGTCAGAGAGTGTCACTGAAAGTCTATATCTGTCACTGCAGGGAGCAGGAAATCTGAAATTCTGAAAATTCTAAAAAATCAAGCGTCACTAAAGGTCAGTAAGCGTAGGTACATGTTTTATTTTCTGAATTTCTAAAAAATCTCAAAAAATTAGAAAAAATCCTAAAAAATCTAAAAAAAATTAGAAAATACCAAAAACGTGATTTTAGGCTTTATTTTTTAGTAGAATTGTATGTTGTTTATTATTTTTAGTTAATAGTTTCTTTCATTCATCTTTTGTTGAAAAATAACTAAAAAAACCCTTTAAAAACATAAATCAGAAAAAAAAAATCATGCTATCATGTCCTTATTGTAGTTGCATCCTTTTCATGAATTATGCATTTTAGTTTATTTCTTTATTTACTTGTATCATCATTTGAAAAAAAAAATCTTTCTCTTCTCTTCTATTTCCCCTTCTCATGGGCAAGTTAGGTTCCTTACACCCTTCTTAGAATTGGAAGGACTACATTGAGCATTCCGTCTCTTTGGACTAGAATTTTCTTTTCAAGACCTCCATAAGTCTCCGCACCTGTGGATTCCCTCACGGAAGCCGCGCAGGTTGTACCACTAAGTACCCCGGAGTTAGATTGCCCTTGGAAGGTAACACACAAAAAAAGAGAGGAGTTTTAGAATTTATTACTATTTAAAAAAATCGGTGTCTAGGCTAGAGGTTAAGTGGCAAACGCCTAAGGGGGTTTGTGGTTATTTAATTAGGTCCCTATGAAAGTAGGGGGAGCCTCCCACAACCCCACATCTTACCTAGCCAGTGGACCAATTTGGTAGTGAGTGCCAATTCTTCTTTTGTAAAAAATAAAAATAAAAATAATAAAAATAAAAATAAAAAGAAATCATCATCATTTTTGCATGTACCATTCATATAGGGGCTAATTCATTACATTTTCATTTAGTGGTTCATTTATTGCATTATTTTGAATAACTTTAAAAAAAATTCAAAAGATCCAAAAATAACAATCTTTCTTTGGGCCCTTTTGCATTGCATGTAAGGTAGGAGATCTCTACATCCACAATTGTTAGGGCCCATTAGTAAAATTGAGAGGTTAACACATGCTAAACCATGCGGGCCACTTAAACTTAAATTCTTCATTTACCCAATATCATCAAAATCCTTCATTCTTCCACAATGGGGTTTACAATCCATCTCTTACCCAAGAACCACACCAATTGCCACCGGATTGTTCCACCCCTTACTCTCACACATATCCATATCCTAGGTCGGAAAACCAACAATCTTCTTCTTGAGCACCCTATCAAGACCCCATGCAAAGTCCTTCAAACTCACACTTTTCAGATTGGGCTTCTTACTCAAATGCTCCTTACAACCAAGCCCAACATGAAGGACAACCCATCTACTCCCCACTACCTCAGTACCAGACTGACTTCTATTCTGATTGTTACTCACCACAGTCTGAGTGCCACTCAACCTATCCAAGCTCCTCCACAATCTGATTTCGAGGATATGTTTAATCAAATGACTCAACTCATCTTGGCCAATCAGCAGTCCATTAAAGCTAAGAGTCAAATTATCCAAGCCCAGCTTAACCAACTTGATAGAGAGCTCGAAATGGACCAACATGCTAGCCTCCCCACTAAAAATTTTAAAAATCTATTTCTTGATTATGACTATAATACCAGCCTAAACGATCAATCCATCAATCCTCAATTCAACAACTCTCAAATAATTTTTGGTGATGAGGAGTATATGAGGCAGCCATATCAGGAGAACTTGGAGGAAGCTAGTGAAGCTCAAGTTGTGATGGCCAAGCATAATCATGAAGAAAATAATGAGGAGTCTAAGTTGGGAAGAGAAGAAGAGAGAAATGAACATCATATCTATAATCAAATGTCTCTCCCTGAATTTGACAAAACTCTCTTTGAAGATGGGAAGGAAGAAGAAGTGGGGATAGAAAAAGAATTGAGCATTTATTTGAACAATGCAACATGGGTTAATGAGGAGTTGAATTTTTTGCATGAAAATCTTTATGACGAAGCAACCTTTAATCTAGAGGAGAGGATAGAGCTCTCTCCATTCCTGACCACAGTAATCCTAGAGATCTTTTTAAAATTCTTCAAGCCGATTGGTCGAATCCACCTGAAATGCATGAACATCACTGTGTCGAGGAATACATTCATTTTCCTTGCCTCCTGGACAATGAACTTATGGTGGAATCTTTTGACGCCCCTCCCATTCCTGATTTTCCTCACCTCGACTTGATGCTAGACAAGCCCACACTTGAGGATGATCAAAATTCTGTCAACAGTAATAAGGTCTGCATGGCTTCATTCGAACCTTCTACAAACCTTAAGGAGGAATATTTCATCATTCATGACATGATTCTTAGCAATGTTCTTCCTTCATTCTATGATCAGGGTGGTCCTTTTGAGCTGAATCCACCCTGGTCTTTCATTGTTGATTCTCCTAGTCTCCTTGACACTGATCTATTACTTGAAACTCTTCTCCCTTTGATCCCTTCTGACCTCACTAATGTTCATGAAATATCTAAAATTGAGGTAGAAAAAGATATTTTGCTTGATAATAAGGTCTTCATTAATATTTTTAACACTTACCAAGACCACAAATGGGAAGAAAGTTTTCTTGTCATTAATCAGGGGAATCCTTTTGGCCTAACTGATGCATCATGGTATTTGCCGCAGGCCACCCCATTCAAAGTACGATTGTTAACCCATGCATTGCATGCTCAACCTAATTGTGATAATAACCAATCTAGCCCCTACGCTATCATGCTCAATCTCGTCTTATTGTGGTATAATGCTTGATTTTTCAATGATGACAAGATAGCGTGGTGGCTCATTCTTAACTCTACATGTTGGTTATAGAGCTTTCATACGTCTGGCTGAAAACGAAAAACTTAGCGCTTCTGGGAGGCAACTCAAGATTTTTTGTTATTTGATGTTTTATTTTTGTGTGTTTTTCAGTGATTAGGTAAGAGCCAAGGAGATGGAGTTATCACCATCCACATCAATAATGGAGTTTTACCCCACATATCAGGTTGTCTCTTTCCTTCTCAGCAATCTTTATTGTTACATTATTCTATTATTTTTATTACTGACATATGCTATTGAGGACAATGTCATTCAAGTTGGGGGGGAGAGAGAAAATTTTCATGATGCATATAGTACAACATGACAGGAGTTCTTGCATGATGTCCTGCATTGATCATATTGTCATGCATTTTTGCATAAAATAAAAGATGAAATCCCGACTGAGTTTTATTGATTCATGCTTTTACTAAAATTAATTCTGAAATAGAAAAGACTAGGGAGAAGGATGATGGAAATTTATTCAATCTAGCCATGGAAAACTGAAATAAGAATCTCTTTAAAGTTCATGAGTGTTTTAGAAAAGAAATCACTTTGCATGCTAATGAAATAAGCGGGACAAGCCTTCTGTTATTTTGGGTATGTTGTCTGATACTCTGCACTTCTTGCGGGAGAGATCTTTTTAATATAGCTTTCTGTCAGGTTATTTATCAAATAAGTGCGAAAGCACATTGAAAAAAAAAGAAGAACACCATGAAAAATCCCCCGAATCTTAGTAACCGGGCCTAGTTCACCTAAGATGTGTTGAGGTTCGTGTCAAACGGAAAAGGGAACCTTGATCTGTCTAACTGGGCCTGCTTCTCCTAAGGCAAGAGTCGAGGTTCGTGTAAAACAGTGAATGATAGTGTAGCATCATGTGTGTAGATAAAAAGATCCCAAAAGGGAAAAAAGCAACAAGGTATAAAATGCTAGTATGCTTAATGCTCTGATTAAGAGGTGCATGGTTGAAAGACACTTGCTTGGAATAACAAATGGGAGACGCAATTATCTACGATGTGGATTTGGTAGTTACACATGCACAAGTGCTATTGAACTTTAAATTGAATTCTTGATCATGTACCTTAATTTCCAAACTAAGGCTAGTATGTGTTAATGCTTCCGGATTCCTAATCCTTGGCTGATTCTGTGAAGGAAAAGCTAGATATGACGGTATGAACTTTACAACCTCTTGTTGGTCTTAAATTTTAATTTATTTGTATTGCTAAGGGGCTAGCAATGAGTAAGTTGGGGTGTGTGAGAAGTGCCACATTTCATATCATAATTTGCAGCACTTTCATCACTTTTGAGCATTTAACGAGCATAGTTGTACATTAATATGGCAAAAATCTCATTCTCACCATAAATTTGAGTTTCCATGATTTTATCATTATTTTGAGTTAAAAAGGTAATGTGAGAAATATTTAAGAAAATGCACAATGGTTATAATGAAGAATATTAGTTTTTTTGAATTTTCTGAAAATCTCAGGAATTCGCGTCAAAGCAGAAGGGCGCCCATTTAAGAATGAACGGCAACTATAGCAGATGTCATTTCTGAAGCAGATTATTAAAAGAAGAATTTACGGCTGAATGGAAGGGCACTCATTAAAATGTGCGACCGATTAAACAGGCACTTGTTCATTTGATGAAAATAGAAAAAGGAAAAGAGCTGAAAAAAAGGGAGAGGAATGAACGACAGCTCACTCGGGCGCTAATTCATTGGAGAAGAATGAGCAGCCGACCAAGCAGGTGCTCATTCTATTATATAGAAAATAAAAAGGAAAATCAAGAAAAATGAAAAAAGGATTGAGCGACTGTTTGGTGAGTCGCCAATTCCTTAATTTGTGAAAAAAGGAAAATATCAAAAAAGAGGAAATGAAGAATGGGCGGCCGACTGTTCAGTCGCACAAAGGAATATGCGCCCACCGCCCCAGTCGCCATTTTCACAAGAGGCAGAAATGGAAACGGAACGTCTCGATCGTAATTATCTTCCCATATTTGGACTTATCTCCTCTTGTTTGAGGGAAGGAGGACTCTAAACATGGCAAGATGCCTACTTTGATCAAGCCTTGAAGCTGGAAAATCGGATTCAAGCCAAATCCAGAAGGTCACGATCGTGGGAAGTTTTGCATAGTATAAAATCCACCCAAGAGTAGACTGAAGGGGATGTTAGACTTATTCTTAGCTTCATTTTCATGCTCTTATGGTCGTCTTTTTAAGTTGCTTTCTTCTACAAACTTATGCCTTTTAAAGTTCTCTATAATTTCTTCTTCTTCCTCTTCCTCTAATTCTCTCCCGTTTTCAAGTTATTTCAAGTTTTTAATGTTCAGTTCTATATTTTTCACTGTTCATCCGCGCAGACCCACCTCTGTTCCTCCTCATTTTTCACTATCTTCCTCGTGTTTTCTCCCTCTGCACTCTTCACATAACTTCTTCCTCTCTTTCTGATCTTCAAATTTTTCTTTTTTTACATCTTCTTCTCACGCTCTATTTTCAAACTTATTTTTACTGTGTTTTTTATAACTCCACCGTACCCCCTCTTCCTCTCTCTGTTCATCTTCTTTCAAAACACACTCACGCACACACATGTCTTTTAATTATTATTAAAATCTTCCTCTTCTATCTATCTCTTCCTCCCCTATTCATCTAAACATCCCAAGGCGGAGATTCTTCCTTCGGTCTTCTCAAGGCGGCATCTACTTTCAAAGCGGGGCGATCTCTTCCAAGACTCGGCAAGGAGACGGCGGTGCTATTCTTTAAATTTCTTGGCTCTATTTCTTCCTTATTCTCTTGGTTTACTCAAGTTTTAATTTTTGGCTTTCATAGACATTGCAATCTTTTCTTAACAATAAAAAATCATCTTTTGCTAGTTCTTTTTCTCTCTATCTCCTTCCAAATTCTCTTCTCAACGCTCTCATATTCTATAGATAGGATTATTTCCATGCATGTTTATTTTCCTTTATCATAAATTCACTCAAATTTAGTTTTCAAAATATTAGAATTTTTCCAACTTGCTTAACAGAAATTTTCCTCTTCGTGGGATCGACCCATTCTTACCACTCTACATATATTTAATATCTTTTTAGTGAGTGAGTGCAGTTATTTTTGAAATTATGACACGGCTTTTGACGATGAGTATTAGTGCACATTAATTTTTGGTGGCCCTAGCGCTCTAGCAACGTCCTATGACGACCCTCAAGCAAGTCGGGGCCACCCCCGAAACCTCAAACATGCGGCAATGAGCAGCTTATTTTCAGTTCCCAGGCTAACCCAGGACAGCCTGTCAACTCGTCGTATTACGCGACACAAACCATGAGAGCCGGGCCCACAAGCCCGGGAGTCACTCTCTTAGCTCTTATAAGCCCCTGCCCTCAGCCTAAGGCCAAATTTAAGGCCCGCCAGTCACTCACCCAAGCCAATCAACAACCTGAGGTGTGTCGGGAATTTCTCCGAACACCTTGCGAGCGACAACCACAATGGGACATCGACAAGGCCCCATGGGCCAATCCTAGCATCTCCAAGTGCTCCATCCTTCAAAGGACATCCCCAGGTGATGAAGGAAGACCCCCAGGCCCACCCCTCGGGTCACGGCTCTCCCGGGGGGAGTTCACCCAGGGGCGCGGCTGCGCCCCAGGGACGGCGAACCCACATTGGGGGGGGCGCCCTCCTCCCAACCTGATGTCCCACGGCCATTCTCGAGCCCAGTATCTGCCAGTTTCCTGAGAAATCGACCAGCGTACCTTGCGTGGAAGGATTCGGCGATGAATAACTCAACGACGGAGCCTCGAGAGCGCAAAGTCACACATCGGGGTCCACACGCGCAATCAATCAGTCAACCAGTTCAACTCCAATATCCTTTTTGTCTTCTTGCGGTCTTAATTAGTCAAAGTAGGGCCAAAATAAGCAAAAATGTGTTTTTATAGAGGTGGGGACCTCCCCCCCTCTCTCACTCTAGAGTTGCTCCGCCTAAACCGCCCCGAGGAGGGTTTAGGTGGACCAAACCCAGCCCTGGGTTTGGTCCGCCTAAACTCCTGGGGGGGGTAGGCAGACTAACCTGACCCCCCAAGTTGGTCCGCCTAAACCCTTTCTACAATAATTTTTACGAAAAAACCCAACCCCAGCCTCGATCCACGTGCCAACCCCATTGGGGGTTTAGGCTGACCAACCTGACCCCCTAGGTTGGTCTACCTAAACCCCATCCAAACCAAAAAAAAAAGTTTTTTTCAAATAAAAAAAACTCCGATTTTGCTCCGCGTAAACCCCTCCGAGGAGGGGTTTAGGCAGACCAAACCCAGCCCTTGGGTTGGTCCGCCTAAACCCTCCCTCCCCCACTCCGTAAACCAAAAAATATATTTTTGCAAGGGTTTACGCTGACCAAGTTTGGCCCTCAACTTGGTCTGCCTAAACCCTTCCCTGACTCTTCGTCTTCTCCTATAAAAACCCCTTAGGAGCTCAAGGGGTGGGGCATGCATGCAACACATCCAGAGGCTGGTACACGGACACCAGCAGGCAGCCAAGGATGGACACAAGAAGCTAAGTGTGCGCAGTTGGCTTGTTGATCGGGTTATACACACCGAGAGTATGTCACTCGCACTTCCCTCATACGGCGTCTAGCCATCTCACACAAGTCCTTCCTCATCACATCTAAGGCATTATGACATCGGAAAAAACACCCGCGTCTCGGGTCTGCCCACGTATGACATCCTATGATGGTTACACATGCGCCATGATGCCGCACCTACCTCAGCCACAGAACCGCGTGTCCACTGCTCGCCTAAAGCTGGCCGCTACCGCTCTAACCACTGACTTGAGTCAATCGGACCCTGACCCAGAAGTATCCTTCCTGGGATCGGCCTCGATTCCCCAACATGGAGACGCTCGCATCTCGAGATCCGTACCCAATTGCTCATCCCGAGCCGCATCCGGCCCTCGCCCAGTCCTCGGCCAGAATCTCCCTCTGTCATCCAGTATAGTCTTCCCTCGGCGAATCAAGCACGTCTCTCTCCTAGCGGAGAGCCTCTGTAAAAACATGCGGATGTCCGCCTCGTTATCCTTTGACCCGGGGACCGACCCACATGTCAAAATTGTCCCGCGGCTTGCACCGGTTGTAATTTTGCCTCCTCGACCCATTTGTAAAGCCCATGTGACCCTTATAGATTATGCAACCAGGTGAATGCATATACCCGCATCCGGGTCTCAGCCTCCTTCCGCACTATCTAGTGTGTGTCCAGCGTCTCTCACTCCAGCAAATCAAGTGCGCCCTTACAGCTGCGGGATGCCCCCGGCCCTCTACCCACGGCTTCAGATATATACATAATTCTCTCCAACATGGAACAAAGGTGTTCGGATTCAATCCGATGTAAATAAACACCAACTGCATGCGGTCGGTGGGGAAAGACGTCCAGTACATGATTCCCCGCAATCGCTTGCGCACTCACACCTACAGAACCCCTCCTTTTCTCCACGTGTCGCCCGACCTCCCGAGTCCACGTGTCGCGTCCTGGTGATGCTTCTTAATCAACTCATCGACTGGCACACCAGCACCCCGGTCTAGTTACCTTAGCCCTAAAAACGTCTCATGCCATTTGGTTCCCTCTCGACTCTCCGTAAAAGGCTAGTGCTCGGTACCGCCTTGAAAAGAATGCGGCTGCGAGGGGAGATATCGAGATACATCAAACTCCCGTGTTTACCCTTCATTACATTATTCCTTCCCTCATCCCGGTCACCGGATCCAAGAAACCGTGCACAACAAAAAGGATGGCATGCCTAGTCGGATGTCTCCCACCTTTCTTCTTTCTACTGAAGAGAAGTCTGTTCCTGCCCTGAAGCTGTGGTACCCTTTTTTCCTGTCCTTGTAGGAGAGGTAGAGGGGGGTACACACGCGCATTTCCCAGCAGCTTCCAGTCCGTGTTCTGATAGCCAGACCGCACCCGACGGCCATCAGCGACCGTCGCCTCCTCAGCATCCAGTGCTATAGCAACCACGGCGACCGTCACTTATGGCCCCATCGTCATTGCCACCCATGCGCGGGTGGGGTATTTGGCGACGTCGATCACTTTCGGAAGCTTCAACCCCATCGTCAGATCACCCTACTACTTCGGTGTGGTTCCCGTGGCTGCTCCGCAGCTGCCCTTAGTACCTGTGCCAGCTTGTGCGGTCGGCGTGCCGTGCCCGTCTCTAGCATCGGCGTTGTCACGTCCCGAGCGCGGAAGGAACCCGGTATGCGCGATGAGTTTTATCAATCATGTCAATCAGAGCATAAGTGTATTCGACACACAGACAGAGCGCGCAAAAGTAGAGATAAACCAAATCTTTATACCAAATAACCATCAAGATAATTCTATTACATAACCCGAATAAAAGTACTAAGGACAAATCTTGACTCAATAAAATAAAATTACAATGATTGACTCAAGAAAATAGGAAAAAGACATGGATAGATAGATGCTTCTATGACTGGATGGCTCTATGCTCTTCACTCATTTCCATTCCCATCCGATTGAATCTCATCTTCGGAGCTACCTAAAAAGTAGGGGAAACACTAGGTGAGCGAACGCTCAGTAGGAATTATATCTCAAGTACAAGCATGCTTTAAGTAATTACATGTTACATGAATGCAAGTCTAGCTATACATGTACTCAAGACGATGACAAGAGAGAGTAGAGTATCAAGAGTTAACGAACTAGCAAGATTTTGACATATTCATATAGAATGTATCAAGATGGTCAAGCATGTAAACATATCAAGTCATATCACGTGAATTGGCTATCATAATATCAAGCAAGTAAATACCCGTTCTGGGCCATACAAGTCATGTCAAGTCAAGTACGAGTCGTGGAATGTCAATCTAGCTAGTCATGCACTTCGATGTAATGCCACACCATGATCAATATAGCTCCCATGGGCACAAGTACTTTCAGGTGCTCCACCTAGGACCAGATCGGGCCCTATATGCATAAACATTGTGTCATGTATATTTTAAACATCCACTATAGTTATAGCCAATATAGAGTTTCAAAGGATAAACCATTGCAGGATGATAAGGTAGATTTCAGGAATGAAGGAGTTCAAGGGCAGAACTTTGGAGAAGTATGTCACATCATTAATTCTCATGAAATCCAAGACATGGCGTAAAACTGGGTAAATGGCACCCATTCAGTCGCCACGAATTACAGAAATCGCGCCCAAATGCATGGTCGCCTATTCCTGTGAACAGTACAGGCTCGATGAAATAGCGCCCAGGCTCAGGTCGTGATATCAGGGAAATAACGGCACAGGTCAGGTCGCCAATTCCTTCTAACGCCAATTTCATCAAGCCTTCATCTTGGATTATTAGGGTTTTTACGGTAGAAACAACGTCATTGGTTTTTAGGGTATAACCTGTCCTGTGTGACGTGACAAGAGGCTAGAAACAGGCACTCTATGAGTGCTAAAGCACCACGTTTCTTCAGAGTGACGTGACAAGACACAGTGTCATGGGTTTTTAGGGTACAACCTTCTCGGCTACCTTGAGGGAATCCAAGACTAGCATAGACTTACAGAGGTCTCTCTGATGAAATCACCAGTCCGAAGGAAGGAATATCCCGCGGAGTGTTCAAACATCACCGAGAATTAGTGTGTAATCGACAGAATCAAAATAGGGACTCTATCTACGGATGTGAGATAAGAGTGTCATGTGACGCGCTATATGGGTTGAGAAATGTGATAAACTGTGAGACCAGAAATCTGTGCCTTTATAGAAGTTGCTATTTAATGAAATAGTGCCCTTCTGAAAGGTCGCACAATCAGAATTTACATCCAAAATTTCATGAATATAATGAAAATTAACGACGCTGTATAAGGGTGTTAATTCCAAGATTTTCTAGAAATTAATATTTATGTTTTTAAATAGAGAGCGTATACAGTGGCATTCATTCTTTAAAGGACGCCCTGACCTCTGTCGTTATTCATAAGTTTTAGTATATTCTCCATTTATTGGTTATTTTACAAATTAGTGCCCTTGCGTGTGGGCGTTCATTATTTAAATAGCGACTAAGGGAATGTCGTCCATTCTTTGTCTGATGATATGCATCAGGCAAATACGTTCATAGACACATGTTACTATTCACAGACTGGAAGTTTATAAAATCAAGAAAGTAAGGACACAAATATATAAAGAAAAATATCAGGATTCTAGAAACATGGTCATGCATTAATTTTATCGTCTACTTACATGAATATTTAATTTTTAACATGTAGTATCTATTACTTCTGTTTTCATGAATAGCGGCACGACTATGGTCATAGATTAAACTATGCCCTTGAGACTATCGCTAATTAAAAGAACTGGCGATCCTCCAAGAGGTCGTTCATTAATTGATGATCTACTTCTGGTCGCTATTTTAATGCAGGCAAAAGCTCTAAAGAAAATGAGGTAAAACTGCATGAAATCATGAATATCCTACATATATGCATGCCATGGTCTTTTATTATTGATCTTGGGCTTCGTTTACTTGAGTACACCTACCTTGTTTGGTGGATGAAGAACGAGGAGATAATAAGAGTTCTGCAGAACATATCTGCAACTTGAACAGGAGTAACAGTAACAGCTATGGTAGTAGGAGCAGATGAGGAAGAAAAACTTCCTTGCTTCAGCAGGAGAAAGAAAAAGTGTGCAGCCTCCTCACGGCAGCAACTCGAACATGAAGAAGCAGTGGAAGAAGATGTATAATAAGAGCAACTACAGCAACGGCAACACTCGATCAGTAGGCCCTATCGGGGAGAAGCAAGGCTTCTTCTTAGCACCACGGCAGCCGTAATCACAGGAACTGCCATAGCAGGATTGATGGAAGAAGAACAACAACAAGCTCTCTTCTTCAAGTATGACAGTAGGAGGATGAACGATGCAACGGTAGTAGCCAGAGCTCGTTCGAGAGGGGTTCATATTTATAGGGAAGGAAACCTTAGGGTGTTGTAGAATCCTAATGGGATAGAAGTTTCCCCATGAAAGTAATCCTAATAAGTGTACACTTTCCCATGCAAACCCCTTGCTGCTATATCTACAGCCGTCCTTCCTATTTGGACATAAACCCTAAGACTAACACATGTTCGAACGTGATGAGGTTTTGGGTTAACGGAATATATATCCATATATATATATATATATATATATATATATATATATATATATATATATATATATATATATATATATATATAATCTGTATGGGTTATGTCTCTTCTGTCCTCAGGCTAACTTACCTACATGAGGTCTAGATGTATATATTTATAAAGGTTTTTAATGTGCAAAGGTTGAGGCCCATTAGTGATGTTTGTGGGTTGGGCATTTGCCTTACTCTGTTTTGGAGAATTTATTTTATGTAGGAAATTGTATTCCTTTTATTTTATCCGGGGTGCTACACCCTCCCCTACTTAAAAGAATTTGGTCCCCCAATTCAATTGCATAAAAATATGAAGGGTGCAGTATACTTACTATGTTAAAACAATTCGGGGAATCTCTTCTTAAAGATTCTTCAGTCTCCCATGTGGCTTCTTATTCTAAGCACTTGCTCCATTGAACCTTTACCATGGGAATCATCTTGTTTCTTAGTGCACGAACCTCGCGATCACAAATCTTCAAGGACCTTTATTCATAAGTAAGATCCTTTTGTATCACCAGGTCACCTTGATCTATCACATGTAATGGATAGTGTACATATTTCTTCAACATAGAAATGTGGAACACATTGTGAACCTCGGACAGTTGAGGAGGCAAGGCGATGCGGTAGGCAACCTCGCCAACTCTTTCTAACACTTCGAAGGGACCAATATATCTTGGTGTAAGCTTGCCTTTAACATCAAATCTTCGGATACCTCGTCCTGGAGAAACCTTAAGAAAGACATGATTTTTGACTTGGAATTCGAGGTCTCTCCTTCTAGTATCGGCGTAAGTCTTTTGTCTAGACTGAGCCACTTGGAGTCTCTCTCTAATTAGCTGAATCTTTTCTGTTGTGTCTCTTTCCATGTCTGGACCTAGTAGTTATTTTTCGCCAACTTCGTCCCAACATAAGGGTGATCAGCAACTCCTTACATATAATGCTTCGAAAGGTGCCATTTGAATACTTGCCTGGTAGCTGTTATTATATGCGAACTCGACCAAAGGCAGGTGATCATGTCAGCTTCCACCAAAATCAATGATACAAGCTCGCAGCATGTCTTCTACAACTTGATTCGTTCTCTCGGTTTGACCACCTGTCTGAGGATGAGAGGCAGTGCTAAAGTTGAGTCTTGTCCCCAACGAACATTGTAGACCCTTCCAGAAATTAGAAGTAAAATGCAGGTCTCTGTCAGACATGATCAAAATAGGAACTCCATTTAGTCGGACAACTTCCTTGATGTATAAGGCAGCAAGAACGTCAACTGACCATCGACTCTTGATTGGTAGGAAATGAGCTGACTTGGTCAATCGATCTATGATGACCCATATTCCATCATGTCCACCCTTAGATTTAGACAAGCCCATAATGAAGTCCATGCCGATATCCTCCAACTTCCACTTGTGAATATCTAGAGGATGTACCTTACCGATAGGCTTTTGGTGTTCTGCCTTGACTTGTTGGCATGTCAGACAGCGAGACACAAAGTCTGCTACCTCCCTTTTCATGTTGGGCCACCAAAAGGTCGGCTTCAAGTCTTGGTACATCTTAGTAGATCCGGGATGAATCGTGTACCTTGATCGATGAGCTTCTTCTAAGATTTTCTTCCCACTTCCACTTGTGAATATCTAGAGGATGTACCTTACCGGTAGGCTTTTGGTGTTCCGCCTTGACTTGTTGGCATGTGAGACAGCGAGACACAAAGTCTGCTACCTCCCTTTTTATGTTGGGCCACCAAAAGGTCAGCTTCAAGTCTTGGTACATCTTAGTAGATCTAGGATGAATCGTGTACCTTGATCGATGAGCTTCTTCTAAGATTTTCTTCTTCAATTTCGGGCAATCCGATACACAAGTCCTTTTCCTGAATAATAATCTTCCATCTGATGCTACCTTTAAGTCGGGTCATCCTTCTAGCTTATCCTTGATCTCTACTAACACCGGGTCACTGTCTTGAAGTTCCTTTATCTCGGATAGAAGATCCGATTGTATCCTCATTTGTAATAGAGTAATACACTTTTTCTCCTTGTCCGTGCTCATATCCAGCTTAGTGAATTGCCCCAGCAATTTCCATTCTTGGATCATGCAGTTGGCCAATAACACTCTCGGCTTTCGACTAAGGGCATCAGCTACAGAGTTACCCTTTCGAGGATGATATTTTATTGTGAAGTCGAAGTCCTTGAGATACTCTAGCCAACTCCTTTGTCTCATGTTTAATTTCTTCTGAGAGAATAGATATTTGAGACTCTTGTGACCGGAGTACACTGTGAACTGTTCTCCATAGAGATAGTGTCTCTAGATCTTTAAAGCAAATACTACCACGGCCAACTTGAAGTCATGCACTGAGTAGTTCTCTTCAATCTTCTTTAATGGTCGGGATGAGTAGTCAATGACTCTTCCTTGTTGCATTAACAGACATCTGAGGCCAATGCCAGACGCATCGGTATATACCTCGAATTTCTCCCCTTCAACTGGTAATGCCAATACTGGGGCAGTTGTTAGATGATCCTTCAAGGCTTGGAATCTCTTCTCGCATTCCTCGTCCCACTAATTATAAGGAATCTCCTTACGGGTTAGCCTAGTAAGAGGAACGGCGATCTTGGAGAAGTCCTTGATTAATTTCCTGTAATAGCCAACTAGACCAAAGAAACTTCGGATCTCTGTTACATTGGTCGGACTTTCCCAACTCTTCACGGCCTCGATTTTTGACGGGTCAACAGAAATCCCATCCATCAAGATCACATGTCCTACGAAGGACACTTCCTCGAGCCAAAAGTCGCACTTGCTGAGTTTGGCATAGTGTTGATTTTTTCTCAATATTTGTAATGCTATCCTTAAGTGTTCTTCATGATCTTCTTCGGTCTTGGAATAAATCAATATGTCATCAATAAAGATCACTATAAATTGATCCATATGGTGCCCGAATATGCTATTCAGCAACTGCATAAATGCTGCAAGGGCATTTGTTAGTCCAAAAGGCATAACAACAAATTCGTAGTGTCCATACCTGCTCTGGAATGCGGTCTTATGAATGTCCTCATCCTTGATCCTCAATTGGTGATATCCTGACCGGAGATCAATCTTTGAAAAATACTTGGATCTAGATATCTGATCAAATAATGCATCAATTCTCGACAGTGGATACTTATTCTTGATAGTAAGATGATTTAACAACTGATAGTCGATGCAGAGTCTCATCAATCCATCCTTCTTCTTCACAAATAACACAGGCTCTCCCCACGGGGAAGTGTTCAGTCTGATAAATCCTTTCTTCAAAAGCTCCATCAGTTGCTCTTTTAATTCCTTGAGCTCGGCGGGGGACATCCTATAAGGTGCCTTAGAAACTGGACCCGCACTAGGGACAAGGTTGATTTTGATGGCCACTCTTCGTTGCGGGGGCAATTCGGGCAATTCCTCCGGGAACACATCGGGAAATTCCTGAACCACTTGGATGTCTTCTATCTTGGACTCCTTAACTTCCGTGGCAGTCACAAAAGCTAGGAAAGCCATGCACCCTTTCCTTAAGAGCTTACTAGCTCGGAGAACCAAAATAATGGGTGACTTGTTCCGACCCTTAGGGCTTGTGTAGACAAGTTCCGGGAACTCCTTAAAAGTTACCCTGCCATTCCGGCAATCTATAACTGCCTTGTGTGTGGATAGCCAATCGACTCCTAGTATGACATCATAATCCTTCATGTCTAGGCATATTAAGTTGGCAGGCAGATTTTTCCCTTTCACCATAACTTCACAATTCAGATAGTAGTGTGTGATCTCGGATTCGTTTTCGAGAGGAGTTGAAATAATTAAATCTATCCATTCTGGTTCCATAGGTAATGGATCAGCAAACTTGTTGGAAACAAAAGAATGTGACATGCCAGTATCAAACAAGACACGAGCTGACTTAGAGCAAATCTTTACTGTACCTTCCAGCAGTCCACATTCATCTTGCTCTGCCTCTTGAAGAGCTTGAAGACGTGCGTGCTTCTTCATCGGGAGCTTCTCGTCTCCGGCTTCTTCATTAAGCAAGGGGCAGTTGGGAATTCGATGATCATGGCTCCCGCAATGGAGACAAGCTCCCAATCTCCTCCAGCATTCCTTGGCCTTATTGCTGACCTTGTCACAATGCTTACACACCTCTGTGGAAGGCATGATAGTAATGGAGAAGGGCTTGCTATTCTTCTTGAACTTCTTCTCTTGGTAGGAATCTCCTCCATTGCTAGCTCTCTTCTTGTTGAAGGTCGACTTGAAGATGTCGAAGCTTGTAACATGCTCCTTCTTATCTTTTCCACGGATTCGGTCGGACAACTCTGTGGCATCTTCTAGTAACTGGGCTCTTCGCACCATCTCCAAATAGACTTGAATATCCATCGGCACCAGTTGGGTAATGTATTGCGATCAAAGCCCATTAAGAAACCTCCTAGCCTTCATTTTCTCGGTGCACACTAAATGTGGTGCATACCTTGATAGACGAGAGAATTGGGCCTCGTACTCGGCCACGGATAATGTCCTTTGCTTTAACGTCGCGAACTCCACAGCCTTCTTCTCTTGGACACGGTCTGAAAAGTACTTATTGTTAAAATAGTCAACAAACTCACCCCACGTGACTTGGTCCTGGGGCAAAGTAGCTTCTACTGACTCCCACCAAAAACGAGCATCCCGCTCTAATTGGAAGGTTGCTAATAAAACTTTCTCTTCGTCCGTGCATTGCATGACACGTAATATACGTTCGATTTCCCTGATCCAGTGCTCGGCATCATCAGGATCAGTCGAGCCAATGAACTTGGGTGGGTTCATGTTACGGAAACTTTAGTGGGGATCTCCTTCTTCACGGTTGGCTCCTCCTTGCGCCACTTGTTGTAGCACCTAAGTAAGACCCTGAACAGTGCGTTGCATATCATGCCACTAGGCACGTTCAGCGGCCATCATCCTACAAGAATTTAAATTACTATATTAATATATGATTAACCAAGGGTCTAAGTTCCTACGTTAATTTAACCCATGGCTCTACCGAATCTTGCCAAGTAAAGGTATCAACCTATCCTTGGACTTGGTTTCCTAGGAATTGGATATCCTAGGCTATGATACCACAAAAACTGTCACGCCCCGAGCGCGGAAGGAACCTGGTATGCGCGATGAGTTATATCAATCATGTCAATCAGAGCATAAGTGTATTCGACACACAGACAGAGCGCGTAAAAGTAGAGATAAACTAAATCCATTATTCAAAATAACCATCAAGATAATTCTATTACATAACCCCAATAAAAGTACTAAGGACAAATCTTGACTGAATAAAAGAAAATTACAATGATTGACTCAACAAAATAGGAAAAAGACACGTATAGATAGATGCTTCTATGACTTGATGGCTCTATGCTCTTCACTCGTTTCCATTCCCATCCGATTGAATCTCATCTTCAGAGTTACCTGAAAAGTAGGGGAAACACTAGGTGAACGAACGCTCAGTAGGAATTATATCTCAAGTACAAGCATACTTTAAGTAATTACATGTTACATGAATGCAAGTCTAGCTATACATGTACGCATGATGATGGCAAGAGAGAGTAGAGTATCAAGAGTTAACAAACTAGCAAGATTTCAAGATATTCATATAGAATGTATCAAGATGGCAAAGCATGTAAACATATCCAGTCATATCACGTGAATTATCTATCATAATATCAAGCAAGTAAATACCTGTTTCGGGCCACGCAAGTCATGTCAAGTCAAGTCAAGTCAAATACGAGTCGTGGAATGTCAATCTAGCTAGTCATACACTTCGGTGCAATGCCACACCCTGATCAATATAGCTCCCATAGGCACAAGTACTTTCGGGTGCTCCTCCCAGGACTAGCTCGGGCCCTATATGCACAAGCATTAAGTCATGTATATTTTAAACATCCACTATAGTTATAGCCAATATAGAGTTCCAAAGGATAAACCAATGTAGGATGATAAGGTAGATTTCACGAATGAAGGAGTTCAAGGGTTGAACTTTGAAATGACACATCATTAATTCTCACGAAATCCAAGACATGGCATAAAACTGGGTAAATGGCGCCCATTCAGTCGCCACGAATTACAGAAATAGCTCCCATATGCGTGGTCGCCTATTATTGTGAACAGTACAGGCTCGATGAAATAGCGCTCAGGCTCAGGTCGCTATATCAGGGAAATAACGGCACAGGACAGGTCGCCAATTCCTTCTGGCGCCCAAGTCAATGTCGCCAATTACTGATAGAGAACAGACTTCTCCAAGAGGCTAGAAACAGTGCCCTATGAGTGCTAAAGCATCACATTTCTTCAGAGTGACATGACACGACATAGTGTAATGGGTTTTTAGGGTACAACATGCTCGGCTACCTTGACGGAATCCAAGACTAGCGTAGACTTATGGAGGTCTCTATGATGAAATCACCAGTCTAAAGGAAGGAATATCCCACAAAGGGTTCAAACATCACCGAGAATTAGTGTGTAATCGATAGAATCAAAACGGGGACTCCATCTACGGATGTGAGATGAGAGTTCCAAGTGACCAACGATATGGGTTGAGAAATGCGATAAAACTGTAAGACCAGAAATTTGCGCCTATATAGAAGTCGCTATTTAATAAAATAGCGCCTGTAAGGCCCGTGCATTAATGGATCCTTAGTGGTTTTGTTCTAGTATTTGTTATGGAATTTCTGACTATTTTCTTGGATTTTTAGGAATTTTTCTGATATTTTTCCAGATTTATTTGGAGTTATTTGAGGGTTATTAGAAATTAATAAGGTTTTAATATATTTTAATTTTATTTTTTTCTTTTAATCTCTCACCCTCACCCCCTCTCTCCCTCTCGTCGATCTCACTCACCCTCACGCTCTCTCTCTCTAGGCCGATCGCCTCTCCCCCTCTCTCTTGGGATTCGGGCGAGACGACGTCGGTTCGAAGCGTGGTTGGTGCCGTTGGATTCCTCGCGTCGAGTGGAACACGTGGGTACCCATATCGGCGTGGTTCGGTGATCGTGGGAGCGAGGTAGAGCTTGAAGGCCCGGTGAGCCTACCTCCTTACATGCGGCCATTTCGTCGGTTTCGGCTCGCAAAAGGTAGGGGGATGGAATTCTGATCTCGCTAGGATCATTTCCTATAGCTCGTTCTTTCGATTAGAGCCCCGTAGCATGCATAATGGTTATTTTTTCCTATTTGTGGGGTTTTAGCTAAATTCTTGAGTTTAATGCTTTATGGGCTTTGCATGTGATGTATCTAGGTGTTAAATTGTTGCTTGAGTTGCATGAATTGACTGGATACAGGTTTTCACGTTGTTACCCGACGATTTCTATCGTCCGGGAGGGCTCCGGTTTTCAAACCATACCCGCCCGTGTTCCAGGTGGTGTGACGGTCCTGCCAGGAACCGTCACACGCCTGACGATCCTTAGAGGACGCGTCGTTTCCAAACAACAGCCCGTTGAGGGTGCATTATTTGGAGAGTAATGGTGGGGTTCCCATCCGTTACTCGGCTTGCTTTGTGCGTTGACCAGGTGAGGCGGTGCGCCCGGCGGCCTGTCGGCCGGCCGTCGCTTCCGTCCGACGCGCCTGGGCGAGCGCGTCGTTTCGCCTGCTGTGGGTTTTTGACCGTGGCACGTTGGTTTTAGGCCTCGGGTGGATGTAACGGCGGTGAACCAACGCGTTGCATCGATGTAACGCGCTGGGCCCCTACCGTTACATTCCCTTTTGGGTCCTTTGAGCTGGAACTCTGGTGGAAGTAACGGATGGAGACAGACGCGTCATTTTTGGTGTAACGCGCCAGTCCCCGACCGTTACTTTCAAGTAGCGCGTGGGCATCCGACTGCCGCTTGCCTGTTGGGGTCTAGCTGTTACCAGCCTTTTCGTTATGCGTGCCATTCTATATATATGCCATATTTATATTTTTTTAGTGTACGATGGCATGTTTCTCATACCAATAGAGTAGCTTTTCTTTCCATGCAATGGAGCCACTGTTGTTGCCCTAGGTCTGTTGAGTACCGACCCGCTTGGGGATAGCGGAGGGGTGTTTCCCATACACGGTTTGTAAGCTAGTTCCGTGGGCTCCCAGCCAATGGTAGCGTCCTACCAAGGGATAAAACTAGCTAGAGGGCCTGACTCAGGCTAGAGTTAGTGTGTGCACACGTGGTCGGAGACTATGGACTGACACCGACGGGTGCCACTCCGACTGGTCACTTGGTTTGGTCTTGTTTACGCGCTCAGCTTGTCGTTTACCGACTGTGAGTGCTTGAGACGCGGTGTAAGTCATCAGTGGACGCATCTGGTTTCTGCTCTAGTGGTTGTCCTTCCTTATTGTTTGGATTAGTTAAGGCTTATTCTATTTTGGTAGATTTCGTTTTAGTCGCGTGCATTTATTCATTATTGGCATGTGTTAGCTGTTATACCTATTTAGATAGAGTTTACATCTTTCTTGTGATTAGTTAATCATGCCATTGCTTGTCATTTTATTTAAATGCATGCTCTAATTGCCGTTATTTATGCATGTATGCTTGTTTAGTGCGAGGTAGGGATCCGCGTGACCCCTACTGAGTCTGGCTGTGACTCACCCTTCTCCTTTCAGGTGAGCCGCGCCCGTCGTCTCCCGGTGCTTCGTGAGCTGTTTCGGAGACCACGTCTAGTTGCCAGCTTTAGTCGAGCCGCCTTTTGAGGCTTTTGTAGTACTTTTGCCGGGGTATGCCCCGTGTAGTTGTACTCTTGTGAACTAGTACTCTTGTTTATCTGGACTAATATATATATCACTCTGATTATTTTGAATTACTTCCGCACTTGTGTTAATTTTATTACTTAATTGTAATCTACGCGTTCCAAATTCCAGTTCGTTATACATTCCCTCGACATAACCCTACTAACCCTTCAGGGGCCTCATCAGCCTCTTGGGTGGCTTCCCCAGTTCTTGGTATCGGTGTATCGATGTTATCGGTATATCGGTATCCTGAACTCTAGGTCGTTACAGTTGGTATCAGAGCAGTTGTTTGAGGAATTGTATAAGGAATTGAAATTTATGTTTGTCCAGAGCTAGTCCTGTGTCGTCTATTGCTAGCTTAGGGTGTTTTTTTTTGTATGATTAATGGATTTTATTGTTGTTTTATGATCTCGACAGAGTAATTATGCCGTCTCGTCGAGGAAGACCTCCTCGAGTTCCTCGTGCTCCTCGAGATGTGCCCAGGGAAGATAGTGGTTCTGCACCTCCTCCTGCAGTTCCTGCTGTTCCTGTTATTCCAGTTGCTCCTCCTCCAGCGCTGACTGTTGCTCCTCATGTTGAAGTGCCTGGAAGTCGAGGCAAGGCTTTGAAAGAATTTCTTATGTTCAATCCGCCTCCTTTCGATGGTCAAGCTGATCCAGAGGTTGCGAGGCAATGGCTGGATGCTATTGAGCGTGTATTTGTTTCGATGGAATGTGCTGAAGATGAGAAAGTTATGCTTGCCGCTTTTCAACTCCAGGGTACAGCCATTACGTGGTGGAAAGTCGAGTGGCAGATCGCTTTTCATTCAAGACCTCTTCGGCAGATCACATGGGCAGAGTTCGCAGCTGCTTTCGAGCGTGCCTACACTCCTGCCTGTTTGCAAATGGCAAAGATGTATCAATTCATGGAGCTGACTCAAGGCAGTATGACTGTGCTTCAGTATCGGAATAAGTTTATGGAATTGGGTCAGTATGCGCCCCATGTGCTGGCTAGTGAAGCTTTGAAGACTCAGCAATTCTTGCGAGGTTTGAGGCCAGAATTGAAGATGCCCCTCATTGCAAGTCATGTTGCAGATCTTGATAGTGCGTGCCAGACAGCTGTGGCACTTGAGTTGGAGATGACGAGACCGGGTGGATATCCTTAGGCAGGGTCAGTTCAGCCCGCAGTACAATCTCTGCAGGTGTACCGACCGCCAGTGCCAGGTGTTCCCTCAGTCCAGTCAGAGGTTGGCAGTGCTTCCTCTCCTTCCAAGGCCAAGTTCAAGAGATTCAAGAAGAAGAAGAAGTTTTTCCAGCAGCCGTCCGGTACAGATTCTGTTCAGTAGCCGACAGCACCTTCTACTCAGACTCGTCAGAGCTCAGCAGTCAGTCAGCCATGGACGTGTCGGAGATGCGGTGGTCAGCATAAGGGCCAGCCGTGTTCTCTACCTGTTGTGTGCTTTCGATGTGACCAGCCGGGTCATGTGGTTCGGGATTGCCCGCTGAGGCCGAAACAATTGCAAGTTCCTCAGTTTTCTCAACCTCAGCAGCCGCAATTCAGACCTCCTCCTGCACCGCAAGCTCAACAGTTCTTTTCTCAAGCATCGGCGTCTTCTCAACAATCCTCGGCCGGACCAAAGAAGCTGAAGGGCAAGGTTTCTCATATGACTAGAGCTGATGCTGTTGCGTCCCATCTTGTGGAAGGTACGATTATGCTTTATGGTCATTCAGCTCGTGTCTTATTTGATTCTGGTGCTTCCCACTCTTTTATTTCTGAGATTTTATGGCATGTATTGAGGAACCGACTTTAGAGATAACTTGTGAGATGTATGTAGAGATGCCTTCGGGAGATTTCATGATTACACCTCTGTGTTTGGAAGAGTCTCCTGTTATGATCGATAATCACCAGTTGCCGGCGAGATTGTATGCATTGCAGCTGGCAGATTATGATGTTATTCTGGGAATGGATTGGTTGGAGCATTATGGAGCTGTGGTTGACTGCAGATTGAAGAAAGTCTATTTTCAGCCACAGGGAAAATCAGCCTTTTATTTCCAAGGTATTCGATCCCGTTCTTCTCGTATGATTATTTCTGCTATTCGAGCCTATAGGTTGCTTTGTGCAGGTTGCCAAGGGTTTCTTGCTTCTGTGGTTGCTGTTGAAAAACCACGACATGAAGTCAGTGATATTCCTGTTGTTTGTGAGTTCCCTGATGTGTTTCCTGACGAGTTGCCAGGCTTGCCCCAGAGCGAGAGATAGAGATGGTGATTGAACTGATTCCAGGTACAACTCCTTTAGCAAAGGTACCGTACCGAATGGCTCCAGCTGAATTGAAAGTATTGCGAGCACAGCTACCCGAATTACTGGAAAAAGGTTATATTCACCCCAGCTTTTCTCCGTGGAGTGCTCCAGTGTTGTTTGTGAAAAAGAAAGATGGAAGCCTGAGGCTTTGTATTGATTACAGGCAATTGAATCAGGTGACTATCAAGAATAAATATCCGCTTCCCAGGATTGATGATTTGTTTGACCAGTTACAGTCTGCTACTGTCTTTTCACGGATTGATCTCCGGTCTGGCTACTTCCAATTGCGAATCCGGGAATCTGATGTGGAGAAAACGGCCTTCAGCACTCGATATGGTCACTTTGAATTTCTGGTGATGCCGTTTGGTTTGACTAATGCTCCAGCAGCTTTCATGGACCTAATGCAGCGTATCTTTCATCCATTTCTTGATCAGTTTGTGGTGATCTTTGTTGATGATATTTTGATCTATTCCGCCTCTGATGAAGATCATGTGCAGCATTTGAGGATCGTTCTGCAGACTCTAACGGATCACGAGCTTTATGCGAAGTTCAATAAATGTGAATTCTGGCTTCGGGAGATTCATTTTCTGGGTCACGTGATTTCTGGTGACGGAGTGGCAGTAGACCCTGCAAAGATTGATGCTGTGTTGAGCTGGCAGAGGCCTAGAACTGTGACAGAAATACGAAGCTTCCTAGGTTTGGCTGGGTACTACCGTAGATTCATCCAAGATTTTGCGAAGATTGCAGCACCGTTGACTAGACTTACTCGTAAGAATGTACCTTTTGTCTGGTCGGATCAGTGTGAGGCTAGCTTTGTTGAATTGAAAAGGCTATTGACTTCTTCTCCTGTGTTGACTTTGCCTTCCGACTCGGGTGGTTTTCTGGTTTGTACTGATGCTTCTCGAGTAGGTTTGGGTGCAGTGCTGATGCAACATGGTAAAGTTATCGCATATGCATCTCGGCAATTGAAACGACATGAAGAGAATTATCCCACTCATGATCTGGAGCTAGCTGCAGTTATTTTTGCCTTAAAGATCTGGAGACATTATCTGTATGGTGAGAAATTTCAGATTCTTACTGATCATCAGAGTTTACGGTATATTTTCTCCCAGAAGGATTTGAATCTTAGGCAGAGGCGATGGATGGAATTCATGAAAGATTATGAGTTTACACTCTCCTATCAGCCGAGTAAAATGAATGTTGTGGCTGATGCTCTGAGCAGGAAAGTGCAGGTCTGTCATTTGTTGCTTCATGAATGGAAATTATGGGAACGGCTTCCGAGTGAGGCATTCAGTGCAGAGTTTCCTACTGATCCGAAGATGGCAGTTTGTGCTAGTTTGATTTTGGGTTCAGCTCTATATCAGTAGATTAAAGAAGCTCAGCAAGCGGATTTTGATTTGGCCCGAGTCATATCAAGATATGATGTGGAATTTGATGACGAGCTGGTTGTCAATTTCCAGGGCAGATGGTATGTTCCCGCAGATGATGATTTGAGGCATGAGATTCTGAGTGAAGCCCATGGTTCCCGTTTTGCTATTCATCCAGGTGTCACCAAGATGTATCAAAATTTGAAAAAGCAGTTCTGGTGGCCAGGTATGAAGAAAGACGTGGCTATATTTGTTTCTAAGTGCTTGACTTGTCAGCAGGTTAAAGTCGAACATCAAAAGCCAGGTGGTTTACTTCAGCCATTAGAGATTCCGATGTGGAAATGGGACCATGTTACTACAAATTTTGTGGTGGGTTTGCCTCGGACTTCTCAGGGTTTTGATGGTATCTGGTTGCTTGTCGACATATTGACTAAAACTGCCAGATTATTACCGATTAAAATTACTTGGAGTGTGCAGAGATTGGCCGAGCTGTATGTGCAGAAGATCGTGCCACTGCATGGAGTTCCTGTTTCACTTGTGTCAGATCGTGACCCATGTTTTACCTCCGGCTTCTAGCGTAGTTTCCAGAAAGCTTTGGGCACTGAGTTAGCATTCAGTTCAGCGTATCACCCTCAGTCAGATGGACAGTCAGAGAGGACTATTCAGACTTTAGAGGACATGCTGAGATTGTGTTGCTTTGATTGGCAGGGTTCGTGGAGTCAGCATTTGCCACTTGTTGAATTTGCCTATAATAACAGTTTTCACTCCAGTATTGGAATGGCTCCTTATGAAGCACTGTATGGTCGTCCTTGTCGTACTCCCTTGAACTGGTTTGATGTTGGGGACATATTGTTGATTGGACCTGACATGGTGCAGCAGTGTTCTGATGTGGTTCGCCTGATCAGGCAGAGATTGTTGACGGCTTAGAGTCGACAGAAGAGTTATGTAGATCAGCGCAGACGTCCACTACAATTTGAGCCAGGAGATATGGTGTTTGTTAAAATATCTCTGATGAAAGGTGTTTCCAGGTTTGGGAAGCGTGGAAAGCTTAGTCCGCGGTATGTTGGCCCTTTTCCGATCATTGAAGCTATTGGTCAGGTAGCTTATCGTCTGCAACTACCTACGGCCATGCAAGCTATTCATGATGTGTTCCACGTATCTCAGTTGAGAAAATATGTGCATGATGCTTCTCATGTTCTCGATGATTCAGTTTGGCCTGAGGTGACTGCTGATTTGTCTGCGCTAGAGCTCCCTATTAGAATTGAAGACCGTCGTGAGCAGCGGTTGAGAAATAAGGTTATTCCTCTGGTAAGAGTAGCTTGGCAGCGTCACTCTGGTAATGAGTTCACTTGGGAACGCGAAGATGAGATGCGTCAGCTTTTTCCCTTTTTATTCCAGTGAGGTATATGTCCTTTCTCAGTTTCCTCCTTTTTCCGTTGTTGTAAATTTCGAGGGTGAAATTTTTATTAGGAGGGAGGGACTGTAAGGCCCGTGTCTTAATGGATCCTTAGTGGTTTTGTTCTAGTATTTTTTCTAGAATTTCTAGCTATTTTCCTGGATTTTTAGGAATTTTTCTGATATTATTCTGGATTTATTTGGAGTTATTTGAGGGTTATTAGAAATTAATAAGCTTTTAATATATTTTAATTTTAATTTTTTCTTTTAATCTCTCACCCTCACCCCCTCTCTCCCTCTCGTCGATCTCACTCACCCTCACGCTCTCTCTCTCTAGGCCGATCGCCTCTCCCCCTCTCTCTTGGGATTCGGGCGAGACGACGTCGGTTCGAAGCGTGGTTGGCGCCGTTGGATTCCTCGCGTCGAGTGGAACGCGTGGGTACCCATCTCGGCGTGGTTCGGTGGACCCGGTGAGCCTACCTCCTTACATGCGGCCATTTCATCGGTTTCGGCTCGCAAAAGGTAGGGGGATGGAATTCTGATCTCGCTAGGATCATTTCCTATAGCTCATTCTTTCGATTAGAGCCCCGTAGCATGCATAATGGTTATTTTTCCTATTTGTGGGGTTTTAGCTAAATTCTTGAGTTTAATGCTTTATGGGCTTTGCATGTGATGTATCTAGGTGTTAAATTGTTGCTTGAGTTGCATGGATTGACAGGATACAGGTTTTCACATTGTTACCCGACGATTTCTATCATCTGGGAGGGCTCCGATTTTCAAACCGTACCCGCCCGTGATCCAGGTGGTGTGACGGTCCTGCTAGGAACCATCACACGCCTGACAGTCCTTAGAGGACGCGTCGTTTCCAAACAACGGCCCATTGAGGGTGCGTTATTTGGAGAGTAACGGTGGGGTTCCCATCCGTTACTCGGCTTGCTTTATGCGTTGACCAGGTGAGGCGGTGCGCTCGGCGGCCTGTCGGCCGACCATCACTTCCGTCCGACGCGCCTGGGCGAGCGCGTCGTTTCGCCTGCTGTGGGTTTTTGACCGCGGCACGTTGGTTTTAGGCCTCGGGTGGATGTAACGGCGGTGAACCAATGCGTTGCATCGATGTAACGTGTTGGGCCCCTACCGTTACATTCCCTTTTGGGTCCTTTGAGCTGGAACTCTGGTAGAAGTAACGGATGGAGACAGATGCGTCATTTTTGGTGTAACGCGCCAGTCCCCGACCGTTACTTTCAAGTAGCGCGTGGGCATCCGACCGCCGCTTGCCTGTTGGGGTCTAGCTGTTACCAGCCTTTTCGTTATGCATGCCATTCTATATATATGCCATATTTATATTGTTTTAGCGTACGATGGCATGTTTCTCATACCAATAGAGTAGCTTTTCTTTCCATGCAATGGAGCCACTGTTGTTGCCCTAGGTATGTTGAGTACCGACCCGCTTGGGGATAGCGGAGGGGTGTTTCCCATACACGGTTTGTAAGCTAGTTCCGTGGCCTCCCAGCCAATGGTAGCGTCCTACCAAGGGAGAAAACTAGCTAGAGGGCCTGACTCAGGCTAGAGTCAGTGTGTGCACACGTGGTCGGAGACTATGGACTGACACCGACGGGTGCCACTCCGACTGGTCACTTGGTTTGGTACTGTTTACGCGCTCAGCTTGTCGTTTACCGACTGAGAGTGCTTGAGACGCGGTGTAAGTCGTCAGTGGACGCATCTGGTTTCTGCTCCAGTGGTCGTCCTTCCTTATTGTTTGGATTAGTTAAGGCTTATTCTATTTTGGTAGATTTCGTTTTAGTCGCGTGCATTTATTCATTATTGGCATGTGTTAGCTGTTATACCTGTTTAGATAGAGTTTACAGCTTTCTTGTGATTAGTTAATCATGCCATTGCTTGTCATTTTATTTAAATGCATGCTCTAATTGCCGTTATTTATGCATGTATGCTTGTTTAGTGCGAGGTAGGGATCCGTGTGACCCCTACTGAGTCTGGCTGTGACTCACCCTTCTCCTTTCAGGTGAGCCGCGCCCGTCGTCTCCCGGTGCTTCGTGAGCTGTTTCGGAGACCGCATCTAGTTGCCAGCTTTAGTCGAGCCGCCTTTTGAGGCTTTTGTAGTACTTTTGCCGGGGTATGCCCCGTGTAGTTTTACTCTTGTGGACTAGTACTCTTGTTTATCTGGACTAATATATATATCACTCTGATTATTTTGAATTGCTTCCGCACTTGTGTTAATTTTATTACTTAATTGTAATCTACGCGTTCCAAATTCTAGTTCGTTATACCTTCATGGGCCTCATCAGCCTCTTAGGTGGCTTCCCCAGTTCTTGGTATCGGTGTATCGATGTTATCGGTATATCGGTATCCTGAACTCTGGGTCGTTACAGCGCCCTTCTGAAAGGTCGCTCAATCAGAATTTATATCTGAAATTTCATTAATATAATGAGAATTAACGACACTGTATAAGGGCGTTAATTCCAGGATTTTCCAGAAATTAATATCTATGTTTTTAAATAACGACCATATACAGTGGTGTTCATTCTTTAAAGGATGCCCTGACCTCGGTTGTTATTCATAATTTTCAATATATTCTCCATTTATTGGTTATTTTTCAAATTAGTGCCCTTGCTTGTGGGCCTTCATTATTTAAATAGCGACTAAGGGAATGTCGCCCATTCTTTGTCTGATGATACGCATCAGGCAAATACGTTCATAGACACATGTTACTATTCACAGACTGGAAGTTTACAAAATCAGGAAAGTAAGGACATAGATATATAAAGAAAAATATCAGGATTCTAGAAACATGGTCATGCATTAATTTTAGCGTCTGGTTACATGGATATTTAATTTTTAACATGTAGTATCAATTACTTCTGTTTTCATGAATAGCGGCAGGACTATGGTCGTAGATTAAACTACGCCCCTGAGACAGTCGCTAATTAAAAGAACTGGCGACCTTCCAAGATGTCGTTCATTAATTGACGGTCTACTCTTGTTCGCTATTTTAATGCAGGTAAAAGCTCTAAAGAAAATGAGGTAAAACTGCATGAAATCATGAATATCCTACATATATGCATTCCATGGTCTTTTATTATTGATCTTGGGCTTCGTTTACTTGAGAGCACCTACCTTGTTTGGTGGCTGAAGAACGATGAGATAATAAGAGTTCTGCAGAACATATCTGTAACTTGAACAGGAGTAACAGTAATTGCTACGGCAGCAGGAGTAGACGAGGAAGAAGAACTTCCTTGCTTCAGCAAGAGAAAGAAAAAGTGTACAGCCTCCTCACGGTAGCAACTCGAACACGAAGAAGGAGTGGAAGAAGATGTATAATAAGAGCAACTGCAGCAATGACAGCACTCGATCAGCAGGCCTTATCAGGGAGAAGCAAGGCTTCTTCTTAGCACCACGGCAGTCGTAATCACAACAATTGCCGTAGAAGGATTGATGGAAGAAGAACAACAGTAGGCTCTCTTCTTCACGTATGACAGCAAGAGGATGAATGATGTAGCGACAGTAGCCGGAGCTCGTTCGAGAGGGTTTCATATTTATTGGGAAGGAAACCTTATGGTGTTGTAGAATCCTAAGGGGATAGAAGTTTCCCCATGAAAGTAATCCTAATAAGTGTACACTTTCCCATGCAAACCCCTTGCTGCTATATCCGCAGTCGTCCTTCCTATTTGGACATAAACCCTAAGACTAACACATGTCCGAACGTGATGAGGTTTTGGGTTAATGGAATATATATCCACACACACACACACACACACACACACACACACACACACACACACACACACACACACACACATATATATATATATATATATATATATATATATATATATATATATATATATATATATATATATTCAAGCCCAAACTGTAATCCCATTTGTTTTTCGCAAGACCATGAGACCTTCTTTTGTTAACAAGGCTTATATATATATATCTGTATGGGTTATGTCTCTTCTATCCTCAGGCTAACTTAACTACGTGAGGTCTAGATATATATATTTATAAAAGGTTTTTAATGTGCAAAGGTTAAGGCCCATTAGTGATGTTTGTGAGTTGGGCTTTTGCCTTACTCTATTTTGGAGAATTTATTTTATGTAGGAAATTATATGCCTTTTATTTTATCCTTGATGCTACAGGCGGCCCGCTCAAGCGTGAGGCTCGGGGCTTCTATTGCTGGCCCCCGTCGGGGTCCCAGATCATTCCCCCCCTGGGAAAGCGTCAGCCCCTGGGTCCAGCAATGGTCGATCTCTAATGCGGGCCTTATGCCCCGAGTTTCGGCCACCACATCAGCACCATGTTCGGGTCTACCACCCTGAGTTCCAGCTTGGTCGGCACCCGACACAAGCTCTCTCCCCCGAGTGCCTGGCTTCCCAGCATCTTACTCGAGTCCTCAGTCCCGAGCCCCAACCAAGCCATCATCTTACTCGGGATCTGAGCTCCGAGTCCCAGCCGAGCTGGCTCTCCACACGGGTTTCCCACTCCAAGGTAAGGCTCTCTAGCACCCTGCTCGGGTTCTTCAACCCGAACCCAGAAAGAGCCATCACTCAATATGGGTTTCTGACCCCGAGTGCGAGGCTCCTCAGCATCCAGCCCGGGTACCCAACCCCGGGGCTTCTCAAGATCGATCCCCGGTGTGAACTCTCCGCATAGGGCCCCTGGCCTCTCAACTCCACCACGGGGTCTCTCCCCCTACCATCCGACATTGCCAACTCCTAGCGTAGGTCTTCCGCTTTGGGATGCGGGAACCTCAGTGCCCATTGTGGGTCCTCTGCCCCACGCTCCTATCACGCCAGCACCCGACGCAGGTTTACCACCTCCGGTCAATGGCACCCCACCATCTTCCGCAACAACAGTTTCCGGTGCAAGAGTGCCACCTCGAGCATCGGCAACACTTTTATCTGCTCGGGCGAGAGCCTGCACCAGAGACACCCAGCTATCGACTCCCGGTACAAGCCTCGTGCCCTGGGGGACGATCCCAACACTTTCAGTCGACGGCCTCGTGCTTCCAGTAATGGCAGGTCAGGTCTTCTTGGTCTATCACCTCGGAGCGGGATCTTCCTCGACTCCCTAGAAGAAGCGTCGCCACGGCCGCAAAGGCAGGAGACTCGCCGCTGCAACCAGCAACTCTGGCAAGACCATTCTTGTCGGTGACCTATGGATTCATCTCAATGGAGGTGAACCAATCATAGCTTGGGAGCAGACCGTCCCTACAATCCCCACCACCAACTGCTTCAGCCTCCAACGGCGAACGCGAGAGGATAAAGCGGAGCTCAAAGAAGCAGACGCCTCAGCAGCGGCCTAGGGGCACCCGCGCCAACCCGGTACTCAGGCTCCCAAGTCTCGTCGAAGGAACAACGACAAGGGGGATCAACAACCTAGCCTGAGAAGAATCTGGGTTACCTCAGAAGAGGCTCAAGCTGTTCGGAGGGCACGTACCAGAAACCCCCTTCCAGCGCTGAAGCGTGGTGTCAGGTAAGACATACTCGAGTCTACGTCGGTACAGTCCGACGACACCCGATCACCCAGTGTCTCCCGCTAGAATATGCGGAAACAAAGATGGCCTCATTTTGGACCCCGCCAGCAGCCAGCCCTGAGCTCTCCTTGGGTCGATACCATGACAGAGGCTCCACTACAACGAACCTCAGTCTTTGACAGGCTGGGGATGCTAGTCCGCTCTGAGAAGCACTCCCATAAAAAATGGACGGTTTGGCTCATCAACGACGCAGTTTGAGTGTTAGCATGTTATACCACTGGACACCAGCCTGACACTCAGTCCGATGACCTAAACCAGCCTCTTAGCCAGTTCAGGAGGCCTCACCATCAAACTCAACCTCTGGTGCCGTCGGGCCACATCGGCACTTCTGCTGTACCTCAGGCATCAGAACGTGCAGAAGAAGTTCCAGCCGAGGACCGCGCCCCTCCTGCCAACGTGGATCCGATCAACAATGATCCTCCAGTAAATGAGGTTCAAGAGGTGACCCTCAAGACTCTCTTGAAGGAGAACCAGCAATTGAAGGCCCTCCTGCAAGACCTTCTTCATGAACGAGACCTTCAACCCTAGTCACCTGCCAGGCCTCCGGCCGAAGCACCAGTCCCGCCAGGTGGGCACAATGCTGCCAATGCCTCAGCGATAATTGCCCGAACCCCGACAGCAGCTGGGTTCAGTACGTCCCCAGTCGAAGCTCAACCACGAGCATCCAACACGCCAGTGCCAGAAAATATCATGGTACAGAGCCAAATGATCGAGCGGATTGTCGAGACAAAGCTCGCCCAGTATGGGGAAGGGGTCACCACTATAGACCTCTATAGTGTACCCTACCCGCTCCATCACCAGTTGAAAAATCTCCCTCCGGAGTATGTCAAGCCCTCGAAGCTGCAAAAGTTTGACGGGCAAGGGTCGCCACATGAGCACTTGGCCTACTACATTACGGCTATGGGCGAGCTAGCATTGGATGAGTTATATCTTCTCCGCTACTTTGCCACTTCACTCACGGGAATAGCCTTCCAATGGTATTCTCGCCTGAAGCCTAACTCAGTCATCAACTGGGCATATCTCTAGAAGAAATTTCTTGACCATTTCCAGACGGCCGAGCGAAACATCTCCCTGGCCAAGCTTTGTTCTCTCCGGCAGAAGAAGGGTGAGAGCGCCTTCGACTTCATTAAGAAATGGCGAGACCTCAGCAAGAGGTGTATCAACCCGCCAGTTCAATAGGATGCCATTGCCATATGCCGTCGAGGCTTGGTAGCTGAGGTCAGCGAAAAGCTCCTCGGCACCAACATCAAAGGCTTCGACCAGCTCAACTCTGTAGTTTCCAAAATAGAGATGTTCTTCACCGATAACCCGAGCTACACTTCAGCAAAGGGTAAGTAGACGTGAGAACTCCAGCCCAGCAAGGAGGTGAACATCATTGAGTTCACCCCCACCGCCAAAGCCAGTAACGAGGCCGAGCCAAGCGGCTCTGACAAAAAGCCAGTGGACAAGCCAGCTGATCCTTCCTTTTCAGAGCATATGAAGACACCCTTCTCCTTTAAAAAGGAACACACGAAGATGCTCTTCGACCTCTGCATGGCCCAGAAGATTATTGAGCTGCTAGAAGCTTGTAAGCCAGATGAGGCATAGAAAACCGATGATCCCAGCTACTGCCCATTTCATCGCATGCTGGGTCACCCACTCGAAGATTGCGAAGTCTTCAAGACCCAGACATAAACATTGATCCGAGACGGCCTCATCAAAATGAAGAGCGGTCTCATTGATCCCCCGCAGCTACATACGTGGTCCAGGCCCGCCATGGCAGCGTAGGTGATTCACTATTCTGCCAATGTGATTCACATGATGGCTGCATTCTCTCTCTCTCTCTGACGATGAAGTAGAGGAGCCCAGCACCAGTCAAGGTGAGCATCCGCTCTAGTATCCGGGGTGGAGACCCTGGCATGACTGCATACCTCTTTCCTTTCCAAAAGAAAGGACCCGACGGCTCTTCGATATCTGCCGGTGGATTACATCTAGTGGGACTTCAGTCACTCCTAATACTGCCCTTTCCATGCCAGAATCTGCCATGTGATTGAGTCCTGTGAGGAAGTTCAGTACCTAATCCAGGAACAGATCAGTGGGAGCAAATCGATGCCGAGGGGAACTCTATGGTGATTCTAAGACTTCGAAAGGCCATAGAAGAAATCATGAGCATCGCCAGGAACGCACCAGAACAACTAGACCCTCCTCAAGAAAATGGGCACAGGTTGCCTTATCAACATACTCCAGAATAGCTCGAGTTTCAAATCGATAATCGAGAAGCTCTCGAGCGATTACGAAGGCGCAGGGAGCAGGAAGCCAGCCAGGAGATTAGGTCAAGCGATTTCTCGGTTAATATCATCCATCCTCTTGCCACCCCAGCTCCTCTAGATGCCCAGACATCGACAACCAGCCAACCAGCCCCTGCCGCTTTGGCCGTGCAATGGTGGCCCTGGCAAGAGCTGGTGTCTCTTCCATTCTCTAAGGAGGATACCACCACGCTACTACGAGTACTCCTCGGCCGAGAGGATGTCCTAGTGGGCGAGAGGACGATGGGCGTCCGAAGTTCACCTGCTCTACCCCTACCCTGCCTCCATCTCCTGCATCGGAAGATAGGAAGGGGAATCAAAAGTAGGGTGAGGCTACGGCACACGCGTGCCATGTTTCCTTGGCCCCCGAGCCATTGGGTCCTCTTCATATGTCCTACAACCCTACCCAGACTACGAAGAAGACATCTTCGGATCCTTCAGTGATTCCAGTCGGCAAGTCGGGCCCTCTTTTCGGAGGCCAGGCCGACACGCAAAGTCTGGGTAATCATCCGAGCGGCAACATTTCGTTACGACTTCGACTGCCACCGGACCTTGCTCCCAGTATGATCGCAAAGGCAAGACCAAGGAGTAAGACACCAAGCACGTCTCCCAGTCCACCTCTCAGCAAGAGACTTCGCCACCGTGGTTAAGGCATCAAACTATGCATATGTCTTCGGACGCCAGCACCAATCTGCCAGCTCCTCATAGACCTCCTTTGCTACCACGAGTTAGGCATCAAACCGCGCATACGTCTTCAGACGCCGGCGCCAGTGTACGTACTAGCTTATCAGGAGAGACCTCCTTTGCCACCATAGATAAGACATCAAACCACCCATATGTCATTGGACGCCAGTCTCAGCATCCCGGCATACCAGGAACTACTTTCTGATATCATTGAGCTCGCGATTAACACCACCTTCTAGATACAACAAGCGAAAGGTGCTTGGATTGAAATCCGGGCAAAGAAAAGTCGTTGACCTTACCCTGCCAAGGCACCAGCTCGGAGGTATCCCCACGAGGGTTTACTGACTCCAGCTCCAGTACCTCCTCCTCCTACTCCCTTGGAGGCGGCCGTCGCCAAGAAACAGGAGAAAAATAGGAGGAAGAATCTCAAAAGGTGGCTCAAGAAACAAGCTGAGTAGGCAGCTGCCTTACAGGCTCCAACCGAGCCAACGCCTCTCCAGAGGCTCCAATGGCTCATTGACGACCTGGAGGAATACATCCCTCCTCATCCTACCAGAGCTCTCCCACTCGATAGCTATATCCCATGGGAAGAAATGCAGAAGCGAGCCCGCCTTAGAAGTTGGGTCCAAGAGATGATCCAGAAGATCAAGAATGGCAAAAGTCTCCTGATCCCAGAAGAACTCTCCTTGTTCCATAAAGATAAGGAGATCACAATAGAGCAGTTGGAAGAAATGCTTCACGGTTGCACCTGCAATATAGTGGCTATTCCACCCCCTGACAATATCAACGCTCCCTGACGAGACGAGCGGGTGGCCTCTCAAACTAGACAAAGGACTATTGCCCCGCTCGAGCTACAGTCAGCTCCAGAACTGTCACGCCCAGAGATTATGCAGCAGAAACAATCGGGAATGTGGACAGTCGGCTAGTACGCCTCAAGCGAGCAATATAATCAGAGCGCTAACACATTCACACATAAGAAATGAATGCACAATATTTGGACAAAATCTTTGCTTCACTTAAATAATGATAAAAAGTACATAAGGTTGACTCTTGACTGTTTGACTAACTAGAAAAATGGAAAATTACGTTGCAACTCTTGACTATCAACTAATGACAATCTAAGGCTTCGCTCCTTCTTTAATCACTCTCGGATCCATCACTTGAATAGTCTGAATCTGACCCGCTAGAATTTCCTGAAAAAGATTACAAAAGTAGGGAATGAGCACACATGCTCAGTAGGTATCTTCGTATCAACATGAAGGCAATGTTTAAGTAATTAACATTTTAGCTCTAGAATGTAAGATAAATGAAATACGGTAAAACATGCGGTGTAAAATCAAAGTAACCCAAGTAACATGATATGATCCAGAATGAAATATGAGAGCATGATTGAGCAAGTATATAAGAATGTAAGTTTGGCCTTTCATGAACAAGAATGTACTTTTTCATAACCTTGAAGGCTATGTACTAGAAAGTCATGTAATGAGAATGTACTAGCAGGCATATAATTTTACAAGATTGCCTCGTGGATCTTCACTCGTTTATAAAAAAAGTACTCCCAACGCAATGCGACGCCATTGTTCATTATACCCCATAGTTTATAGTATGTTTCCGGCTATCTGCCGAGGGGACTAAAGTGGAGCCCTTGGACACTGTCCGTGCCCGCTCTTGCATCTTCAAGTTATAAATCAAGCTACTTCCATGAGAATAAAAATATGGCCAATAATGTAACAAGTTCAAACTATGGTTCCGTGATAACAAAGATCAAGGTAAGAATGCTTCAATTAAGAATGTGAGAATTCAAATATTTGATTTAAAATAAGGTTATGCCATGAAGAAAATTTGACAACATAACGACATATTCTTTAAATTCCATAATTCATTAGGTAGCTTTGGAACAAGGTATATGGTTCTAGATAATCAATAGACCATCTAGGATCATAGGAAAATCAACCCTTGAGTCAAACCTTGGGTTAATCAAGACTTACGTATAAAATGGTCATATCGGGCCCGTTATATGGAAATAGAGGTCGTTTAATGGACCATTTTCTGATCTATGCGGTCATGACTGGACCGTTTTAGAAACAGAGTCGATGAAAAAAATGGACTGGAACCATGCGGTCAAGGTAGGGTCGCTAGGCGTCCTTTGCGGTCAAGTAAATGGCTGCTAAGGTCCCTCTGGCATTTTTTTATTTATTTTTTTTATTTTTTTTATTTTTTTTATTTTTTTTATTTTTTATTTATTATTATTATTTTTTTTTGATCCGTGACGGGGCGTTCCGGGGCGATGTTTTTTTGACCCGAAAACCTCCTCCGGCCTCCCATCCGGGCCGACAGGTTTATCGGGGCGCCATAAACACTCTATGGGGGCGAGCAAAACCTCCTCCGGCCTCACATCCCCATAGCGACAGCGCCGCTACCCTTCTGCTCCTCTCTAGGGTTTCAGCAGCGGCATCTCGACGACGATGATCTCCTTGGCCACCTGCGACCCCGACGGCATCGATCTCTTCGGCCACCCGCGGCGGCGACGTTCTCTACAATCGTCGATTCTCTTTCTTTCCTCTCTCTCTCCCGTGTACCCTCTAGGGTTTCTGCTGAGTCGGCGATGTTCCTGCTTGGTCCCGACGATAGCCATGAATTGCGGACACTGACGAAGGTGATCTGGTGAGAAGACGCATCGACTACTCCACTCTGGCCTTCACTACGCTGCTAGAGCTAGGGCTGGTCTTTTGACACGGCGTCGTTCGACCTCATCCGCTGACACACATGAATGTCCTGCAAGTGTTCTATATTTGATCTTTATGAATGCTGTGCTACATCAAACTAATATCAGAGTTGCAGAATCGACTGAGGCTGTTGCTTTATCAAGCACAAGAATGCTGCTCCTCATTTTTTCCAAATTCAGCAAACATATCGGTGGACTCATGGGGTACTTCAAAGGTGGCAGCCAGAAGTCTTTAGCTGTCGGAGGTCTATCAGCGCTACTATTGTATTTTGTGTACACGCAACTGCCAGTAAGACCGGCGTTTGCATCATCTCTGGGCCTCGGTCTGTCAGCTATGCTGCTGGCGGTTATGGGCTCTCGCTTCAGGAAGTCCGGGAAGATGTTTCCTGCTGGTGTTATCTCCCTCGTGTCTTTTGTAATGGTTGGGGGCTATGCTCATGGAATTCTGCGAGGCCTCCACGGTTAGGGATTTGAATCAGATGTTGTGTGCATTTCGTTTGTAAAAAAAAAAAAAAGGTCCCTCTGGCAGTCATCCATAGGGCCGCTAGGGTCCAGAACATAAAACACTGGTTAAGTGCTTTCTAAACAATTTGGTTTTTAGGGTACAACCAGCTCGGCGTCCTAGTGAGAATCCTAGGCTCGCGGAGTTTTATGGAGGCCTTGAAACAAGATCACCTAGTACGGTGGAAGGAATATCTAACGGAGAGGATCCCAAGTCCAAGATTATGTACTTAATGTGCAAAGTGTATCTAATGACATCATACCGGAATACGCGTCATTTACTTAAGAAAAGACTCAAGGTAAGAATGAGATCGTGAAAGATATTGATTAAATATTACTATAAAGTCCATGAATAATATAAAATGATGATCATTAATACAAGAGTATATGGTTTTTGGCATAAATTAACATAAGTTTAAAATAAGTCCAAAGTGTATAAAGAACATGAAATCTACTAGGATGACTAACTAACACAACCAAGTGTATGAATACAGTACTTAAAACAGGAGTAAGAACTACTTAGCTAGGCTTAACATATAATAATTAGGTTGTTCTGCATTATGTTTCGGGTTAACGTTGTAGTGACCGAAAATTTATATAAATAATTTCTGGATTATTTATAGAATTTTTTAGAATTTATTAGGAATTTATAAAGGGCAAATTGGACTAACAAATGAATTAATATTGGGATTATAAGGCCCAATTATGTTAAATAACTAATCCAGCTTTGATAATTAAAACCCAATAAATTTATGGACCAAGCCCATTAAGTTTGACCCATATTCTAGAAGGTTACTTAGCCTATTCACGAATTATAAGGATAAATATCCCTTATATAGATAATTATGTGGATAATTAACCAAAGAGTTTGAATTAAGATGAATGTCCACGCCCAGTTGATGTAACGGTCTATCGGGCGACCGCTATAGTCACGTAATGCACCAGTCCTGGTCTGTTACATTCAGCGGATTCCGTGAGAAGAAGAAGTTACAAAAAGATTGGATCTTCGGGATCCTATCTGCAAGAGACTTAATTAGGAGAATGTGTAAGGTTACTAAGGACTCTTAGGAATCAGGTTCTGGCCAACTAAGGACTCTAGAATCGATCTAATCCTCAAACCCTAGCCAAAACTCTATAAATAGAACCCAGTTCTGAACTGAGCGACCCTTACTTTTGGCTCGTGAAGAATCAAGGTAAGGAGATAGAATCTCGGGTAAGTCCTTTGGAACTTTTTGTTTCTAATACTAAGGTCTAACAACTCTCAAAATTTCATGTTAGGAGGTCGCGTATCCAAGGAGTTAGGATCTTCCAAAGTTGCTGGTTTCATCACGCCAACCCAAGAAACCGTGCGACAGGGTGCTGAAGATCAGGAAATTAGAGAGCCTAAACGCCGTAATTAGAGTTAGATGCTTTAGAACTTTTTGTTCCTCTTAGTTTCATCTTCCTAACCTCCAAATTTCACATCTTTAGGTCAAGAGGTTGGAGAGTTAGGGCAACGTGAAGTTGCTGAGAAACCACAGGAAGAGAAGAATTAGGGCGACCCTTGAAGACTCAAATTAGAAGTTTAAAGCCCAGTTAAGAGGTAGGTTATCTCATGAACGGCAAAAACATATTGTTAGGGATAAAAGCCCTCTAGTTTATTTGGATTTCATGCATTGTACTTCATGAATTTCATGTTTTAGGATTAGTCTATACATTCATGCATGCCTTCAACCTTAATTAAAGATAAAAGTTATCTCTTGTTATTTCATTACTACCTTAAGGGGCGTGATCTCGCACGGCTCCTAAGCGGGGTAGTTGATCACCAAACAGTGAACTGTAGAGAAAGGGAAACGGATCAGGGGGCCCAGGGGAGGTTCCCTGGGAAAAACCCTCCGATGCTTAAGTCAGTAGAGCAATGGTGGAAGATAGGGAGGGAGGTAGAAAGAGGTGCACGAGATCCCCCTACACCAAGGTGGTGAAGTGGTTCCTGCTCAGGGGATTTTAGGCATCTATTGCCCTTACCTTTCACTGGAGGGAGTCCCAGGTTTATATAGTGTGCTCGCCCCATGAGTCCCGTAAGCTGAGGAGTTTCAGGCGGGAGTTACGTCCTCATCGTGGGGTCTTTACGTCCTCATCGTGGGATCTTTATGGCCTTGAGGGATCATGGGTCCATTATCCTCATAAACTCCTGCTCATGAAGGGCTCTCAACGGCAACGTGGATAAGCAATCGTCGATCGAGCCGAGCATAAAAAATGCCAACCCTGTCTGGGTGATAGGCATAGCTCGGATGAGGATAGGTCAGAGTGGGCGCTGAGCGCTTGCCTCTATCCCGATGAGGGGATATATCGGGCATGGGTCTTCCTCCATTCTGACCGACGCTCGGGCCTTCCGAGCCTAAGGGCCGCCGAGGAAGGATTTGATCCCGAGTAATCTTATTGGGCTTTTTAGCCTAAGTGGGCCCTGTGGGGCTGTCACTTGGATGAGCTGGGCCTCGTTTGGTCTTGATGGACCTAATTTGGCTGCTCTTAGATGGGCTACATAAATCCCACTCTCCACTTGTCCCCCTCTTACTCCCGAGCTTTAGTAAGCTCGGAAGAGTAGCTGTTTGGGATTTTGGACCAGCGTGGCTCAGGTGGGTGGAGATCTGACGGTGTTAGGAAGCCACGTGTCGTGGTCACCTGGGCCCGTAATAATGATGATCCTGACGGATTTGAACTGAAGGGGCCCCCTTTTCTCGGAGGTCAGAACGACGCGCCGCCTTCCGCGTGGGGATATAGGCGTTGGGCGCTTGTTGTCATTCCAGACTCCCTCCGTCTTTAGGGTTTTGGCTCTCCTCCATTCTTGCTTTTGGGCTCTTTGATGCGTCGTGAGGACACGACGGAAGAGCAGAGGCTTGCAGCGGCGTTCGTGGAGTTGGTGGAGATAACCGCGGAGACAGTCCGGCGGCTTCCTCTTCCCCCGGAATCTTCGGGGTCCCGAGATCACCTTTCCTCAAACTCTTCTCCGGATCCCATGGCGGACCAACGTTCGGATGCTGAGGAGTGGGAGGACGAGCCAGTGGTGAAGGCGTCGGTTCCAAACTACAGTGAACTAGGGGAGGCAGATGTGAGAAGGCTGGAGCACCAGTATCGCCTGCCCCACAAGTTCTGCTTTGCCGCGGCCTCTCCACACGAGACGAGCTTGGACTCTCGTACAGGCCATATCTGTACTTTCCTTCTGTCGTGGAAGGGTGGGTTCCGCCTTCCCTTCGAACCTTTCGTTCTTCAGCTCCTCAATTTTTTCCTGTTGGCGCCCATTCAGTTGGTAGCCAATTCTTATCTTCTTCTTTCCGCCTTCCGCATTCTCTGCCGCCAGTGTGGAGTTCCTCCTTCCTTGGACCTCTTTCATTATTTCTTTGAGTTGAAAGCACATCCTTCGGTCGGGAAGGGTTTCTATTTCATCCAGGCGAGGCGGAATAGGAGCTGCATCTCCTTGGCTGCGAAGGATTCTTCGCATAAGGGGTGGAAAACTCAATTCTTCTGGGTGGGGATTTGTTCAGTGGAGGAAACCTGGAGGTGTCCAGTAATCCCCAATTTCCACCCGAATATCTCTCCCAGGTAGGATGAGTTCCCTCCGCATGTGGAGAAATATGCGACTGTCTTTCTGAAGCACCGCCAATCCACAGAAGAGTTGGTTACTCCAGAGAATATCGAGCGGTGTCTTCTTACTCGGCTACATCCGTCGGGTTAAGGTGCCACAAACTAGGTTCTCTTTTGGATGTTGGGACCATTTTTATATTTCTGACTATGTCTTCCTTTTTGTGCAGACACTAGGCGGCAGGCTTTGGAGGAGGCCGCAGAGGTGATCGACCTCGGCGATGACTCGGCTGCCGATGGGTCGGCCGCTCCCACGGGTCGCTCCAGAGCTAGAGATAAGGGCAAGGGGGGAGCCCAGGGTGAATCCTCCAGGCCGCGGGGGTCCAAGCACAAGGATCCCGTTGAGGGCATGATTCGGGCCGCCGCGAAGGCCAAGAAGTGGGCCAAGAAGGCCGGGGTCATACTCGCAGTCGAAGGTGACCTCGTCGCGGCTCGCCCCTCCGCCGAGCATGATGGGGCCGACCCTACCGGGCGAGCTCTCCCACCCGCCGAGCAAGAGGGGGGCGAGGAGGTTGGGGCTGCTCCTGCAGTCGGCGACGATGCTGGCTCGGCTCCTCCTTCGGCCAGAGCCGAGGGGGCCGGGGCTGCTCCTACGACTGGCAACGGTGCTGGCCCGGCTCTCCCCTCGGTAGGGGCCGAGGGGTTCGTAGATGAGGCGGGTGACGCCGGGATCACGGCCAATATTGGGGCAGCGACTGAGGCGGGTGGCGCTCCAGGTGGCGGTGTAGTTGCCGAATCGGTCCAGGCTGGGGGGTCGCAAGAAAAAGCGACGCAACCCCGACCGACTGAGGCACGAGGGGCGAACGAAACCGCGGCTCGATCCGGGCCGTCCGGTGGGACGCAGACCGAAGAGGGGGTCTCCCTTCCGGCGGCCTTGGAGAGGCTCGGCATCCAAGGCCCTCTGTATCAAATGTGTCATAGTATAGCTGCGAAGGTGAAGGGGGGAGATAGGTAGCACTCCCCTTCCGTTGCCCTTGGGGAGGTTATGGAGGGCGGCTTGGTCCTGGCCCAGATGGGGGCCACTCTGGCAAAAGCGTACGCTCGGTCGGAGTCGGAGCGAGCGACCCTGGCCTGGACCCTTGGTGGGTCTGACAGGAGGTTCGCTCGGCTCACCGAGGAGCATGATGGGCTTCGGCGGGAGCTTTCCTTAGTTAGGGAGCTGGTGCGGTCGAGCCAGGTGGAGACCCGGGCGCTAACCGAGCAGCTAGCTAAGGCCCGTGAATCACTCGAGAGGAAGAATAGGCTTCTTGAAGAGGAGCACCTTGTTCGTGTTGAGCTGGATGTCCAGTGGGAGACCGAACGTGCAGAGCTGGTGGATCGAGAGGAGGAAGCCGAGCGCCTTCAGAGGGAGGCCGAGGCTGATCGGGCCGAGGCGGAGAAGCAGGCGTCGGAGGCCGAAAAGCAGAAGGCTGAGGCCGAACGGAAGTTAGCCGAGGCGGAGCGGGAGAAGGCCGAGCTCGCTGGTAGGGTGGGATCGGCCGGGGCAGAGGCTCTCGAGCAGTACAAATGCTCGGAGGCCTACCGGGTCGACCTTAAGGAGGCTGCCCTTCCCTATTACGAGTCAGCACTTCACTGGGGGCATCCGCAATGGGTTGACGCAGGGCTACGATCGGGCCGTATCTTATGCTAAGGAGCAGGCGTCTGGGGTGGTTGACTTCCCGTCCAGGCAATGCTACGACTCGGACTTGTCATCCTCCAGTTCCTCTGCTTCAGCGCAAGATGAAGGGGATCAAGGGGGCTCTTCGTCCGAGGGGTCGCCAACTCCGGATGCCTCGGGAGGGCAAGCAACCGAGGCAGTTCCCACGCCGGTGGGGTCAGTGCTAGGGTCGGCCGTCGCTGTAACACTAGGTAATTTTGAAATAGGAATAAATATATTTACGGTTTGAAAAGAAAAATAACCTATACATGATGATATCTACATATCTGTATAAATAGTTAATAAGGTTCCTAGAATCTATAAAAGACTAGTTAATATTACCTTTTGGAATGGAAGTAAAAATGTATCCAGGATCGAACCTGCCTCTGATACTCAGGACAAGGGCAAATAAAAGTTAAAGAAATTATGAGGAATAAAATCCCTATATACATACAAATTATTAATAGATATACGAGGGTTAGTAAATAACAAATGAGTTTAGATATATGAAACCCACACACAAATAAGGGCCCTTAAGTCTCAACCCACTCATCCATATATCTGTGCATATATATATAATGCAATATAAATAAATATAATACAATGTAAATAATCAAGGCGAGACTCCGTACACAACCCTCTGACATCCTAAAAAGTTTGACAAAAGAACTCATGGATACTACTATTATATTATAATAAATTTAAGAATAACATGTTATTTTAAGTAGCCATTTAATGCACAACATAATTTTAATTGAATTGAGAATCATTAAATCTTGAAGAAAAGGTCAATTTATATTTTTTTTACTAATTTATCAAATTTAATGTTACACATTTATTACATTATAAAGGAAGGATATATATATATATATATATATATATATATAAGATTTACGTATAGACTTGGAAGGAATGTATAGACATGGGGGAATGTATAGACTTGGGAATGTATGAATGTATAGACTTGGGGAAGGAGTGTGTAGACTTAGAGGAATGAATAGACTTATGCATTGTATGGACTTATGAATGTATAGACTTGGAGAATGAATGTATAGACTTGGAGAAGGAATGTATAGACGTTGGAGAATGTATGGACTTGTGGAATGCTAACTAAAAATGCTAAAACTCAATTGACGCCAACGTCAATGGGCGTCAATTGCATAGAAAATGACCTTGAACAAGTCGTCATTTCAAATAAAATGAATAGTGCCAATTTTGCGACTGAAGAATTTTGGAAAACTAATTATATGGAAAAATAGAGAAAAATGGAAAACTCATGCCCCTAAAATTTCCCAATAAGATCACATCAAGAAAAAAAGATAAAAATCTGGGAAAATCATTAGACCTTAAATTAACAAATGCTGAAAGATGAAGGACGCCTCTGAGCAAGTCGTCAATTAAAGAATTGACGACTATGTATACAAGCGTCACTTATTGAAATAACGCCCCAATCCTAGGCGTCATTTCCAACAGAACCCGTTGGTATTTGGATCGAACAGGGGTGTTATCCGGGGTAAGTATTGATTAAGGAAAGAGATCGATATGTGGGTAATTAAGTTTAGTAAGGATTCTACCTAGGAAATGTTAGTCCTAATCAAACTCCTATAACCCATTAGGATTCCTTCTCCTATAAATACCCTCCTTCCATCGAGCCAAACCTGTTGGCTCTTTTCTTCAACAACCTGATGCTTCTTAGTACGTGAAGGTCATAAGAAGTTCTCCAACTTCTTCCTCCTGCTGTGTGAGAAGGGTGAACGACATCATCCTCTACATTCCTTTCGTCCTGCCGTGGTGAACTTGAAGAATGTAGGAGTTCTTCGTCTTTTGTTTTTCCTTCTTCCTGCGGGTTATCTGCAATAAGAAGGAGCGCAGGAAGCTCTCTTCTTCTTCCGATACAGTTGCTGGAAAAGAGGCTGCTGTCCTCTTTGGGAAGCTATCATCATCCTGCTGCTTCTTCTTTAAAAGGCGCTGCTGTTGCGTTTGATAAGAGCTGCTACTCTTGTTATATTGGCTTCCAATAACTCTGATAGAAACAGAGTATCATATTAAGGGATTGTTTTCTTCATCTTCACCATCGTCTGTCAACCAAGTCATCACCCAAAGGTAGGTTTTCTCAATAACTGAAGCCCAAAGATAATAGTAGTTAAATTGCATATTTAGGACACCTGTTTTGTTACCATCGATTGCTTAAGTTTAGTTTACTGCTTAATTATCTTAAATAATCTCAGTACGTTAAAAATTTTAAAACCAAGTAATCACACACCAAAAATTTTGGATAAATATACTTCTAAAATCTTCATGGTTATTCTGAAATTTCCATGTCTTATATGGTGTATTTACTATAAGTTTAAACAAGTTAAATCATTTAATATATATATATATATATATTTATATATATATATATTTATATATATATATATTCATGTTACTCGGCGAATTCCAAAGATTTCTGTAGCATGCTAGTTATAGGTTTTTCCTTTGACGACTTGATTCTCATCACCGGAGCGTCCTTTGGCTATGAAATTTTCTGAGTGTATTGTTGGGGAGGAGACCGAGGTAGGGAAAGTGGTTGCACCGTTTTTCATGCCCCCTATCTCAAGATCCTCCATCTCTCAACGAAAATTTATTTTGAACGTCTGGTTAGGAAGAGTTTTTCGAGCCCGTCATTTCGGTATATTATAAACTCGATTCCGACATAGTTACGTCGAGAAACGAGAGATTTGACAATAGACGTTTTTGAAATGACGACCAACTAAAGGTCGTCAAATTCATTTTGGATGCCACTGTACAATGGCGTCAGATTAACTAATATATATATATATATATATATATATATATATATATATGTATGTATATATATATATATATATATATGTATGTATATATACATATATCATGTATGTATATCTTTGAAAATCCATATTTATTAAAATATGTAACAGAAAATTATAAAAAATATATATTTAGAATCTTTATATTTTTCTCCAAATTATCATATATTCTATTTCCTTAAATTATTTTAAATAAATCAATGTGTCTTTAAATGTATATTTTTAAAATTATTCAATTAAACAGATATAAATGTGAATTCTTGTTAAATAAATTAAGTTAAAAATCATAAAATTAACGTCCCTCCAAGAGGATGCTAATTAATAAATGACGCCACCCCTGGGCGTCAAATAATATAGGTTTATTTAATTATAGTTAATTATAGAATTGGATGGACATGAACTCTATAATTAACGCATTCATGTTCTCACCGTTTTCTCCCGATTTTGACCCATACCGCGGGTCTTCTAGCACTCTCATCTCATGTCCGTAGATGGAGTCATTGTTTCATGATTGGTTCACGTATACACCTCAACACTCGGTGACATACGAGCTCTCTGTTGGACATTCCGTTCCTTCGGACTAGCAAGTTAGTCATCGGGACCTCCGTAAGTCTCCTCGTAGCCTTGGATTCCCTCAAGGCTGACTGAGCTGGTTGTACCTTAAACACCTTGTACCCATTTTAATGCCACGTCACTCTGGAGAAACGTGGTAACCCGGTCCTTTCATGGTGCTATTCTTGGCCCATGAGAGAATTCTCTTAGCCAGTGGAATGAGTGATCATTCCACTAGACGATATATTGAATTGGGTATCTTATAGTTAGGTGCCAATTCTTCAGCTTGCTTCGTGTCCATTGAATTGGTGACTATCTGTTAGTCATCTATTCAAGTTATTCATGGCAACCTATCTAGGTGCCAATTCCACCCAGATTTTTGACATGTCATGGTTTCTATGCTTTCACGTGGATTTTATTGCAAGTCTGTCCTTATTCAAGGGCCTTGTCCTTGAATTCCATAAAATCTTATCTTATCATCCTATTAAAGCTTGTTCTTGAAACTCCTTATTGGCTATAAACTATCGTGGATGTCTAGATCTATCTTTAACTGCTGTGCATATAGGGCCCGATCTGGTCCTGGGAGGAGCACCCAAAAGTACTAGTGCCCATGGGAGTTTTAATGATCACGTCTTGCATTGCACCGCTGTACTTGTCTCTTTTGTTCTTTGGCATTCCACACTCTCTCTTTCTTGCGTGCGTGACTTGACTTGCGTGACTTTACTAGCGTGGCCCGAAAAGGGCAAAGTACTTGCGTGAAATAGCCAATATTCTATAAATCTCTCTTGGATATCTCTTGCTTGAAAGTTTTTGCACGACGTTGTTAATCTCTTGCTAGTTTTGTTTCACTTGCTCGGTTAATTCTACATGCATAGCCTTACTGCATTTACATGTGAAAGATGTAATTACTTAAACCAATTGCTTGTTCTTGAGATATAATTTCTACTGAGCTTTCGCTCACTCAGTTTATTCCAACATTTTTCAGGTAATCAGGTGGCTAGCGAGACCGTGACTCACATGGGAGGGACAAGTGTGCAAGCGAGCTTCGAAAACTAGTGAACCTGTGTCTTTTATCTTTCTTGAGTCTAGCATGATGTCTCTTACTTAGTTATCTTGTCTAAGTCTATTAGTACGTCATCTCCTTTTCTTTCATAGTGACGTAGTTGAGTCTTCAAGTTCTTGTAAGAGGTTTATATTTGAAATAAAATTTTTATTGTTGTTCCAAATTATTTGGTCTCATGACATTACTCTTGATCGTTCACAACTGTTTAACTGCCACGTTCCGAGCAAACGACACGTTCCGCTGCTATCAGTTCGGGACGTGACAGAGGTGGTATCAGAGCATCGGCTTTCATATCCTCAAGATATTAGGTTTCAGTGATAGGTCAAGTATCCTTGTCGGTCATCCTATAGGAATTCCGTGAGAGATGGGTAGAACTAGGTGTTAAAGTTATAAAAGAAAGATAAGATATTTACATTTCATTAACATTAATTCTTGAGTCGATAAATTATCTCCCCACTTATCCTTGCTCACCTAGATAAAATGGAAGCATCTAAGCCAAGCTTTGTTCATGAGATGATCTTAGTGGATGTCCAAGCTTACGCGGACCTTGTCAGGAGAGTTCAGGAGCTAGAGAAAGCGGTGGAAGAAAAAGAAAGAGTTGAAGGGAAAGCGCATGATTCGGGGATGTTCAACACTACCAAGAAAAGGCCACACGAGGGTGGTAGTTCCCAAGGATGTAAGAAGTGCAAACTGTGTAAGAAGTGCAAGAATGGGAAGTTTAGGATGGCACCGGTAAGCCAAACTCAAGAAAAATGCTGGCATTGTGGTAAAGGAAACCATCAATCGAAGGAGTGTTATCGGAAAATGGGAGCATGTCTTCGTTGTGGGAGCCTAGACCATAAGATAGTTGAATGCCCTGTTCCGGCCAAGAAGCTCCCAGGAGAAATTCAAGCTTTAGCCCAACTTGCCAAAGGAAAAAAATGGTGGAAGGTATCCCTCATCCTCAATCCCAAATTGGATCTTTTCCATTCAATAGACTTCTTCTTTTACCTGTGTAGTATCATAGTAAATTAGAGCTAGTCCCCCGTCCGGAAAAGAAGGTGATGTGAATTTGGGGATCAAATTCTTTTAAGTGGGGGAGGGTGTAACACCCGGTAATTTTGAAATATGAATAAATATATTTACGGTTTGAAAAGAAAAATAACATATACATGATGATATCTACATATCTCTATAAATAGTTAATAAGGTTCCTAGAATCTATAAAAGACTAGTTAATATTACCTTTTGGAATGGAAGTAAAAATGTATCCAGGATCGAACCAGACTCTGATACTCAGGACAAGGACAAATAAAAGTTAAAGAAATTATGAGGAATACAATCCCTATATACATACAAATTATTAATAGATATACGAGGGTTAGTAAATAACAAATGAGTTTAGATATATGAAACCCACACACAAATAAGGGCCCTTAAGTCTCAACCCACTCATCCATATATCTGTGCATATATATATAATGCAATATAAATAAATATAATACAATGTAAATAATCAAGGCGAGACTCTGTACACAACCCTCTGACATCCTAAAAAGTTTGACAAAAGAACTCATGGACACTACTATTATATTATAATAAATTTAAGAATAACATGTTATTTTAAGTAGCCATTTAATGCACAACATAATTTTAATTGAATTGAGAATCATTAAATCTTGAAGAAAAGGTCAATTTATATTTTTTTTACTAATTTAGCAAATTTAATATTCCACATTTATTACATTATAAAGGGAGGATATATATATATAAATATAAGATTTACGTATAGACTTGGGAGGAATGTATAGACATGGGGGAATGTATAGACTTTGGAATGTATGAATGTATAGACTTGGAGATGAATGTATAGACTTGGGGAAGGATTGTGTAGACTTGGAGGAATGAATAGACTTATGCATTATATGGACTTATGAATGTATAGACTTGGAGAATGAATGTATAGACGTTGGAGAATGTATGGACTTGTGGAATGCTAACTAAAAATGCTAAAACTCAATTGACGCCAACGTCAATGGGCGTCAATTGCATAGAAAATGACCTTGAACAAGTCGTCATTTCAAATAAAATGAATAGTGCCAATTTTGCGACTAAAGAATTTTAGAAAACTAATTATATGAAAAAATAGAGAAAAATGAAAAACTCATGCCCCTAAAATTTCCCAATAAGATCACATCAAGAAAAAAGATAAAAATCTGGGAAAATCATTAGACCTTAAATTAACAAATGCTGAAAGATGAAGGACGCCTCTGAGCAAGTCGTCAATTAAAGAATTGACGACTATGTATACAAACGTCACTTATTGAAATAACGCCCCAATCCTAGGCGTCATTTCCAACAGAACCCGTTGGTATTTGGATCGAATAGGGGTGTTATCTGGGGTAAGTATTGATTAGGGAAAGAGATCGATATGTGGGTAATTAAGTTTAGTAAGGATTCTACCTAGGAAATGTTAGTCCTAATCAAACTCCTATAACCCATTAGGATTCCTTCTCCTATAAATACCCCCCTTCCATCGAGCCAAACCTGTTGGCTCTTTTCTTCAACAACCTGATGCTTCTTAGTACGTGAAGGTCATAAGAAGTTCTCCAACTTCTTCCTCCTGCTGTGTGAGAAGGGTGAACGACATCATCCTCTGCATTCCTTTCGTCCTGCCGTGGTGAACTTGAAGAACGTAGGAGTTCTTCGTCTTTTGTTTTTCCTTCTTCCTGCGGGTTATCTGCAATAAGAAGGAGCGCAGGAAGCTCTCTTCTTCTTCCGATACAGTTGCTGGAAAAGAGGCTGCCGTCCTCTTTGGGAAGCTATCATCATCCTGCTGCTTCTTCTTTAAAAGGCGCTGCTGTTGCGTTTGATAAGAGCTGCTACTCTTGTTATATTGGCTTCCAATAACTCTGATAGAAACAGAGTATCATATTAAGGGATTGTTTTCTTCATCTTCACCATCGTCTGTCAACCAAGTCATCACCCAAAGGTAGGTTTTCTCAATAACTGAAGCCCAAAGATAATAGTAGTTAAATTGCATATTTAGGACACCTGTTTTGTTACCATCGATTGCTTAAGTTTAGTTTACTGCTTAATTATCTTAAATAATCTCAGTACGTTAAAAATTTTAAAACCAAGTAATCACACACCAAAAATTTTGGATAAATATACTTCTAAAATCTTCATGGTTATTCTGAAATTTCCATGTCTTATATGGTGTATTTACTATAAGTTTAAACAAGTTAAATCATTTAATATATATATATATATATTTATATATATATATTCATGTTACTCGGCGAATTCCAAAGATTTCTGTAGCATGCTAGTTATAGGTTTTTCCTTTGACGACTTGATTCTCATCACCGGACCGTCCTTTGGCTATGAAATTTTATGAGTGTATTGTTGGGGAGGAGACCGAGGTAGGGAAAGTGGTTGCACCGTTTTTCATGCCCCCTATCTCAAGATCCTCCATCTCTCAACGAAAAATTATTTTGAACGTCTGGTTAGGAAGAGTTTTTCGAGCCCGTCATTTCGGTATATTATAAACTCGATTCCGACATGGTTACGTCGAGAAACGAGAGATTTGACAATAGACGTTTTTGAAATGACAACCAACTAAAGGTCGTCAAATTCATTTTGGATGCCACTGTACAATGGCGTCAGATTAACTAATATATATATATATATATATATATATATATATATATATGTATGTATGTATGTATATATACATATATCATATATGTATATCTTTGAAAATCCATATTTATTAAAATATGTAACAGAAAATTATAAAATATATATATTTAGAATCTTTATATTTTTCTCCTAATTATCATATATTCTATTTCCTTAAATTATTTTAAATAAATCAATGTGTCTTTAAATGTATATTTTTAAAATTATTCAATTAAACAGATATAAATGTGAATTCTTGTTAAATAAATTAAGTTAAAAATCATAAAATTAACGTCCCTCCAAGAGGATGCTAATTAATAAATGACGCCACCCCTGGGCGTCAAATAATATAAGTTTATTTAATTATAGTTAATTATAGAATTGGATGGACATGAATTCTATAATTAACGCATTCATGTTCTCACCGTTTTCTCCCGATTTTGACCCATACCGCGGGTCTTCTAGCACTCTCATCTCATGTCCGTAGATGGAGTCCTTGTTTCATGATTGGTTCACGTATACACCTCAACACTCGGTGACATACGAGCTCTCTGTTGGACATTCCGTTCCTTCGGACTAGCAAGTTAGTCATCGGACCTCCGTAAGTCTCCTCGTAGCCTTGGATTCCCTCAAGGCCGACTGAGCTGGTTGTACCTTAAACACCTTGTACCCATTTTAATGCCACGTCACTCTGGAGAAACGTGGTAACCCGGCCCTTTCATGGTGCTATTCTTGGCCCATGAGAGAATTCTCTTAGCTAGTGGAATGAGTGATCATTCCACTAGGCGATATATTGAATTGGGTATCTTATAGTTAGGTGCCAATTCTTCAGCTTGCTTCGTGTCCATTGAATTGGTGACTATCTTTTAGTCATCTATTCAAGTTATTCATGGCAACCTATCTAGGTGCCAATTCCACCCAGATTTTTGACATGTCATGGTTTCTATGCTTTCACGTGGATTTTATTGCAAGTCTATCCTTATTCAAGGGCCTTGTCCTTGAATTCCATAAAATCTTATCTTATCATCCTATTAAAGCTTGTTCTTGAAACTCCTTATTGGCTATAAACTATCGTGGATGTCTAGATCTATCTTTAAGTGATGTGCATATAGGGCTCGATCTGGTCCTGGGAGGAGCACCCAAAAGTACTAGTGTCCATGGGAGTTTTAATGATCGCGGTGTCTTGCATTGCACCGCTGTACTTGTCTCTTTTGATCTTTGGCATTCCACACTCTCTCTTTCTTGCATGCGTGACTTGACTTACGTGACTTTACTAGCGTGGCCCGAAAAGGGCAAAGTACTTGCGTGAAATAGCCAATATTCTATAAATCTCTCTTGGATATCTCTTGCTTGAAAGTTTTTGCACGACGTTGTTAATCTCTTGCTAGTTTTGTTTCACTTGCTCGGTTAATTCTACATGCATAGCCTTACTGCATTTACATTTGAAAGATGTAATTACTTAAACCAATTGCTTGTTCTTGAGATATAATTTCTACTGAGCTTTCGCTCACTCAGTTTCTTCCAACATTTTTCAGGTAATCAGGTGGCTAGCGAGACCGTGACTCACATGGGAGGGACAAGTGTGCAAGCGAGCTTCGAAAACTAGTGAACCTGTGTCTTTTATCTTTCTTGAGTCTAGCATGATGTCTCTTACTTAGTTATCTTGTCTAAGTCTATTAGTGCGTCATCTCCTTTTCTTTCATAGTGACGTAGTTGAGTCTTCAAGTTCTTGTAAGAGGTTTATATTTGAAATAAAATTTTATTGTTGTTCCAAATTATTTGGTCTCATGACATTACTCTTGATCGTTCACGACTGTTTAACTGCCACGTTCCGAGCAAACGACACGTTCCGCTGCTATCGGTTCGGGACGTGACAGAGGTGGTATCAGAGCATCGGCTTTCATATCCTCAAGATATTAGGTTTCAGTGATAGGTCAAGTATCCTTGTCGGTCATCCTATAGGAATTCCGTGAGAGATGGGTTGAACTAGGTGTTAAAGTTATAAAAGAAAGATTAGATATTTACATTTCATTAACATTAATTCTTGAGTCGATAAATTATCTCCCCACTTATCCTTGCTCACCTAGATAAAATGGAAGCATCTAAGCCAAGCTTTGTTCATGAGATGATCTTAGTGGATGTCCAAGCTTACGCGGACCTTGTCAGGAGAGTTCAGGAGCTAGAGAAAGCGGTGGAAGAAAAAGAAAGAGTTGAAGGGAAAGCGCATGATTCGGGGATGTTCAACACTACCAAGAAAAGGCCAAACGAGGGTGGTAGTTCCCAAGGATGTAAGAAGTGCAAACTGTGTAAGAAGTGCAAGAATGGGAAGTTTAGGATGGCACCGGTAAGCCAAACTCAAGAAAAATGCTGGCATTGTGATAAAGGAAACCATCAATCGAAGGAGTGTTATCAGAAAATGGGAGCATGTCTTCGTTGTGGGAGCCTAGACCATAAGATAGTTGAATGCCCTGTTCCGGCCAAGAAGCTCCCAGGAGAAATTCAAGCTTTAGCCCAACTTGCCAAAGGAAAAAAATGGTGGAAGGTATCCCTCATCCTCAATCCCAAATTGGATCTTTTCCATTCAATAGACTTCTTCTTTTACCTGTGTAGTATCATAGTAAATTAGAGCTAGTCCCCCGTCCGGAAAAGAAGGTGATGTGAATTTGGGGATCAAATTCTTTTAAGTGGGGGAGGGTGTAACACCCGGTAATTTTGAAATATGAATAAATATATTTACGGTTTGAAAAGAAAAATAACATATACATGATGATATCTACATATCTCTATAAATAGTTAATAAGGTTCCTAGAATCTATAAAAGACTAGTTAATATTACCTTTTGGAATGGAAGTAAAAATGTACCCAGGATCGAACCAGACTCTGATACTCAGGACAAGGACAAATAAAAGTTAAAGAAATTATGAGGAATACAATCCCTATATACATACAAATTATTAATAGATATACGAGGGTTAGTAAATAACAAATGAGTTTAGATATATGAAACCCACACACAAATAAGGGCCCTTAAGTCTCAACCCACTCATCCATATATCTGTGCATATATATATAATGCAATATAAATAAATATAATACAATGTAAATAATCAAGGCGAGACTCTGTACACAACCCTTTGACATCCTAAAAACTTTGACAAAAAAACTCATGGACACTACTATTATATTATAATAAATTTAAGAATAACATGTTATTTTAAGTAGCCATTTAATGCACAACATAATTTTAATTGAATTGAGAATCATTAAATCTTGAAGAAAAGGTCAATTTATATTTTTTTTACTAATTTAGCAAATTTAATATTCCACATTTATTACATTATAAAGGGAGGATATATATATAAATATAAGATTTACGTATAGACTTGGGAGGAATGTATAGACATGGGGGAATGTATAGACTTTGGAATGTATGAATGTATAGACTTGGAGATGAATGTATAGACTTGGGGAAGGATTGTGTAGACTTGGAGGAATGAATAGACTTATGCATTATATGGACTTATGAATATATAGACTTGGAGAATGAATGTATAGACTTGGAGAAGGAATGTATAGACGTTGGAGAATGTATAGACTTGTGGAATGCTAACTAAAAATGCTAAAACTCAATTGGCGCCAACGTCAATGGGCGTCAATTGCATAGAAAATGACCTTGAACAAGTCGTCATTTCAAATAAAATGAATAGTGCCGATTTTGCGACTAAAGAATTTTGGAAAACTAATTATATGCAAAAATAGAGAAAAATGGAAAACTCATGCCCCTAAAATTTCCCAAAAAGATAACATCAATAAAAAAAGATAAAAATCTGGGAAGATCGTTAGACCTTAAATTAACAAATGCTGAAAGATGAAGGACGCCTCTGAGCAAGTCGACAATTAAAGAATTGACGACTATGTATACAAGCGTCACTTATTGAAATAACGCCCCAATCCTAGGCGTCATTTCCAACAGAACCCGTTGGTATTTGGATCGAACAGGGGTGTTATCCGGGGTAAGTATTTATTAGGGAAAGAGATCGATATGTGGGTAATTAAGTTTAGTAAGGATTCTACCTAGGAAATGTTAGTCCTAATCAAACTCCTATAACCCATTAGGATTCCTTCTCCTATAAATACCCCCCTTCCATCGAGCCAAACCTGTTGGCTCTTTTCTTCAACAACTTGATGCTTCTCAGTACGTGAAGGTCATAAGAAGTTCTCCAACTTCTTCCTTCTGCTGTGTGAGAAGGGTGAACGACATCATCCTCTGCATTCCTTTCGTCCTGCCGTGGTGAACTTGAAGAACGTAGGAGTTCTTCGTCTTTTGTTTTTCCTTCTTCCTGCGGGTTATCTGCAATAAGAAGGAGCGCAGGAAGCTCTCTTCTTCTTCCGATACAGTTGCTGGAAAAGAGGCTGCCATCCTCTTTGGGAAGCTATCATCATCCTGCTGCTTCTTCTTTAAAAGGCGCTGCTGTTGCGTTTGATAAGAGCTGCTACTCTTGTTATATTGGCTTCCAATAACTCTGATAGAAACAGAGTATCATATTAAGGGATTGTTTTCTTCATCTTCACCATCGTCTGTCAACCAAGTCATCACCCAAAGGTAGGTTTTCTCAATAACTGAAGCCCAAAGATAATAGTAGTTAAATTGCATATTTAGGACACCTGTTTTGTCACCATCGATTGCTTAAGTTTAGTTTACTGCTTAATTATCTTAAATAATCTCAGTACGTTAAAAATTTTAAAACCAAGTAATCACACACCAAAAATTTTGGATAAATATACTCCTAAAATCTTCATGGTTATTCTGAAATTTCCATGTCTTATATGGTGTATTTACTATAAGTTTAAACAAGTTAAATCATTTAATATATATATATATATATATATATATATATATAATCATCTTACTCGGCGAATTCCAAAGATTTCTGTAGCATGCTAGTTATAGGTTTTTCTTTTTGACGACTTGATTCTCATCACCGGAGCGTCCTTTGGCTATGAAATTTTATGAGTGTATTGTTGGGGAGGAGACCGAGGTAGGGAAAGTTGTTGCACCATTTTTCGTGCCCCCTATCTCAAGATCCCCCATCTCTCAACGAAAAATTATTTTGAACATCTGGTTAGGAAGAGTTTTTCGAGCCCGTCATTTCGGTATATTATAAGCTCGATTCCGACATGGTTACGTCGAGAAACGAGAGATTTGAAAATAGACGTTTTTGAAACGACGACCAACTAAAGGTCGTCAAATTCATTTTGGACGCCACTGTACAATGGCGTCAGATTAACTAATATATATATATATATATATATATATATATAAATATATGTATATATACATATATCATATATGTATATCTTTGAAAATCCATATTTATTAAAATATGTAACAGAAAATTATAAAAAATATATATTTAGAATCTTTGTATTTTTCTCCTAATTATCATATATTCTATTTCCTTAAATTATTTTAAATAAATCAATGTGTCTTTGAATGTATGTTTTTGAAATTATTCAATTAAACATGTATAAATGTGAATTCTTGTTAAATAAATTATGTTAAAAATCCTAAAATTAACGTCTCTCCAAGAGGACGCTAATTAATAAATGACGCCACCCGTGGGCGTCAAATAATATAAGTTTATTTAATTATAGTTAATTATAGAATTGGATGGACATGAATTCTATAATTAACGTATTCATGTTCTCACCGTTTTCTCCTGATTTTGACCCATACCGCGGAACTTCTAGCACTCTCATCTCATGTCCGTAGATGGAGTCCTTGTTTCATGATTGGTTCACATATACACCTCAACTCTCGGCGACATACGAGCTCTCCGTTGGACATTCCGTTCCTTCGGACTAGCAAGTTAGTCATCGGGACCTCCGTAAGTCTCCTCGTAGCCTTGGATTCTCTCAAGGCCGACTGAGCTGGTTGTACCTTAAACACATTGTACCCATTTTAATGCCACGTCACTCTGGAGAAACGTGGTAACCCGGCCCTTTCATGGTGCTATTCTTGGCCCATGAGAGAATTCTCTTAACCAGTGGAATGAGTGATCATTCCACTAGGCGATATATTGAATTGGGTATCTTATAGTTAGGTGCCAATTCTTCAGCTTGCTTCGTGTCCATTGAATTGGTGACTATCTTGTTAGTCATCTATTCAAGTTATTCATGGCAACCTATCTAGGTGCCAATTCCACCCAGATTTTTGACATGTCATGGTTTCTATGCTTTCACGTGGATTTTATTGCAAGTCTGTCCTTATTCAAGGGCCTTGTCCTTGAATTCCATAAAATCTTATCTTATCATCCTATTAAAGCTTGTTCTTGAAACTCCTTATTGGCTATAAACTATCATGGATGTCTAGATCTATCTTTAAATGCTGTGCATATAGGACCCGATCTGGTCCTGGGAGGAGCACCCAAAAGTACTAGTGCCCATGGGAGTTATAATGATCGCGGTGTCTTGCATTGCACCGCAATACTTGTCTTTTTTGATCTTTGGCATTCCACACTCTCTCTTTCTTGCGTGCGTGACTTGACTTGCGTGACTTTACTAGCGTGGCCCGGAACGGGTAAAGTACTTGCGTGAAATAGCCAATATTCTATAAATCTCTCTTGGATATCTCTTGCTTGAAAGTTTTTGCACGACGTTGTTAATCTCTTGCTAGTTTTGTTTCACTTGCTCGGTTAATTCTACATGCATAGCCTTACTGCATTTACATGTGAAAGATGTAATTACTTAAACCAATTGCTTGTTCTTGAGATATAATTCCTACTGAGCTGTCGCTCACTCAGTTTATTCCAACATTTTTCAGGTAATCAGGTGACTAGCGAGACCGTGACTCACATGGGAGGGACAAGTGTGCAAGCGAGCTTCGAAAACTAGTGAACCTGTGTCTTTTATCTTTCTTGAGTCTAGCATGATGTCTCTTACTTAGTTATCTTGTCTAAGTCTATTAGTGCGTCATCTCCTTTTCTTTCATAGTGACGTAGTTGAGTCTTCAAGTTCTTGTAAGAGGTTTATATTTGAAATAAAATTTTTATTATTGTTCCAAATTATTTGGTCTCATGCCATTACTCTTGATCGTTCACGACTGTTTAACTGTCACGTTCCGAGCAAACGACACGTTCCGCTGCTATCGGTTCGGGGCGTGACAGTCGTCGAGGGTGCCGGGGGCAGACCGTCTGAGCCCTCCACTTCCGAGCTTCAAGGTGGGCCAGAGGCCTGATGTATCTACTTTGTTTCCTCTTTTTGTATGTCTTTTTCTTTTTGAAAGAAAAAAAACTTTCTCCTTTGTGTAGAAAAATAGATAAGGCAATAGCATTATGATGAAGACTTAACTGTTCCGTATCGCCATTGCCGTATTTTGTTTAGTGTATTTGTAGTGGTTGGAAAGAGCCGATACTTTCTGCGTGGATCTCGCCTGATGGTTGGGTGAGCGCCTGACCGGGTGTCTTTCCGTTTTCTCATGCTTTGAATGCTTGGCCGCTTCGTGTGTCCCGTTGGGGCGGAAATGAAAAGTTTGAGGTGACTGTTCGTAGGGAGAGATCCCTTTGGCGTGTTTTTAAGGAGAGAATCATTTAAGGGGAATAGCCTCCCTTCACCTATAAAAGGTCTGAAGGGTGTCCCTTCCTCTCCACCGCTTAGGATTTTCCCCGACAGTCTTTCCTCATTCTTTCTTTACGTAGCGTTGTGCCGTTATATTTGGAGCATGGAAGACGTTCCGGAAGATGAAGTTGCCGATGATGGAGGGTAGAGCATCCTTGCTGCTTCGGGTTTAAAGAGGGTTCGACGGTCGGCGGATAGACTTAAAGAGGGTTCGACGTGCGGAGGCATGTCGTCTTCTTTTTATCAGTTCCGACGGTGCCTGCAGGGGGGCGAGATGGTGGACGGATGGGGGCATTAGGCCTCCCTGCCGCCCATCCCTTCCTGTTCGCTCCATGGAGGGGAGGAGGAAGCCAATTAAGCGCCGTCCTTCCCGGGCTTTCCCCTGCCTCATCGTCCAGCTCTGCTGGTTTCTTTTTTTTCCCCTCAGCCTCTTTTTCCCTCTTCTGCTCTTCTCATCATTTCTTTCACTCTTCGGAGGGTGCCTGCACTCTCTTCCTTCCAAAGAGTTGGCAGGTTGGCGGGGAGGATGCTTTCATATGCATTCCCTCTCCCCCTTTTCTTCCAAGTTCAACTTGGAAGGTAGTCTTCTCCTTCCTAATCCCTCTGTCACCTTTGTCCCGAGCTGCCCGAGCCAACAGGGTCGACTATCCTTTATCCAAGCCAGTTTCTACACGAGGCAGAGTCAGTGGCTGGACGCAGGAAGTTCACCCGAGTCAGCCAAGCGATGGGCTCGTACGATGGCGCTAGATGGATTTTTTGCTTTTTTGACATGTATTTTCTTGGCTTCGGCCTTCCTGATGTACAAGCGGGTTGTTTGAATAAAAGAAAGGAGGCTTTTGTTTTATCTCATGTCGTTTACACAATGCTCAGTATTCAGAAGTAGAACTTGCATTGTGTAGTCACGTTCCAGGTCCGAGGGACGAGCTCTCCTTCCATCGTGGATAGACAGTATGCGCCTTTTTCGAGTGTCTCGACCACTCGGTAGGGGCCTTCCCAATTAGGGGATAACTTGCCCGCCGCCTCAAGTGGTCGAGAGGCTTCGGCTTTTCTGAGGACGAAGTCTCCCGGTTGAAAGTGTCTATCTCAGACTTTGGCATTGTAGTATCGAGTGAGGCGACGTTGATATTCCGTTGCTCGGATGCTGGGAATTTCTCAGACTTCATCTGCTAGGTTGAGGTTTTCGAGCAGTTTCTGGTCGTTTGCCTCGGACGAGAAGCAGATGACTCGGAGGGAGGGGTTGCCAATCTCCAACGGGATCACGGCCTCGGTACCGTATACCAACTGAAAGGGACTTTCACCGGTTGCCGTTCTGGGAGTCGTTCTGTGTGACCAAAGTACGTTTGGCAATTCCTCAAGTCAGCTGCCCTTGGCTTTGCTGAGCCTAGTCTTGATGCCTTTTAAGATAGTCTTATTGGCATTTTTGACCAGCCTGTTAGCCTGAGGGTGGGCGACCGAAGTGAAGTGATTGCGAATGTTAAGGTCGGCACATCTGTCTCGAAAATAACGAGAATCAAATTGCCGACCATTATCGCTTACTATCACCCGGGGGATGCCGTAACGACAGATGATCGACTTCCAGATGAAATTCCAGACGATTGTCTCAGTGATCCTTGCTGTGGGTTCGGCCTCGATCCACTTAGTGAAGTAGTCGATGGCGACGATGATGAACTTCTTCTGGGCCTGGGCCATGGGGAATGGCCCGAGGATGTCGATTCCCTAGCGAGCGAAGGGATATGGCTCGGCTAAGGTGATGAGCTCCGTTGCTGGCTGATGGACCAAGTGGTTAAATCGTTGGCATTGGTCACAGTGTTGTGTGTAAGTCGAGCAGTCGGGTTGCAGGGTGGGCCACCAATAACCTTAACGTAGCAAGATCCTGGCGAGCGACCTTCCCCCTAAATGCGCTCCGCACAGACCTTCGTGAACCTCTTGAATCGCTCGGTTGGCTTCATCAGCGCTGAGGCACTTCAGGAGGGGACCGGAGAAGGATCTCCGATAGAGAGTGTCATCCAGGGTGACGAATCTCCGAGCTTGGTATTTCAATCTTCGGGCTTCCCGAGGGTCGGGAGGTTCCTGAGAGTCTTGGAGCCACGACAGGTACGGGGTACGCCAATCACTTGGGGAGGCCGAGTCAACAACTAGGAGCTCCGAATCAATGCTCGGCTGCTCTAGCTCTTCGAGAAGGACCGATCGAGTACCCTCGGGGTCAAGAGAGGAGGCCAGCCGAGAGAGGGCGTCCGCTCGGGAGGTTTCCTCCTGAGCTATTCGGACTACCTCAAAACTCTCAAACTGTTATGCCACGGTCTTGACCAGCTGGAGGTATTTGATCATCGATGCTTCTCGAGCTTTATAACCGCTGTTGACCTGGCTAGTGACCAGTTGGGAGTCAGTGTGAATCCTGACTCGCTCAGCCCCCAACCGTCGGGCCATGCGGGCTCCCGATATGAGGGCCTAATACTCGGAAGCGTTGTTAGATGCTTGAAAGTTGATCTTCAGGGCTTACTGTAGCTCTGCTCCTTCGGGGGACTTCAGGAGGATCCCGGCGCCGCTCCCGGCTGAGTTGGAGGATCCGTCGATGAACAATTCCCAGGTCGGCCCGGGCGCGGATGGAGATCTTTCTTCAGTCGGGATGGTGCTCTCGGCGATGAAGTCAGCGAGCGCCTGGCCTTTGATAGCCGAGCGAGGCCGGTACGATATATTGTAGGCCCCGAGCATGATGGACCACTTGACGAGGCGTCCCGAGGCTTCAGGGTGCGCGAGGATCCTCTTCAATGGTTCATCGGTCAGCACGGTGCTTGGAAATAGGGTCGGAGGCGCTTGGCTGAGCTAACCAATGCTAGCACAAGTCTCTCGGTTGCGGGGTACCTTCTTTCAGCCTCATTGAGCACTTTACTGGTGTAGTAGATCGGTCTCTCGACTCCCGAGTCATTTTTGACTAGGACCGAGCTAACTATAGATGGAGTCGCCAAGAGATAGAGATGCAAGGTTTCACCTGGGACGGGCTTGGAAAGCACCGGAGGCGAAGCCAGGAACTCCTTAAGCTCGGTGAACGTTTTTGACATTCCTCGTCCCACGCGAATGTAGCAGATGCCATTTTAGGCCCCCTCAACAGTTTGAAGAAGGGTAGGCATCGTTCAGCCGCGCGGGACAAGAATCTGTTGTGCGTGGCAATGCGCCCGGTAAGGCATTGAACATCTTTGATGCAGGTGGGTGGGCGCATGTCCAGGATGTCCTGGACCTTGTCGGGGTTGGCCTTGATCCCACGCTGGGTGACTAAGAAGCCCAAGAATTTCCCGGACCTTACTCCGAAGGCGCACTTGGCGGGGTTGAGCTTCATGTTGTACTTCATGAGGGTGTCGAAGGTTTCAGCTAGGTCGGCGAAGTGGTCCTCGGCCTTGGGGATCTTCACGAGCATGTCGTCAATATAGGCATCGACGTTCCGACCGAACTGTCTCTCGAACATATGATTGACCAGCCTCTGGTATGTGGCTCCAATGTTCTTCAACCCGAAAGGCATCCGGGTGTAGCAGTATACGCCGAAATCGGTGATAAAGGTGGTCTTCTCGATGTCTTCTGGATTCATTCTGATCTGATGGTAACCTGAATAGGCATCTAGGAAGTTGAGTATCTCGTTGCCCGAGGTTGAGTCAACTAGTTGGTCGATGCTCGGTAACGGATAGCAGTCCTTTGGAGTAGCCTTGTTCAAGTCGGTGAAGTCCACGCACATTCGCCACTTTCCCGAAGCTTTTGGTACCAGGACGACGTTAGCCAGCCATGTCGGGTACAAGATCGGTCTGAAAAGACCAGTCTTTTGCCCCTTGGTGACTTGCTCCTTGATGATCGCCTGCTTCTCTGGCGCATGCTTCCTTCTGCGTTGTTGTACGGCTTTGATGGTTGGATCGAGGTTGAGCTTATGCATCACCGTCTCCTCTGGTATCCCAGGGAGTTGATCATCAGACCATGCAAAGACTCGGACGTACGCGAAAAGAAATTCTTTGTATTGCTGTTGGGCTTCAGATGTTAGGTCGGCTCCAATTTTTACTCCCAGGGTCGGGTCGTCGTTTAGAAAAACTGCTAGCAATTCGCCTCCAAGCTCGGCGGTTGTGGATTTTTCCTCGACTTCCCGGGGGCCCATGTTCTTCCCGTCCGGTCTTGTGGCTTCAACCGAGATATTGTAGCACCTTCTGGCCATGGCCTGGTTGCCTCCAACCTCCCCCAACCCATTTTTGGTGGGGAACTTCATCTTTTGGTGATAGGTAGAAGGCACTGCTTTCGTTCGACTGAGGATCCCTACGCCGAAGATTGCATTGTATGTTATCATACCCTTGATCACTATGAAGTCCGCCATAACCGTAACGGTCTTAGGTGGGGTGCCAAGAGTAACCGGCAGGCTGAGGGCTCCCTCGGGATAAGTGGCCTGGCCATTGAACCCACACAGGGGGGTTCGGATCGGGCGGAGTTTAGATGGATCCTCCCCCATCTTAAGGAAACATTCATAGGATAATACATCGGGGGCACTTCCATTGTCAACTAGAATCCTGTCTACGTTACAATGGTTTATTGTGGCCGATATGACTAGGGCGTCGTCATGCGGGGTGGTCAGCCCTTCCAGGTCTCGGTCGGAGAAGACTATGACCTGGGGCTCACTCGGTGGGGCCTTGGGAGGCTCGACGGCTCGGCTCACCCGCTCAGCATGACGCTTCCTTCCTCGGCCACTGTCTCCTCCCGATGCAGCTCCTCCGATGATGACGTTGATATGGACCCCGCGAGGGACGTTGTCAATTTCCTCTGGGGCGCATCGGTCCTCCTTATGCCCTGCCACAAATCGGGATAGCTGTCCCTGGCGGACGAGGCGCTCTATCTCATCCTGGAGCTCATGACAATCGCCGGTGTGATGCCCGTGGTCACTGTGGAACAGGCAATGTTTACTGCGATTGCGACTTTTCGACCTCCTTGGCTCAGGTTGGCGGAGGAGGCCCGAGCCTTTGATGTCTTCATATATTTCGTACACTGGAGCGGTTAGGGGAGTGTACCACTTGTACTTCTGGGACTGTTCTTTGTGCTCTCCGTCTCGGTTCCGCCTCTTTCCTTGACCCGAGCTTGACTCGGGTGCTCGCTTCTTGTCCCCCTCCCGACCCGAGCCAGTTGTGCCTCGGCATGCGCTGAGAACTTCTTCGCACTCAGCATGGCATAAGACCAGAGTCACTAGCTCGATAAGGGTCGAGGGAGGGTGGAGGACAAGTTCGCGGTGGAGGTTCTCATCCCGGGTGCCTCCGGTCAGCGCGGTTATGGCCGAGGCTACATCCAGGCGGGGGATTCTCCGGGCTTCCGATTTGAATCGGTTGATGTAGGCCCGGAGTCTCTCCCCTTACGCCTGTTTGAGAACCAAAAGCCCCACTACCGACCTCGGGGGGCCGCTGCCGGTGAAACTCTCCTTGAATACTCGCCCAAACTGCTTGAAGTCTCGGATGGATCCGGGGGCGAGGACCCGGAACCATGCTTGGGCGCCTTGGACCAAGGTGGTCGCAACGGCTCAGCATTTGATGGCGTCGGATGCTCCATGAAGGGTCATCAGGGCGTCGAAGCTGTCAAAGTGGTTGGCCGGGTCGTCTTGGCCGTTGTAAGGCTTGAAGGTCGGGATGGAGGTTCTGGGAGATACCTTTACCTTCAAGATGTAGTCGGAGAATGGGGATCTCTCCTCGTCCTCTAGTGGAGAGGTCTTCTGCAAGGCACGCTCCTGTACTGCGAAGCGCCTCTCGAACTCTCGTAGACGGAGGGACAACTCCGGCTGTTGTTGCGCCGTAGGGCTAAGGGGGCACGATGGCAGGCTGTCCTGGTGCTCCCTGGGGACTTCGGTCTTCGAGAGTGGACGGCGTGCCCCATGTTTCCCCCGTTTCGGTGTGGAGGAGGCCTCTTGCTCCGGAGGGGGGGCTTGTGAGGGTCCTCCTGTCTTGTTGCGAATAAGTTGCTGCCCTCGGAGGGTGAAGCGACCTCCGACGGTGTGTTGGGACACGTTCTCGCGGGGGGGCTCTCCGGAGGGGCGCGTGACCTTCCATATCAGGCCGCCTGAGTCCTCATGAGATCCACGAGGACATCTAGTTTTACGTTGAGGGCTTGGAAGGCGTCAGCGCCACCGTTAAGCGGTACCCCTCCCGCCGCGGTGGGAGGGGGCGGTCCGTCGGCGGAGGTGCTGGCATTGGAGGGGGTTTTTTGTGAGGCTTGAGAAGGGCCTTCTCCCGCCACCACCATGGTCTTTCCCCTGTCGCCGGTGGACCTTCTCCCTGAACTTCTTCGCACCATACTGGCTCTTCGGTCGTTTCCCACAGACGGCGCCAGATGAAGGGGCGTGATCTCGCACGGCTCCTGAGCGGGGTAGTTGATCACCGAACAGTGAACTGTAGAGAAAGGAAAACGGATCAGGGGGCCTAGGGGAGGTTCCCTGGGAAAAACCCTCCGATGCTTAAGTTAGTAGAGCAATGGTGGAAGATAGGGAGAGAGCTAGAAAGAGGTGCACGAGATCCCCCTACACCAAGGTGGTGAAGTGGTTCCTGCTCAGGGGATTTTAGGCGTCTATTGCCCTTACCTTTCACTGGAGGGAGTCCCAGGTTTATATAGTGTGCTCGTCTCATGAGTCCCGTAAGCTGAGGAGTTTCAAGCGAGAGTTACGTCTTCATCGTGGGGTCTTTACGTCCTCATCGTGGGATCTTTATGGCCTTGAGGGATCATGGGTCCCTTATCCTCATAAACTCCTGCTCATAAAGGGCTCTCAACGGCAGCGTGGATAAGCAATCGTCGGTCGAGCTGAGCATAAAAGGTGCCAACCCTGTCCGGGCGATAGGCATAGCTCGGATGAGGATAGGTCAGAGTGGGCGCTGAGCGCTTGCCTCTATCCCGATGAGGGGATAACTCGGGCATGGGTCTTCCTCCGTTCTGATTGACGCTCGGGCCTTCCGAGCCTAAGGGCCGCCGAGGAAGGATTTGATCCCGGGTAATCTTATTGGGCTTTTTAGCCTAAGTGGGCCCTGTGGGGCTGTCACTTGGATGAGCTGGGCCTCGTTTGGTTCTGATGGACCTAGTTTGACTACTCTTAGATGGGCTACAGAAATCCCCCTCTCCACTACCTATGCATCTAGATGGCCTTTACTTTGTTATCATGGCTAGAATAGTTAATTATTTTGATTCTTCTTGCATGGGACATAGTTCCTTATCTTTATTGTCAGCAGAAGCTCTGACGGATTAAAGTAGGACCGTCACATGATTGTAACGGCCTCACGATAAGCCGTCACACCCTCTGTTGTGTTTAAAAATTCTCTGATGTCTCTGACGCACCATAACTTGAGCGTTACAACATTGTAACAGCCCCACGATAAACCGTCACAGAAAGGTAACACCCCCATGTTAGACCGTCAGACAACTGTGTTCTGTCAACCCGAGACAGAATGAAAACCAGTCAGATTTACTTATAAATAAGTCTAGTTAATTAGATCTTAACCTGTTTTCATGATTTTTAAGTTCAGGTGTTGATTCATGTTAGAAATTGAATGATTTATGGTACTTTAGAGTTATTTTTAACCCATATGATAATTTCATGTCGCACTATAGTTTTGTATTAAAACCTTGATTTAGAAAAGGTATTGATAAGTTTTATCATGGTTTCATACTGTTACACACTCTCTCTTTAGAGTCAATTCTCTAAGTACATGGCATATATTCTGGTATGTGTCCATTAGTTCACACTCTTGCACTATAGGAACATATTCTTGAACTTGAGGACCTCTCTATTGGATATTCCTTCCAATGGACTAGGAAATCTTATTTCAAGGCCTCTGTAATTCTCCACGAGCCTGGGATTCCCACTAGGACGCCGAGTTGGTTGTACCGTGAAAGCCCAATTGTTAGAAAGCACTATCGATGTTTTTGGATTCTGGATATGTAACGGATCTATATTCGACCGTCAGGCACATATAACGGTCCAATATATGACCGTCACGTTGTTGAGTCCATATCTATTTTCTTCTGGATTCAACCTTTCTAACGGCCCAACACTCGACCGTTATGATCATGTAACGGCCCAGTATTAGACCGTCACAGTTCTTGAGTACATTAACCCGAGGTTTGACCCAAGGGTTGATATTCTAAAGTTCCTAGATAGATTATTGATGGTCTAGGACTTGTCATATTATCCAAAGAAACTTAATTTAAATTATGAAGATAATGAATGTACCGTTATGCTACCGAATTATTTCCATGAGCATAACATTGTCTTAAGTCATTCTTGATCTCTTATGATCATTAATTGAAGCATTCATTCATTGATTACTATTGTCATGAATTTATTAAACTTGTTACTTTATTGGTCGTACTTTATTGAAACGTGGAAATAGCTTGATTTATACTTGAAGATGCGATCGAGCACTGATTGTGTTCAAGGGCTCTATGCTAGTCCCCTCGGCTGATTGTCGAAAACATACTGTAAACCATGGGGTATGATGCTACTGGCATCGCATTGCGCTGGGAGTACTTTCTCTATAAATAAGTGAAAATCCACGGCACGACGATACACGTACATGACTTTCTTGCTTGTTACATGATATCCCATAGAAATTCACCAAATACTTGCTCATAAGCAAAAGATGTTTGGGTGATGAGTATGTGGCTTGCTAGTACATTCTTGTTCATGAAAGGCCATGCTACATTCTTGTTCATAATTGTTACATTCTTGCTAGTTCATACTTGCTCTCGTTCTATCTTAAACGATCATCTTTGTTACTTTGGTTTAATCGCATGATTGATCGCATTCACATGATTTTACCTTATTCTTTAGAGCTAAAATGTTAATTACTTTAATAGTGTCTTCATGTTGATGCGAAGATACCTACTGGGCAAGTGTACTCATTACCTATTTCCAATCTTTTCAGGAGATGGAAGTGAGTCGGGATCGGATTCGGAATATGCAAATAGTGGGTCCGAGAGTGAATGAAGAATGAGTGAAGACTTAGGAAGTCTACATTGTTTAGATTGAGTCTATGTAATTTTCTTATTTCTTGACTCTAGTATGATGAAGGAAGTTGAATTAGTGATTGTATTTGGATATTTGATTGATAATGAAATGAAAGTTGAAGTTGAGTAAATATTGTGCAATTGCATCTCTATGTGTAATTGTCTTGCGCTCTGATCATTCTTGCTTGCAAGAGGCTTACCATGCCGGCTGTTCGCGTTCCTCGAGCTAGTCTTCCACTATAATAAAGGCCCGGGGCGTGATAGTTAAGTTGGTATCAGAGCCTAAGTCTCAGGACTTAGGAAGAATAATAATGTCATAGGATAAGTCCAAGGTTTAAGGACCCCTACCTATGAACTAAGAAAGAAATTTCCATACCCATGTGAGAAGTGGGTAGAGCCCGGGATAAGATAGTTAATTAGCTTTAAGATTATTTTCTCCCAATTCCACGAGAAATAACAAGTTGTTATATTTCTCTCAGGTACCTCATTTTTACAATCGCGTAGATTGGGATGGCATGCAACAAACGGTTGCCGGCCGTACTCAAGCATTACAAACTATGGCCCAGGCAGGTGCAGGGGCAAGGGCTGGGGACTTACATCGTAAGTTTCAGAGTTTAAACCCTCCGCGTTTCTATGGGTCTTCTAACCCGGACAAAGCAGAGAATTGGATTGACGAGATGAACCGTATATTTGACATCATCCAATGCACCGATCAAGAGAAGGTGCGTCTTGCAACTTTTCAACTCAACAATCTCGTTTGATTAAGTAATGGAATAGAAAATGAATTGAGAAAATGAGTGTTTGAAAGAGTATAGCATGGCTATCTCTTATCTCCCCCCCCCCCAATCTTTGGAATCCCTCCCTCCTCCCCTCTACGGGTGCGATGCCCACGTTCTTCTTCTAATCCTCCCTTTTCCCCTTCATGGAGGCCGTTCGAAGCTCCGGGTGCATCGGCTTTGAGAAGAGGCCTGAGGCCCCATTCGGGCTTCGTTCTTCCTCCACCGACGATCGACGACCTCCACTGCCGCCAATGACGTGGCTATGATCAAGACGGAGCTTGGTTGCACCGGTCCTGCGATGGGATCAGGTGTGATGCCCCAGCCAACACCCTACTGGTCCTAGCTCGCCCTGCCATGCCCCTTTCTCCCTCATCGCCCACCCCCGCTCCCACATTCACCAAGTTATCCTAGCTAGCAATAGGTTAGTTTAATCGATGTTTAGGGCCCCCATGTTTTGTTTAAGATCCCCCCCGTGTCATATCCACCCTCCTATGTGCCCTCCCCTCGTGAATCACTCCCCCGAAGTCATCCACGAGCGCCCCTAAGTCCAACTTCTTCGTCCGGCGACTGTCTGAGAACGCGCTGTATCGTCCTAGCGCGATCTTCATGAAGGCGCCATGTTCCTATAGCGCGACTACGGACAGAAGGTTGATGAAGGCCACCCCCTCCCAATCTCGTTTCACATCAAGTGGTATCAGAGCTTAGGGAACCAGCCTGTTCTCACAGACTGGGATCTTGAGCTTCTAGGTTCGAGGATGAACCTTCCAAAGTGGAGGGGTTTGACGGAAATCAAGCTAGCTGCCGCCAAAGCCGATCGATGAAGCTGCTGGGCTGGAGATTAACGCGCTACCTTTGGGTAGCGCGACCTGAAGAATGCGCTAGGTTTCCCTAGCGCGTTCTCAGGCAGACGGTCAACTGCAGACGCCCCAACTACCCAGCCCTTGGAACTCTCAATGACTTCAATGTTCGCTGTTTCCCACTGTTGTAATTGATGTTTTAGTGTCTTTTAGGCTTCCCCTTCCCCCCTATATATGTACTCCATCTCGTTTGATTAAGTAATGGAATAGAAAATGAATTGAGAAAATGAGTGTTTGAAAGAGTATAGCATGGCTATCTCTTATCTCCCCCCCCAATCTTTGGAATCCCTCCCTCCTCCCCTCTACGGGTGCGATGCCCACGTTCTTCTTCTAATCCTCCCTTTTCCCCTTCATGGAGGCCGTTCGAAGCTCCGAGTGCATCGGCTTTGAGAAGAGGCCGGGTGTGAGGCCCCATTCGGGCTCCGTTCTTCCTCCACCGACGATCGATGACCTCCACCGCCGCCAACGACGTGGCTATGATCAAGATGGAGCTTGGTTGCACCGGTCCTACGATGGGATCGGGTGTGATGCCCCAGCCAACACCCTACTGGTCCTAGCTCGCCCTGCCATGCCCCTTTCTCCCTCATCACCCACCCCCGCTCCCACATTCACCAAGTTATCCTAGCTAGCAATAGGTTAGTTTAATCGATGTTTAGGGCCCCCATGTTTTTTTTAAGATCCCCCCCGTGTCATATCCACCCTCCTATGTGCCCTCCCCTCGTGAATCACTCCCCCGAAGTCATCCACGAGCGCCCCTAAGTCCAACTTCTTCGTCCGGTGACTGTCTGAGAACGCGCTGTATCATCCTAGCGCGATCTTCATGAAGGCGCCATGTTCTTATAGTGCGACTACGGACAGAAGGTTGATGAAGGCCACCCCCTCCCAATCTCGTTTCACATCATTACCCTTTATTGTACCGGGAGTCACCGTTCTTGGCCGGGGTCGTCTTCCCCACGCCCGATAGCGTGGAGGTAAACACGCCACCCTCCTTATTTGGCATTGTGTTTATCTCGTATATTTTTGAGTGCCGCTGCATGTGATAGGATTATTAGCTCGATATATTTTTTTTATCACCGCTGTGAGAGTGAGTGAGTGAACCCGTCCCGTGACTCAATCCGAGCACACGCGGAAAAGCTGATACCCGAGGCTCATTGCCGGTTTCTCAACCGCGCACGATCCCGTGTTTCCCTCGCTTAGGGACGTCCGGGAGCTAGAGTCCCAAGTCGTGTGTCCGTCCCGCATCAAATTGGTATCAGAGCGGAAGGTTGAGTCTAGGGTAATATTTATTTAAAAAAATAAAAAAAGAGTCATTTAAGTCGGTCTAAGGTTACGTTTGCATACCTTTATTCGGTATATCAAAAGGTGTTGCCCGAACGTTAGGTTACGCCTATCGGGAAAGTGATTCACTTGCGTGAGCGTGAGCATGATCTTCGGATTAAACCTCCGCCACGTATCAGATATGGGTTGAGTCTAGGTTCGTAGTCGAGTCGGCATTCCAACTTGCATTGTCGTTTTTGGGTCGTGTCTAGTGTCTTGTCACCAACTGTCGACATGGCCATCATATAGCTCCCCGTGTCCCATGGATCCCCAAAAGTCCACATCTTATGCATGGTGGCGATACGCCCAAAGATGGGAAACCCAACCCCACCACCTCCGTAGACCCGAAGCCCAGGACTTCTATGGCTCCAAAGTCCCGAGCGACTACCTAGAGTGGGAAGCCGCTATGGACACATACTTTGAGTGTTACATTATGTCCGATGCCATGCAAGTCGACTAAGCCACAAGGTGACTTTTTTACGAAGTCGTCGAAACAAGGAGGGACATAGAATACTTGAGGGAAATTAGGACGCAATGGCCCATAGAGTCGTGGCAAGAGATGAAGGGCCAGCTTAGAAGGGTCTACCTTCCCAACCCAGTCACCTCCAACCGACCCCACCCAATAACTTCCAACCAAGTGGGTCATAGTCAGAGGCAAAGAGCCCTACATGTCGATGAGCCTAAACCCACGACTAGGCCGAGAGTCCATGAGCGAGTCCACCGCGATGCCCCTACTCGAACCCCTACCATTGCCGAACTTTTCAAAACCATTTCGGATCGGTTGGATAGGATGTGCACTCAAATTGATGGATTCCTGCCCGAGCCTCCCAACCCGGTGCCACCCCAAGGACCTCTTCCCCTCGAGGAGGACATTCCTTCCCCACCCATGAGAGCTCCATTGCCACCACCCTTACCTTCCGACCTTTATTCAGAGCCACCTCATTTGGGGCCACCCGTGTTTCTAACAGAAAAGCTTTTCATTGTCGAGCCACTACTTAGTTGGATCAAGATATGCTTGGTCTGTAGAGCATCATGCTACCCATCCATGGATCCCACACTACCTTTAGTGTCAGTCAGATCCTTCCATACCACATTCCGGTCTAGTCACCATGTTGATACATTGGATGACTTTCTTAAGGGATTAGACTGACAATTGCAGTTGACACACTTATTGACCCTAGGCTTCGACCGACCCAAAGGTCGTAGCTTCACCCATCCCGCTTTGGGGTCCATTACCTCTGTGTGCACCGTGGGTCATGTCACCACGGAGATCCTTCTATTCTTCCCTATGCCGGCCGAGCCGTATTTCTTTCCACTTTTCCTGAGGGAGGAACCATATTGTCTACATGAGATCACCGTCCCACCCACCACAATGGATGAAGGTGACCATCCACACCTTCAAGAACTTTCGACATGGGACCGTGACCTATGGGAGCCTAGTTCGAGGGGTCATACTTTCTTTGATCTCTTTGACCTATTCCCTAGTGAACCCCTTGACCCACTACATTTACTCCACTTTTTTGAGGGAGTCCACTACCACACCCCTTCCCCACGGGCCAATCCACCTACACTCAGCCAAGGGACCGTTCCACGGTCATCATATAGGGGTGATAGAGAAGGAGCATCCGGCTCTCCTAGCCCTCCCAAGTCTCCCAAATCCAATAGGCAGCCGCATGCTAGGGACATATTAGGATGTCTAGGACTCCCCCATTCCGCCTACCACTGGTTACATCTTGTGTATGCATGGCACACATTCGGATGTCCTGGTCCACCATTGCATATGTATGAGTCGGACTAACAGTAGGTTTGTTTAGGGTCATGTGTGAGTCTTTGTTTCGTACAGTTTGTCTGTCGAGTGCATATGCATAAATCAAGTTGTGTTGGTCTTTTGTACGCTCGCGATTCCTTTCGAGTGCGAAGCAAGTCGGACCAATTGCGTACATTGTAGACTCGTCAGAATTTTGGATTGGCTCTACCTCAACATATCGGATCTAGTCACATAAAGGGACTCAGCGGTGATTCCTAGTGAGTCTTCGAGCCGCCTCCTCCCTCGGAGAGTGACCCCACCCCGGAGTGTCCACCACTAACCTCATTCCCATAGCAGCGTGAGCATCTTGAATATATACGGGATGAGCCAGTGACGATTACTTGGAGTGGAGTGTACTCCACGCGACCAGGTCGGTGACGGATCCATCGGAGCCACACGAGCAGCCATACCCCTTACTCGACGGGGTCGAGTTCTTCCCACTGGGCGAGAATTGATGGGAATCAACACTGTTGTGCCCCTGTGGTTTTGATGTCAGCAAGCACTATGAGTATGAATGATTGATCACCATGTGTCTGCATATGAATGATTGATTGAGCATCTTATTTCCATGCATGCATGAAGAGTCATATGGGTTCTGGTATATAGAGTGCATTGTTAGTTCTCCTGCACATTACATCGGTGCAATATCTGCCATATGCATACACTGCATCAGTGCATTCATCAGTCGATTCAATTCAATGTTGATGCGTGTTCATTATGCATACAAAGTCGGTGTAGGGTTAACTGTCTAGGCATGTGCATTTCATAACTGTGTTTTATGGTGGCCATAAACTAGTGCATGCCTAGGCTCATGCATGATCAAGGTATAAAGTCCGTACAGAGTCTTGCCTAGTCTGCATCAACTCAAGTCTGTACAACCTCCGTTGTTTCATTCGATTAGTCAATACAGCCAAGTGCTCTTCATGCATATGCATAGTTCGTGCATCATTTCACAAGTCTCTACATCGCCGCATGCTATCAAGTCTATACATCGCCGCATGCTATCAAGTCTATACATTCATGAGCATAGTCAGTGCATTCGGTTGTTTCATGCATACACAAAGTCTGCACATTCTCTGCTGATATGTCCGTGCATCACTTTAACAAGTCTGTACATCATCTTGTCGCATGCACGCAGAGTATGTACACTCGTTGACGGCATGTCCAAGCATCCATTTTCAATGTGCCTACTTTCCTATCTGCATTTGTGCAATCTTTCAAAACAAAGTCTATACACTCTTTACCATGCATTCAAAGTCTATACATTCTGCCGCATACATACGTAAGGTAGTGTCATGCACTCAAAGTCCACACGTGCACACGCATAGTTTGTGCATCATGCATTCATGCTTAAACTCTAGGCATAGCAAGTCTGCACATTGTTTGTACATTGCACGCAGAGTCTGCACACTCGTTGATGGCATGTCCGAGCATTTATCTTTAATGTGCATACTTTCCTATATGCATATCTCATTACAAGCCAGCAAGTCTGTACATCGTCTTATACATTGCACACAAAGTCTATACATTCTCTGGTGGCATGTCCGTGCATTCACCTTCATTGTACATACTTTCTAATATGCATACTACATTATGTGCATCAAGTATGTACAGGCTTAGATCAAATCTCGAACCAACTCTGTGCTTTAACCTTTGCAGGATATCTGCTCGAAGAAATTAAGAAGGGCACGTGATCCAAGAATGAAAGATGTGCCAGGATCGTGACACGTGTAACGCAGTGAGCTGAAATGCTGCCACGTGGTCAAGGCGCTCTGGGCGGGAATTGTAGAGGACACACGCCCACCTCTCTGATGCTATAAATAGAAGACTTCTCCATCTGGAGAAATTGATTGTGAGTAGAGTGATCGAAGCAAGGGAACTTATCTGAAAGAGAAGAAGATAGAGAGAGAGCCTGCACGATCCAGAAGAAGAGAAAAAGAGAAGAAGAGAGAGTAGCAGAGAAGAAAAGAAACGAAGAAGAAGAAGAAAGATAGAGAGAGATAGAGAATTAGGGGAGAAGAAGAGAAGCTTCATCTGAAGATCTGTCCCTACTGGACTGTGGATCAAATCCAGGCCAGTCAGCTCTTTGAGAGCCACTTTGTGTTCTATCGTCTACAGCTTTCTGTTGCTGTGTTCCTTCCATATGCTGTTTTTCTTTTTTACCTTTGTTTCAAGCTGTTAGTCAGCAGAGCTAAGCTGTATTGCTCAGCGGTTGCGGAGGAGGATTCCTCTGGTCAGCAAGCTGTGTTGCTCAGCAGGCGAGGTGGATACCTCGGACAGCAAGCTGTGTTGCTCAGCGGGCAGAGGAGGATTCCTCTGGACGGGTTAAGCTGTAGTCCCCATGATGGGGACATCGCTTACTCCTTCACATACCTCCGAGGGTCCTGCTACTCGCCATTTTGCTCGCCATGATTTTTGGAGTCTAGCTATATAATTTCCACAATTTTCTTGAGTCATTATCATGTAATTTTGCCTTTTATTGAGTCTATTACCTAAGTTAGTTAGTCATTTACCTAAGTCCAAGTTTCATTAACTAGCTTAGTAGGTTATTGGGCCTGTTCATTGGGCCTGGCCCATGGGTGCCCCCTTCCCCAACCTTTGGTCTTCTGTCAGTTGTCCACAATGTGAGGACTTATTGTAAATTGTGGGTTTCCTATATAAGGACCCCAATCCCCCACTTGAAGAGGGTAATTGATGAATGAATGAAAGCTTGAAATCCACTTGAATCCCCTTGAGTCTATCTCTCTCCCTCTCTCTCTATCTCTCTCTCTCTCTAAATTTGAAATTCACTCTCTCTCCTCCCTATTCTCCCCTAATTAAGACCCCTCCCCCTTCCCCATACCTCCCATTGAATCCCCCTCCAACCCCTAGGTGGAAGCCCCTCTTCCAAGGCACCCCTTGGCATTCCCCATACACCCCCTCACTTCCCCAAGCACCCCCTTCACCCCTCCCAAGCTAAAATTCGAATTCTCCTCCCTTTGGGACTGCACCATATTCATTCCCAGCCCCCCTCACCTCCCTAGGTCGCAGCCCCCAACCCCCCTTCCCATTGTTCTTCCTTTGGCCAACCAAGCTCTTCCACCCCTCTCCCCCCCTTTGATCAGTCTGCAGGTGGCTGAAGAAGGCCCGTCTTGCAGAAGCTACCCCGAGTTCGTACGGCGACATCTGAGGGCGTATCTTACCTTTCTGGAAAGGTCGTCCAGTCCCCTACGCAGGCGAGAAGGAATCGTACAATTCCGAGTTTGTGGCCACCCGTGAGAGCTGTCCTACCCCGACTGCGCCAGACACCACCTGCAGAAAGCCTGAGCCCTATTGGAAGCTGCTTCACGACCAACGGCGAAGGAATCAGGCTGAAGTCTCTTCTTCAAATATCTTCCTCCACCAGTCCTCTGTCTGGATCAAGAAGCGGAAGTGCATTCAGCATCCGGAGGTCAGAGTTTGGGTCTTTCTTCCACGACTGGTCGGGTCTGCCTCCTGCAGTCTGCAGCGATCAGTTCCCACTCGTCGGCATCCCCCTGTCCACCCCGACCTCAGAAGGTGTTGCCGTCAGCTTTTCTGAGAAGAGGCTTTGTCCATGGTTCCATCGACTCCAACGGTTCATGATTCGGCATCCAGGAGCGGCCGGGACAACTTCTGCAATCCACTGTTCACATCTGGTAGCCGCTGCGGCCAGAGTCTGCAACCCGGTTCGTCGCTGCACCACAGCTAATCATGGAGGATTCAGACCCACGGCCCTTCATCAAAGTTCTTCCTCCATCTGTCCCCAATCAGGATCAAGAAACAGAACCTCATTCGGCATTTCGGGGCCAGAGTTCCGAATTTTATCCCTCTGTCGCGCGGATCTGCCTCCAGCAGCCTACAGCGACCCGTGCCTACTCTTCAGGGCACACCGACTGTCCACGGCCTCAGATCGCAGCCCCACCAACTCCAGCTGAAAGCTACCTCGACCACAGAGATGACACCGCTGATTTCGTGCCAATCGGAGTTCGGGAGCGCCCGTGACAGCATCTGTAACCTACTTCTACAGAACAGGTCCGGCCAGAGACCACACCAACTGTCCTGGTTCAGTCGCTAGTGCCGCCAGTCCCTGACTCCAAAGGCCGCCCCAAAATTCAGACAACACCGGCTTCAAGTCAGGAAGCATTGCGAGGTGGTTTCGCTCAATTCGGAGTCCGGACAAGCCCGGGACAGAGCCAACAACAACACCCTGTCCAGCCGTCCAGATTGCAGCTGAACCCACATTGATTTCCTTTCTACCATTTCGGTCCGTCCTCCCATCCCCGCCTGGCCAGCTTACCGCCCCACCCTACGTGGTGGTAGTGTTTGTTCGTAATTAACCAATTCCCACCCCCGAGATCACCCTCCTGCGCGAGGTGTAGTAATTGTACTCTTGAACAGGTTTTGAAGCTTCACCGGCGCAGTGTGCGGGGAGCACACTTCCCCGCTCGCCCTCGTCTCCGCCCGGGATTGGCGTCTTCACACCGATCAGGTGAGCTCTTGGCCACTCTTCTTTTCTGGTTATTACCATTGCTAACTTAGTATTGCTTTTAGTTGTCCGTCGGAGGTGAGAGGAGCGCCCGATCCTCAATTCAACCAATTATAGTGTTCGTCGCGGAGCGAGTTGAGAGAGTTCCATCACATCCCACGCCCTCGACGTGCTGGCTACCCTTGAAATCAGGCATCCCTGGCCCATTGGGGTCCCTTCCGAGCTAGCCAAACCCTTGGAACCTTGAGGTCCAACCCCGGACCCTCACCGTCATCGCCGGTCCTCCTTCGGACCCGAGTGTGCCTACGCGAGTGAGTCCGCTAGTGCGACGTTGCCAACTCATGTGTTGCTTGCTATCCTAGGTCCAAGGGAGTCATATCACATCAAATTGGTATCAGAGCAAGTTCTAGACTTGTCTCTACTAAGTCTTGTCCTAGGGCAATTGCATTCATCACCCGATCATCATGCATACCCCTCGTTGGCCAAATGGTCCGATTGACCCCCTCCACATGGACTACATTGTAGATGAGGACCTTCATTTGTATGGAAATCCTCATGCCTATCTTAGGTGGGAGAATACCATGGAAAGGGACTTTGAAAGTACTTGGGTATATGGATCCGAGAGAGTCCGCAGGGCCAAGGCACGACTTCGGGGTCTAGCTAAGAAAATGTGGGAACACAAAGAGAGATTCAGAAGGGTTTGGGGGCAAGAGCCCATTCACTCATGGGAAGAGATGAAGAGTGAGCTTAGGAAGATCTACGCCCCCCGACCGTCCCACTCCTACCGTGAGGAGCATAACCCGAGGAGCACCCCCACTCCCCCTTTTCCTCCCAGTCAACCCAAGGCCTCCACTAGGACCCAAACCCCACCACCCAAAAGACCCCAAGACTCATTAGAAGAACTAAGGATTGAGATTAAGAATATCTTCACCTCCCTTAGGGTCCAAACTCCACCACCCCAAATAATTCCAACTTGCACCACCCCATCGCCAAAGGCCTTCCCACTCCCCTGGAGAGCAAGACCCCCACACCACAAAGGAATGAGATTGAAGTTGAGGAATATGAGGCCTCCCCCGAATGGGAAGAGGAGTATGAATCACAATATCATGGGTTAGGCCAAGAAGTTCCCATCCCAAGTGGAGGAAGCATCATGGCTCACTCCACCCTCACCATTCCAACCCGTATGGACCCCATGTCCACTCCACCTAGGCCCGTGATGACCACCACCACCCCACCCAAAACTCTCCCACCAACCCACACTCCACAAACTTCCTTGGTCCCCAAAACCACCCCTCCATCTTCCCCTAAAAGAGACACACCCCCTGAAACCAATCAACCCAATCCTCCTCAACCCATCCATCTTCCACTACCAATCCCTACCCAACCCCAACCTAGTCCCCCACTTCTCCCCTTACCGATCCCAAACCAAGTTCCCCTTTACCTCCCACCCCGGGGGTACCACACACCTACCCTCACCACCCCACCCTCAAGGAACCATCTCACCTCCTTGATAGAGGAACCCATGATTCCCATACCCGACCCCATAGAGGTGAACACACCAACCCCCGCCATAGAGATCGCCCATGTCCAGGAAGAAGAAGGAACTTCACATGGTGGTCTTCACCTTACACCACCCTCCTTAATAGGGACCGAGCTTATCTTAGGAGAACCCCTTTCACGTTGGCTAAAGGAGAACCCATTTGGAGATCTCATGGTCCATGCTTACCCACCCATGGAGCAAAACCTTCCTATAGTACCCTTATCCACCTATCACACCACAATCCAATCATCCTATCAGGTGCAAACATTAGGGGATTTTCTTGAGGGTCTAACTTGGCAAATGAAGCTAACTGGCATGTTGACCACTGTAGCCGACCAACCTAGGAGTCTTAACCTCCTACATCTATGTGTCAGGTCCATCTCTTCCATTTACACTGTGGGTTGCTACACTAGCGATCTTCTTTTATCCCTCCCCATTCCCGAAGAGCCCGATGCTATCCGCGAATTGGAGTTACTTATTTCGGGTAGGATACCAAGCCCTCCAATCATGACCAACCAACCCTCCTCGAACTTCGGTTCAATTACTACATTTAAGGAGGAGGACTCACCATCATTTGGAGACCTTGAGGTGAAAGAACACCTCACCCTTGGTAACACATTCCATGACCCCTTTGATCCCACCCTATGGAAGACAATGAACCCATGGGACCTGACCGCCCTACCCACCACCCACTCCCTCCTACCCTCACCCACCATGCTAGAACCAACACACCTCGTCCTAGACCCAGCCCACACCAAGGGAACCATGACCATGGGCAGTATACACCTAGGGAACAAGGTAGTGCCCCACCCCATGATGCATACCTACTATGATCCCTTCGACCCTTACAAATGGGAGCTTAAAGGCCACCCCATACCCACACACATGGTCATCATCTCTAGGAGAAGAAAGCACCCATCTTGGCATGTCACATCATTCGACAAGGGTCATGAGTCCAGCCCTCCCATGCATGTCACGCACAGTTTAGGCTCAATGCATAACTGGCCTACATTTGGTTGTGCTGGTCCACCCACATTCTTCATAGCCCTTACACTTGAATGGAGCACACGTGGATGTCCGGGTCCCCCGGTAACTCTCACAGCCATACACAATAGATCCGCCTATGGTTTCCCAGGCCCCCCTGAGTCCACAAGATGCCTCATCACATCCATGAATGATAGGTCTATGTATGGTTGCCCCGGTCCCCCTTTGCATACCACATACTTCCCACCCCCACCGCACCATCACTCAAAGCATACTCATTCAAGCAAGCATCCAAATATGGGTAGTGACGATCATAATGAGCGGGCTATAACTCACGGGTGGCACTTTGAAATCCAAGGAGGAAACCTCGCGATGGTGGCATTGGAACGACTCTATCTTAGGGCCACCTCCAAATCAAGGGCACGAGGACTTGGACCTTTCATGTTCCTGAGTGGCTTTGGCAAACCTGGCTTATGGATTAGATTTACTAATGGGCTATGGGATATACCCCAATTATCATGCGGCTGATCCGGCACCCTACATGGGCACCGCGGTGAATCCCAGTGAGTACTTTGAGCCTATAACTTCCTTTAAGAGGGACACCCCGGAGTGCTTCCACAAAACAGCCTTGAGAGCCCGACGTGTACACAGAGGGGCAATACTATGCAAGCAGGGTTCCATCGCCAGCATGAGGGTGTGTCCGGGCCACCTTGAGAGGATGAAGAGCCGTCCCCTGGTCGCAGGTGCAGGTTGGTTTTGGAGATTGCAGGACGCCCTGAGCTGCTCCCCCGGTGGGCCCTTACTCGACGGAGTCGAGTTCTCCGCACCCCGGGAGTATGATGGGGACATCGCTTACTCCTTCACATACCTCCGAGGGTCCTGCTACTCGCCATTTTGCTCGCCATGATTTTTGGAGTCTAGCTATATAATTTCCACAATTTTCTTGAGTCATTATCATGTAATTTTGCCTTTTATTGAGTCTATTACCTAAGTTAGTTAGTCATTTACCTAAGTCCAAGTTTCATTAACTAGCTTAGTAGGTTATTGGGCCTGTTCATTGGGCCTGGCCCATGGGCGCCCCCTTCCCCAACCTTTGGTCTTCTGTCAGTTGTCCACAATGTGAGGACTTATTGTAAATTGTGGGTTTCCTATATAAGGACCCCAATCCCCCACTTGAAGAGGGTAATTGATGAATGAATGAAAGCTTGAAATCCACTTGAATCCCCTTGAGTCTATCTCTCTCCCTCTCTCTCTATCTCTCTCTCTCTCTAAATTTTGAAATTCACTCTCTCTCCTCCCTATTCTCCCCTAATTAAGACCCCTCCCCCTTCCCCATACCTCCCATTTAATCCCCCTCCAACCCCTAGGTGGAAGCCCCTCTTCCAAGGCACCCCTTGGCATTCCCCATACACCCCCTCACTTCCCCAAGCACCCCCTTCACCCCTCCCAAGCTAAAATTCGAATTCTCCTCCCTTTGGGACTGCACCACATTCATTCCCAGCCCCCCTCACCTCCCTAGGTCGCAGCCCCCAACCCCCCTTCCCATTGTTCTTCCTTTGGCCAACCAAGCTCTTCCACCCCTCTCCCCCCCTTTGATCAGTCTGCAGGTGGCTAAAGAAGGCCCGTCTTGCAGAAGCTACCCCGAGTTCGTACGGGGACATCTGAGGGCGTATCTTACCTTTCTGGAAAGGTCGTCCAGTCCCCTACGCAGACGAGAAGGAATCGTGCAATTCCGAGTTCGTGGCCACCCGTGAGAGCTGTCCTACCCCGACTGCACCAGACACCACCTGCAGAAAGCCTGAGCCCTATTGGAAGCTGCTTCACGACCAACGGCGAAGGAATCAGGCTGAAGTCTCTTCTTCAAATATCTTCCTCCACCAGTCCTCTGTCTGGATCAAGAAGCGGAAGTGCATTCAGCATCCGGAGGTCAGAGTTTTGGTCTTTCTTCCTCAACTGGTCGGGTCTGCCTCCTGCAGTCTGCAGCGACCAGTTCCCACTCGTCGGCGTCCCCCTGTCCACCCCGACCTCAGAAGGTGTTTCCGTCCATTTTTATGAGAAGAGGCTTTGTCCACGGTTCCATCGACTCCAACGGTTCATGATTCGGCATCCAGGAGCGGCCGGGACAACTTCTGCAATCCACTGTTCGCATCTGGTAGCCGCTGTGGCTAGAGTCTGCAACCCGGTTCGTCGCTGCACCACGGCTAATTGTCGAGGATTCAGACCCACGGCCCTTCATCAAAGTTCTTCCTTCATCTGTCCCCAACCAGGAGCAAGAAACAGAACCTCATTTGGCATCCCGGGGCCAGAGTTCCGAATTTTCTCCCTCTGTCGCGCGGATCTGCCTCCAGCAGCCTACAGCGACCAGTGCCTACTCTTCAGGGCACACCGACAGTCCACGGCCTCAGATCGCAGCCCCACCAACTCCATCTGAAAGCTACCTCGACAACGGAGACGACACCGCTGATTTCGTGCCAATCGGAGTTCGGGAGCGCCCGTGACAGCATCTGCAACCTACTTCTACAGAACAGGTCCGGCTAGAGACCACACCAACTGTCCTGGTTCAGTCGCTAGTGCCGCCAGTCCCTGACTCCAAAGGCCGCCCCAAAATTCAGACAACACCGGCTTCAAGTCAGGAAGCATTGCGAGGTGGTTTCGCTCAATTCGGAGTCCGGACAAGTCCGGGACAGAGCCAACAACAACACTCTGTCCAGCCGTCCAGATTGCAGCTGAACCCACATTGATTTCCTTTCTACCATTTCGGTCCGTCCTCCCATCCCCGCCTGGCCGGCTTACCGCCCCACCCTACGTGGTGGTAGTGTTTGTTTGTAATTAACCAATTCCCACCCCCGAGATCACCCTCCTGCGCGAGGTGTAGTAATTGTACTCTTGAACAGGTTTTGAAGCTTCACCGGCGCAGTGTGCGGGGAGCACACTTCCCCGCTCGCCCTAGTCTCCGCCCGGGATCGGCGTCTTCACGCCGATCCGGTGAGCTCTTGGCCACTCTTCTTTGCTGGTTATTACCATTGCTAGCTTAGTATTCCTTTTAGTTGTCCGTCGGAAGTGAGAGGAGCGCCCGATCCTCAATTCAACCAATTACAGTGTTCGCCGCGGAGCGAGTTGAGAGAGTTCCATCACATCCCACGCCCTCGACATGCCGGCTACCCTTGAAATAGGGCATCCCTGGCCCATTGGGGTCCCTTCCGAGCTAGCCAAACCCTTGGAACCTTGAGGTCCAACCCCGGACCCTCACCGTCATCGCCGGTCCTCCTTCGGACCCGAGTGTGCCTACGCGAGTGAGTCCGCTAGTGCGACGTTGCCAACTCATGTGTTGCTTGCTATCCTAGGTCCAAGGGAGTCATATCACTTCACTCCAGTGGTTGGCAAAGCTGTAATGCCCAGCGGTCAAGCTGTTAGTCAGCGGTTGTAGGCAAGCTGTGAGGCCCAGCGGTTTAAGCTGTGTATCAGCGGAATCCACACTCTAGTTGGAGTGTGGGGTGGACGTAGGTCTGGAGGACCGAACCACCTTAAAAATATTCTGTGCAGTGGTTTGATTGTCTATTGTGTTTCGCTAGATGCATGCTTTGGTTTGATGTGTTCTTTCATCTAGTGAGTGGTTTATTCGCACACCACATATTTGATTGGAATTGGGTTTTCACACTAGCGCATATAGAGTAGATTAGAAGTTAAGTCTATCTGATTATTCCATTTCGTTCGAAAAGAACACCTGTGTCATACAAGGCACTTATTTGTGTTAATTCCACATCTCTGATTGTTATAGTTTTTAATTGGGATAAAATTCTTAAGGATATATTCATTCACCCCCCTCTGAATCCATCGCACCGATCCCAACAATTGGTATCAGAGCGGGTCTTTGTGCTTCTAGATCCAACGATCTGCAGAGGATCCTGTTAGTCTGTGTGGTGCTTTGCTATTTGTAGTTTGGTGCATTTCTTATCGATTGCTTTGTGCGTTGAACCTGTTTGCTATCTGTCTTAATGGCTCGTCCGCTTACGTTTGATGGTTCTAACTTCAGTAAGTTGTTAGGCGGCCTATGCGTTTATATGAATTCCATTGACCCTAATCTATGGAGTTTGATTTCAAAAGGCCCACACCAATTATCTCATGATGAGACCAAGTGGTCTAGAGAGGACAGAGTAAAGAACCGTGATAATGTCACAGTTCTTAATATTTTGAAAGCTGTAGTTAATACTGATAGATTTCCTTTTATTCTCAGGTGCGCTTCTGGAAAGGAAATATTGGATAGAATAACTGCTACAAATGGGGAGCAAGAGGATCAATGCTTGATGGCCAACCGGGGTGATCACAATTCTGATCAATAGGAGGAAACTTCATCCAAGGTAAGCTCTGGATCCGAAGAGATTTCGCTTGATGATTTATGGAATATAAATGAAGAACTTACTGATAGATGTAGGAAATTAAAATCTGAAAATAAAAAGTTGAAAAAGAAATGTGATCAGATTAATTCGAATGCTCCTTGTGAAAACTGTCAAGAACTGAGAAAATCTCATGAAATCTGCTTAACCGATGTTGATAAGAGTAAGGAACAAATTTCTATTTTGGAAAATAAAAAGCAGGATCTCACAGATAAGATCTCTGAACTGGAAGAAAAACTGAGCTCAATTAATAGTGATCAAATCTTACTAAATAAGCGAGTTCAGAATGAAGAACTAATAAAAGAAAATGAAAGAATGATGGAAGAAATGAAAATTTGGAAGGATCAAAACAAAAAGCTCATGGTCTTAAATACAGTTATGGGAGAAAAATGGCTAACCATTGAAAAGGGAAAGTGTGTTGAAAATGACTCTGAAGAAAGATTGAAATAGGAAATTAATACACTCAAAAGTCTGAATGATGCCTTACATCAATAGGTTATCAGCTGTGAATCTGACATTAGTTGTTATGAGGTTGACATTATTTCTCTAAAGTCTGAAATCCATGATCTAAAAAATTACATGTCTGAATCTGTGAAGGATAAAGGCAAAATGAAAATGCCTCTGAAAGATAATGTAAGTGGTCAAAGAAAAGGGACAGGCAACATTTCTAAAATTAAACAAGCCAAGAGAAACCAGCTGCGTACCACTTTTATTCGAAGCTCTGAAGTAGAAGGAACTTCAAGACAATCTCCAAAACAATCTACTGCGACTGAGAATCAAAAACCACTGAAAAATAAAAAAAACAATCAACATACTGAGAAAGTTCAGGTTAACAATAAATCTCATGCTAAGTATGTTAATTGCTTCTACTGTGGGAAATTTGGTCATGAGATGGCTGATTGTTTTGTGATGAAGAAGGATGATCTGAAACTTAACAGAATTCATGCTAGGAATTATCAGATTAAGAAATTTTCTTTAGCTCAGAATAAAAGGATTCAGTGTTTTTACTGTCACAGAATTGGTCATCTTATGCATAATTATGTACTAAAGAAACAGGATGATCTCAATGCTAAAAAACTGCATGATAGGAATGTTCATACTAACAATCATGCAAATCATAAGAAGAACATTCAATGTTTTCATTGCGGCAAACTGGGCCACATTGCTGCTCAATGTTGGCACATTCAGGGGAAGAAATTTTATTCTGAATTTGTTAATTTCCATGATAACAAAGATGTTTTTGAAAGAAATAATTTTGGTTCTAAGAGAAAGTACATTGGATGCTTTGAATGTGGAAAGCATGGCCATACAGTCAAGAACAGCTGGCATGCTCAGGGAAATAGATTGAATTCTAAATCTGTAAAATTCCATGCTTCTATGATTCTGCTAGAAATAACTTAATTGATAAAAAGAAAAACTCTTCATGCTGTGAATGTGGGAAGCCAGGCCATAGAGCTGTTGATTGTTGGCTGGCTGGTTTTAGTAAACAGAATTTTCACTTTGCTAATAAATTTCATGACAACAGTAATTTGCATAAAAAGAATTTAAACTCTGCTGCATCATGTCATTACTGTGGTCAGATAGGTCATTATATGGATAATTGCTCCTTGATGATGAGTGATGATCTGAAGTCTCAGAAAATGTGGAAAGCATCATTCAGAGGTGTCACTTTTACTTCAGGACCCAAGGCTACTTAGGTTCCTGTTGGATAAAAATACTTTAGCCTTTGCAGGTGTGCCTTGGAAGTTGATGAATAAAGGGGTTAATAATCCAAGGCACTCAAAAATGAAAACCCTAGGATCCTACGCCTCAGGTCAGTTCTGAACAATCTGTTTAAATTTCATCATCCGAAAATTGAGAATTTGAAATGATTATATATCATGTTGCTCTGTTGATGCTAAGTTGAGATTCTCTTAAATATGAATTGCGCAATCATGCTTATGGTAGTTTCCTTCTGTCAAAATTGCATGAATCATATATGAATGAAGAATTTGAAATCATGTGTTGTGCTTTTATTACATTTCATGCACTTAGTCAGGGGGAGTTCAACCATTCTTGATTAACCACACTGCTGTTCATGCTTTGCTATTTACATGATGTATCTAGACAGAGGGAGACACTTTGATCATCTTGTTCACTCTCACCTGAAACCCTTCTGTCTAGTTTATTGGATCTTCTAATGCTCTCAATTTGTTTCAATTGAATTCTCTGCTGTCTTCACTGAAATAGCTGATCTGTCTGTAGTCCAGACTCAGTTACTGCTTGTTGATATACTTTCTTCTAATGCTCTTCTATCTTGTTGTTGACCCTTCCACCAGCTTATACTCATTCTTCACATATTTCTTAGCTGGTGTGACTGATTTGTTTCTATTGTTGATTAAGTTGGTCAGCTAAATTTTTGATCTGATCTGAGGAACACAAGCTGCAGGCCATGCAATTCAGTCTGAGAATCGTGTAGAAATTCCTATTATATAGGTTTAAGAATAACCACTAAATCAGACTGATATAAGATTTATGTATTCTCAGATTTGCATTTAAATGACTTGAAAATATCTGAATGGTAAGCTTTAATAAACTTTAACCACATATGTCATGAAATCCTTAGATTCACTCATCTGAAATCTGAAAATTTGAAATCGAGGCTACTTTGGTTGAGTTACATAAATTAAGTATTATTTTTAAACATTAACTTGAAAAAATGTTGACTAAATGAGAAAAAATGTGATTTCAGAGCAATGACTTGGTCACTGAGAAACTGGGTTATCTATCAATGAAATATAGTAAACCTATGTCATGAAATGCCATAGTTATCTCTGGTGAAAATGTATTGAAAAACCTGACAGAGCAATGACATATTTGTGTTGAGTAACTGGGGAGTCTGGCCTCTAATCAAGGTGTCTCCTCACGTAAAAAGATATTTCTATTGCTAACTCTGGTCTCAAAGTTGAGAGGCAATGACAGTCATCACACTAAGTAACTGGGTCACTTCACCTAAGACGTGTTGTGCCTCATGTAAAAAGGTGTTGATCAACTTAAATTGCTCAAGAAAAGTATAATGTGCTTCAAATGAAAATATCTTGCAAACTCTGTCAACTCATGCTCTTGTAAAAGTGTTTAATCTCAATACTAATCTGTGTAACTCTCAAAAGAGTCATTGAGATCTTGTGTGTAAGATAAAGATGATTGGTCATGAGTGTTATCTGATTAATTGGTTCACCTTTATTAAAACTTGAATTCAGATATAAGTATTGAGTTTAATTGACAAATTTGGTGTACATCATTATTAAATCAGGTTGGTCCAGTTGCCAATTCATAACCCTCTGTGATAGGAGAGTCTATTCATGTTCAGACTTATTGAAGTTGTGCATGCCTTACAACCCCTCATGATCTGATTCACCCCTGACAACTTGATCAATAGGAAATTTGTTGACAATCCTCTCTTAACTGTTGATTGATTGTTCCTTGAGATGTACTGTACTTTAAATGATTTCTCACCCCTACTCTTACGCTCTCTGTTGGAATCTTCCATCTTGTTTATGTAACCAGTTCTGGTTCTGTGGACTTTCCACCTGATTTATTCTACCCATACATTTGTGAGGTACCACAACCATTATTGTTTTGAATTCCTTGTGATGACAGATTTCAGATGGCTTCATTGGATAACCAGAGCTCATTCCTGCACTTCAGGGGGAGTTTTGGGTCATCTGCATTGAAGGGGAGATGTTATATCAATCTTTTCATACCTGCTTATTCTTTCTCTCTCAAACTTTTCTCTTTTTGATGAAGTCAAAGGGAGAGAATAGTTTGAGTCTGTGTGACTCATAGTGTTGCCATCATCAAAAAGGGGGAGATTGTTGTGCCCCTGTGGTTTTGTTGTCAGCAAGCACTATGAGTATGAATGATTGATCACCATGTGTCTACATATGAATGATTGATTGAGCATCTTATTTCCATGCATGCATGAAGAGTCATATGGGTTCTGGAATATAGAGTGCATTGTTAGTTCTCCTGCACATTGCATCGGTGCAATATCAGCCATATGCATACACTGCATCAGGCATTCATCAGTCGATTCAATTCAATGTCGATGCATGTTCATTATGCATACAAAGTCAGTGCAGGGTTAACTGTCTAGGCTTGTGCATTTCATAACTGTGTTTTATGGTGGCCATAAGCTAGTGCATGCATAGGCTCATGCATGCTCAAGGTATAAAGTCCGTACAGAGTCTTGCCTAGTCTGCATCAACTCAAGTCTGTACAACCTCCGTTGTTTCATTCGATTAGTCAATACAGCCAAGTGCTCTTCATGCATATGCATAGTTCGTGCATCATTTCACAAGTCTCTACATCGCCGCATGCTATCAAGTCTATACATCACCGCATGCTATCAAGTCTATACATTCATGAGCATAGTCAGTGCATTCGGTTGTTTCATGCATACACAAAGTCTGCACATTCTCTGCTGATATGTCCGTGCATCACTTTAAGAAGTCTGTATATCGTCTTGTCGCATGCACGCAGAGTCTGTACACTCGTTGACGGCATGTCCGAGCATCCATTTTCAATGTGCCTACTTCCCTATCTGCATTTGTGCAATCTTTCAAAACAAAGTCTATACACTCTTTACCATGCATTCAAAGTCTATACATTCTGCCGCATACATACGTAAGGTAGTGTCATGCACTCAAAGTCCACACGTGCACACGCATAGTTTGTGCATCATGCATTCATGCTTAAACTCTAGGCATAGCAAGTCTGCACATTGTTTGTACATTGCACGCAGAGTCTGCACACTCGTTGATGGCATGTCCAAGCATTCATCTTCAATGTGCATACTTTCCTATATGCATATCGCATTACAAGCCAGCAAGTCTGTACATCGTCTTGTACATTGCACACAAAGTCTATACATTCTCTGGTGGCATGTCCGTGCATTCACCTTCATTGTACATACTTTCTAATATGCATACTACATTATGTGCATCGAGTATGTACAAGCTTAGATCAAATCTCGAACCAACACTATGCTTTAACCTTTGCAGGATATCTGCTCGAAGAAATTAAGAAGGGCACGTGATCCAAGAATGAAGGATGTGCCAGGATCGTGCCAGCTTGTGGAACGCACTAAGTTTCGTTGGGTGAAAATATCGTGGGATATCGGTGTTCTTTTTCTCGGTTTATCTAGTGCGAGGGCGTGCCAGTCACCTAGGTGACAATGTGTTCGGGCTTCGAGACTGGAGTGGTCCGAAGCCCGGGATGCGCTCCATCTGACTGATCAGACGATTGTGGATATCGGGTCGGGACTGGAGACCCGCCGCGCCATAAAGGCCGCGACGTTAATTACATCCCCTCGGAGAGGGGAAGACCTCTGATTAATCGCCAAGAAAAGGGGTCAAATGACCTAAAGATCATTTTTCATTAAAGCATGCGAGTTGGGTTGACATGATTTAAACCCTCCGCGTCGGTATGTAAAACGGTGTTCAAAAACCATACAAATACTTGCTGCGAGTGCGGCGAATCTAATGAAAGTGCGGGATTAGATCCCGGTATATATATATATATCAGTCACTAACAGACAATTCCAGTATTCGGTCGAGAGTCCATATTCGAAGCATCGAAGGTAACAATAAAGACATTCGGATATCTACCGTAGGTATGGCACGCTTCACGTGGGTGCGGGATCGGATCCCGGAAGGAGTGGGTCAAGCTGATGAACTATCGGCCCAAGAGGTGCACGGGCCATGACCATGTCGGGGATCCCGAGGTCCACGTCCGATACCACGGGGCATCATTGCTTTTCTCTTCACGCACAGTCCGGGGGAGCGGGTTGTTAAGTGTAAAGCCAAAACTCGGCAACGTGCGCCCTCGCACGCGGATCGACCTGCGCGGTCAGGTCGCGAGGTTCGACCTGCCCGGTCAGGTCGTGGGGGTCAAGGGGGCAACGCCCCTTGCGGGGGTTTTCGGGGGCAGCGCCCCCGGAACAAAATTTGGATTATAGTGGAGGGGAGACTTTTGATTAGTTTTCTATTAACTTGAATTGCATGTTTTCTTTTATTTTCTTGATCACCTTCTCTCTTCCAGGCACGCCGGATTAAGTGATATTGAAGGGAGGGCGCGCCGGTTAAGGATGCCACATGGGGAAGGGCGCGCCGGTTTAAGGACACTACAAGGGGGCTGAAGGGCGCGCCAGTTTAAGGGAGTTCAAGGGGGGCGCGCCGGTTAAGGTCCAGGAAGGGGGCGCGCCGGTTTAAGGCTCAAATAGGAAGAGGTTCCACAGTATAGCGCGCCGGTTTAATGGGCTAGTGCAAGGGGGCGCGCCGGATAGCTGCAAGGAAAAAAAAATGGGTTTTGAGTGTGGGGTTAAACCGGCGCGGGGGGGTACATCGCCGGATTAACCCGCGCCGGATTAGGGGGCGCCGGATTAAGCATTGTATAGCTTCTTTCAACTCGTTTGTGCTCTATTTCTTCTTTCCTTCAACTGCAAGTTGATTTATTGATTGGTTTGTTCATCTTATTGGTGAATTGTGTTTGTGGAAAGAAGATTTAAGTGTTTTAAGTGTTTGTTCAGGTGGATTGTCATGATGATTCAAGTGTTTTATTAGAACAGTTTGCTGTGCAGGAACATGGAAGTTTAGCTTGTCTCAGTGGTTTAGTGTGTTTGTCTGTCTGTTCCTATGCATTCTCTGTTCTTACATGTTCTTCCTCCGGCAAAATTGGGGCAGCACCTCCCCCGGACTGACGATTGCCAGAGAAAATAGAGGAACACCAAGTGGATTGCTCCAGGGTGAACCTCAAAATGTAGACCTTATGCGGTCCGATAACCCAAGTGTGAGTGTGGAAAAGCTCGAGGACTAGCCTTCCAGAGCTCTCACGACTCACGGGTAATGATCCCTCGAAGGGGAACGAGTGGGGAGTGAGATCAGAAACGCTGGAGGCCAAGTAGAAAGGGAGGGGCTACAGCCTGAACGTATTCCGAAGGGGGAGAAGAAGATGCAACATATCAAGAAAAGAGGATCTCCCGAAGGATCGTTTTCATTTCACCACGAAGGGGTGCAAATACATGGGCTCTTCATGCATCTAAAGCAAGGAACCAAAGGGAAGAATACATCGGAGGAAAGAAAAAGAAACAAGGGGGGGAGGGGAGATCTGTATCTCCCTCACCTCACTCTCTGCTCTCTCCTTCTCTTTTCTCACTTCACTTCGCTCTCACAGGAACGCTGGCTTCGGGCTTCAAGGGGTTTCTCTCAGAAGAAGACTTCCACTTTTCAGGCTTCCAAGAGTTGTTCAACCCTTCCAACCTTCCAACCCATTTAAGCTTCGCCTGGGCGCTCCTTTTATAGGGGCCGGAGGCCCTGTTTTGGAGGGATGCCCTCTAGATTCTTCTTCCTCCCGTTGGTTCCTTGTTTCCCGCAACCACCACTGCAGCTGCTGACGTTGGTGACGTTGCCCTGCTGCTGCTGTCGACGTCGCCTCCGGCGAGGCTATGGTGTGATCGGGAGGGGGGCTCCGCTGGCACGTCCACCGCGAGCCACGTTGCTATCATCATTTGCTGAAGAATGGCCGGCCGATCGACGGAATGAGCGTTCGGCGGGATGGGGCTCGAGGACTTCCATTCACGGCATATGCTCGTTTGCCCGCCGGATCGAAGTGGGAGCTTTAACCATTTTAGGCTTGTTCGTCATCATGCCGTTCCCAGGAAACAGGGGACCGCATTGATGATGGGATGGCTTCACTGCACGCCGGATAAAGGCCTCAGAGAAAAGCTTGTTTCTAAACTAAGCGCGCCGTATTAGCACTCCAAGATGGGCGCGCCGGTTTAGTGCATTCAAAGGGGTGACCCTTCAACGGGAGCATGTCATTTTAACATAAAGCAAGGGAGTTCACGGGGCGCGCCGGACTAGCATCTTGTAAAGGGCGCGCCGGTTTAAGGCCCCCTTAGGGGCGCGCCGGTTTAAGGCTATTGGAAGGGGCGCGCCGGTTTAAAGACCATATAAGGGCGCGCCGGTTTAGACTTCGTCTCGGCTTCGCGGCTATTCGGATGGATGCTTATCCTCCTGTATTGCTTTAGTCGTAATGCACCGCCGTCGGGGTGTTTAGTTCAGGGCCTCTGCATCCCGATTTGGAACTTCGAGTTATCCCCGGCGCGTGCCGAACACGTGTTCGAATTCCCGAGTTTCTTTTGATTCAGCCTTTGGCAATGCCGACTGGAGAGCCGGGGCTGTCTCTTCAACGCGAGGGGATTCTTTGTCGGGTGACGGAGCACCGGGTAGGTATTCGTCCTGCTTGGAGGAGGCATAAGGTTTATTCAGCCTTTCTGTCTTCGACTCGCTCTCGAGTGCTGAGACGTGCATGTCGTACGATCATCATCATTTTTTTGACGTCCACAAATGCCCCCCGCTCGTGGGTGACGCAAACGAGAGATGAGTGCGCAGGGCCCGCGAGTGTGGAGTTCTTCGACAGGACGTCTGTTCTTCCGAGCCAGTGGGATGCTAGTCCGGTGCGAATTCACGGGAAAGCGCTCACTCCTTCAGCGAAGGGATGAGGGGATCGCTTCACCACATATGCACACAGACCGACATATCTGAGTGGAGGTTTGGTCGACAGCATGGTGGAATGCCGAAGCAAGAAGGAGGGGTTAAAGTTTCTCCGACTTGGACGAAAGGTCCAGATCGGATCGCACGGCTGAGGCCCTAGAAAGGCCTTAGGCGCCAAGTTAAAGGTGGGTTCGTTGACGCTGGGATTGCATCAACGCAAGGATTTTAATCTTCTTCCGACCCAGGCGAAAGGCCTAGATCAGAGCTTTTGGCGAGGGTGCCGCATAAGGTGAATTCGTCAATGCTGGGATTGCATCAACGCAAGGATTTTAGTTTTCTTCCGACCCAGACGAAAGGTCTAAATCGGAGCTTTCGGAAAGGGTGCCGCATAAAGTGGATTCGTCAACACTGGGATTGCATCAACGCAAGGATTTCAGTTTTCTTCCGACCCAGACGAAAGGTCTAAATCGGAGTTTTCGGCGAGGGGGCCGCATAAGGTGGATTCGTGAATGCTGAGATTGCATTAACGCAAGGATTTTGATTTTCATCCAACCCAGACGAAAGGTCTAAATCGGAGCTTTCGGCGAGGGTGCCGCATAAGGTGGATTCGTCGATGCTGGGATTGCATTAACGCAAGGATTTCGATTTTCTTCCGACCTAGACGAAAGGTCTAAATCGGAGCTTTCGGCGAGGATGCCGAATAAAGGTGAATTCGTCAATGCTGGGATTGCATCAACGCAAGGATTTTAGTTTTCTTCCGACCCAGACGAAAGGTCTAAACCGGAGCTTTCGGCGAGGGTGCCGAGTAAGGTAAATTCGTCAATACTGGGACTGCACCAACACAATGATTTCAATTTTCTTCCGACCCAGACGAAAGGTCTAAGTCGGAGCTTTCGGCGAGGGTGCCGCATAGGGTGGATTCGTCAATGCTGGGATTGCATTAACGCAAGGATTTCGGTTTTCTCCCGACCCAGACGAAAGGTCTAAATCGGAGCTTTCGGCGAGGGTGCCACATAAGGTGAATTCGTCAATGCTGGGATTGCATTAACGCAAGGATTTCAGTTTTCTTCCGACCCAGATGAAAGGTCTAAATCGGAGCTTTCGGCGAGGGTGCCACATAAGGTGAGTTCGTTGATGCCGGGATTGCATTAACGCAAGGATTTTAGTTTTCTTCCAACCCAGACGAAAGGTCTAAACCGGAGCTTTCGGCGAGGGTGCCGAGTAGAGTGGATTCGTCAATGCTGGGATTGCATCAACGCGAGGATTTCGGTTTTCTTCCGACCCAGATGAAAGGTCTAAATCGGAGCTTCCGGCAAGGGTGCCGCATAAGGTGAATTCGTCAATGCTGGGATTGCATTAACGCGAGGATTTCAGTTTTCTTCCGACCCAGACGAAAGGTCTAAACCGGAGCTTTCGGCGAGGGTGCCGAGTAAGGTAAATTCGTCAATGCTGGGACTGCACCAACGCAAGGATTTCAGTTTTCTTCCGACCCAGACGAAAGGTCTAAACCGGGGCTTTCGGCGAGGGTGCCGAGTAAGTGGATTCGTCAACGCTGGGATTGCATCAACGCGAGGATTTTGGTTTTCTTCCGACCCAGATGAAAGGTCTACATCGGAGCTTTCGGCGAAGATGCCGAGTAAAGTGGATTCGTCAATGCTGGGATTGCATTAACGCAAGGATTTTGGTTTTCTTCCGACCCAGACGGAAGGTCTAAATCGGAGCTTCCGACGAAGATGCCGAGTAAAGTAACACTAAGGAACAACTTCTTTCTTATTCTTTTTGTTTTCCTTCTTCTTTTTTTTTCTTTTTTCTTTTTTTTTCTTTTTTCTTTTTTTCTTTTTTTCTTTTTTCTTTTTTTCTTTTCTTTTCTCTTTTTTTTTGATGATCACGGTGGGACCGGATCACAAAGGTATGATAGTATCGTCGACATTGGGTTCATATCAACGCAATGGAATCAGGTTTAACCGGCTTAGGCGGAAGGTCTAAGCCATGTTACTCGGTTGAGGCCTCGGAGGGCCACGGGTGCCGAGTTGAGTTTTCGGGTACTTTATGTAAAAAGCTCCATGATGGAATCCTCTTCATTGTGGGGTATTGGTTTCAGTTGATCACCGAGCTGGGGAAGCGGCGCATGGTATAGTTTTAAGTGTTTCCCATTGAGTGGTGGGAATTGAATTTCCCCCCGGTGGTTGACGATGACATAAGCACCGCCTTCATAGACTTTCTGGACCACATAAGGTCCTGTCCAGTTTTCATTCAGTTTGCCTTTGGGGTTGGCCGCCATGACTTCTCTTCGCTTGACCATGACTAGGTCTCCCTTCTTGAATTCACGTTCTTTGACGAGTTTGTCAAAGGCGCGGGTCATACGGGCCTGGTAGACCTGTATGTTCTGCTGGGCTCTGAGCCGCCGTCCTTCCAGATCGGAGAGCTCCTCCAGTCTTCTTTCTATATTGGCTTGGCCATCTTTGACTAATTCATGCTGGATCGCCACCCATAGTGAGGGTACCTCCAGCTCTATCGGCACGACCGCTTCTGAGCCATACCACGGGGCATCATTGCTTTTCTCTTCACGCACAGTCCGGGGGAGCGGGTTGTTAAGTGTAAAGCCAAAACTCGGCAACGTGCGCCCTCGCACGCGGATCGACCTGCGCGGTTAGGTCGCGAGGTTCGACCTGCCCGGTCAGGTCGTGGGGGTCAAGGGGGCAACGCCCCTTGCGGGGGTTTTCGGGGGCAGCGCCCCCGGAACAAAATTTGGATTATAGTGGAGGGGAGACTTTTGATTAGTTTTCTATTAACTTGAATTGCATGTTTTCTTTTATTTTCTTGATCACCTTCTCTCTTCCAGGCACGCCGGATTAAGTGATATTGAAGGGGGGGCGCGCCGGTTAAGGATGCCACAAGGGGAAGGGCGCGCCGGTTTAAGGACACTACAAGGGGCTGAAGGGCGCGCCGGTTTAAGGGAGTTCAAGGGGGGCGCGCCGGTTAAGGTCCAGGAAGGGGGCGCGCCGGTTTAAGGCTCAAATAGGAAGAGGTTCCATAGTATAGCGCGCCGGTTTAATGGGCTAGTGCAAGGGGGCGCGCCGGATAGCTGCAAGGAAAAAAAAATGGGTTTTGAGTGTGGGGTTAAACCGGCGCGGGGGGGTACCGTGCCGGATTAACCCGCGCCGGATTAGGGGGCGCCGGATTAAGCATTGTATAGCTTCTTTCAACCCGTTTGTGCTCTGTTTCTTCTTTCCTTCAACTGCAAGTTGATTTATTGATTGGTTTGTTCATCTTATTGATGAATTATATTTGTGGAAAGAAGATTTAAGTGTTTTAAGTGTTTGTTCAGGTGGATTGTCATGATGATTCAAGTGTTTTATTAGAACAGTTTGCTGTGCAGGAACTTGGAAGTTTAGTTTGTCTCAGTGATTTAGTGTGTTTGTCTGTCTGTTCTTACGCATTCTCTATTCTTACATGTTCTTCCTCTGGCAAAATTTGGGCAGCACCTCCCCCGTACTGACGATTGCCAGAGAAAATTGAGGAACACCAAGTGGATTGCTCCAGGGTGAACCTCAAGATCTAGACCTCACGGCAGTCCGATAACCCAAGTGTGAGTGTGGAAAAGCTCGAGGACTAGCCTTCAAGAGCTCTCACGACTCACGGGCAATGATCCCTCAAAGGGGAACGAGTGGGGTAGGAGATCAGAAACATATCAAAAAAAGGAATCTCCCGAAGGATCACTTTCATTTCACCACGAAGGGGTGCAAATACATGGGCTCTTCATGCATCTAAAGAAAAGAACCAAAGGGAAGAATACATCGGAGGAAAGAAAAAGAAACAAGGGGGGGGAGGGGAGATCTGTATCTCCCTCACCTCACTCTCTGCTCTCTCCTTTCTCACTTCACTTCGCTCTCAGAGGAACACTGGCTTCGGGCTTCAAGGAGTTTCTCCCCCTCCAACCTTCCAATTCCCCCCCCCCAACCGGTTCAAGCTTCGCCTGGGCGCTCCTTTTATAGGGGCCGGAGGCCCTGTTTTGGAGGGATGCCCTCTGTATTTTCCTTCCTTCCGTTGGTTCCTTGTTTCTCGCAACCACCACTGCTGCTGCTGACGTTGGTGACGTTGCCCTGCTGCTGCTGTCGACGTCGCCTCCGGCGAGGCTATGGTGTGATCGGGAGGGGGGGGGGGCAGAGGCATAGCCTCCTCCTCCGCTGGCACATCCACCGCGAGCCACGTTGCTATCATCATTTGCTGAAGAATGGCCGGCCGCTCAACGGTATGAGCATTCGACGGTGCAGGGCTCGAGAACTTCCATTCACGGCATATGCTCAGTTGCCCGCCGGATCGAAGTGGGAGCTTTAACCATTTTGGGCTTGTTCGTCATCATGCCGTTCCCAGGAAACAGGGGACCGCATTGATGACGGGATGGCTTCACTGTACGCCGGATAAAGTCCTCAGAGAAAGGCTTGTTTCTAAACTAAGCGCGCCGTATTAGCACTCCAAGATGGGCGCGCTGGTTTAGTGCATTCAAAGGGGTGACCCTTCAATGGGAGCATGCCGTTTTAACATAAAGCAAGGGAGTTCACGGGGCGCGCCGGACTAGCATCTTGTAAAGGGCGCGCCGGTTTAAGGCCCCATTAGGGGCACGCCGGTTTAAGGCTATTGGAAGGGGCGCGCCGGTTTAAAGACCATATAAGGGCGCGCCGGTTTAGACTTCGTCTCGGCTTCGCGGCTATTCGGATGGATGCTTATCCTCCTGTATTGCTTTAGTCGTAATGCACCGCCGTCGAGGTGTTTAGTTCAGGGCCTCTGCATCCCGATTTGGAACTTCGAGTGATCCCCGGCGCGTGCCGAACACGTGTTTGAATTCCCGAGTTTCTTTTGATTCAACCTTTGGCAATGCCGACTGGAGAGCCGGGGCTGTCTCTTCAACGCGAGGGGATTCTTTGTCGCGTGACGGAGCACCGGGTAGGTATTCGTCCTGCTTGGAGGAGGCATAAGGTTTATTCAGCCTTTCTGTCTTCGACTCGCTCTCGAGTGCTGAGACGTGCATGTCGTACGATCATCATCATTTTTTTGACGTCCACAGACACATAGTTGACTGCCACAAGAAAGTACTCATGTCCGAATGATGGTGAAAAGGGCCCCATAAAATCAATTCCCCAAACATCAAAGATTTCGACCACTAGAATGGGGTTGAGTGGCATCATATCCCGTTTGCTCATGTTTCCAATGGCTTGACACCTAAGACAAGTCTTGCTAAATTCATAGGCATCTTTGAAGAGAGTGGGATAGAAGAATCCACTTTGTAACACTTTAGCGGCTGTTTTCTTTCCCGCAAAGTGTCCCCCACAACCTAAAGTGTGACAAAAGTTCAGAACGCTTTGTTGTTCCTCCTCGGGGACACACCTTCTAATTATTTGATCCGGACCCATGTGGAACAATTCAGGATCTTCCCAGAAATAGTGTTTGATTTTGGCAAAGAAATGTTCTTTTTCATGTTTAGACCACTCATTAGGAATTTGTTCCACAGCTAAGTAGTTGACAATGTCTGCAAACCATGGGACTTGACTATGGGTGATGGACAAGAGGTGTTCATCTGGAAATGAATCATGCAAAAGAGCATTATCAGTTGTGAGAATCCGAAAAAGATGATCGGCAACTTTATTCTCAGAACCTTTTTTATCTCGGATCTCAAGATCGAATTCTTGGAGTAAGAGGATCCACCTAATGAGTCTAGGCTTGGCATCCTTCTTGGAGAACAAATATTTGAGAGCTGAGTGATCAGAGTACACAATGACTTTTGCCCCTAAGAGATATGATCGAAATTTTTCAAGGGCAAAGACAACAACTAACAGCTCCTTTTCTGTGGTGGTGTAGTTAAGCTGAGCATCAGCGAGGGTGCGACTTGCATAATATATCACCACTGGTCACTTGTCAATTCTTTGGCCTAGAACTGCCCCGATAGCATAGTCGGAGGCATCACACATGATTTCAAAAGGCAAAGACCAATTGGGAGATTGGAGAATGGGTGCCTTGGTCAAAGTCTCTTTAAGGGTATTAAAAGCCCTTAAGCAAGCAGCATCTAGATGGAATGGGGCATCTTTGGCCAAGAGAAGAGTTAACGGGCGGGCAATCTTAAAAAAGTTGTTGATGAACCGGCGGTAGAAGCCGGTATGGCCAAGGAATGAACGGATTTGCTTCACCGAGGTTGGAGGAGGGAGATTAGAAATAAGGTCAATTTTTGCCTTATCTACCTCTATACTGCGTTCAGACACAATGTGACCCAAGACTATGCCCTCTTGAACCATGAAGTGGCTCTTTTCCCAACTAAGAACAAGGTTTGTTTCAATACATCTTGCAAGCACTTTCTTCAAATTTTCTAAGCAATTTTCAAATGACTCCCCTAACATAGAAAAATCATCCATAAAGATCTCCAAGAATTCTCTTACCATATCGGAGAAAATGGCCATCATGCACCTTTGAAAAGTGGCCGGTGCATTGCAAAGATCGAATGGCATTCTCCGAAAGGCAAATGTTCCATATGAGAAAGTGAATGTGGTCTTCTCTTGGTCTTCCGGATAAATGGCCACTTGATTGTACCCAGAATATCCATCTAGGAAACAAAAATATCTTTGGCCCGCCAATTTCTCTAGAATTTGGTCAATAAAGGGGAGTGGAAAATGGTCCTTTTTGGTCATGGCATTGAGTTTCCTATAATCGATGCACACTCTCCATCCCGTGGTGGGCCTAGTGGGCACATCTTCTCCTTGTTCATTTTGGACCACGGTGAGTCCCGATTTCTTAGGAACTACTTGAGTGGGACTCACCCATTGGCTATCCGATATGGGATAAATAATTCCCGCATTGAGCCATTTGACAACCTCCTTTTTCACCACCTCCTTCATGTTCGGGTTCAACCTCCTTTGCATTTCCCGACTAGGTTTGACGTTGTCCTCTATGTAAATGTGATGCATGCAAATAGACGGACTTATCCCCTTAAGATCGGCCACTGTCCAACCTATGGCACCCTTGTGAGTCCTAAGGACTTCTAGGAGAAGTGTTTCTTGGGTAGGGGTAAGATTGGAAGCTAAGATAACAGGAAGGGTTTGATCGGGGCCTATGAATGCATATTTGAGGGAGTCCGGAAGGGGCTTAAGCTCAAGTTTAGGAGGGCTTTCAAGTGATGGAAGGGCTGGTTCATCTTGCAAAGCTGGAAGTGGTTCAACCTTATGCCAAATGCTACTATGATGAGGGGAATCTTGAAGAGCATTGACCTCCTTTATCCGACCCATGCCCAGATCATTCTCAATAAGTTCATCGTAGATGTCTATGAAGTGGCATTCTTCATCTAGGTCCAAATATTGGGAGGCTTTGAACACATTGAGAGAAACTTTTTGACCTCCGAATGAGATGTCCATCGTCCCCGTAGCACAATTGATGTTGGCTTTCGCAGTAGCAAGGAATGGGCGGCCTAGGATGATTGGGGTGTGACTTAGCTCCGAGGAGGAGGCCATGTCAAGAATGAGGAAATCAACGGGGAAGTAGCAATCATGGACTTTCACAATCACATCCTCTATCAAACCTCGAGGGGTCTTGACTGAGCGATCGGCCAGTTGGAGAATGACGGGGGTTGGCTTGAGTTCCCCTATATCAAATTGCTCATAAACAGAGGTGGGTAAAAGATTGACACTAGCTCCTAAGTCGAGGAGGGCACGGTCAAAGGTTACACCACCTATATCACATGAGATGAGGGGAGCACCGGGATCCTTCAACTTTCTAGGGAGATTATTCATCAAGACTGCACTAACATCCTCGGAGAGCCAAATTTTCTTAGGGGTCGACTTGAGCCCTCTTCTTGGAGTGCAAAGCTCTTTGAGAAATTTGGCGTATGCCGGAACATGTTTTATGGCATCTAGGAGTGGAATATTGATGTGAACTTGTGAAAAGAGCTCCATGAATTCCTCATTTTGGGCCGGCCTAGTCTTAGTGGGCTTGGGTTCCAGGGCATTAGGAAAGGGGACCTTGGGTTGATAGAAATTTGGATCTTCATGGGCCTTTCCTTTCCCTTTAGGATCTCCCCCCAACTTATCTTGAGTGCAATCCTCCTTGCTTGCATCCTCATTATCTTGATTCTTTTCTATAGAATCTTACAACTCCTTTCCATCCTTATATGGGTCATCTAACACCTTCCCACTCCTCAAAGTTGAAATAGCCTTGACATTTTCAAATTGTGGGCCTTTAGGTTGGGCTTGTGGGATGGGTTGAGGTAGGAGGCCTGATTGTGGAGGAAAACCTGGGGATTGGTTTCTTGGGTTGGCCACGGGTTGACTTGGAAGTTGACCCACTTCTCTTCTCATTGTCGCTTCCGCCAATTGTCCTATTTGACTTTCCAACTTGGAAATAGATTGTTGTTGATTCAAGATGATTTCTTGGAGTTGATTGAATTTATCTTCAAAGTTGGATTGAGGCGGAGGTTGGTAAGTGGGTTGGCCTTGATTAGATTGAAAATGTGAATAGCCCATAGGAAGGAATTGAGCTTGTGGACCTCTACCAAATGGATTGAAGGTGTTAGGTTGGGTTTGAAATTGACTTTGCATGGGTTGCTTTTGGGCTTGATGAATAGAGGGGTTGGTTGCTTGAGGTAGAGCTTGTTGGGATTTCCAAGAAAAGTTCGGGTGATTCCTCCAGCCCGGATTGTATGTGTTTGAAAATGGGTCATTATTGGGCTTAGAGAATCCTTGGGCTGCAAAGACTTGCTCCTGGATGGCAGGGGGTAATTGAGCCGCAGTTGGACACTCCGTGATGTGATGGGATGGGCTTGCACATAGAGTGCATGCCTCATATGGAGTGACAGATTGACCCGAGTAGGAATGGGATGATGGTTGGCAAGAAGGGTCTTTCAAAGTCAAGAGTTGGTCTAACTTTTGAGTTAGACTCTCTACTTTATCCAATTTTTGAGTGATGAGACTTATGTCCAATCTTGGTTCAAAATCACCTCGGGCCTTGACCTCATATAATCCGGCCCGCTTGGAGGGCCCAATGGATCTCTCATAGGATGATAAAGAAGCATGATTGATAGAATTCTCACTAAGCATTTCGAACAAATCATACGCCTCATCCTCACTTTTGCTCATGAATGCCCCTCCACATGATGCATCTACCATTTGTCTAAATTGATCAGATAGACCCTCATAAAAAGCTTGGACTATTTGCCATTTGGACAACCCATGGTGAGGACACTTCCTAAGCAATTCCTTGAGTCTTTCCCATGACTCATGCATTTGTTCCCCTGGAGTTTGGGTAAAACCCGTGATTGCCCTTCTCATAGTATTGGTGCGGCCTATAGGGTAGAACTTCTTCAAAAATTCTTGTTGCATCTCGGCCCAAGTTCTCATTGGCTTCCCTATAGTGCCTAACCAATATTTAGCTTTATCCTTAAGAGAGAATGGAAAGAGGGTCAATCTAAGGGCATCATCCGAGAAATTTTGGATTTTTACCGTGGAACAAATTTCTAAAAATTCATCAATGTGCTTGTAGGGGTCCTCATTGGTATTTCCATAAAATGAGGGGAGCATTTGAATTGTGCTTGACTTGATCTCATAATGGATGGCTTGATTTTGAGGAATGTAAATGCAAGATGGAGGTTGATATTGGTTGGGAATGAAATAATCCTTCATTTGCTTTGGAGGATTGGGATTTCGGCCATGAGATTTTGATGGTGAGGTCCTTGATTTTCGGCCATAAGATCTTCTTGGAGATCGTCTCTTGGATACAAGACTCTCTCAATTTCTTGAATGGGTCCTAGTAGGTTTGGATGTTGAGATCTTCTACCTTGCATAAACTAGGACGAAGAGAGAGATGAAAGAGATTTTTTTTTACGATGATTTTTGTTTTGTTTTGTTCTAATTTTTGATTTTGATACAAACTAGGACGAAGAGAGAGAAGATGAGATTTTTTTATTTTTATTTTTATTTTTTTATTTTTCAAACACAAACAAGTTATCACACAAATTACTTAATGCCCTAGATGTGACCTAGACCTACAAATTGGATTTCACAAAATGGCTAAAGTGAAACTTAAGTTCACCCTCAATATTTCCACCGGCCAGGTAAGGGGTGGGGTAGTGGGAGGTTCCCCCTACTTTCGTAGGGACCTAATTATGCCAAACCACTAGCCCGCTTAAGGCGTTTGCCGTCCGACCGTCTTGCCTTAGGCACCGATTTTCATAAGAGGGTAAGCCCAAATAACACAAGAACCACAATATGAACCTAGGGCCAACGTCTATTGAATTTTATTTAGGGTCTAGGTGATGCAAAGATGAAAGAAATTGTGGTTTGTGGGCTAAGGAAGGGTGATGAAATCCGCACCTTATCTTGCTTATGGGTATTGCCCTTAGAATGTTTTAGAAATGATATGCAACAAACCAAGTTCAAACAAGGGGTTCTATGCAAGCATGAAAATGCATGAGCATGCTTTTGAAAAAAAATAGAGTACTCACATTGCCTCCCGCAATCTTCAATAATGCAATTAACAATAATTAAACAACAAGGAAAAATAAATTCTATCCTAAATGATGCATGACCTAAAAGATGGAAGTGTGGGTTCTACTCTTACAATGAAGATTTTTATTGAAGTTCAAGTGATGATTTTTTTTTTTTATTTAGTGAACCATCTAACCACAAGATATGAAATGTAGAGAAATGAAATTAAAATGAAGGAGGAAAAGTTTAGATACTTACTTGAAAAAGCGTTCCCTCGTTCTTTTTTTTCTTTTTTTTTTGAAATGAAATGACAAAAAGACTAAGGAAAGGGAGGAGAGCTTACCTCTTAACTGCTTCTTTTTTTTTCTTTTTTTAGCTTCGATTCTTGAAGTGCGTTCCCTCGTTCTCTTTTTTTTTTCACCTGTAGAAATAAGAAAAAGAAAGAGATATTAGTACACTTATAAACACAAGGAAAACAAAGTTCTTAAACCAAAAATCATCATTCCTCCCCGGCAACGGCGCCAAAAATTGATAACGCGAAAGTTCGTCGTTTAAAACATGCGTATCAATCTTAAAATTTCCAACTCGCACTAGATGAAGGTAAGACGTAATAAGGTGGCGAGAAGGGTCGAATCCACAGGGAAGAAGAAAATTTTAAAGTTAAAAACCTTGGAGTCATTTAGAAAACACTTGTGATTTTATTTTGTTTAAAGAAAATAGTGAAATGAAGAACAAACCAAACACTTAATTAAAAACACCTATGATTATGCGCCTATGCTATAGAAATTAATTGCATGAAGTGAAAAGAAGAGATAGAAGAAGGGGGTAGAGATGGAAGAAGATCAAGAACTAGATCAAGAGAACAACTTTCATTAACTTAAAAGGAAGAGTACATGAAATGTGAAACAAGTTTACACTAATGGCACAATGGGATTACAATGAAGTGAAATAAAACTAAAGCAATAACAAAAAGAGGAGCCTAAGGTGTGAAGATGGTAGTAGCAATGGTGATGACACCGTCGTCTCCTCCTCACCGAGCCTTGGAGAGGATCGCTCCGCCTTGAAAGAGATCGTCGTGGGAAGAGGTGGATGAAGAAGCCGTCGCCATCCACGTCACGAGCCTTGGAGCGTCGCCCGTCTTGATGTGCACGCCGCCATGAAAGGGGAGTTGTGGAGGATAAACTTTGGAGAGAAATATAGAGAGAAATGTGGAAGGGTTTGTGTGGAGATGAAGAAAGAAGAAGATGGGAGAGTAAAATAGTGAGAAAATAAATATAACTCGTAAACAAAGAAGAATTAGAGGAAGTGATAGAAGAAGAAAATCTAGATCTACATACTAGGAAGAACTTTGATGAAGAACTCAGAGAGAAAAGAAGAGTGGAAGGGCTTCAAAACTGAGAAATAACAAAAGCTAGAACCTCGGATGAACAGTGAAATTACAGGACAGCAAGTTGAAAAATAAGAAATAAGCTTTAAAACTAGAAGGAATTAGAAGATGGTCAAGAAGACGAAGTTGTAGAGAACGTAAAAATAAAGAACTTTCATGAAGAAAGCAAGAGGGGAAAATGACTAGAAGGGTGAGAAAAAAGGGGAAGAACAGAGAGAAACACTGGTTCACAGATGAACAGGATAGCACAATGAAAAATACGAAATAGCTTCAAAACCAGAAGGAATTAGAAGATGAGCAAGAAGAAGCAATTGTAGAGGACTTAAAAAAAAAGAACTTTCATGAAGACCACAAGAGAAGAAAAGGGACGGAAGAGGGCGAACTCGGTGGCTTAAGAAGATGTGAGAGGGAGAGGGAGAGAAAAATTGCCAAAAGAAGAACTCCTTTCTCCTCCTTGTCATGGGCTATTTATAGGGAAAGTTGGGTAGATGAAGGGTGGAGATTGTATCAAAAGGAGATGGATGACTGATATTTAAGTGGAATATGGTGCACGGGGAAGAGAAAAAGTAGGTGGGCACCCCCTTTCTTGGACTTTGGGCACCCCCTTTCCCAAGGCTCATCATGTCTCTCCTTTATTTCAAACTTTGAATTCAATTTTCCCTCCAACCGAAATATGTGTTTCTTTTCCTCAATTTTAAACTTTTGAAATTTCTTTTCCCTCCAATCAAAATATGTGCTTTTTGACTTGGTCAAAGTAGTGGTGACAGTTTTACCCCCGGCTTCTTCTGTAATTACCTTCGGTGTCCTACACACACATAATTACACTTTAGTCCACAAAAATTACCACAATGTGCACATAAATCTCAAATGCTCATGATTATGCAATGGAGAATTAATGCTCATGACCCTCAACTTTAATTTATTATTAAATAAGATAATCGATTTAATCAATTTACGTGAAAGCTCCAATTTAAATGCGGAGTTGAGGTTAACTATGAAATATGCATAATTACCTAATTATATGCACATAAAATGGTGTACATGCAATGAATTATCATAACAAATGGACACTTATCAGTCTCTATTTACGTCGGCCCCACTCGGCACCACACGTCCGAGTCGCTTCTCGTCACAAAGGCGTTCGCAGAGCCCACCCAAACGGGGGCGAGCCCTGCACCACCGGGCCTTATAGGTCGTCGTCCACCGCGTCCTTATGGGTGCGATCATACCAGCTGTAGCAACTCAAAAATTTTTATATGCCTTTATATATATATATAAAAGAAATAATAAAAAATGAAAATAAAATAAATTATGAATATTTTTTTGTTATGCAAACAAGAGCCCTATTCCACGTGTTAACACAAACGGCGAGATTCGCGATACGATTTCAAAAAGATGAAGACGTCGGCATCCAATTTTTATTAGCTTTAATCTAATCCTAATTAATGGATGAGGTCATTCTTACATCATTGAATAAATGAGGTCATAGATTATGTCATCCACATAGTGGAACAAAGTTGGTGTAATGGGGTTGGTGTAATAGTGGAACAAAGTTGGTGTAATGGGGTTGGTGTAATAGTGGAACAAGGTTGGTATGATGGAATGAGGTTGGTGGAATTGTGAAAGTAAGTGGGAGATTTTGGCCTATAAATAGGGCTATGCTCTTCCATACTCAAATCACAACTCTCTTGGGAGGAATTGCTGGTTGGAGAGAGGGATAAAGCTCGAAGTTGGAGGAGTGTCGAAAGCATTCTTCGTTCTTAAATTTCTTAATCTTTGATCTTCAAAAAGGTAGGTGTTCTCTCAGGCTAAACTCAAATTAATGCATGCATTAGATGTAGATGTATGGTTACTTTGATTCTATATCATTTTCCCCAAATTTTATCGAGTATTGATCATGCTATCCATACAATTAGACATAATATTTTAACTGAGATTTTTAACCGCTTGAAGATCCGTCTCGGATCACGGTGTCTTTCTAAGACTGTGTTCCGGATGCGCGATCTCTACCCTGATTGTGATATTTTCAGGTTATATATCATCTAGCATTTTAGATATGTCATGTTAAGTTACATATCATTTAAATTTACACACGATTAAGTTAAGGTTATGAAAGATAATAATTCTATTCCATGAGCTTATGTTTCCGTCCTAGTTCTTGTTACCTTCATGATATCCTTGATCTCCATGACTATATTATATCTCTGGCATGCTAAATGGAGTAGATATTATCTGTTAAAATTACATGGACTTAGTTGCATAATCATGAGTTTTGACGATTTTCATGATATCACGTTACCGTATTTTCAACAAGTCGTGTAAATAACTAGATTTCCAAGGAAAAATGGTGCCTAAGGAAAGAGGTCCACGGGCAAACACTTTAAGTGGATAAGTGGTTTATTAATTAGGACTTTGAGAATGCGAGGGGAGCCTCCCACTATCCCACCTCTTACCTGGCTATAATTCCTCAATTTTCTAATTAAGCACCCGACTGTGAAAAACTTTATCTAAGCCTATTTAACAAGATTTTTCGAGAGAACCATTCAAGCCGTGTCCATCAATCCAATTCGTTTATCAACTTAATGACATTAGACATGATGCCTTCTTATTATCTTAATGTCGTTAAACATTATGTCTTAAAATCATCCTTGAACTTCTCTTACATCTACTTGAAATCATGTACTATTGGTCCCTTGAATGATAATTTTGCTAGATCTGTACTTTATTTCATAAGCTCTACCTTGAAATTCTTTGGCCATACATATTATGTGGATGTCTAAATACACTTGGGATCTATGATCCATAACCCAATGCCTGGCGTTAATGGGGCCCGGTCTGGTATTGGGGGGAGCGCCAGAAAGTACTTGTGCCCATGGGAGTTGAATGACCTGGTGTGGCATTACACCGAAGTGCTTGACTTGCTATATTAATTTATGACATTCCACAGTTTGTGAATTTCCTGACTTGCTTTGAATACATGAAGTACTTGACTTGTACATACTTGCGTAAAATGGCCAATTCCATAATATTACTTGCTACATGATCATTCTCTACTTGAACTTTACTCTTGATATCTTGTCTACTTGTGATTCCAATTACTGCATTACTTAACTCTCTCTCCTATACTTGTTCCATATTTTATTTATGTTTCTCGGCATAGCACATACCTTTATCCAAACTGCTAATTACTTTAAGTTGCCTGGTATAGAGATATAAGTCCTACTGAGTATTTCGCTCACCCTACGTTTTCCGGTTAACATTTCAGGTAATTCCGATGATGAACCCCAAACTCATGGAATGAGCTAGACTGATCAAGGAATCAAGATTACCTTAGTTACCTAGGTTTATGAACAGTTGCTCTCACTAGAATTATGTTTTTATTTTGAAGTTGTATCTTGCCTCGTAAGGCATAAGAATGTTGTAAAACTTTATTTTGATGAAATAAGAGTATCCATTTCTTCTTATCTGTTCTTATGGTTTGGACCCCAATCTTCGTGCTTTGAATGACTTGAGTGTTTCGACTCGTCGCGCATCGATATTCTGCGTCGGGGCATGACACCAGCACTAACGCATCGGATCCCATCAGAACTCCGAAGTTAAGCGTGCTTGGGCGAGAGTAGTAATAAGATGGGTGACCTCTTGGGAAGTCCTCGTGTTGCACCCCTTTTTGCACACCGGCGCTTCCTTTGGACCCTACCGCTGGCTCTGGCCACGACGAGTCAACCGCCCATATCTGATTAAGCGAACGATCTCAGAAATCGACTACGTCAATTTCCAGCCCCGCCATCATCTCTTGCCATTTTCGAAAACATATTATAATACCCATTCCGATAACCGTACAAAACGTTGTCACTATTTACGTCGGCCCCACTCGGCACCACTCGTCTGAGTCGCTTCTCGTCATAAACGCGGTCGTAGTGCCCACCAAGACAGGGCGAGCCCTGCACCACCACGTCAATTTCCAGCCCCGCCATCTTCTCTTGCCATTTCCGGTAACATATTATAATACCCATTCCGATAACCGTACAAAACGTTGTCGCTATTTACGTGGGCCCCACTCGGCACCACATGTCCGGGTCGCTTCTCGTCACAAAGGCGGTCGCAGAGCCCACCCAGACTGGGGCGGGCCCTGCACCACCATACCTTATAGGTCGTCATCCACCGCGTCTTTGTGGGTGCGATCATACCAACACTAACGCACAGGATCCCATCAGAACTCCGAAGTTAAGCGTGCTTGGGTGAGAGTAGTACTAAGATGGGTGACCTCTTGGGAAGTCCTCGTGTTGCACCCCTTTTTGCGCACTGGCGCTTCCTTTGGGCCCTACCGCCGGCTCTGGCCACGACGAGTCAACCGCCCACATCTGACTAAGCGAACGACCTCAAAAATCGACTACGTCAATTTCCAGCCCCGCCATCTTCTCTTGCCATTTTCGAAAACATATTATAATACCCATTCCGATAACCATACAAAACGTTGTCGCTATTTACGTCGGCACCACACGTCCGAGTCGCTTCTCGTCACAAAGGCGGTCGCAGAGCCCACCCAAACGGGGGCGAGCCCTGCACCACCGGGCCTTATAGGTCGTCGTCCACCGCATCATTGTGGGTGCGATCATACCAGCACTAACGCACCGGATCCCATCAGAACTTCGAAGTTAAGCGTGCTTGGGTGAGAGTAGTACTAAGATGGGTGACCTCCTGGGAAGTCCTCGTGTTGCACCCCTTTTTGTGCACCGGCGCTTCCTTTGGGCCCTACCGCCGGCTCTGGCCACGACGAGTCAACCGCCCACATCTGACTAAGCGAACGACCTCAGAAATCGACTACGTCAATTTCCAGCCCCGCCATCTTCTTTTGCCATTTCCGAAAACATATTATAATACCCATTCCAAGAACCGTACAAAACGTTGTCGCTATTTACGTCGGCTCCACTCGGCACCACTCGTCCGAGTCGCTTCTCGTCACAAACGCGGTCGCAGAGCCCACCCAGACGGGGGCGAGCCCTGCACCACCACGTCATTTTCCAGCCCCGCCATCTTCTCTTGCCATTTCCGGAAACATATTATAATACCCATTCCGATAATCGTACAAAATGTTGTCGCTATTTACGTGGGCCCCACTCGGCACCACATGTCCGGGTCGCTTCTCGTCACAAAGGCGGTCACAGAGCCCACCCAGACTGGGGCGGGCCCAGCACCACCATACCTTATAGGTCGTCGTCCACCACGTCCTTGTGGGTGCGATCATACCAACACTAACGCGCTGGATCCCATCAGAACTTCGAAGTTAAGCATGTTTGGGCGAGAGTAGTACTAAGATGGGTGACCGCCTGGGAAGTCCTCGTCTTGCACCCCTTTTTGCGCACCGGCGCTTCCTTTGGGCCCTACCGCCTGCTCTGGACACGACGAGTCAACCGCCCACATCTGACTAAGCGAACGACCTCAAAAATCGACTACGTCAATTTCCAGCCCCGCCATCTTCTCCTGCCATTTTTGAAAACATATTATAATACCCATTCCGATAACCGTACAAAACGTTGTCGCTATTTACGTCGGCACCACACGTCCGAGTCGCTTCTCGTCCCAAAGGCGGTCGCAGAGCCCAACCAAACGGGGGCGAGCCCTGCACCACCGGGCCTTATAGGTCGTCGTCCACCGCATCCTTGTGGGTGCGATCATATCAGCACTAACGCAGCAGATCCCATCAGAACTCTGAAGTTAACCGTGCTTGGGCGAGAGTAGTACTAAGATGGGTAACCTCCTGGGAAGTCCTCGTGTTGCACCCCTTTTTGTGCACCGACGCTTCCTTTGGGCCCTACCGCCGGCTCTGGCCACGACGAGTCAACCGCCCACATCTGACTAAGCGAATGACCTCAGAAATCGACAACGTCAATTTCCAGCCCCGCCATCTTCTCTTGCCATTTCTGAAAACATATTATAATACACATTCCAAGAACCGTACAAAACGTTATCGCTATTTACGTCGGCCCCACTCGGCACCACTCGTCCGAGTCGCTTCTCGTCACAAACGAGGTCGCAGAGCCCACCCAGACGGGGGCGAGCCCTGCACCACCACGTCAATTTCCAGCCCCGCCATCTTCTCTTGCCATTTCCGAAAACATATTATAATACCCATTCCGATAACCGTACAAAATGTTGTCGCTATTTACGTGGGCCCCACTCGGCACCACATGTCCGGGTCGCTTCTCGTCACAAAGGTGGTCGCAGAGCCCACCCAGACTGGGGCGGGCCCTGCACCACCATACCTTACAGGTCATCGTCCACCACGTCCTTGTGGGGGCGATCATACCAACACTAACGCGCCGGATCCCATCAGAACTCCGAAGTTAAGCGTGCTTGGGTGAGAGTAGTACTAAGATGGGTGACCGCCTGGGATGTCCTCGTGTTGCACCCCTTTTTGCGCACCGGCGCTTCTTTTGGGCCCTACCGCCGGCTCTGGCCACGATGAGTCAACCGCCGACTAAGCGAACGATCTCAGAAATCAACTACGTCAATTTCCAGCCCCGCCATCTTCTCTTGCCATTTCCGAAAACATATTATAATACCCATTCCGATAACCGTACAAAACGTTGTCGCTATTTACGTCGGCCCCACTCGGCACCACATGTCCGAGTCGCGCTTCAAGTCACAAAGGCGGTCACAGAGCCCACCCTGACGGGGGCGAGCCCTGCACCACCGGGCCTTATAGGTCGTCGTCCACCGCATCCTTGTGGGTGCGATCATACCGGCAGTAACGCACCGGATCCCATCAGAACTCTGAAGTTAAGCGTGCTTGGGCGAGAGTAGTACTAAGATGGGTGACCTCCTGTGAAGTCCTCGTGTTGCACCCCTTTTTGCGCACCGGCGCTTCCTTTGGGCCCTACCGCCGGCTCTGACCATGACGAATCAACCGCCCACATCTAACTAAGCGAACGACCTCAAAAATCGACTACGTCAATTTCCAGCCCCGCCATCTTCTCTTGCCATTTTCGAAAACATATTATAATACCCATTCCGATAACCGTACAAAACGTTGTCGCTATTTACGTCGGCCCCACTCGGCACCACCTGCCCGAGTCGCTTCTCGTCACAAAGGCGGTCGCAGAGCCCACCCAAATGGGGGCGAGCCCTGCACCACCGGGCCTTATAGGTCGTCATCCACTGCATCCTTATGGGTGCGATCATACCAGCACTAACGCACCGGATCCCATCAGAACTCTGAAGTTTAGCGTGCTTGGGCGAGAGTAGTACTAAGATGGGTGACCTCCTGGGAAGTCCTCGTGTTGCACCCCTTTTTGTGCACCGGCGCTTCCTTTGGGTCCTACCACCGGCTCTGGCCACGACAAGTCAACCGCCCACATCTGACTAAGCGAACGACCTCAGAAATCGACTACGTCAATTTCCAGCCCCGCCATCTTCTCTTGCCATTTCCGAAAATATATTATAATACCCATTCCAAGAACCGTACAAAACGTTGTCGCTATTTACGTCGGCCCCACTCGGCACCACTCGTCCGAGTCGCTTCTCGTCACAAACGCGGTCGTAGAGCCCACCCAGACGGGGGCGAGTCCTGCACCACCACGTCAATTTCCAGCCCCGCCATCTTCTCTTGCCATTTCCGGAAACATATTATAATACACATTCCGATAACTGTACAAGACGTTGTCACTATTTACGTCGGCCCCACTCGGCACCACATGTCCGAGTGGCTTCTCGTCACAAAGGCGGTCGTAGAGGCCACCCAGACGGGGGCGAGCCCTGCCCCACCGGACCTTATAGGTCGTCGTCCACCGCATCATTGTGGGTGCGATCATACCAACACAAACGCACCTGATCCCATCAAAACTCCGAAGTTACGCGTGCTTGGGCGAGAGTAGTACTAAGATGGGTGACCTCCTGGGAAGTCCTCGTGTTGCACCCCTTTTTGCGCACCTGCGCTTCCTTTGGGCCCTACCGCCGGCACTGGCCACGACGAGTCAACCGCCCACATCTGACTAAGCGAACGACCTCAAAAATCGACTACGTCAATTTCCAGCCCCGCCATCTTCTCTTGCCATTTTCAAAAACATATTATAATACCCATTCCGAGAATCGTACAAAACGTTGTCGCTATTAACGTGGTCCCCACTCGGCTCCACATGTCCGGGTCGCTTCTCGTCACAAAGGCGGTCGCAGAGCCCACCCAGATTGGGGCGGGCCCTGCACCACCATACCTTACAGGTCGTCGTCCACCACATCTTTGTGGGTGCGATCATATCAATACTAACGCAACGAATCCTTTCAGAACTCCGAAGTTAAGCGTGCTTGGGCGAGAGTAGTACTAAGATGGGTGACCTCCTGGGAAGCTCTCGTGTTGCACCTTTTTTTGAGCACCGGCGCTTCCTTTCGGCCCTACCGCCGGCTCTGGCCACGCCGAGTTAACCGCCCACATCTGACTAAGCGAACGACCTCAGAAATCGACTACGTCAATATCCATCCCCGCCATATTCTCTTGCCATTTCCGAAAACATATTATAATACCCATTCCGATAACCGTACAAAACGTTGTCACCATTTACGTCGGCCCCACTCGGCACCACTCGTCCGAGTCACTTCTCGTCACAAACGCGGTCGCAGAGCCCACCCAGACGGGGGCGAGCCCTGCACCACCACGTCAATTTCCAGCCCCGTCATCTTCTCTTACCATTTCCGGAAACATATTATAATACCCATTCCGATAACCGTACAAAACGTGGTCGCTATTTACGTGGGCCCCACTCAGCACCACATGTCCGGGTCGCTTCTCGTCACAAAGGCGGTCGCAGAGCCCACCCAGACTGGGGCGGGCCCTGAACCACCATACCTTATAGGTCGTCGTCCACCGCGTCTTTGTGTGTGCGATCATACCAACACTATCGCACCGGATCCCATCAGAACTCCGAAGTTAAGCGTGCTTGGGAAAGAGTAGTACTATGATGGGTGACCTCCTGGGAAGTCCTCGTGTTGCACCCCTTTTTGCGCACCGGCGCTTTCTTTGGGCCCTACAGCCGGCTCTGGCCACGACGAGTCAACCACCCACTTCTGACAAAGCGAACGACCTCAGAAATCGACTACGTCAATTTCCAGCCCCGCCATCTTGTCTTGCAATTTCCAAAAACATATTATAATACCCATTCCGATAACCGTACAAAACGTTGTCGCTATTTACGTCGGCCCCACTCGGCACCACTCGTCCGAGTCGCTTCTCGTCACAAAGGCTGTCGCAGAGCCCGCCCAGACGGGGACGAGCCCTGCACCACCACGTCAATTTCCATCCCCACCATCTTCTCTTGCCATTTCCGGAAACATATTATAATACACATTCCGATAACCGTGCAAAACGTTGTCGCTATTTACATCGGCCCCACTCGGCACCACTCGTCCGAGTAGCTTATCGTCACAAAGGCGGTCGCAGAGCCCGCCCAGACGGGGGCGAGCCCTGCACCACCACGTCAATTTCTAGCCCCGCCATCTTCTCTTGCCATTTCCGGAAACATATTATAATATCCATTCCGATAACCAAACAAAACGGTGTCGCTATTTACGTCGGCCCCACTCGTCCCAAAGGCGGTCGTAGAGCCGACCCAGACGGGGGCGAGCCCTGCACCACCATGCCTTATATGTCGTCGTCCACCGCATCCTTGTGGGTGCGACCATACCAGCACTAACGCATCGGATCCCATCAGAACTCCGATGTTAAGCATGCTTGGGCGAGAGTAGTACTAAGATGGGTGACCTCCTGGGAAGTCCTCGTGTCGCACCCCTTTTTGTGCACCGGCGGTTCCTTTGGGCCCTACCGTCGGCTCTGGCCACGACGAGTCAGCCGCCCACATGTGACTAAGCATACGACCTCTGAAATCGACTACGTCAATTTCCAGCCCCGCCATCTTCTCTTGTCAATTCGGAAACATATTATAATACCCATTCCGATAACCGTACAAAATGTTGTCGCTATTTACGTGGGCCCCACTCACGTCCGGGTCGCTTCTCGTCACAAAGGCGGTCGCAGAGCCCACCCAGACGGGGGTGAGCCCTTTACCACCATGCCTTATAGGTCGTCGTCCACCGCATTCTTTTGGGTGCGATCATACTAGCACTAACGCACGGGATCCCATCAGAACTCCGAAGTTAAGCGTGTTTCGGCGAGAGTAGTACTAAGATGGGTGACCTCTTGGGAAGTCCTCGTGTTGCACCCCTTTTTGTGCACAGGTACTTCTTTTGGGCCCTACCGCCGGCTCTGGCCACGACGAGTCAGCCGCCCACATCTAACTAAGCGAACGACCTTAGAAATCGACTACGTCAATTTCCAGCCCCGCCATCTTCTCTTGTCATTTCCGGAAACATATTATAATACCCATTCCGATAACCGTACAAAACGTTGTCGCTATTTACGTGGGCGCCACTCGGCACCACACGTCCGGGTCGCTTCTCGTCACAAAGGCGGTCGCAGAGCCCACCCAGTCGGGGGCGAGCCCTGCACCACCATGCCTTATAGGTCGTCATCCACCGCATCCTTATCGGTGCGATCATACCAGCACTAACGCACCGGATCCCATCAAAACTCCGAAGTTAATCGTGCTTGGGTGAGAGTAGTACTAAGATGGGTGACCTCCTGGGAAGTCCTCATGTTGCACGCCTATTTGTGCACCGTCGCTTCCTTTGGGCCCTACCGTCGGCTCTGGCAACGACGAGTCAACCGCCCACATCTGACTAAGCGAACGACCTCAGAAATAGACTACGTCAATTTCCAGCCCCGCCATCTTCTCTTGCCATTTCCGAAAACATATTATATACCCATTCCGATAACCGTACAAAACGTTGTCGCTATTTACGTCGGCCCCACTCGGCACCACTCGTCCGAGTCGCTTCTCGTCACAAACGCAGTCGCAGAGCCCACCCAGAAGGGGGCGAGCCCTACCCCACCACGTCAATTTCCAGCATCGCCATCTTCTCTTGCCATTTCCGGAAACATATTATAATAACCATTCTGATAACCGTAAAAAAGGTTGTCGCTATTTACGTGGGCCCACTCGGCACCACATGTCCGGGTCGCTTCTCGTCACAAAGGCGGTCGCAGAGCCCACCCAGACTGGGGCGGGCCCTGAACCACCATACCTTATAGGTCGTCATCCACCGCATCTTTGTGTGTGTGATCATACCAACACTAACGCACCGGATCCCATCAGAACTCCGAAGTTAAGCGTGGTTGGGCGGGAGTACTACTAAGATTGGTGACCTCCTGAGAAGTCCTCGTGTTGCACCCCTTTTTGTGCATCGGCGCTTCCTTTGGGCCCTACCGCCGACTCTGGCCAAGACGAGTCAACCGCCACATTTGACTAAGCGAACGACCTCAGAAATTGACTACGTCAATTTCCAGCCCCGCCATCTTCTCTTGCCATTTCCGGAAACATATTATAATACCCATTCCGATAACCTTACAAAACTTTGTCGCTATTTACGTCGGCCCCACTCGGCACCACTCGTCCGAGTCGCTTCTCGTCACAAAGGCGGTCGCAGAGCCCGCCCAGACGGGGGCGAGCCCTGCACCACCACGTCAATTTCCAGCCCCGCCATCTTCTCTTGCCATTTCCGGAAACATATTATAATACCCATTCCCATAACCGTACAAAACGTTGTCGCTATTTACGTCGGCCCCACTCGTCACAAAGGCGGTCGCAGAACCGACCCAGACGGGGGCGAGCCCTGCACCACCATGCCTTATAGGTCGTCGTCCACCGCAACCTTGTGGGTGCGATCATACCAGCACTAACGCATCGGATCCCATCAGAACTCCGATGTTAAGCGTGCTTGGGCGAGAGTAGTACTAAGATGGGTGACCTCCTGGGAAGTCCCCGTGTTGCACCCCTTTTTGTGCACCGACGCTTCCTTTGGGTCCTACCGCCGGCTCTGGCCACGAGGAGTCAACCGCCCACATCTGACTAAGCGAACGACCTCAGAAATCGACTAAGTCAATTTCCAGCCCCGCCATCTTCTCTTGTCATTTCCGGAAACATATTATAATACCCATTCCGATAACCGTACAAAATGTTGTCGCTATTTACGTGGGTGCCACTCGGCACCACACGTCCGGGTCGCTTCTCGTCACAAAGGCGGTCGCAGAGTCCACCCAGACAGGGCGGGCCCTGCACCACCATGCCTTATAGGTCATCGTCCACCGCATCCTTGTGGGTGCGATCATACCAGCACTAACGCACCGGATCCCATCAGAACTCCGAAGTTAAGCGTGCTTGGGCGAGAGTAGTACTAAGATGGATGATCTCTTGGGAAGTCTCGTGTTGCACCTCTTTTTGTGCACCGACGCTTCCTTTGGGCCCTACCGTCGATTCTGGCCACGACGAGTCAGCCGCCCTACCATCGGTTCTGGCCACTATAAAGTGATCTAGAAGGGGAGGGGATGAATAGATCACTGTTTTCAACCCATTAAAAAATTACTGAAGAATGATTCACTTAAAACAAGCAATCTCGGAGTTGAACCCACAAAAACACAGTGCGGACAATAGCTCGAGTGGATAGAAGGCACACCACAGAAACACCACAGACAATCACACGAGTACCCAGAGGTTTTTAAGGTGGTTCGGTCAGACCTCCAGTCTGCCTACGTCCACCCCTCACTTCAAATCGAAGTGAGGCTTCCACTAGTACCTGCTAGCAAAGCAGACTCAGTCTGCGACAACGGCTGATTCACAGCTTCACCAGGGGAACACCCTCCCCTCTTCCTCCACACCCGGAGGGAAACCTAAGGACGCCAAGTCCCTAGAAACCAGAAAACAGGTTCCTCTTCCTCAACCGGAGGGAACACTAGTGATCTGCAGTCACTAGAACCAGAGACCAAGGTCTCTCTTCCTCTGAATACCTCTGTTGTAAGTAAACCAGAGAGAACACGTCTCTCTCTTCCCCTGAACACCAGGAGGTAACACAGAGAACTTTCAATCAAGAAGGAAAAACATATAAAAATGAAAATAAGAAAGAAGGAATCCAAATTTCAGAAACTGGAAACAATGTAGCTCAAACTGAGCAGCAGACTTCGGATTTGATCCGTAAGTCAATACCCATCTTCTGATCACTCTTCTGCTCTCTCTCTCTCTCAACTGGAACACTCTAGTTTCTCAGGGAGGCTCTTTCTCTTCTTCTCTCACTCAAATTTCTTTACTGTAACCTCGAAGCTCCTCTCTTTTCGTAGATGGTGAGGCAGTGCTTTTATAAGCGATCAGGAGGGTTCATGCAAGGCGTGTGCTTCCCGCGCTCGATCCAGAACCTTCTTGCCACGTGCCCTTATAGCATTGGTTCCTTTAGTATTGGATCACGTGCAGCCCAGTCACTGGGGAATATTCTTCCTCGGACTACCTTCTTCTTTTTGTTTTTCTTCTTCTCCTGCAAAGAATTAAAACGATTAAAACTCAGGGCCACAAATCAAACTAAAACTGCATGAGGTATGTGATAGCAATACGAGATGCACTATACTGAGAACGACACGAGATACACAAGATGACTACACCACAAAATAAAGAGAGAATGACACGAGGTCAGATGAGAACAGCACGAGGTAAAGAGAGAACGACACGAGGTCAGATGAGAACAGTCACGAGGTGAAAAGCAAATAACACGAAGTAAAAACGGTAGTAAAACACGCGATCAGAGGAAATCTGGACGAAGATAAAAAGAAGCAACACGAAGACATAAAAATAACACTAAGACATAAACACAGAAATAACATGAAGACTCAAACACAAAAATAACACGAAGACACAAGTACAAAAGATAACACGAAGACACAAGCACAAAAGATAACACGAAGACACGAACACAGAAACAACACGAAGACATTAAAAAAACGACTCGAATACAAAGTTGCTCGAACTTACGAACGACTCGAAGATGAGGACGACACGAAACGACACGGACTGAAACCAACTCGAAGACGAAAACAGAACCCTACACGAAGTGTGGTCACAAAGCAAAAAGGACACGGGGTCTAGGAAAAACAGCACGAAGACAGAAGACAGGACTGGCTACAACGACACGTGATAAAACAGTGAAAGCAGAAAAATGACTCGAGTAACTACAGTAAATGACACGAAAACACAAGAGCAAAAATAAAAAGGATGACTCGAGATGAGCAGCTAAATACTGAAGAGACGACATGAGGTTCACAGGAAAACGACTCGAAGTTCATCAGAGCAAATCGAGCTGCTTCAGTAAACAGCACGAAGACAATCAACAAACATAGTTGGAACAACACGACGTACAAAAGGACAACACGAAGTGTAGTAAACACAAACAACACGAAGTATGAAAGGAACAGTACGGACATGCAAGGTACTACCTTATAGCAGTTTTTCCTGTTAATCATGAAAATTTCAAATGCATAACATTACTCAAGATATCTGATTAAAATGACAATATTTAACATAGTGATGCTCATCATCAAAGCACTAGGGAAGTCACAAAAATCCAACAACGACGAGTCAGCCGCCCACATCTAACTAAGCATACGACCTCAGAAATCGACTACGTCAATGTCTAGCCCTGCCATCTTATCTTGCCATTTCCAGAAACATATTATAATACTCATTCTGATAACCGTACAAAACGTTGTCGCTATTTACGTGGCCCCCACTCGACACCACACGTCCGGGTCGCTTCTCGTCACAAAGGCGGTCGCAGAGCCGACCCAGACGGGGGCGAGCCATGCACCACCATGCCTTATAGGTCGTCGTCCACCACATCCTGGTGGGTGCGATCATACCTGCACTAACGCATCGGATCCCATTAGAACTCCGATGTTAAGCGTGCATGGGCGAGAGTAGTACAAAGATGGGTGACCTCCTCGGAAGTCCTCGTGCTGCACCCCTTTTTATGCACCGGCGGTTCCTTTGGGCCCTACCGTCAGCTCTGGCCGCGACGAGTCAGCCGCCCACATCTGACTAAGCATACGACCTCAGAAATCGACTACGTCAATTTCCAGCCCCGCCATCATCTCTTACCATTTCCGGAAACATATTATAATACCCATTCCGATAACGGTACAAAACGTTGTCGCTATTTACGTGGGCCCCACTCACGTCCGGGTCGCTTCTCGTCACAAAGGCGGTCGCAGAGCCCACCCAGACGGGGGCGAGCCCTTTACCACCATGCCTTATAGGTCGTCGTCCACCGCATCCTTCTGGGTGCGATCATACCAGCACTAACGTACGGGATCCCATCAGAACTCCGAAGTTAAGCGTGCTTGGGCGAGAGTAGTACTAAGATTGGTGACCTCCTAAGAAGTCCTCGTGTTGCACCCCTTTTTGTGCATCGGCGCTTCCTTTGGGCCCTACCGCCGGCTCTGGCCACGACGAGACAACCGCCCACATCTGACTAAGCAAACGACCTCAGAAATCAACTACGTCAATTTCCATCCCCGCCATCTTCTCTTGCCATTTCCGAAAACATATTATAATACCCATTCCGATAACCGTACAAAACGTTGTCGCTATTTACGTTGGCCCCACTCGGCACCACACGTCCGAGTCGCTTCTCGTCATAAAGGCGGCCACAGAGCCCACCCAGACGGGGGCGAGCCCTGCACCACCGGGCCTTATAGGTCGTCGTCCACCGCATCCTTGTGGGTGCGATCGTACCAGCACTAACGCACTGGATCCCATCAGAACTCTGAAGTTAAGCGTGCTTGGGCGAGAGTAGTACTGAGATGGGTGACCTCCTGGGAAGTCCCCGTGTTGCACCCCTTTTTGTGCACCAGCGCTTCCTTTGGGCCCTACCGCCGGCTCTGGCCACGACGAGTCAACCGCCCACATCTGACTCAGCGAACGACCTCAGAAATCGACTAAGTCAATTTCCAGCCTCGCCATCTTCTCTTGCCATTTCCGAAAACATATTATAATACCCATTCCGATAACCGTACAAAACGTTGTCGCTATTTACGTCGGCCCCACTCGGCACCACTCGTCCGAGTCGCTTCTCATCACAAAGGCAGTCGCAGAGCCCACCCAGACAGTGGCGAGCCCTGCACCACCACGTCAATTTCCAGCCTCGCCAACTTCTCTTGCCATTTCCAGAAACATATTATAATACCCATTCCGATAACCGTACAAAACGTTGTCGCTATTTACGTGGGCCCCACTCGGCACCACACGTCCGGGTCGCTTCTCGTCACAAAGGCGGTCGCAGACCCCACCCAGACGGGGGCGAGCCCTACACCACCGGGCCTTATAGGTCGTCGTCCACCGCATCCTTGTGGGTGCGATCATACCATCACTAACGCACCGGATCCCATCAGAACTCCGAAGTTAAGCGTGCTTGGGTGAGAGTAGTACTATGATGGGTGACGTCCTGGGAAGATGGGTGACCTCCTGGGAAGTCCTCGTGTTGCACCCCTTTTTGTGCACCGGCGCTTCCTTTGGGCCCTACCGCCAGCTCTGGCCACGACGAGTCAACCGCCCACATCTGACTAAGTGAACGACCTCAGAAATCGACAACGTCAATTTCCAGCCCCGCCATCTTCTCTTGCCATTTCTGAAAACATATTATAATACCCATTCCGATAACCGTACAAAACGTTGTCGCTATTTACGTGGGCCCCACTCGGTACCACACGTCCGGGTCGCTTCTCGTCACAAAGATGGTCTCAGAGCCCACCCAGACGGGGGTGAGCCCTGCACCACCACGTCAATTTCCAGCCCCGCCATCTTCTCTTGCCATTTCCGGAAACATATTATAATACCCATTCCGATAATCGTACAAAACGTTGTTGCTATTTATCTGGGCCCCACTCGGCACCACACGTCCGGGTCGCTTCTCGTCACAAAGGCGGTCGCAGAGCCGACCCAGACGGGGGCGAGCCATGCACCACCATGCCTTATAGGTCGTCGTCCACCGCATCCTTGTGGGTGCGATCATACCAGCACAAACTCATCGGATCCCATTAGAACTCCGATGTTAAGCGTGCTTGGGCGAGAGTATAACTAAGATGGGTGACCTCCTCGGAAGTCCTCGTGTTGCACCCCTTTTTGTGCACCGGTGGTTCCTTTGGGCCCTACCGTCGGCTCTGGCCACGATGAGTCAGCCGCCCACATCTGACTAAGCATACGACCTCAGAAATCGACTACGTCAATTTCCAGCCCCGCCATCTTCTCTTGTCATTTCCGGAAACATATTATAATACCCATTCTGATAACCGTACAAACGTTGTCGCTATTTACGTGGGCCCCACTCACGTTCGGGTCGCTTCTCGTCACAAAGGCGGTCGCAGAGCCCACCCAGACGGGGGCGAGCCCTTTACCAGCATGCCTTATAGGTCGTCGTCCACCGCATCCCTCTGGGTGCGATCATACCAGCACTAACGCACGGGATCCCATCAGAACTCCGAAGTTAAGCGTGCTTGGGCGAGAGTAGTACTAAGATTGGTGACCTCCTGAGAAGTCCTCGTGTTGCACCCCTTTTTGTGCATCGGCGCTTCCTTTGGGCCCTACCGCCGGCTCTCGCCACGACGTGTCAACCGCCCACATCTGACTAAGCGAACGACCTCAGAAATCGACTACGTCCATTTCCAGCCCCGCCATCTTCTCTTGCCATTTCGAAAACATATTATAATACCCATTCCGATAACCGTACAAAACGTTGTCGCTATTTATGTCGGCCCCACTCGGCACCACACGTCCGAGTCGCTTCTCGTCACAAAGGCGGTCACAGAGCCCACCCAGACGGGGGCGAGCCCTGCACCACCGGGCCTTATAGGTCGTCGTCCACCGCATCCTTGTGGGTGCGATCATACCAGCACTAACGCATTGAATCCCATCAGAACTCCGAAGTTAAGCGTGCTTGGGCGAGAGTAGTACTAAGATGGGTGACATCTTGGGAAGTCCCTGTGTTGCCTTTTTGTGCCCCGGCGCTTCCTTTGGGCCCTACCGCCGGCTCTGGCCACGACGAGTCAACCGCCCACGGACAACGTCAATTTCCAGCCCCGCCATCTTCTCTTACCATTTCCGAAAACATATTATAATACCCATTCCGATAACCGTACAAAACGTTGTCGCTATTTACGTCGGCCCCACTCAGCACCACTCGTCCGAGTCGCTTCTCGTCACAAAGGCGGTCGCAGAGCCCACCCATACGGGGGCGAGCCCTGCACCACCACGTCAATTTCTAGCCTCGCCATCTTCTCTTGCCATTTCCAGAAACATATTATAATACCCATTGCGATAACCGTACAAAATGTTGTCGCTATTTACGTTGGCCCCACTCGGCACCACACATCCGGGTCGCTTCTCGTCACAAAGGCGGTCGCAGAGCCCACCTAGACTGGGACGGGCCCTACACCCCCATGCCTTATAGGTCGTCGTCAACCGCATCCTTGTGGGTGCGATCATACCAGCACTAACGCACCGAATCACATCAGAACTCTGAAGTTAAGCATGCTTGGGCGAGAGTAGTACTAAGATGGTGTTTCAGCGTGTTTTTTTTTCTTTCCTTTTCGTTCGCATATCGATCAACCATTTGACTAACTGGTAATCAACTGACTGATTGACGACGTGGGCGTGCCAGTCACATGAGTGACGATTTTATTGTACGCTCATTCTGACCCATGTCGGGCGAATGTGAGGTTCGGTCGGGACCAGCAGTCCGCCATACCATAAAGGCTATGGCGTTAATTACATCCCCCACGAGGAGGGAACACCTTTGATTAATTGCCGAGATATCGGGCTGTCAAAGCTGGAATAAAGGGTATAGAGCAGGCAAGTGATCATGCAGGATGATACGATTGACTACACACGATTTATTAGGGTGGACCCTGGTACACGGCGGAGGACTTAGGCTTGAAGGCCACCTTCACGCGTAACAAAGCCTCCAATCAGGCGTAACCTGACCTTTTGCCAATGTTATTTGATATACCAAAGATGCACACATTCGGGCATGCATTAACGTGACATGAATACTCTGACCAAGACGTGACGGCAAGGATTCGAGACATATCGATTCAAGCTTGAACATGCTAATTTTATTTAGTTTATTTGGTTGAGGAGCTTGCATCCTTCTGTGATTAGCATAGGAAATCATCCCATGAGTGGGAAAAGGGTTAGAATGACGCGACGACACGATTCGGAACGAAACCGGTGCAGTGCATGCGAAGAAAGGGGCTAAAACGCTTGAAACGGCGCCTTGAAACGTAGGTAAAAGGTTTAAAACGGTGCCAGAACCGTAGCTAAAGGGGGGAAACCCTGTTAAAACGGCGTGGGGAGCTGGGGCGCGCCAGGAAGGGCGCGCCGGAAAGAGCACGCCGGAAAGGGCGCGCCGGGAAGGGCGCGCTGTTTTAAGGCGTTATCGCGCATGAACGCGCCGAATTAACCCGATTTCATGGAAACAGGAGCTTCGTCAGTTTATTCATGGGTTTATTAAAAGGTTTTTGGAGGATTTTGAGAATTTATTGAGTTGATTATTCATCGGATCGGTCCCGAGTCATCCAAAGGTCAAATCACGGGCTCGTGCGAGGTCCGGACTCGAGCGCGGCGATTGTTCCGAGTTTAGACTCGTTCGAGCCGAAATTTCGGCAGCATCTCCCCATCCCAAAGGATTGTCGGGGAGACGCAGGGAGTACTCACGTGGCGGAGTAAACCCCTAAAAGCCGGGTGGCGCAACGGCGACCGGCAAACCCAAACGGATAGGAAGACCCCGAGGGCTAGCCTACTAGGGGCATCGAGTCCGTGGGTAACAGTGAGTGAGTGAGGCGACTCGATATGGGAGCGAAAACCCCGAGGGCTAGCCTACGAGGGGCACACGACCCGAGTCACCACAACACTCGAATCGGGACGACCGATTAGAGAAGGAAACCCCGAGGGCCAGCCTACGAGGGGCACACGCATCTCACGGCCACCACAAAGTCCATTAGGGACTGTGGATTTGAGATGTCGGGATTAACCCGTTTACTATTCACTCATTAATCCATAGGAGATTCGTCACTGCTGGACGGCCCCCGGTGGACAGAGTGCTATCAAAACGGAATAGTGGGGGATGTTCCCCCTCCCCGGGTTACTGATCCACACTAATGAAACAGTAGAACGAAGCTGTGAGATCATTCGCATAACCAGCAGGCCAAAACTAATGCCTGTAGATATGCATACATTCATGCACATGCATGTTCACAAATCAAAGAAATATTCATCAAGGAATGTTCAGAAAATAATAACGGGAATGTGGGGACGCCCTAATTTCCCTCTGTTCATGGTCGAGAACAGAAAGGGTATTACGAGGGCGGCCCAGACAGGTTAGAGGAACCCATGTATTGACCCGCCTTACACGGTGAAAATTCCTAGCATTCGATCGGAATAGAAAACCCCTGGGGAGGGGAATCAATGTAGCCCTTGCCATAGCAGGGCATAAAGCGTCGGGAAGATGAAACAGGAAGGAAATCATTCAGACAGAAAACCCACGGTGCTCTGCATTCATCCTCCACGGCGCCGGCATCATCGCACGGCACCGTTTCACCGGCTGTAAGGAATAAGGGGAGCCAACAGGGAAGAAAGAGAGACGTGGCATCGACCAGAGACTCACATTCCATTCATTCATATGAACGATACAGATAGATAGGTAGAAAATATACATTCTGGCGCCGGCGTTGTCGCTCGGTCGCCGTTTCCGTTAACAGAGGGAACCTATTACAACGAAAAGAGAAAAAAAAAGATCCTCGTGAGGGAGGGGAGGTGAGGCTCATATCATCGCCCCTCCCCTCCTTCACTTACATTATGCCAGAGGAAGAAAACCCAAAGCGGAACAGAGGGATTCACCGGATGAAACACGGGAAACCCACCTCGATAGATAAGGAACAGATGTTCTCCTTCTCCGATTCCGGGAGACTCGGGTGGAGCAGGGTGAGGGCCGCCGAGAGCTCAGACGGAGGCCTCTTCAGATCAAAGAATCCCCTCAGACTTTTCCATGGACCTCCCCTCTTTCTTTCTAATTCTCTTTTTCCTTTCTTTTTGATTCCGCCTCTTCTCGGATCTCTCTTCTGATCTCCCTCTTTTTTTCTTTGGCCGAAAGCAGGCTATATATAGCCTTGTGATTAATTCGGCGCCCCAAAAAGAGGCGCGCCGGGTTGACGGCGCCGGGGAGAGGCCCCATTTGGCTTTTGCGCGCCGGTTCGACGGCGCCGGGGAACACCCACTATTGTTCTTGGCGCGCCGGTTTGACGGCGCCGTTTTAACCTGTTCACCTGGCGTGTTCAGTCCGGTGGGCCCGGAGATGATTCCGGAAGCTCCCATCGACTGTTCCTCTCGCCCTGGCCATCGAAGGGCCTTGATGGGGTGTTGGCGAAGCTCTTGATGGGACGGATGGCCTTAAACAAGACTTCGTGTGTGTCTGGTCCGAGCACACGGGTGTCCTGCTGATACAGCCTTCGGCACTCTGATTTGTGCTTCTGGCTGAGACGGACTCGTGCTCGAAGCTTCCTTGCAGGATGACGTTACATCCTGGATAATTCCACCTTGAACGGTGATCAATCGGACACTAACGGGCCCACTATGGCGAGAAGCCGAACCCGTGCCGGGTAATCGGGGTCTTCTGCTGACAGAACCTTCGGCCCCTTGTTGCGGATGACCGGGGACATTCTTCCTCCTTAGAAGAGTCATTGGGTAGACTGTCGTCCTTGGTCGGGCGACGGATGCGGGGTAGCGGCATGACGAGGTCGATGCCGGATCATTGGGCATGCTTGATTGCGCTGCCGATTGGTTGCGGGTTCACTTCGACTCTCCTGAGGTAAAGTCCCCGATGTTCCCTTCAAGGTGGCTCAGGGCTTTGTCAGCTTGAGGGGTTCTCTTGATAAGTTGATCTTTATCGGCTTCTGTGCTTCAGTGGGCCGTATCGTTCATCTCTGCGGCTCGGTTGCCAAAGGATCATATTTTGAGTGCCAACAAATGCCCCCCAGATGTAGGCGGTGCAAGTGAGGCAGGAATGCGGCAAGGCCTACGGATGAGCTTCGTTTGGTTGACGGAGGCTCGAACGGCACTTAATTCTAGCGTCGGACGTTACTCCGGCGAGGCAGGAAGCCTGACGGCGTCACTTAAAACGGCGCGGCCTTTGCTCCATTGGTTAAAACGACGCCGCCTTTACGGCGCGCCCTAGGCTTCGGGGGGGGGGGTTAAAACGGCGCGGCCTCCATGGCGCGCCAATCGCTTAAAACGGCGCGCCCCGGGGCGCGCCGTTTTAACAGGGGTGGAGCCCCCCCTATATATGGCCTTCTTCTTCGTTTTGTCTTCACAGAAGCTCATTTGTGAGATTTTTTTCTCTCTCTTCATCTCCCTTTCTCCTCTTCCCGCGGCGCCGAGTGGCTTTTGGGTTCGGGCGATTTCGCCTGTGAGGGGGGTGAGTTGAGTGTTGCTGTTCTTTGGGTTTTGAACCCATTCTTCGGGCCCCGGGAGGCTCTTTGTAGGACTTGTCCTCGGAGCTGGATCCCTCGGGTGTCCCCTTTGGCCTAGGCCTAATGGCTGTGGCTGCTTTTAGGGGCTGCTCCCTTTGTGGACGGCTTCCGCTTTCTTTTGGCAAACCCTCGAGCTGAGGAGATGCTGTCGAAATTTTGTCAGAAATATTATTTCAATCAACTGATTTCTGACTTTTGTTTGTTCTTCTCCGGGTACTATTTTGCAGATAGCATGGCCTCCGGCTCTTCTTCCTCCGTATCCCGGGTCGCCGTGACATGGGGGAATGTCCATTCCCTTGATCGGGGGCTTCGACATGTAGCCGTGGTGGCTGAGTCTTCGGACTCAGAGACCGACACTGTCGACACTGGCCGTTTATTGATTCTTGACGGCAACCACTTCAGGTATGACCGAGGGGACGACATCAGACGGGACCATCCCAAAGATAAGCACCTGATGGCGTTCCTCGAGCGCTTCAACCTTGGCGGGAAGCGTGATTTAATTCTGGTCTGCAGAGCTGAAGGAGGGCTACTGGTGGAGCGGGACAGCCTGACTGAGTCAGTCACCTATGGTATGCCCATGTACATCCCCGGGGAGCCCAGGAAGTGGGGGGCCGTGCTCGGAGTGCAGGAATTATCCCCCGAGGCCGGGATGCTGACGAGAGCGCCGCAGTATACACCAGCTCGCTGGAATGAAACCGCCGGCCGCGTTGACAGGGAGAAGCCCATATATGGTCTATTCCTTGCACCGCTCCATTGGGGATACCGGGACGAGCATTTTCTTTGGGACTGCTTGGCGGTCCGGTTCAAACATCAGGTTTCAGTGGGGTGGTTTGGAGAGCTCAAAGCCACCGATGCTCACGCCTTCAGACTGGGAGCGGTTGAATTTACAGACTTTGTGTTGCGGCAATACGCCCCCATCCTGGTGCACGCCGGAGTTTATCAGAGCGTATACGCTTCCCGGTATAGATACCCGATCTCCCGAGGTCTGTGTTGCGGGATGATTGAAGTCTTCTGCCCAGAGTACAATACTTTCTACACTGCAGAAGGTGAGACTTCATTGGATCTATGGAGCCTTTCTTAGCTAAGCGGCCTGCCGATAGATGGAGAGCCGTATGAAGAAGTTTGCTTCTCAAACTGGCTGAAGGACCAGACGGATGGTGAAGGCAAATACTTCATGGGCTTCGCCTACCGTTATTTGATGAAGGCGTACCGCACCTTGCTGCGCCTGACACTTGACTCGTGGGAAGTGCGAAAGCCTGGTGAGAAGAGACGCGTGCGGATGGGCACGTGGCTTCAATATTTCTTTGGTGGGGAGCAGCACTATGAGGACTTCCCCACAGTGGTTTCGACAGCGGTGGCGCGGAAGAAGAGGGCTCGGCACCAAGCAACATATCCTGCTATCTCAGGGAGAGGGCGGCAGGCCGGCCCGAATCCCACGGGAGTTGACGCAGTTACACACTGTGCTGCGTACTTGACATATTGGCTTTGTTCATTCGCCCTTCCTCAAGGAGACGAGACGGTGATCAGGCCGGAGGCGATTTACCCTGCCTGTTTGATGGCTTGGGGGACGAAGCTGTCCCTGTGCCCTGTGGCTTATGCCT